>CAWUFW010007512.1:305000-1000488 GCA_963921515.1 Calotriton arnoldi
CGGCTCTCACTCCCTGCTGCCCTCTGTCACCCTCTGTCACCTCACCCGGCTCTCACTCCCTACTGCCCTCTGTCACCCTCTGTCACCTCACCCGGCTCTCACTCCCTGCAACCCTCTGTCACCTTACCCGGCTCTCACTCCCTGCAACCCTCTGTCACCTCATCCGGCTCTCACTCCCTGCTGCCCTCCGTCACCCTCTGCCATCTCACCCGGCTCTCACTCCCTGCTGCCCTCCGTCACCTCACCCGGCTCTTACTCCCTCCTGCCCTCTGTCACCCTCTGTCACCTCACCCGGCTCTCACTCCCTGCTGTCCTCTGTCACCCTCTGTCACCTCACCCGGCTCTCACTCCCTGCTGCCCTCTGTCACCCTCTGCCATCTCACCCGGCTCTCACTCCCTGCTGCCCTTCCGTCACCTCACCCAGCTCTCACTCCCTGCCCTCTGTCACCCTCTGTCACCTCACCTGGCTCTCACTCCCTGCCCTCTGTCACCTCACCCGGCTCTCACTCCCTGCCCTCTGTCACCTCACCCGGCTCTCACTCCCTGCAACCCTCTGTCACCTCACCCGGCTCTCACTCCCTGCTGCCCTCTGTCACCTCACCCGGCTCTCACTCCCTACTGCCCTCTGTCACCCTCTGCCATCTCACCCGGCTCTCACTCCCTGCTGCCCTCCGTCACCTCACCCGGCTCTCACTCCCTGCTGCCCTCTGTCACCCTCTGTCACCTCACCCGGCTCTCACTCCCTGCTGTCCTCTGTCACCCTCTGTCACCTCACCCGGCTCTCACTCCCTGCTGTCCTCTGTCACCCTCTGTCACCTCACCCGGCTCTCACTCCCTGCTGTCCTCTGCCACCCTGTGCCATCTCACCCGGCTCTCACTCCCTGCTGCCCTCCGTCACCTCACCCGGCTCTCACTCCCTACTGCCCTCTGTCACCTCACCCGGCTCTCACTCCCTACTGCCCTCTGTCACCCTCTGTCACCTCACCCGGCTCTCACTCCCTCCTGCCCTCTGTCACCCTCTGCCATTTCACCCGGCTCTCACTCCCTGCTGCCCTCCGTCACCTCACCCGGCTCTCACTCCCTGCTGCCCTCTGTAACCCTCTGCCATCTCACCCGGCTCTCACTCCCTGCTGCCCTCCGTCACCTCACCCGGCTCTCACTCCCTGCTGCCCTCCGTCACCTTACCCGGCTCTCACTCCCTGCTGCCCTCTGTAACCCTCTGCCATCTCACCCGGCTCTCACTCCCTGCTGCCCTCCGTCACCTCACCCGGCTCTCACACCCTGCTGTCCTCTATCATTCTCTGTCACCTCACCCTGCGTGTGTGGCAGCCGGGGCTGAGACAGCATCCCGGGCACACACACAGCCGCACCCGAGTACTTCACAGGTCTTTAAAAGACCATCTGCATGATAACGAGGCTTTGTTGTATTTCACCTCTTCTTAGCGCCCCTGCAGCTCCACTCGGACTATCGCTGGAATCGCCCGGCCCCCATAGAGCAGAGTCTGTGTTTGCTGACACTCTGTAAAAAAAAAAAAACACAGGTACGATGTTTGCAAGGTCCGCGGGCCGCCAAGGAAGGCTTGCCGGGCCGCTGGCGGCCCGCGGGCCGTACTATGAGTACCCGTGATCTAGGTGGATATTGAGATCCCCTAATACTGTGAAATTGGATGGAGAGCAGGCAAGATTCGCTATGGTGGGGGGGAGGGCGTTGAGGAATTGGCCAAAGGCCCCGGGTGGGCGGTAGATAAGTAACCCAGAGAAGGTACTCGTGGAGGAGAAATCAATGGCGAAAAAGAGACTCTCACAATCTGGTACCTGGTTTGGGAGGATGCGACAGTTATAGTGGTCCTTAAAAATAATCGCTAAGCCTCCTCCTCTGCCCTTTTTGCGATCTTCTCGTTGTATGAAGTATCCGTGGGGGAGGGCATGAATGAGGTCTGGCTCTGACACTGCATTGAGCCACGTTTCTGTCTAGATGAGAGCATCAGGTTTGAGTTCTTCTAGCAACAGGGCGATTTTGGTGGTGTGCTTAGGGAGTGATCTGCAGTTCAGCAGGAACATGCTTAGGCTGACATGCTTGGCTGGGGGGCCACAGGTTTTGGTGGTGGGCTGAAAATGAAACCCGCAGTGTGGGCAAGTGGTATGCTCGGCTGCAACATTCCATAAGTGTTGGCAACTATCAAGTGTCGTTCCTTTAAGGTCTAGGAGGAAGTGGGAGGCTATAGGACCTGAGATGTGGCTGAAACCGGGCAGGGGTTGTGGCCCCTGGCCCTGTCCGGCCGCGGATGGGCGTGGTGGACCGGGGAGCAGTGCGACTTGTAGCGAGACCAGGGGGCAGGGAGTTAGTACAATTTTAAAAAGACTGTTTTTCTTTGTTAGTTAAAATCAGGTAAAAATACTTAAAAACCTAGCAGTATATGCAATTTCAAATGTGCTTGCCTTTGTGTCAGCGCGCGTCCGCTGCACGAAGAGACTGGCATGGGGGTTAAGTAACCCTGTGAGGCTCCGCCCCCTCCGGTCTCAAGCCCGGAAGTAAGGGAAGTGAATTTTTGGCCGGCTGCTCCGTCCACTCAAGCGGGAAAACCCGTGGTGGACCGGGGAGCAGTGCGACTTGTAGCGAGATCAGGGAGCAGGGAGTGAGTACAATTTTAAAAAGACTGTTTTTCTTTGTTAGTTAAAATCAGGTAAAAACACTTAAAAACCTAGCAGTATATGCAATTTCAAATGTGCTTGCCTTTGTGTCAGCGCGCGTCCGCTGCGCGAAGAGACTGGCATGTGGGTTAAGTAACCCTGTGAGGCTCCGCCCCCTCCGGTCTCAAGCCTGGAAGTAAGGGAAGTGAGTTTTTGGCCGGCTGCTCCCTCCACTCAAGCGGGAAAACCCGTGGTGGACCGGGGAGCAGTGCGACTTGTAGCGAGACCAGGGAGCATGGAGTGAGTACAATTTTAAAAAGACTGTTTTTCTTTGTTAGTTAAAATCAGGTAAAAACACTTAAAAACCTAGCAGTATATGCAATTTCAAATGTGCTTGCCTTTGTGTCAGCGCGCGTCCGCTGTATATTTCAGCTTATGTATTGTTTATGCATTCCCTCTTATGAAATGCATTGTGTTCCATCTTATGCGATGTTTTCATCTGGCATATTGCTTTTAGCTTATTTATTGTTTATGCATATCCTCTTATGAAATGCGTTGTGTTCCATCTTATGCAATGTTTCCATCTGGCATATTGCAGCATTTCCTATGCATGTTCTCTTTTGATATGTGTTGTGTTTTCTGATATGCGATTGCAGCATTTTCACATTCAAGTTTCTTTATGTAATTGCTATGCTTTCTTCTTCTATTCACAATATTATATGTGTTCTATAAAGGGGGAAGATGTGTTGTATCTGGATTATGGTATAATGCATCTTTCCTGTTTCTCTGCCTCTGCTGCTCAGCCACTGTGAATGTGCTGTGTGGAAAGTTGGTGTGCATGGTGATGTAATGGAATGTTAGGATACCTGTGATGTGGAGTGTCAGTTGGAGTATGGGCAGAGCAGCAGGGAGGCTGCTCCTGGTGGGTCTAATTACAGACTTACTACAGAACTTACTAGAAGTCCATCTTAACATCTAAGAACAATAAATCTTTCATCTATAACCAAACCTCGGCTATTGGATCTCCTCCTTTCATCATAACATGTATGTTCTAGAAGGGCATGGTAGATGAAGTGTTCAGGCATGGTCTGGTCCATGAAAACAGTTGCTATGACCAGCAGTGCAGTCAGAAAAACTACGAAGAGTTCAAGAATTATTTCTTTCAAACCATCTTCTTCCCCTCCTCATCTTTTTTTTACATGTTTGTGCATTGCTCTGTGCTACAATTACCTCCCGATTGGGTGAGTGATGCCCCCAATATTTTGCCAGTCTATCAGTGCTTGGGCCTAGATTTATGACATTGGGCACAACAATAAATAAATTTGGATATACTCATGTACCTTGGCATCTCTACTCCACCCGCCAGCCATTATGTGCTGTGTAAAAGAGCATAGCATTAGGGAGAGACCATAAGTCAAGTAGCGCAACCTTTGCACTTTTCTAGCTCTTCCCAACGCTCTTCATGTTAACATAACTAAGCACAGAAGAGTTTGGAAGTGGGATGAGACAAGCAGACCAGAAGCATGGTCCTACGCCATTTTCCACTCTTTCCAGCTTCACCTGCCACTGCTCATCCTACAGGCATGAAGTGGTGTGAAAACAGGGAGAGAGTGCAAGGAGTGGCATTTACCTAATCCAGCTGGGAGAAGGTCTAAACATGTGGTGTTGGCCCATGGATCTTCTTGGACTGTAGACTTCTTGGACAGCAGACTGCCATCTGAACACACATGGCCACAGCCAGTGCGCTACTGGGAGAGGCCATATTGAAGAGCGCAGACACTGGGAATTTGGATGGTCACTCGGATGCAGGGTTTTGTCACAAAGCTGCCAAATTAAAAAAGATATGGCAAATGTACATACAAACTTATGTGATTAACAAGGTACATGTGACTCAATGTTTAACAAAGAACCCCAATGAATGCATTCAGGTGCCAGAGGCATAGCTATCGACAGACACAGTTAAAAGCTGAGATCAAGAGGAAGTTTCACGTCACAGATGGATGTGGTGATCACCATTAGCAAAATCACTGGTCTCACTGGCAAAAAGGATGATCATCTTGGAAAACATGCATACATGATAACACTACGGAGTTAAAAGGGAGACTCATGGTTTTAGGCTAGCATCATTTTCAGCTTTCTCCACTTCAAAATTCAATCACTCCATCTTCCTAAGTGTTCCAAAAATATAAATTTTATGAGACTGCCCTGCAAATGAAGCAAAGGCACAAAGACGACTGAAGTAAAGAAAGAAGGCAGGCTTGAAGATCACCTCACACACAGGTGACTGGCACACTAAAGAAACTCGAAATTGTTATTGGTGGTAACACAAACAAGTTATCGTAAAGTAAACACTTGTATACTGAGAAAACAAATAGACACAATTCAACACTACTTATGTGGAGGTGGACTTCTTTCCTGTCTTTCTGCCTGGTAACAACAAGTGAGGGATAACACTGTGGGGTCGATTCCGATTCGGGCCGGAAATTTCTCCGACCGAGCCGGACCCGGAGAGAATTCCGACCGAATCGGACCCGTGCAGTCCGACCGAACGAGTAGGATGCGCACGTATGCCATCGGACCCGAGTCGGTCGGACTCCCATTGAAGTCAATGGGAGCCGGTCGTACAACGCGTACGCGGGCTCCCATTGACTCAATGGGTGCGAGTCGGACAAGTGCGCCCCTACAGCGGGTACGCGGCGAAGCGATTCGCGCCGTACACGCACAGGTAGGGGGGACCCATGGGTCCCCCCTGTGTGCGACTCACGCGGCTACGCGTACAGGGGAGTCCGACACGGACCCCCAAAGTACGGCTCCGACAGCTCTTTCGAGCCGGAGTGCGCGGCTAGTTCGGACTGCTCGCGGCGCGCATCGTACTCACCCGGCCGGGGAACGTCTCCATTGCGCGGTGCGAGTCGAGTCCGAGCGAGCCGGTCGGTGCAGTTCGAGCCGGGAACGAGTCGGTCGGAGCGGTCGGGACGCCCGGACGAGTCGGTCGGCGAATTTGCATCGTACTCGCTCGGCCGGACCCGCGTACGATTCGGTCGGGAAACAGGGCTCCGGATCGGATCCGGTAAAGCCAAATCCGATTCGGAGCCCTACCGGCCGAGATCGGAATCGGCCCCTGTGTGTGTCAGCCTGCAGAGACCCTTCCTGAACCTTGTGGTAAAAGACAGAATTGCACTACAATGTACTTGGGCCAATGCCTTAATTAGGACTAAAAAGGCTATGGGTGGCTTAAAAAGGAGTAAATCAAAGATGCATAAGTAGGATTCCTATACAAGAGGCGTCATCTATGTAGTTAAGAGAGTGGCCTAAAACATGTCAACATGCCATGTGCTTGATATAGTATACCATTCAGCATTTGGGTTCTTCTGTGCATGTTTTCCGTTAGTGCATCCAAAAACCACATCATACAGCCATTACAACAAAGAACAAATACACCTAAAAGAAGACAGACCGATTGGCTTTGGCAATGCTTGGTAGCATTTGATGAGCATGCATTCTAAATAACTTTAGAAGCAACAAGTGACAAGCCCAGTGAGTAACTCGCACTCCCTTCAGCCTAGACTCTCAAACGTGTTCACACGATGAACTCATCCAGGCGACTTAGTTTGCAGTATGTGCTACAAAAGCTCATATGTTGCACATAAAACAAAACTACAGAAGCACATCTGGGAAAAGGAAATACTCATCAAGAATAGGGTCACAGATGCCATGCACATTAATAACAAGCACTGGCAATGCCAATGGGTCTGGCTTTATAGGACCGTTGTATGGTGACATGAAAAATTACAAGAACATAACATTGACATGTATATGTATTTGAGTGGGAACAAAAAGTATAGAATAATATTGGTACAGGTTAAAAGGTCAGGTGACAGTTGGACTTTCAACCTTGACCCAAACATCCTTGTAGGTTAATGAGTGCCCTTCCTCCCATCTATGCTGCTGCGCCTGAGAAAAACACCACAAAGTATCTAGTTATCTAAGACACATTAATAGCATTACAATGAGATGTATCTTTGACCCGAATGTTCAGGCAGCTGGATAAATGAACAAAATTAATACAGCTGTGTGGAAGGAAAGAATTTTTTTGTGGAGGCACACAACTTCTGCCCAATTAAAACCTTTACTCCTGGCTCTGAACATGTGGGTAGAACCAAAGAACCTCTCTAGTGATGCCCACATAATTGTCTGGTTACAGCTGTGCTGTCAAGCCAGACCATAAAAATCTGAAAAGTAAACAGGAGCTCCATCACTGCCTTGAATTATTTTAAGGGTGTCTACACTCATTGTCGAGAAATAAGTAACTGTGCACAAAGTGTCCTGAAAAGGCCCATCTCAAGTACCATGTGGTATGTTTCATGGCTAATAACTTAGGGGCACATTATGATGGCGGAGAGACCGCCACTATGCTGCTGCCTGAGAAAAACACCACAAAGTATCTAGTTATCTAAGACACATTAATAGCATTACAATGTGATGTGTCTTTGACCCGAATGTTCAGGCAGCTGGATAAATGAACAAAATGAATACAGCTGTGTGGAAGGAAAGAATTTTTTGTGGAGGCACACAACTTCTGCCCAATTAAAACCTTTACTCCTGGCTCTGAACATGTGGGTAGAACCAAAGCCCCTCTCTAGTGATGCCCACATAATTGTCTGGTTACAGCTGTGCTGTCAAGCCAGACCATAAAAATCTGAAAAGTAAACAGGAGCTCCATCACTGCCTTGAATTATTTTAAGGGTGCCTACACTCATTGTCGAGAAATAAGTAACTGTGCACAATGTGTCCTGAAAAGGCTCATCTCAAGTACCATGTGGTATGTTTCATGGCTAATAACTTAGGGGCTCATTATGATGGCGGAGAGACCGCCGGGCCTGCGGTGGCGGTCCCTCCGCCATCTGACTCTCATTTCCCCCGCCACATTAGGATGGCGGGGGGAATCGCTTTGTGACCGCGGCGGTCGCAAAGACTGCCCACCACACTTCCGCCACAGGCAATCGTCACGATTGCATGGCGGAGCGGTCAGCATGGGTTAAATGGCGGTGGTGCCTAGCAGGCACCGCCCACCAGATTACAATCCTGGCGTCAGCCAGCCTTTCCATGGCGGTGGAACCGCCATGGAACGGCTGGCGGAGGCTGTGTTCGGGGGCCCATTGTGGGCTCCCTCTGTGTGGGGGCAGGGCGTATGTGCACTGGGGGGGTGCCCATGGTACCCCCCTACATTTCCATGCACAAGGTGGCAGGCACCGCGTGGTGCCTGCCACGTTGTGCATGGAAATGCACTACGTGGCATTTTGGCATTGCGAACGGTGCTGCAGCCAGCAGCACCATCCGCAATGATCAGGGCCCTGGATGCGCCCGCCATAGTGGCGGGCGCATCCTAATTCACTCAGCGGGACCGCCGCCTTACCGGCGGGCGGTCCTAGCACCGCAACGATGGCGGACGGACTGATGTCCGCCCACCATCGTAATGAGCCCCTTAATGTCCTATCAGTTCTTTGGTGAAATGTCTAATTAGGGTTGTGGTAGAGTGTGTAAATAATAACAAAAATAGCTTATTTGTCTAACAACAGGAATTTTAACTGGCTAAAAAGTGCTCAATCAACCCCTATTTGCTAAGACTGGCTTTTCCACCCCAAGGGATGAACCCTTTTTTGATGTTGGGGACATTTTACACTTAGACCTTCTTAAATTTTTTCCACAAAAGGTATCCTGGCCACATTTGTGTCCTCTGTTCCCCGCATCTTGGAGATTCTAAAGGTACCCAACATTTGTAGATTTCCTTGATTGGAATGAGAAAATTGCCAAAATATAGCAAAATCTATTTTTTTTAAAAATAGGACAATAGTGCTGTGCAAGAATGCGTATGTTTTTTTTTCTAAAAATGACATCAACAAAAGGTTTGCTTTAGTAAGATTATCATTTTCCCAGCTTTCAGGACGAAGCAGAGTTGTAAAGGAAAAACAATTTTATTTACCCCATTAACTGCATTTTTCTAACTGGCAGTGCATTTTCCTTTTTTTTTTTTTTTTAAAGTTTCTACCCTACTTGCAGTCTGTGGTGGAAACCAATGTGACACCCATGGGTGAAACTGAAAAACTATACATTTCTGAAAAGTAGACAAAATTCATCAAGGGGTCATTTGTGCAGATTGCTCATGGTTTTCCAAAGGAAACTACTTATGGAAATGAAAAAATAATGAGCATACATTGGAAAAAACTGCAATTTATGATAACATTTTAATTTTTGTCTTGATTGCTGATTTACAAAAGTAACATACTGTTACATCTGTCAGACCCTTCTGGTCAAAGGGATATATAATGTTCGTTGGTTGTCCGAAAACGGGATACCCATTGCCAAAAACTGAGCTGGAGCTTATTGTGATATTTCACTGTGTTCGACCATGCAGCAATTCATGTGGTAAAATCTTGTGTTCAAAATATTTTATTAAATTTTATAATGAGAGAACGACAACACAAAAAAGAGCACCGAATAAGGCACTTATACAGGAGCAATAACAATATTAATAATAGAATAACAGTACCTTCATACAAACAACGATATATAGGAAATAAAAAACTTAACTAAAAAAAGGAAAAGGAGAAACATAGAATAGCAACAATGTAAAAATTGAGAACAAAGCTAATATTAATAATGATAAAAACCATGTAAAAACAGGAATGAACAGAGTAGTAAAAATAAATGAATTAAAAAATGAATAGCTATATAATCATCAATTGGCTTCCAAAATATATGATACATGGAACTATTATGAATGACACCAGATAAAGATAGATTTGCACCTCTTCTAGTAAAAACTATCCATGACCACCATGTATGGAGTGATAATGATGAAGCATCTTTCCACAAGCAGTAATAGATTTTAAGGCTGCTGATATTAAAGAATCTAAGAGTTCATGTTCTAGAACAGACATATTCATAGAAAGAACAACAGACTTACAAATCAAAATAATATACGGAATTGGTTCAGATAAGTTACATATACTTTGGATAACATCCCACACCTCTTTTCAAAATTGAAAAACATTATTGCATTCATAAAGCATATGTTTTAACAAACCTGTATGCAGTTTACAATGCCAACAACAGGGATTATGTACAGGCTTAGCTGGAAATAACTTTAAAGAAGTCCATAAACAATTCAAAAGAATATGAGAGTTGGTTTGCTATACGGATATAGGGTGCCTTCCGTAAATACTATTTAACCAGATTTTCTTCCAAATATCCTATATAAGGATAAAGATAATTCTTTATTGCAGAAGTTAGAAATCATGTCGATATTATTGCAACAAAAATGTTACATCTTTTTATAAATTAGAGATACAGCATGAGCTGAGGTATTCACTGTTTGAAGATACATTTCTAAATCAGAGGTATTATTTGAGGGAATATTATTAGAAAAGGAATCTAAAATAGAACTACTTAAATGTTCATATTTAGGAAAATTAGATAAATGCAAACCAAATTTTTGTTCCAATTCTGCAAATGAGAAAAAGGCATTATTATGATATATGTCTTTAAGAAAGAAAATGCCTGCCATTGTCAAAGTCTTCCAAAATCGTACATTCTGGAAAGATTCAACTGCGGATTATACCATAACAATATTTTTAAGGAGTGGGAAGATGGAGATTGAAAAAATGAATTTAAATCGTGTAATATAATTTTTGTGGATTTAAAAAAACAGATTTATTAAGTAATGTTGAAGTATTAGACATAGTTAATAAAGCAGGTAATGGAAATGGCACTGTTACCCTTTTTCTATAAGAAGCCAGGTAGGAGGATTAGCAAATTGAAGATGATTAAACCAAAGAGAACTTTGCTTTAATTTAAATGCTTTGGGCTAATTTAGAAAAATCAGGTAACCCCAAACCTTCATTGCATTTTGCAAATTTTAATTTATTATAACTAATACGAACAGTTTTATTGTTCCAAATAAATTTAGAGCGAAGTTTATCGATATGTTTACAAAATGACCCAGGGAATTGAGTCGGCAACATAGCAAGGAGATAAAATATTTTGGGAGAGATTATTTTTCCCCACCATGACAGGTGTAAAGAAGACCATTGAGACACTTTTTCATTGATATAATTTATAATGTTGTCACAGTTTAAAGAGATTGATGCTTTAGTACTATGGAAAAAGAAAACACAGATATTTAATTTTCACCTTTTGCCAAATTATATCTTGAATAGGTAACATGTCAGGAGTACAATAAACATTTAAAGCAAAAGTTTCTGTTTTGTTGGCATTTAACTCATATACAGAAATCTAAGAATATAACAAGATTAAATCACATAAACGAGAAAGGGATGATTCAGGGTTACTAATAAACAAAAGAATATCATCTGCGTAAGCTAATCTTTTTATAATAACATTATCAATAGTAACATCAGCAATTCCTGTACAATTTCTAATAGCAGTGATCAAAGATTCAATAACCAGAAGGAAAAGTAAAGATGACAAAGGACAGCCTTGTCTTGTACCCCTCAAAAGAGAAAATTGATTAGAAATATGACCATTTATAAAAAGTCGAGCAGAAGGCTTAGAATAAAGAGCAGATATCATGCGAACAAATAAATCTCCAAAATTATACGCAGCTGTTTGAAATAAAAATTGCCAGTGTACTTTATCTAAAGCTTTTTCGGCATCTAATGCTAACACTTCAGAAGGTATAGACAAAGTACAACCTTGTTCAATAGCATGAAGTAACACCCTGGTATTATTGGCAGAATATCGAAGTTTCACAAAACCAGATTGATCAGGATGTATAAGAGAATCAAGCACAGAGGAAAACCTATTTGCAAGTATTTTAGCATATAGTTTACAATCTTGATTTATTAGGGAAATCGGTCTGTAATTTGAAACAATATTAGAGTCTTTGTTAGGTTTTGGTAGAACAACAATTAATGCATCAGTAAACGATCCAGAAGTTTTTCCTAAAGATCTAAAAGAGGTAAAACGCTGATGTAAGTGAGGTATGAGGTGGGAAGCAAAATCTTTATAAAACTCAGCTGGTATTCCATCAGGTCCAGGAGATTTATTAAGTTTAAGGGATTTGATAGCCAAATTAACCTCTTCTAAAGTAATCGGTGAATCTAAATCTTATTTGGATGATTGCAATATTTTTTGTAAACCACAATTGTGCAAAACAAAATATCAATCAATGAAGAGTCCACAGAAGGAGGCTTATTATATAAGGTTTTATAATAATTAAAAAAATCATTAACTATTTCTCTATGGGATAAGGCAATATTACCATTTACACCATGAATTGCAGTAATATGAGTTTTATCTTTTTTAATATGCAAGTAATTTGCCAAAAATCGACCTGATTTATTAGCATTAAAAGAAAATTTGGCCTTATTATTGGGAAATTGTATACCTGTTCGTTTACTTAATATGGAATTAAATTCGTAACAACGTTTTTGTAATTGCGTTTTATATTTGAGATCATTAGACGAGATAAATGGCCTTTCTATTTTGCAATTTGTTTGTCCAAATCTTTAATTTGAGCGTTAAAAGATTTGTTTTCATGAGCCATAAGAGAAATGGTTACACCTCTAATATATGCCTTAAAAGCATCCCATTGTGTTACCAAAGACACAGAACCCTCAGGGTTAAAAGAAAAATAACCCTGAATTGCAGATGAAGGTTTTGGCTTATTAAGTTCATTGAAAGCAATATGAGTATTCATACGCCATCTGGATTGAGTAGAAAGTGTAGAGGTGAATTGAAAAACAGCTGAAATAAATGCATGATCAGAAATATCTATATTATGTATTAACGGAGTAGAAATTGAATGAATTAACTGTCGGGATACTAATAAATAATCAAATCATGAATAAGAATAATAAGGATTTTAGAAAAACATAAAAGATTTTTCAGTTGTGTAATGTAACTGCCAAATATCAACCGGTTTAGTTGTTTTAAAAAAGGACTTCAGAGTAAAAAAAGCCTTAGGCGGACAATATTTAAATTGTGATGATCTATCTAACAAAGGATCACAGATTAAATTAAAATCTCCTCCAATAATGAGTGAAACATTACCCAACTTGAGTACCTCTGTCATAAAGAGGGACCAAAGTTTGGGGTCATCATTTGTTGGCCCATAAACAATAATTAAATAAATAGGTGTATTATCCAATTGAATTTTGACAATAATGTAATGACATTCTGTGTCTGAAACCTTGCTCAATATTTTAAAATGTAATCTCTTTGCAAAAAGAATAGCCACTCCATTCTTCTTATTAACTGCAGGCAAAGAAACCATTGTACCAACCCATTTTGTCTGCATATAAGCGAGAACCATATCATCAATATGTGTCTCCTGTAAAAAACAAATATCTGATTTATGACTTGCTAAATAGTCTTAAATTTTAACACGTTTAACGGGATGTCTTAAACCTTTAGCATTCAAAGAATCTATTTTATTGTTTATATTGGTCATATTGTGAGAGAAATGTCAATAGAAAAGGACAAAAAAAGAAAGATAATATACAAAAAATAACTTTAGGTATAAAAAAACTAGGATAGAAGGCAAGACAAGGACAAACATAAATAAGACAACAAAAAACATAAATAAAACTGCAGAATCACACACACGCATAACCAAGAGTAACCTACCCAGAAAACGCCCACATAACTAATCTTAAAGAAAGGGCAAATTAGACTGAAAACCAAAACTGAAAAAAATCAAGTATCAATAGCATTAGTATTCATAGATAATGGGAATTGTTGGTCTAAGAATGTACGTAGCTCTTCTGGTCTTTGAAAGGACTTCGAAACACTGTCTTTCCAGATTCTCATTGTAGAAGGATCAAAGAGACCATATTTGAAACCTGAGCGGCGAATTCGTGCTCGCAGCTCAGCAAACTCTTTACGAAGATGAACAGTTTCCTTAGCAAAGTCTTGATGAATGTATATTTTATTTCCATTTGCCATTAAAGATGGAATTTCTATAGCTGCCTTCCTGGTCATCACCAAATGGTTATAGCGCAGAACTTTAAATATCATTTGTCGTGGTTTATCTTGACGAGGGTTTCGGTGAGAAGAAATTCTATGTGCCTTGTCCACTTCAAATTTTTCAGGAAATTTTTAATGTAACAGGCTAGGCAATAGTTTCTCTAAATACTGTCTACAATGATTTCCTTCCACATCTTCTGGCAAATTAAAAATACGTAAGTTGTATTGGTGATTACGGTTTTCTAAATCCAACAACAACTTACTCATTAGTAAGATTTTTGCTGCCATAGGTGTGAGGCTAACAATTTTGGTTTATTATCTTGAGTTTTAATTGCGTTATCAGAAACTTTCATAGAAAGACTAGCTATGTCTTTGTGGTTATTTTTAATTTCTGACGCAATAGAATAAGTATTTAAACGTACAGGCTGTAGCTCCTCCAACAGGGTGGATAAAGAAGGTTCGTTAGAGTCAACAATTTTAGATTTGACAGGTGGAGGAGAAATAGTCTGTTTACGTTTATTATGTCCAGTAGAAATATTTTTTCTTTCCGTTTTGTTGAAATAATTATAATCAAATATAAGAAAGTTAATTCTCACGAGAAATAGCTTTGAAGAGGCAGAAATAAATGATATTCACCATAAAAGCTGAATGTGCAGCAGCTAAAACCAACTGTAGGAGTGGCTTTAGGCCTCAGCCTCGCCCTTTCCTGAGGTAAACTCCGCCTTCCTGACAGGAATCAACAGCAGAGCAGAGGCAGAGCAACCGGCAGGAGCAGCAGAAAGGAACCAAGCACAAAACATGCCCAGAAAGCTTGCATATACCTTCTAAATAGAAGTGCTGAAGCCCACAGACCAAGTTCTGGGCAAACGGTAAGTTAAATAAATGCCTTGATCGTCAAATTAAATCGTCGTTATACAGGCAAAATCGGAGCGTCAGCTGGAGGCGGCCATCTTGCTGCGCACTCTCGCACGACTCCCCTCATGTGGTAAAATCTAATGAATGAAAAATTAGCATAAAGGATACATATGTATTTTTTTAAATGTGCACAAGATACTGAGTTCAGGAATATTGGCTATTTGTACAGCTCTGAATTTTAGGTTACCCATGTTATCATGTGATTCAGAGGACATTTTGCAAAATATGTTCTACATATGTACTACATCTAGACAGACTTGCTCGTAATATGTTCTGTATAAATGTAAACATTAATTTACTGACTCAAGCGCTTAAATAATGCTATCACTGAAGCAAACTGGAGCAAAGATCTACCATTTGATAAAGCTCATAATTCCAGTTAGACATTTTCTAAAAATACTGTTTAAAGCATGTTTAGTGAAGGTAAGCATAAGTGCAGTTTTCTTCCTTATAAAGGAGTTTGCTAGTTGGACTTGTCTGGAAAATTAATAAGGGATGTGAACCTGCCTCCTTACAATCCCTCCAAGTAGACAAGATTTTGTTATCATAGAAATGTGGGCCAATGCTTTCTGATGGGGAAGGGTGGGTGCAACTCACCACAATAAGCCATATTTGGGATTTCATTTGGCATACAGCAACACTTTATTGACAACTTTAATACCACAGACTATAGTTCCATTCTTACCTACAAACAGTCATAATCAAGCAAACAAGCTAGACTGAAGCCATTAGCCATCATGTCCATAGCAAGGATCCGGAGCCATAAAGCTGGAAAAGCACGGCCAATTGAATGGCACCGTTTTCCACCATACATCCTCGAAACACACAGATAACATTTGCTTAAACATAACATGCTATCACGCACATGTCATAATGTCACACCTCTCTGGCTTGTGAATCTTGAATAAAAATCACTCTACTCTTGCCAGGAAAAGGAGAATGGATCTACTCCATAGAGAAAAAAACAGTCCTTTGACACACCTAGCCATGCACGTAAAATACCACAAAGATCTTCTTAGATCAAACTTACTTTACTCTCACAAGCCACTTAAAATCAAAACACTGTACAAACATGCTACTGAATTCAGAAAACCAACCAAGCACCAGCAAAATAATGAACAGTATCAAGCAATGGTTTTACATTCTTTGAGATGGCTTTTTCAGAACCGCATGAAAGAATATTCTGATAGTGCGCTACGATACCGTATCAATGGTGGTTGGCGCTATACAAATGCAACACACATGATGTTTTAAGTAATTGCTTAGTTCATCTCCATTTCCTAAACACATTAGAGGCTACAGCAGAAGGCTCTCCTGCAAACTCCCTTGTAATCAGCTTTCAATTATTTTTATCTTGCTGACAGGAAGAGTGGATCAGTAGCGATTGTCTACCCGAAAAGTGATTTCCAGGGTTTAAAATAGTAATAGTGACAGTTCGGAATTCCACACTCAGTAAAAGGGAAAAACAGCAGAAATAGAGACATTGCCCATGGCCATATAAGTAGTAAGCAAATGTCCTCTGTGTAGCATAGCCACAGCACTTAGGCAGCAAAAATGTGGTGTATGGAAATACTTGAATTAATCTAACTTATTGTGCACAATATAATTAAGGATTCCAATGCAAAAAATATGTACTGCCAGCTGGAGGTGTAATGAGTAGAAGATGTGCTCTCACACAACACAATTCATTGAGTGTTTTCAAGTTTTACGTTTATTTCTTTGATATTATGCCAACTAGGCAAAACAAACATTACTTCCAAATAACTCAATTAAAACAGTAAAAACATTAAAAAATAGCTCAGCTATGCTGAACATATTAAACAAGACAGTAAACACATTCTACTAAAATATTTCAAAAGCAGATCATCATAAAACTGGAATATTGTCTAATAAAGCGCCTATTACAATCTTCCATTTTATCATCTAACTCTTCTAGGCAAAAGCAGCAAAAAAACAGATTCTATTGTTATGCCACAATAGTTTCTAATAAAGTGCAGGATGCATTAGCTTTTCATTGTACCACAAGAAGATAAATCTCCCAAAAGTTGAAATAGAAAGGAATTCTAAGCGAGATTTCAGTCAGAAACTCAGGGTGCATTGCTGCAAAAAACACCTGCAGGCCCACAGTTGGATAGTTGTATGTCAGAAAATTGAGTTTTAATTACTGTGGTACTAGAATATCGTGGTTAATTTATATATTGACAACCAAAATCCCGGCAAGTATGAATTTACTGTTCTATTTTAATGTTTTTATTTTTATTAATTTCATCAAAATATACTACAGTCGTGAGGAAGCCATATTTCAATGAGAGATATTTCTCCGCATACAGGAGACAAATGTATAAATCAACCTGTATATGTTCTCCAACTCTCTAGAAAGTCAGTAAACCTAGTACGAGAAGAGAACAGCAAAGAGGAGAGAAGAGAAGAGAAGATATCCTAAATTAGAGATTAGTAACCCCATCCCTAACTAGGGATAAATTGGAAGGGAAGACGAGTACCTTCATTGTGAGTGAACCCATTATTAATTTGCATTAAGTAAGAACAACATCTTCCGAATTCAATGCGATGAAAATTAGTGTGACGGTTAGAGAGTAGCAAATACAAAGTAAATGGTTACATGTAGTGTGTCAAAGTGATGTCGTAAGAAAGAAAGGGTCCCCACATGCCATCAAACGTCGAAAGTTGGTTATTCAATTTATAGGTCGAAAATTCCTGCTGGGCCATTTGCGTAATGGCTGCCGACCGTTCTTCAAAGGTTGGGGAGGCTGCAGATTTCCAGTATCTTATTCAATGTATAACTTGGCTACCACCAGTGCTGAATCTAGCCATCTTTTTGATGATTAGTGATCTCGGCAATTTCACTTGTGTTGTGTAAGAGGGCCAGCCCCGGAGAGGAAATAAATTCCTGATCACTCGTACCACATAACTGAGTCCATATTGAGTTCCAGTAAGGCTGCAACCGTTGGCAAGACCACAGTATGTGGAATATGTTTTCTGGTGAGTAATGACACCTCTAACATGCAAACGTGTGAGATAGCTTCGCTTTATGCTGTTTCTCACAGATTTCGGATTCAGTGTCTGAAAAAACAGATATGTGTTTGAGCTCATATGTGTTTTTTCTGTTATGGCAGATGGCACTCAGAATAGAATACAGAACAATAGAAACAACTATACAGATGGGAGGTGATGCTACCAGTTGTTTCTAATGTACATTCCCGTACAGCTTTTGCACATGCTTAAGTCTTATACCCATAGTAGGAGACAAATGACATTGACCAAAGCTACTCTAAGGCTCTGTTTCATGTACCATAGATAGTGCTTTTTTCCCATTGTTACTCACCTTGGCTCCATCTAAAGTTGAATAATATTGTGGTCCAGGACAGAACCGAGGATAAATACCTGTTTCATTGACAGGTTTTGAGGTAGTTCTCCAATTCTGACTCGTTTTTGTCTGCTGTTTTGGAAGGATTTAAACCATTTCAGAGTACTGACTTGAACCAACCGCGGCCCGAGCAGGTAAGAGCGGAGGGGCCGGATGGGGGGGGGGGGGAGGATTTCAACGGTTGTCATCGTCCGTCTAAATACCCCCCCCCCAACCCGGCCCCACCGCTCTTACTTGCACGGGTCACAGCTAACTCGAACACCTATTCATAATTCCTGAATGTGCATCAGTCTCCTTTGGTCAATTCTCTCAAAGGCACTGGAGATATAAATCAGTGTATCAGTGTATATAGATAGGTTTGATTGGTATGCAATGGCTAAATGTAATGCCCTGTTTGTATTTGTTTTCATCCATTATCACAGGTGGAACTGGTTCCTGGTTAATAATTGGCAAGACAGTCATTTTCAATATATGTGGTCGAATCAAAAAGCAACCCATTACACAGTGCATTCACTTAGCTAAGGAACACTATTGATGGAGTGATAATTTGCCTTATTCGCTAGATCTAGATATGTATTCTTATTAAAATTGGAATGTTGGGAGCTCCATTGAAGATAATGTAGTGCTCCGGGCTGCTAATGACCTGAAGAAGCCTGGAGCTCTAACATTCCAATGTGTGCTCACAGCTGTTGCTGTGAACAAAAGGCCTCACGGAGCGGGCTCCGTGAGGCCTTTGTTTTGCAAATTAGAACATTCTGCCCTCGAGGGGCTGAATGTTCTAAGAGCCTTAGAACCCTGTAGCAGGCTCTAACGGCCATGAAAGGCCAGCTCCCTTTTTAAAAACCCTCGCCGATCGCTGGGGTGGGGCTTTAATGGCCGGTAAAGGGTGCTATGGCGGGCTCTAAGCCTATATTCGATTCTGGGGCTCTTTTCAGGCTGATGCTGCTTTATAGTGATTTTAAGCTAAATCATGGTGCTTGTTTATGCCTATCCAACTTGAAGTGGCCAAAATATAAACTGCCACAAGAAAACACTGACCTCCTCCTGAGACATGCTATTTGAAATATGTGTCCCATCCTACAGAGCTACCCTAAGATCACTTAGAGTTACAATAGATTGTCTAGGTCAGGCCTCCTTTATACAAGGCATCAAACTTACCAGCATTATTAACATTCTCATTTACATTGTTGTATTTGTTCAGCATGCGTTATTTCACCATTCTTATCACAGTAAACATATGCTCTTCCTTGAGTTTATACAGGTTAGACTGAGTTGAGTATGCTTGGATAATCAGAATCTACGTTATTAAATATCTGAGAAAACTTGGAGTAGGCTTCGGAAAATAAATTATATTATCTAGTGGTAGCATCGAGAGCTTTCCAGACTCTGAAAGAGTCTATGGGGCATATTTACAACAGAATGGCAAAGTGTGGCGTTAAGCAAACATTGCTAACACCACACTTCGCCATTTTGAAAACGCAGGAATGCGTCATATTCACAAGAATGCGGCACACCCCAGCGTTTCGTCTGGCGCTGGTGCTAAATCTCGCTGTTTAGCGCCAACGCAGGCACCCTTGTACCATAGTGAAAGGTGTCTGCGTTGGGGTGAATGATTGTTTATCTGCAGGAAGGTATCCCATCGTGCACATAAACAATCCAGAATGGAGATTTGAAACTCCTACGTGTGCTGCATTGTGCAGCACACATAGAAGTTGCAAATCGTCAATTTTTTAATGATTGTTTATTTATTTTAATTTTTTTATTTTATTTAATGCGATTTTATATAGCGCAAACATTACCCGAAGGTGTCAGAGCACTTTACAAAAGAACCAGTTGCGTTACATAAGGACTTTGGATTGCATGAGTTACATAGGAGATACAAACAGAAAAAATTGCAAATGTACAAGTTGTAAAGTCACTGAAGGAAGAGATACAAACAGATAAACTCTAAAATCACATAGGAATGGTAGTAAGTATAAAGGTCTACTACATATACTTGTGGCTAGAGTTATATATATACAAATTGCACATTCACTCAGGATTATATTTTAAAAGCGATTAGGCTTGGACAATTATATATTACATATTTACAAAGCAAGAAATTCTTGCCATCGTTCAGCCAGGTGTTCTGGTGGTGTTGCACTCAAGGGAGGTGGTCTTGGGTCTGGAGGGATCCCCGAGGTGAAGGTGGAGATGTCCATAGGGCTAGAAGGCCGGATGGTGGTGGGGGACGCAGCATGCTGCATGCTCTTAGGGTCAGGCCTTACAAGCAAAGCTCGCCGGAATGATGATGATACTGTATATCATATATATAGTTCATATCCTACGAAAACAGGTACCACAGCTGAGACAGTTGCCCAGGACCATAGGATTCCAACGCGTAGACCAGTAAGGGAGGGAGAATCGCTCCCCGCACTTCTCAACGGACGCCATCTTAGGGTCAGGTCATAAAAGCAATGCTCACCGGAGCGAAGACCATACTGTATAAAAGCGGCGGAAAACTATACCTTAGGGAAGAGAAGAGAGGTCGCCAAGAACATCAGGCACCGGGCACTCGGAATGGAAATTAGGCCCCTATTTGTTTCGACGGCGATGCAGCCTGCACTGTTGTTGTTCGTCAGACATTTAAGTCCATTGCGTTTTTGAGCAGTCGCCATTTTAGGGTCAGGCTGAGTTGAAAACTGGAGCGAGCCTCTGAAACATACAGGGCTCAGAGAAACTGAAATAGCAGAGTACCTTGTATGGTGCATGCCTCGTTGAGTCTCGTGTTGAACTCTGGTCGAGATCCGTGCATTAGGAGGGAAACCAGAGCTCCAGTTTGCAGCAAGCTCTGCCGATGAGCACTCCGCCATCTTGTGCTCAGTGAGAGCGCCTCCGACTCGGGCAACCCAAGGATGTTCCACTCGATCACCGCCCCGCACAACCGATGTCAAACGGCTCCGGAAAATGCCCCACAGCATGTTGCCACTGAAATCAACTCCAGGTCTTGTCCGATCAACTGTTGTGCAGCGAAGGCTGCACCGTTGTCTTCATGTCCGGCGGAGAGGTGCGACCAGGCAGCAGTCAGCTCCGCCGTCAAGAAAACACGCTCCATCGGTCATCGGCACGGCCAGAAGGTGAAACGGAAGGACCGCGGGGCAAGGAAAGCCCATGCAAGCAAGAGAGGTCCAGGGAGGGTGCAGACTCCCGGGGACACAAGCCAAAAGGCAATCCCCGGGTTTATGTGCAGGGAGGGTCACCTTCCTGCAAACACACAATCATTCATATTGATTTGCTGTTTCCATGTGTACTGCACAATGCAGCACACATAGAACCAGCAAAAATGAGGAGAAATTAACCATTTCTCCTCGATTCGCCATGTTAAGACCAGGTTGTACCTGGTCTTAATTTTGACGCTGCCTCATATTTACGCCACCCTTGTAAAAAAAGGGGGTAGCGTCAAAATCAATAGGTGTTGTGGTGGAACACCCACCACAACACCCACTGCACACCCCTTTCACGCTAAGTGTAGCATGAAAGGGGGCCTTATTTACTAGGCAGCGTTAAGCCATGTTAAGTGGCTTAACGCCACCTTGTAAATAAGGCGAAGGGTTTATCGCCACAGAAACGTCATAACTGATGTTCCTCTGGCGATAGGGGCTTGAAAATATACCCTTATGTTTGAGCAAACTCTGCACTGCGAGCTGCTTGGGATGTCCACCTACTAGACCATTGTATTTGTCTAATACCCTGTATAAATTCAAATGCCATCCAACTGATAAAAACTCAGGCAATGCATTCAAATTTATAGAATTTTGGAATGTTAGATGACAAAAGAGTGGTGCATACATGTTGATGATTGTCAAGTGAAATTCTGTATGTTAGGTCTCCCATGTCCCTTGTGATGGAATGAGGAATATCATTATCCAAAGTATGTACCATGACAGCCAGGACATTGGAGATGTTTGTGAACAGTAGAAATGGCCATTAGTATCAAACCTGTTGGCTTGCACAGTAAATGGGTCTCATGTAACTGGAGTAACTCAGGGGCAGATTTACAAGCCCCTTGCGACACTTTTCCACCACCGTTGCGTCACTTTTTGTGACGCAGCAGCAGCGTAAACAATGCGCCAATTTGCGGCCAATTTACAACGTGACACATGTAGGGGGATGCGTCACCTTGTAAAGCCCTGCGTCACATTACACCTGCGACAGGTATTATGTATGCTGGGTGGGCGTTCCCACGCAGGAAAGCCTCGTAGATTTCACTGCGCCACTTCTAGGATGCCACTGCACCAAAACTACGCCTGCTTGGAGTGGGTGTAAGGAGTGATGCAGTGTATTGGGAATAGGCCTCCCCGTACATTGCTGGAGTTGCGTCATGCTTGCAACACGACTCCAGCAATGCGTGACTTTTGCGCAAACGGATGCATCAGAATTTCTGATGCATCTGTCAATCCTTGTGCCATGGTGCGCCGTATTGTAAATACGGCGCATCCATGGTGGCACAAGGGTTTCGCATGAAGGTGCAGGGAAACTGACGCATTTGTACGGATGCGTCAGTTTCTTGTAAATCTGCCCTTCAGTTTTTTAAGTAAGAGGTTATGTACTTGAAAGGCAAACTCTTTCTTGCCATTTATGTTCCACAAAAGTACAATAGTTGCGGCCTAGCTTCTTTTGCTGTACCTTCCATTCCAGTTCTGACATTACTTTCCCTTTGGTCTTAAGCACTTTCCTGAAAAGTGTACACATTGAGCACTACAAATGTATTTAACAACACTCAAATAAATGACCCACGGGCCGTCACCTTCTTCACTTGGGGCTTCCATCCAGGAAGTATCTTTATCACCAAATTAATAAAAAAGTTGCTGTTGATAGTTGGTTTTATGTCCCCTCTCTTGCCAATCTTATTCCTTTCCATCAGGCATGTTACTCACCTAGGGTCAGGTGTAGGCTCTGCAGACTCTCCTTTCTTCAGCTGCAAGGAATCTTGAATTTAGCCTCTTTAATTTATCTTGGAAGATAAGTAATTAGTTAAGGACCATATTATGCAATTTTCTTTTGTCCTCCATTAAAACGTTTTGATTAATATTTCTTGTATAGTCTGGAAGTATATAATTGCTTGATGAACTATATATTAGTGGTTGACAGCCTCCTCAATATATATGTATCATATTGGACGGTTAGCTGTTTTTTTCACCAAGGGCTTAAAAGTGACATTGAGAGCTTGTGTTTGATATAACTTGGAATCTTGAGGTGGAGTCCTTAAAGCTATACTCAGCTCCTAATCTTTAATTTTGTGCCGCCTACCCCCCCAAATCCTCTTTGCATGGATCAGCTGTGCAGAAGTAGAGGGTTCGCTAGGAACAGTGGCGGCTCGCAGAGGGAGTGCTGCGGGACGGGGGAGGGGCAGGGTGGATGGGTAGTGGAGTCGGACATACGATGGCCAGGAGTAAAGTAAGTAAATAAATCAATACAACTATTTACCTTGGGCTCGCTGCATCGCCGTGTCGGCGATGCAGCGAGCGCAAGGTAAATAGTTTTATTTATTTATTTACTTACTTTACTCCTGGCCGTCGTATGTCCGACTCCACTACGCCCCCACCCTGCCTCTCCCCCGCCCGCAGCACTCCCTCTGTGAGCTGCCACTGGCTAGGAAGCCATGCATAATCTGGCCGATTTCACACTGCGGCAGCTGTGCAGCATGGCTGAAAGTTTGGAAAATAAGCGATATGACACAGCCATCACTGACCACGAGAGGCAGTGATCCGTTTTCTTGGTATGGGATTATTCTCTGCCTTCACAAATTAAGTTGTATTATTTTACGCCCGAGCTGAAGCTCACCGTGTTGCGCCCACATGAAGTCAGGGCCAAAAAGGCCATGCAGGGCAGGGAGCGCAGTGCTGTCTGCATCTTTATAGCATCTTGAAACCCGTTGGCGTGACTTTTGCATGCTTTTTTCCTGGTGGGATATTGTTAGTTGCTTGCCTTCAGCTCTTGGAAATACCAGGAAGCACGAGCTTCAACTCTAATGGGTTCAAATCGTCTTGCTTGCAAAAGGGAAAAAAAGCATTACAATCCTAGCTCAAGCAGCATGGAAGAACAATAATCAAGAAGTCAATCAGTACATGGTAGATGCTACAGGGAAGAAAACAAACACACGAAGACAAATTCAAGCCCAAGTGAAGCCAACCCACCTGATGCGCTCACCAATGAAAAGGAAGAAAATAACATTGACAATGAAGCTGACCAATGGTAAGTAATTGATGGGCTAAAAGCCCCTTTTTAGAGTTGTTTTGGAAACAAAAGACTGTTGCAAGCAACAGGGCATGCTCTGTCCCAGGCAAAACCTAAAATAGCATCTTTTCACCCTCTCTTGGCCTTCCCTGTCAACACCACATAGTGCTGTGCTCTTTACTATCAATGCAAAAGCGAATAACAGCGTCAGCCTGAAACTGAAACTCTGTTATCCACAGATAGCTCCAACTACTCCGGATGAGTCTTAGACATTTGTGAGACTACCCTGAATCCAGCAGCTGATAATGGGTGTGTATGCTTATCAAACAGCTTATCATCAGCTGGCCACTGCCTCGGGTCGCCGTGCTGCCCAGCAAACCCAGCTTTCCAAAAATGACAAACTGTGAGGTTAAAGTATATAGACCAGGTAGCATAACCTGCCATGAGGAGAGTGCAAAATCTCCCAGCCCCTGTGCAGAAAAGCTTTTATATTCCTATAAAGTGCAACCCTCCAACACTCAAACTACTCACCTGCTCATTGTTTCTCCTGAAAAGGTCTTTCCCTGTTTCTGGGCCAAGGGGTGTAGAAATCTCAACCATATTGTAGGAAATGCCTTAAATCTGCAAAGTCTGCAATCGTCTATTGCGTCACCTCAGGGGGCTAATCGAGCATTACTCAAAATCTGTAGAGACCTTCACAGAAAAGACTGTATCCTTAAGGAACATTTAAGAAAGGGTGAAGAGTTTAATTGGGGTGAGTATCAAGAGAAACATTTTAAACAATCAAATAAGAAACATAAAATGCTAAAATGTTGCCCCCTTTTGATGTTAGATCCAAGAGGGTTGTAACTGCTGATGCAAGTGGCCATGCAATGGGGGTTGTACTGTCACAACTGAGAGGAGGGGTTGAGAAGTCAGTAGCTCTTGCCTTGCGATCACTGAGCACTATTGTTTAGTGATAGAGAGGGAGGCATTGGGTGCAGCTTAGGTTACAAACTATTTCCGCACTTATCTGTGGGATGTGAACATTAAATTAAAAACACACCACAAGCCACTGGTAAATGTTTTACAACCTTGAAGAGCAGGAGCATGACAGGTGCAGAGGAGAACATGGCGGCCGGCCGATAGTTCCGGTCGGGAGCATTCACCCTCTCGGATCGAAGCAATATGAAATAAACTACAATAGAGTGGTTTTCCCCTGAAATGTTGTACCAATATTGAACGGAACCTCGTACCTTTGAATTTTTGCCTCGGAAAGTCTCAGCGCCAACTGGGTGTGCACCGGCCAGGGTGAGGTGCGCCACCCGTGTAGGATGCTGCGGACGAGGCTAACGATGTATGGGCAGACAGGGAGTGGTGTCCGGGTCCCAGGAGCAATCCACGGAGGCGCGCACGCACGGATTCAGTGTGTGGGCAGAAGCAGCTGGAGTGCTTTGTGTGTCCCGGGGAGCGGCTGCAAGGATAGCGTTCAGGGGGCAGCTGGGATCATCGAGCTACATAGAAAACGTCTCCAAGGACGCAAGAGGCAGTAATACCAGCATCAGAAGCAAAGTGGTGACGGTGGCTGGAAGATTGTGAATGACGTCGGTTAGAGGTAAGGGGAGGGGTGAAAAAAGCATAACAACCCCCAGAGATCCCACTGATCGACCTCTACTTGTAAACATTACACAAAAGGGGAGAAATGGACAAAAGAGGTTGGGAGGCATAACAAAAGAGGAACCAAGATTTTATGGGACCAGTTACTGCCTTAGGAGTAAAAAATTCGAGGTAGAAACCCCCGGCCCCGAAACGACAAGAAAGATCTTGGAAAAAACCCTATAATTTGAAAAAGTGGCCCCAAAAGCAACATAACAGAGGACAAGCAGGGGTTAACCCAAACCCGGGGGGGGGGGTAGCTTCACCTCCCAACCTTTAAACCAGGCCAGGGCAAGCAAGGAGCGAAAATAAAAATCATGCCTTCTCTGCGCTCCTACTTTAAAATTCAGGAGAAATATTCACCTCTGACTACATCTTTAGGAGGATTAAAAATGGAAAAGGAAATTAGGGGTGGTTCAGACATAACCTCGCAAAAAGAAAACCACTCCTCTAGAAGTGGAGAGATCATTACCAGTAATAGATTTCAAGTGTTAATTATGGAGGAATCTGAAACAGAGAAGACGCCTGGTGGGGGCAGGTCAAAAGAAAACCCAAACATAGAAG
This sequence comes from Calotriton arnoldi, assembly GCA_963921515.1. NCBI lineage: Eukaryota > Metazoa > Chordata > Amphibia > Caudata > Salamandridae > Calotriton > Calotriton arnoldi. The sequence continues at coordinate 331,336 of CAWUFW010007512.1, forward strand.
TGAACCCAGCCCAAAGCATACCTCAAAAAGATAGCATAGAGGCCGACCCCTACCCATTAGATCAAACTACACCGGCGGACGTGGGGAAACTCATGGGAACCGTTATAGCTGAAATGAGAGCTAATTTTGCCAGATCGGAAAGGAACCAGGAAAGGATTCAAGCAACATGTGAGGCCTTATAAGTAAAAGTTAATTCCCTAATGGACCGCGTGCAAACAATTGAGACAACAGTAGATAAACTAGAAAGAGATACTCTAGAAAATCAAGGGGAAATTCTTACTCTGAAAGCAAATGAGAGAGAACTTAAAGACAAACTTGAGTCAATGGAAAACAATGCAAGAAGGAACAACCTCCGAATTTTAAATATACTGGAAGGGTCAGAAGGGCAAGATCTCAAGAATTTTGTAATTAACTTGCTGAAAGAATTTATCCCAGGGGTAGAGGTTAAGACCTTAGAAGAAGATATCCAACGAATCCACAGAGACCCGTTTAAAATCGGGAAACCAAGGAACAATCCAAGGAGAATCCTAATTAATTTTAAAACCTACACGCTTAAAGAAAGGATTCTGAGCGAGGCCCTGAAAGTAGGAGTTTTTACAAAAGGAGACTATAAATTTAGAATTCGATCTGACATATCAAGAGCAACACAGGACAGACAGTGGGAACTCGGAAACCACCTGCAATATCTTAGATCCCTGGGAGCAACCGTTCAAATGAGATTCCCAGCCACACTTAAGATCATGTGGAAGAATCAAATGTATAACATTCGAGAGCCAAATGAGGTGATGAAGTTTAAAGAACAGATTAAATCAACACAGAAGTAAATGTGATTTTGGGGAGAAACAGGAAATAAGGATGATTTCGGTCCGGAGCGGGTGGATCCTCGAAGAGGGCAAAATCCGTTCTGCCCAACAGTAACAGGGAGGGTTCTCCAGGTTTGGGAGGGGGGGGGGGCACACGTATAAATACAATCACGAGGTGTGGGAGCATTTGGGGAAAAAACGAAAAAAATAAATTTGTCCAATATATAACATATAAGGAGGAACAAGGTCCTATTTTTAGAAACTGGGTAATTACTTGCACCTTATAGTAATGGTAAAAATAAGAAATGACAAATAAAATGCTGAGGATCATGTCTTGGAACGTGAATGGTCTTAGAGTTAAAAAAAGAAGACAGGACATTTTTGAATATCTGAAAATTGTGAAGAGTGAGGTTATAATTCTACAGGAGACACACTTATGGGACAACATCATGAAACATCAAAAGTGGGTTGACTGTTATGTTTGTACGAATCAAACATGTTGTATCAAAGGGGTGGCGATCATATTTTAAAAAGCTGCAAAGGTAACAATTGTGGAAGAGATAATCGACTCCAAAGGAAGATGGGCAATAGCCAAAATAAGAATTGGGAGGGAGTTGTACAATATTGTGGGATATTATGGTCCAAACCTAGATGACCCTGCTCCCCTCCAGGCACTTTACTCTCAACTTATAGAAGCGTCTGCTCCAATCATTTTGGGGGGGGGACTTTAACATATTAATAGACCCCAAACTCGATAGATCTCCTCCAAGCAAAGGTTTAAATTTACCAAAAATGAGGACTTGGTTAAAAAGATATACAGAAGACCTGGGTATGATGGATGCGTGGAGGAATAAAAGTATTTCAAGCAATAGGTTTACCTATAAAAACAAGAAATACGGCCACGCATCTAGAATCGATTATTTCTTGGTAGAAAAAACTCTGATAAACAAAGTAGTCAGTATAGACCATAACCCTGCCCATCTGTCAGACCACTCTTCTGTATCATTGATAATAAATATTGGGAAACATCAAGCAACAACTAGATGGACGCTAGATCGTACCCTGCTTTTAGACCAACAAATTGTTGATAAATTAAAAACAACTACGGAAGAATATTTAAAGTGTAATTATAACAAAGAAGTACCAATACAGACAGTTTGGGATGCCTACAAGGCAGTAATTAGGGGGACTTTAATCTATCTCTCCGTGTTTAGGAATAAAGCCACAAGATTAAGGATTAATCAACTAGAATTTGAAATTTTAGAACAGGAAGCTAGAGACCGCTGACTCCGAAGATAACCGTGAAAAAATCAAAAAAGAACTGCAGATTAAACAAATCGAGCTAGTTAGTATACTAGACAGTAGGATAAGGGAAAAATGGGAGGCCAGTGAGTTAGCAAATTATGAATATGGAGAAGGTAGTGGCAAATTGCTGGCATGGAAACTTAAGACCAAACATAATAGAAACAGAATAACAGCTTTACAGCCAGGAGAACAGGCTGTACAGGAAGTAGAGGATGAAGAGATTGAGAAAGCTTTCACTGACTTCTTTCAGTCCCTATACGCCGAAGATTTGAAGTCTACTGGAAATCAAATAGACTCCTACCTTAATAATTTACTTATTCCTAGCTTGGATGATGAGGATAGAGAAACTCTCAATGCAGAAATAACGCTTGAAGAAGTAACTAATGCCCTGCCCAAATTAAAGAAAGGAAAAGCTGCTGGTCCAGACGCTTTACCAAACAAGCTGTATATCAACTTGAAAGAGCTTCTAGCCCCCTATTTAGTAAAGTTACTAAATGAAATTTTCATTAATGGAGCAAAATTACCTGAATCCTGGAATGACGCCACCATTAGTATAATTTTGAAACCAGGGAAAGATCCCCTGAAATGTGAGTCGTATAGCCCAATATCCCTTTTGAACAATGACTATAAAATCTATTCACAGATTTTAGCAATAAGACTTGGGCGGGTGATAAACCAATTAGTCCATGAAGACCAGAAAGGATTTATAAAGGGAAGATAGTTACATGATTTAACTCATGAACTTATCGAATCAATTGACATTGCCACGCAAGAAAAAATCCCCCTTTATATTCTAACATTTGACGCCGCGAAGGCCTTTGACCGAGTGAACTGGGTTTTCCTCGGTAAGGTATTAGACAAATATGGGCTAGGGAAGGCATTCTTGAAAGCTGTTATGAATATCTATGAATCTCCTGTGGCAAAAATACTGGTAAATGGGAACTTGACCAAGGAGATTAGAATTAAAAGAGGTATTCGTCAAGGATGCCCCCTCTCTCCATCATTATTTAACTTGTATATAGAGCCATTAGCCAACTCCATAAGATCATCTTTGGAAGTATTCCCGTTTAAATTTCAAGGGTGGGAAGAGAAAGTCGCATTATATGCAGATGATTTAATGGTTTTTTACGGGTAATCTCAGAGCGTCATTACCAAATATTACTAAGTTCCTGGACGATTTTGGAGGGGTTTCTGGCTATCAAGTGAACCATCAAAAAACGGAAATTATGGAATGGAATCCTCCATTTCCACATCCAACAGCAAAAACCAAAATAAAATATCTAGGCGTAGAGATATTACAAAATATCGACGAAATTGCATAAACAAACTTTGAGATGAAGGTAAAAAAGACAAGGAAACTGCTAAAAACCTGGAATGGTTTACCACTGTCCTTCCTGGGAAGATCCAATGCTATCAAAATGACGATTTTGCCTAAATTCACGTTCCTGTTTAATACCATCCCATTGGAATTCAAGACACAATGGCTTAAGAAAATACAAGGGGAACTGAATACTTTCATTTGGGCGTCAAAAGGGGCACGGATAGCAGGGAAGAAACTGCGTAGAAAAAAAGAACAAGGGGGCATTGCTAGTCCAGATCTCTTACACTATTTTAGAGCCTTTCAATTTAAAAATATCAGAGCATTATTCAAGGAACATTATTTTGTCCTTCCTACTACAAATCCATAATGTTAGAAGACTTTTTTTTATATAAGTTTGGCCACCCAAAATATTTAAAAAAAATGTAACTAAAAGTCCTACGCGCTGCTTGTAACCAATGGTATCAAATTAGAAGAACACTGCAAATACCGTATTATTGTTCACTGCTCCAATCTGGGACTCTCCAGGCACACCAGAATGCTTGAAAGACATATTGGCATCCCCAATTAGACAAGCAGGTATAACAAAATGGGGTCAACTGATACAATCAGGGTCACTGGTTAGTTGGGACTCTTTACAACAAAGCACGAATGGGAAACTATCAAGGTTTAAGTTTTATCTACTGACAAGCTGGTCAAAATGCTTGGAGAAGAGAGTGGCAGAGAAAGCGACAGCAGAGGAAGAACTACAAAGTGATCCACCAAAAAAAGAGGTATCAAAATGGTACTGGTTAATGATCCAAGCAGGGGAGGAAGACTTCAAACTACCGATTGATCTCTGGGAGAAGGGCTTGCCAGCGAGGGATCTCCAACATCTATGGCAAGTATCTATGATTACATTATGGCGAGCTGTACAATCTGCACCTCTCAGAAAAAAACATCTTTTTGCACTACACTGGGCATATTGGACCCCGGAAAAGCTATCAAGGATAAATAAACAGGGGGTGAAAAGATGTCCTAAGTGTGGAGAGACAAAAGCTAATGACCTCCATATGTTCCGGAAATGCCCGCAAACACAACAATTCTGGGCAGATGTGGGTAAGGTTATAAACGAAGTATTAAGACAAGACATAGAGGTAAGCATAGATCTAACTATTTTTGGAATTATGAATGATACTGGTGGATCACTTAACTTAAATAATAATAAGAGGGACTTACTGTTTGTATTAATATTACTTGCCATACGGGAAGTATGTATAAAATGGATAAGTGTAAACCCTCCAACTGTAAATGATTGGCTGACTTCGGTGAATAAGATTAAAAAACTAGCTGTGAATAAGGAGGGAAGAAAGCGAACGAAGTTCTGGGAGATTTGGGGTTGGAATTGATCTTAGAGTAGTGAAAAGGGATAAGGTAGGGAGGGCAGTCCGATGATTACTCTTGTGTAATAAATGAATTACGGGCATGGTTTAGTGGAAGAACCTCGAGAGACCTGCCTAAAGAATTCGAGATCAGAAGGCTAAACCCCCACCTCAGATTATGTAAGGTTCCGATGTCCGAAATGAGGTGAAAAAGATCCTGTTCGGTAAAGTTACGTTTAAAGGATCCTTGCCTTCCAATATCTTACTTTTGCACATTATGAGGAGAATAAAAAATAAAAAAAACCTTGAAGAGCAGGAAAGTGGTCTGCAAGGTTGCCAAGTTTTGCTTCAAGACTACAAGAATTTTGGTATGAAGTGAAATATGTCGCTGGTTGGAAGAATATACAAACAGGTTGTTGGTGGATGTTAACTCTGATGATTGTGGTGCAAACTTGGTGTAGGGTGATTTACCACAGTATGTGGTTGCCAGCATGGAAGACTCTGAAAACCACAAAAAGAACAATTGATGTACAGAATGGTGAACAATGTCAGACATTCACCCCAGTACAGAGATCTGGGTCTTAATCCATCATTGTTTTGCTCACTATGCCATTGCATTTTAAACCCAGCCATATGCAAATCAGTCTTGACCCTGCTCCCCATGGGAACAGTCCAGCCCGAACTGCCAGGCCAGGTCCTCCCTGGACTGAAAACAAGCATCCTGGGATCGGTTTCGGGGTAGCACCCCTCATCAGCCAGGCTAGTTTCATTCCAGTGGCATGGAGAGCACAGGACCCACGCCTGGGCCACCCGTCGCACTTGGTGTGACAAATGCAAAAAAGAACAATTGAAGGACAGAATGCTGAACAGACTCTGAAAACCAAACATAGCTCAATTTGGTTTGAGGAATGCGACAGTGCCTCATCAAGGGCCATGGTGTTGCAAGAGATAATGAAACGTGTAAAGACTGGTTGAACGACAGAAGGACACTTAAGTCCTAATTTATATAATTTCTGGAAGCTGAAAGATGAGCTGAGTCTAGGGGCCTCTGATAATTTAATTATGAGAGGGAAAGGCATACTCAACCAGAAGGAATGAAGAGGAGGTCAATAGAGTTGGCTCATTTAGGACAGATGCTTACACACAAACCCATGAAAGGTTCTAGTGCCAGGAGATGGATGAGAATGTTAAAGAAATAGTTGAGATATGTGATCTGTGTATGGAGAGTGAGAAGAGATTGAATGTGGGAGGTGGACTCATGGGGAAATACATTGTTTGGGAGGGTTCCTGAAGACGATTTACTTAGATTTCATTGGTCCAATGGACTATTTGAGACAGTTGGAATGCTATGCGGTAGTTGTAATGGATGTTTTTTTTAGATCAGCCGAGGCAGAATTTGTAGGGAACATCACCACAGATTTCACCAGCAGGGTGTTAAAAAAATACCTTCTTGGGGGAACGCTGCCCAAATTATCTGGTCATCGACAATGGGACACATTTAACTTCACATTCTATGCTGAGTTTCCTGAAAGCTTATGGCGTGAAGCATATTAAAAACTCTCTGTACAACCCTCAAAGTAACAGCACAGTGGAGTGATCCAATCATTTAATTAAAGGTACAACACAAATACAGTGAAAGCTCATGAGATTGTTAAAGAAGCTGTGGAAAAAATGGCCTGGGCGTATCGGCCCATTCAAAATGGTGGAGCAAGTGTGGCCCCTTTTGTAGTTATGAGGGATAGAGAACTGAAAATGAAGTTGTCACCACAGTGATTGACCGACAAGAATGATAGTGGAGGAAATGATTGGAAATCTAGTAGTGGCTGGTTACAACCAGGAGACTGAGTAAAGATCAAATGAGGGAGGAAAGGTGAGGAAGTGAATACATTCTCAAGTCAGATGGAAGTAGAAAGGATGTACAAGTGGCATGTAGTGTTAAAAAATGATGAGAAGGGGAACAGGAGGAGATTAGCCCTTTACTGCAGCCCTGCCAAGTGTCACACATCTGGCATTATACTAATGCATTTTAGATGTATTTCCCCCATTACCACAAGTGCACAAAGTTATCACGTATTATTAAATTGTCGCATCATCTCTGCCTGGTGGCCGGGTAGCTCATTTCCAGCAGCTGGAAAGCCATGCACTACCCTGGCAGTGACAGATAGGGCTGAGGATCTCTGCAGCCAATAATATTTAATGTTATGCCTACTATCTTCATTCGCATGAGCTGTTGTGCACCACGAGACTGATTAGTTACTGATAGGATGATGTTAGTGATGTGATACACATTGGAGGGTAGTCAGCCTACCGCGGGATCTGTGGCCCTCGTGAGACATGATGATTGTAACCATCGGAGAAGTGTAGGTGCCTGGAGGGAATCGGACCAACATTTTGACCAAAGTAAACCGATTCCTGAGATAGAATGAGTCTGCAGGTGTAACTGGGTCACTTTAACCCTTGTGAAATTGGCCTAGTGGCTCTATCCTGACTCCGTGGAGGGAGGCCTGCATAACTTTAGGGTGCTGCAGTATGCTGAACCCTCCTCCGTCCACCATAAAGAAGGTTGAAAGGTGCGACAGTGTAACGGGTGGGAACAGATAGGAGGCGAAACTGGTCGTGAGAGGGAAGGTTTTATTTTGCCCAATAAATGTCTCCTTCTTGAGAGGGGGTTCTGTGAAAGACGGGACTCTTCGTCCTTCCTCCGGCGGGATTGATGGCTTGCTCGGGGTGACGTCCGCTCCTGTTCTCCTCGCCTCGGTGTACGGGGGCTTGAAGACTCCGTGGTGAGATGTAAGGGGGGAAGACAAGAATCGGGGTTTTAGGGTGCTTATAATACTGGGCCCATGGGAAGGGGAGTGAAGGGTCACCGCACACTGTGCCCCACGTCCTCTATATAAGGGTGAGTGATAGTGCTCAGGGTAGGGTGCAGCGGATCGTAGGAGGAAAAAGATCTGGCTAAGTCCCCTTTCGCCAATCCCTCCTCCCTGCCCAACCCGTGAATCGGTCCCGTACCTTTGTGAGCCACGCTCCTCCAGGAACGTGGCTGTGCGGTTCGCGTTGTCGTTGGCCTCCTGGCACCTCCGGATCTTCCTCCAACTGTGTGGTCCTGTTCGCCTCGTCCGTCCTCGGTTGGATCCCTCCGAATGCGACGTTCTGCTCCTCAGCTCCCTCCGACTCACCGATGGTATTCCACCACGTCTTCAGGGAATCTCCTCCTCTTATGGCGCTGCACGTTCTGGACGTCTGCAGGGGCGGAGTCTCGTCTTCCGGGATATCCCAGTTAAAGGCACCCTCACCATATGTCACCGCGGGGTCACACGTAGAGCGAGGGCGCATGCTCCACTCATCCTGAGGAGGGGAGACAAGAGGGGGGGAGAGGGAGGTTGTAGACCACCAGGCCACCTCATCGTGGAGACCCACCGGTTGAGGACCCACCTCGTCACACACCCCCCTAGGAATCTCCCGCTCGGGAGAGGGAACACTCTAGACAAGAAGTCCGCACTCCCATTGTCTTTTCCTCTCCGGTGTCGCACCTCAAAGGAGAAGGGCTGTAATGTCAGGAACCATCGTAATACTCTGGGGTTCTGGGACTTATTACGGCACATCCACTGCAGAGGGGCATGATCTGTGTACAGAGTGAATGGTCGGCCCTCGAGGTAATACCGGAGCTTGTCTATAGCCCATTTCGCCGCTAAGCATTCTTTTTCTATGGTGGGATATTTGACCTCCCTCGGGAACAGCTTTCGGCTGATGTATAGGACAGGATGGTCCACCCCGTCTGTGGATAGTTGGGACAACACCGCCCCCAACCCATATTGGGAGGCATCAGTATGCAAGGTAAAAGGTCTGGTGAAATCGGGGGATACCAATACTGGCCCTGTAGTGATAACCCGTTTGAGGGATTGGAAGGCGTTTAACATGTCAGGGCTTGGACTGAGTAGCTGTTGGGCCCCCACACTTTTACGCAAAACGTCCGTCAGGGGGGTTGCTACCTCGGAGAATTGCGGTATAAACCGGCGATAGTAACCCAGCAATCCCAAAAAAGCGCGTAAATCTCTCTTGGTAGCTGGAAAAGGGGTGTCGGCTATGGCTCGTATCTTTTCCGCTTGGGGTGCTATCATGCCGTGGCCCAGACAGTACCCGAGGTACTTCACCTTCTGATAGGCCACCCTGGATTTTTTTGCGTTAACATGGAGACCAGCCCGTTCTAAGGCTAGCAAGATGATCTTCAGGTGTCGCAGATGTTCTTCCCATGTACCGCTGAAGATCACAATATCGTCCAGGTACGCCGAGCAGAAAGAGTGATGGTTCTGTAGCACCGTATTCATCAACCGCTGAAACGTAGCAGGTGCCCCGTGTAGCCCAAAGGGTAGGATGTTAAACTCATACAGCCCCTCCTCAGTAGCGAACGCTGTTTTCCTCCGGTCTTCCTCTCTTAGGGGCACCTGCCAGTAGCCCTTTGTTAGATCCAACGTCGTGATGTACCTGGCGTCCCCCAGTTTTTCGATGAGTTCATCGATTCGGGGGATGGGATACGCATCAAAGGCGGAGATGGCGTTCAGGGCCCTGAAGTCCATACAGAAGCGAGTTGATCCATCTGGCTTCGGTACCATCACTATAGGCGATGACCAATCACTTACGGAGGGACGTATCACCCCTAGACGGAGCATCTCCTGTACCTCCCTCTTGACAGCCGCCCGTTTTGCGGCTGGTATCCGATAAGGTCGTTGTTTTATCGTTTTCCCCGGAGGCGTTGTTATGCTGTGTTCTGCAAGAGTCGTTCGACCAGGGACGTCTGAAAAGAGATGAGCAAAGGATAACAGGGATTCGCGTAGACCTGCTTTTTCGCCTGCCGATAGGTCTTCGTTAATCACGAGTTGTTGGAGCGTGGTTCCTGATGTTGCGTCGGTGGGAAGTGTCAGGTGGGCTGTTTTCGGCGGGGTCCCAACCACTTCTTCAGCAAATTGATATGATATGATTGCTTCCGTTTTGGTGTTATCTGTAGAAGGTACGTCGTGGGTCCGAGGACCCTCACAACCTTATAGGGACCCAGCCACTCCGATTGGAACTTCTTTATGGAAGATGGAAGCATTACTAGGGTCCAGTCACCCACCGCCAACGTCCTCCACTTCTTTCCTCTGTCGTAATAGCCCTTCTGTCTCTCTTGGCTCCTCTCCAGATGGGTATATGCCAGATCTCGTAATTTCCACAGCTTAGATTTGAGCTGTTGGGTGTACTCCAATATGCCTTTATGTTCCTCCACGGTCTCCCTCTCCCAGGCTTCCTTGGTCATTTCCAGTAGGGACCTCGGTTGACGTCCGTATAGGAGTTCAAACGATGAGCACCCCAAACTACTCTGGACCTGGGCTCTTGAGTACATAAAGGGCCAAAGGTAATAGCCGATCCCAATCTTTTCCTTCCACGGCCAACATCTTTTTCAGGGTGGTCTTCAGCGTCCGATTGTATCGCTCGACTAGGCCGTCCGTTTGAGGATGGTACACTGATGTTCGTATGTGTCGTAGATCCAGTACCTGACAGACCTCCTTCATTAGACGAGACACAAAAGGCGTTCCCTGATCCGTAAGGATTTCTCTGGGAAATCCTACCCTTGAGAAGAGTTCTAGCAGTTTATCTGCGATGTTCCGTGACGTCGGGGATCTGAGGGGATAGGCCTCTGGGAATCTCGTGGCGTAGTCCACGACCACCAAAGCATACAGATTCCCTTTTGTGTTTGGGGTAGGGGGCCAATCAGATCCATCCCGATCCTCTCGTATGGATTCCCCACCACCGTTATGGGCTGTAGGGGGACGGCCGGCGGGCGCTGGGTATTCTTTTTTTGACATTCTTCACATGTCTGGCAGTGGACCTTGATGTCTTTGTAGACCCCGGGCCAAAAGAAGTGTCGGAGCACAGTTTGGGTTGTCTTCTCCGCTCCTGTATGTCCTGCGGTGAGGTGTGAGTGGGAGAAGAACAGTATCTGCTCCCTGAACGTCATAGGCACCAATAATTGTTCGGGGCCTTCGACGTCTCCCTTTCTGTATAACAAACCTTCCTTAATTAGGAAGTGGGGAAATGAAGGGGGCTGGTTGTCTGGGGTAGCATGAGCGGCTTCCCAGGCATTGAACAGCGTGGGGTCGTTTGCTTGGGCAAATCGGAAGCTTCTATCTAGCAACCAGGGCTCAGGGGACGTGAGGGCAGGTAAAGGCAGGGTCCTGTCTCCCTCTGTACCCCGAATCGCTCCCTCCTCCTGTATTGTGGCAGAAAATAGCTGCAAGAAATCGGGGTTGTCCGTCCCTAACAACATATCTTCGGGTAACCCCTCTATCACTCCCACCCGGACCGTACATGGCTTACTGTTTGGGGGGGTGAGCGTCACGACAGCCAAAGGGTAGGGCCTTACATCCCCATGTACGCACCTGATGTGCACCGTTGTTTCAGGGAGGTAATGGGAGGGGTTGACTAGGGCTTTTTGTATCACCGACTGTCTACACCCTGAGTCTAAGAGAGCTTTGGCTTTCCTCCCATTCACCTGTACACTCACATGAAACGCTGTCCCCATCTCGGCGGTGTATAAGATAGATCTCGGGAGGTATCCCACCTCCATTGGTTCATCTTGGACCCTGCGCTTGGGACACAGTCTAGCGATGTGACCCCATTCGCCACACTCAAAGCATTGTGGTCCTCTAAGCGGGGCATAGTCCGTTCTCCCAGACTTGAGTCGGGGAGGGTCCACCACAACTCGTGGCTTTCTGTCCGGTTTTACGATAGTAGGTTTGTTGGTTCTCTCACTATCCCATCCGGGATTCCTGGGTTGGGCTCGTGAGAATGTAGTGGCCATCTCGATAGCTTGTTCCGGGGTGAGGTGGGGATGCTGTCTCAGCCACCTCTGGGTACCATACGGGAGGGCTTCTAGGAACTGCTCCATGTATATCCGGTTCAGGATGTCCTCCTTTGTACTGGACTCCGGCTTCAGCCACTTATCCGCTGCCATTTTGAGACAGAAGTAGATGGTTTTGGGATTTTCCCCCGGCAGACCTCTCTCTCTGCGGAAGCGAACCCTGTAGGCCTCTGCGTCTAGGCCTAGATGGTCTAATATGATGTCCTTTATATCATTGTATGGGTTTACCCCTGTCGCGTTAGCCACCTGGTACGCTGCCTGGGCTTCGCCGGTTAGCAGGGGGGCCAGGAAGAAAGGCCATTTCTCTTCTGGCCACCCACAGGTGCGTGCCGCACGCTCGAAGTTCAGCAAGAACGCGTCCGGGTCTTCCCCGGCCACGTATTTCTGCAGTGAAATCCCTGAGGGTCCGTGGGTTGTTCCCCGAATGTGGCTTGAGGTGGATGAGCTGGGCTCTTTGGCGAGCTTCTGTAACCCGTCCATCTGGGCTGCTATAGAGTCCTTGAATACGTCCCTGTCGGCCTGGGCCGACGCCATGTGTCGTTCCACAGCCCATTCCAGCTTCTCCTGGCCTTTCACGATGTGCTGGATGAGCGTGTCCATCATTGGTGTACTGATGGATGTTGGTGATAATCCCACTTCTGACACCACTTGTAACGGGTGGGAACAGATAGGAGGCGAAACTGGTCGTGAGAGGGAAGGTTTTATTTTGCCCAATAAATGTCTCCTTCTTGAGAGGGGGTTCTGTGAAAGACGGGACTCTTCGTCCTTCCTCCGGCGGGATTGATGGCTTGCTCGGGGTGACGTCCGCTCCTGTTCTCCTCGCCTCGGTGTACAGGGGCTTGAAGACTCCGTGGTGAGATGTAAGGGGGGAAGACAAGAATCGGGGTTTTAGGGTGCTTATAATACTGGGCCCATGGGAAGGGGAGTGAAGGGTCACCGCACACTGTGCCACACGTCCTCTATATAAGGGTGAGTGATAGTGCTCAGGGTAGGGTGCAGCGGATCGTAGGAGGAAAAAGATCTGGCTAAGTCCCCTTTCGCCAATCCCTCCTCCCTGCCCAACCCGTGAATCGGTCCCGTACCTTTGTGAGCCACGCTCCTCCAGGAACGTGGCTGGGCGGTTCGCGTTGTCGTTGGCCTCCTGGCACCTCCGGATCTTCCTCCAACTGTGTGGTCCTGTTCGCCTCGTCCGTCCTCGGTTGGATCCCTCCGAATGCGACGTTCTGCTCCTCAGCTCCCTCCGACTCACCGATGGTATTCCACCACGTCTTCCGGGAATCTCCTCCTCTTATGGCGCTGCACGTTCTGACGTCTGCAGGGGGCGGAGTCTCGTCTTCCGGGATATCCCAGTTAAAGGCACCCTCACCATATGTCACCGCGGGGTCACACGTAGAGCGAGGGCGCATGCTCCACTCATCCTGAGGAGGGGAGACAAGAGGGGGGGAGAGGGAGGTTGTAGACCACCAGGCCACCTCATCGTGGAGACCCACCGGTTGAGGACCCACCTCATCACAGACAGGCACGCATGAGCTCCAGGTTAGGAATTTGCCCATGCCTGACCTGTCTACTTTTGTCTCTGTGGCTCAGTGAATGGACACCAAACCACCCCTGTGACCTACCTCATTACCGTGAGGTCAATCATCAGCCTCGGATGCATGCAGACAGTGTGTGACAGGTTGCTGGTGCTGAAAAGTGATCCAAGGGAAACACTACTTTTCTCATGTTTTACCTCACTTTGCCACAGGTTTCCTGCGCATCCAGTCTCCGGATCACAAACATGCAGTCAAAGTAGGAGTTGAGGGTACCGGTGGGACAAAGATAAAAAGATTTTTTTTAAAACAATTGAAGGAAAGAGAAACGAGGTGAAAGAGAGATGGAAAGAAATTAGAGGAAAGAAATAGAGAAGAGGGAGAGAAAGGAGACAAGACATTAAGGAAGGAAAGATAAACTTATACAGGAGGGCATGCCAAAAGAGGAGACAATGGGGAGAAAGCGGTAGAGATAGGTAGAGATAGGTAGGGAAAGGAGAGAAGAGAAAATAGAGGAGGGTGGGGAGAATGCAAAGAAAGAGATACAAGTATACAAAGAAAGGAGAGAGATAAGAAGAGGGAGGATAAAGAAACAGATAAAAAGGGAACAGAGGACTAAATCTAGGAGCCTACTGCTCTAAACCTGTGGGTAGGACTCACAGACTGTGGGCTACAAAGGGGGGCAGGTGGAGCTAAAAAGAGAAGATGGGGATGGCGATAGACAGATAAGTAGGAAAGAGGCTGTAAAGAAAAGAGAGTGAGAGGGAAGGAGAGATAAGAAGATAAGGAGAGAGAAAGAGAGAGAGGAAAAGATGACAGGGGTAAAAAGAGGTAGGGATGCAAAGAGAGAGATAGAGCCAGAGATTAAATTCTGGAGATTGGTAAAGTCGTGATGTGAGCAACCAGCTTGAATTAGACTACCACTGACAACTGCTTCTCTACCCCTGAGGGTGAGGGGAGATAGGGGTGGTGGGGACAGCACCACTCACAGTGTGTCTGCTGCCGATTTACATCAGTTTCTTACCATCACCTGTGTTAAAAGTTTCCCTTCAGCTTCTGTCATGTCGTAACAGGTCAGTCATCATCTCAGAGCCTTACTCTAATTCACAGTTCTTCAGGGCCCATCATCTGTGTTTTCTCCCAAAGAACCACCACTCCCCCACCCTTTGAAATCACCTAAAATGTAATTCCATGTCAAATTTAACAGCAGCAAAAACTAATATTAATATTGAAAGGTATAGAAACATGACAATGCAACTCAGCACATCATGGCTGGTTATTACTCAAAGGCTGCAAGATGCTACTGTAGTTTATCATGCCTTCCCAACCATTGCTCCTAGACAGTGGCTGCTGGCACAGATCAGGGGAGGCGGGACAGGGTGCTGGGGAGGGGGTAAAGGAAACAAAAAATAAATTTACCTCTTTGCCGCATCTCTCCTCCATCGTCTCTCTGCGTTTGGCAGCAACAGGAAGCACCTCTAAGCCAATCACAACGCTGCAATGCAGCGTTGTGAAAGGTCTGAGCGTCGTGGTTCGGCGCTCAGACGGGGACTGGGAGCCTGGGCATGTTCCTCACCCAGACTGTAATACAGCCTGGGTGCAAAACATGCAAAGTGTGCATGACTGTTTGGCCGGCCCAAGACGGACGGCCAAATATTCATGCACACTTATAGAGTGCCCACCACTCCTTCCCCTGCTCTGAGAGCAGAGCAGCCCCTCCCCGCAAAGCTGCCACAGCAGGAAGAAAAAAATGATAATAATCATTATTATCATTTTATTTTTCCTTTATTTAAACTACTGAAAAGCAGTGGGGCAACGCTCCTCAACGTTAAAAGAGGAGTTGCCACTGCTCCTAGACCATAAACTTTACCAGCCAACATTACAAGTGAAACTATAACTCCTAGAATGCAATATAATGTTGGCTAAAAAGCCAATCCTAAAAGCAGACATGATGAGGCAGGTGCTATTTCTCACAGTTACATTGGAAAGCAACTCCTTATGGTCCTCTCTTGTGTTGCAGCTGCAGCTTTATCTTACATTAGGCACGTTAGAAAAAAAGGAATTATGTTAGTGACATTGCATAATCACTTATGGAGCATTGTGACAGTTTCAAGTCAAGAGATTGGATAATTCATGGAATGCATCTAATAACAGGCATAATTGACTGTTGTCACGCTAATGTGCCACTCAAAGTGAATGAAATGTCTCATAAGCACACTCAAACTTTTAAATGTCACACATAAACAATCTGAAAAATTAACAGCTATGTGCAATTTGTATTTATTCATTTATTTGAATTACCGCGTGTTTAGAGCAAAACACCTCCGGGTTTTGCGCTGGCGCTTTCCAGCATTCTTTTTTACCCTGTTGCATTAGCAACCGATCATGCGTGAGACTGAGTCACAGTATAATCTCCTAGTTGTACTTGCTATGTTATAAAATGTGCATTTTAAGCTAGCATGCGGTCATGAATGATCAGATCAATGAGATCATCTGAGCAGCTGCAGTGCCTGCCTGCCCTCTGTTACTGAGATCTGGTTACTGCCCTTCCTTCCGTTTCTGGTGCTTTGCAGCAGTTTTAAGATCTTCTTTGAGTTTCTTGTTGCTCAAATGGGTGTAATTTCTGATATTTATGTTTCGCTCTTGTTCATTGCATGATTTTGCTCATTAGAAAGTGTCACTCACAGCCGTTGAAATGTCACTCATAATTACTCTGAAATTATGAATATGTCACACATAGCAATCTGAAACCTTGGCAGCTGTGTTACTGTACCAAGGGTGAAGGTGAATCGAAAGAGGTTGGAGTGGGGAGAGGAACAAGGAAGGAAGGTGAAGTATATTGTAGCAGATTTATGATGATGAAGAAATGATAGACAGGACACAAAGTGTGTTGAGGGCAAGTGCTCTAACTGTGGACATGGAAATACGAATTTCCGCTCTAAATTCGGAATGCCGTCTCCTTCGCGCCACTGGACGCTTCGTGAGAACAGACACAGCCTGTCGTCCCCGCTGCCCCTCTCTCTGCTACCAAAAGTGAAACATACTCGGGCAGGAAATGACCTCAGCTCGCCGGCCCGACGCCTCATCAATGAAGCAGTGTGTCGGTGTCTCTGGAGAGTGGAGGCCTCAGGCCGGGGAGATGGCTTTGAACCCCAGTCCGCCAGCTGTCTCGTCCGCACCTTCCCTGTAGTTGGACCAGCGTCCAAAAACACGTTTTTGAGATCATTTAGAATTGCAGCTGTCGGACTAAGCGTCCCGCTTCCGGGAAAAACCAAAACAACATCCTCTTTCAAAGGGTCCTCGGAAACAAATGCCACCCTACCCGTCAGTCTCCACGCCATATAACGGAATCAAACCTCAGGGGGGGGCACAAATACTAGTTCTTTGCTTGGCGCGCACACATGGCAATGGCACCTATTGGATATAAACTGTTAACCATTACACACACAAGGGTGCATTGTGTATTTTACTGTGAGAAAGTATTTGTGGTGAACAAATTACAAACCATTTTCACGTTGACATACATCCTGGCACAGATTATACAGACGTGGCGTCTGAGAAGACCGATGATTTAGGGAGCAACCCTCCTGCGCAAGTATTGGTGACGTTCTTATGCCGGTTTCTATAATTAAATAGAAAATCGCAATGTTCCGAATCCAGCCTTCATTCGGGTAATTTGTGCGACCTCCGTGGTAATGGACAGCCTTGAAAATGGACGACCTCTCTTCGGAAATCGTACGACTTTAATGGATTCCGCTGTTTTGTCGCACAGAAGAACTACGCGTGCGATGTGAAGGTCAATGGGTTTCAGAACCAGGTCGAGAATGTTGCTTTTCTCAGAAAGAATAGCGGGGGATGAGAAAAGTGGGGAAGGCGGACACTTCACATCCTATCCTTGGCTGCATCATGTAGAGACTGCGGTCTTATGGGCAAGTGGTGGTTTCCATGATTGACAGTATCCTTAGCCAGTCAGAAAGTGGCTGCTTTTGTAAAACCATGGACTTTCATTTCCGAGAGCTGGATCATCTCTCATCATTCAGGTATATAACACAATACAACCAGCCCTGGGTTGCTTGAAGTGCATTTGTTTGGTAGTGTTGCCCACATGCTGTTACCCATTATTATTTTTGCTATTTTTGGTATGGACTGTAACTAAGCGACAACTCCCCATGGGATGTTCAGTTCAGTCAATACAGTGTTGGGCCCAACTAGAGATGAGAGCATATATGGCGCTGCACTGCAAAAGCTTAGAAAGGAGGTAGCAGCCTAAAGCAGTAACAGGTCGTATGAGGCTGATGACTGCAGTAACACATGCTGCTTGAGGTATGTAGCCGGCTGGATCTATTGCTCAGACCTGCAGATGTGTGTGTAATTATTGGAACTCTGCTTGAAGTCCTTGGTTTGAACCTGCACCATTTTGCCTTCTATGTTCTGGATCTAACTGCATAGCACCAAACTCTGCACCTTAGAAGAAAAGTTAACATTTCATGTTATATAGTAGCGCCTCCAACCGGTAAAACTAATGAGCATTGTGATCAGTGAAAGGAGAGCTTAGCAGAGATCGGGTAGCAATTGGAGACAAGGGTTCCATAAAATGTAACATATGGCAGGAATGCTCCAAAGTTTTAGTTTGAGTTCACTGGGGCAATGATGCCATCTAGACCAGCCAATTATGAAATACTGCCTAGTTCCCTAATAACAAAGGCACAGTGCTGAGTGCTGGCACTTCAGAAGAGTGGGCCTTGCTTATTCATTGGTGCTCTGCACCCATGTCCATGGAGTGCATATGATTGATCCTAAAACACTGTTCAGGGGCAGCTCCTCCGGAGGAACGTCGCCCCACTGCTTTTAGGCAGTGGGAAGCAGAAACCTAAAATGATAATAACTTTGCATTATTATAATTTTAGGCTGCTTCCTGCTGCTTTGTGGGCGGGTGAGTGGGCGGGGCTGCTCTGCTCTTGGAGCTCACGGGCTGACCGTACACCCTGGGCGGCTTCGCTACGTTTATATCCTTGGGTTGTTCTGCCAGAGTCGTAAAGGTCTGATTGAAGACTCCATCCGACAGGCTTAATTGCTGAAACTCAAACAACATCACTGCACCATAGCGATCAAGTGCTTCTTATCACATTGTCCAATATCCGGGCACGGTATTGAAACTCACCTATTCCTCTGCTACCTCCAGACGCCACATGTGGAAGGTGCACCACTCATCTACATGGATCCCAATCCCTTTGAAATTGAAGACGTACACATCCAGCGACCGGCGCTTATGACAAGGGCTTGAGTGCCCCTAGTCCCCAGAATCCCTTGTCCTGAAGAGACCCCCATATACATAGTGGGGTCAAAACGTCGTCGACAACCATTAAGGATAGTCTTGAGAGCACCAGAAAAAAAACCCTGGTCCTCGATCTGAAAACATTGAATCAGAATTTCATAAGACATCCTGCTGTTTTCCAATAACCTGTCCTCCACTCAACACAATCACTTCATGTTTTTAAATTAGAAGTTGGTTATGGTCACTTCACTGGGGTCACAAATGTCACTTGTCTCTATTCTTCATATGCAATTCAAATACGTGTGTTTTTTATAAGGATCTTGCATTCTCAAATAAATAGACTACTCATTTCTAACTGCATTAAACTTTTTCGGGCTACTTATTCTGATGTGTTAGGTTAAATACCTTTAATGTTGAATTAGCTGAGACATTACTCTCCCTGTCAAGCTCACGAGAGAGCATTTGCAAAAAATCAAGATATTTGCATCATTCTCAAACATTTTTCTGTAAATGAGTTCTTTGTGAACAATTGTTTCAGCTTACCTGCTCTTGGAGCAGGGCAGGGGAGGAGAGGTTTTCCCACTCCTAAGTACGCGATGACTGTTTGGTCGGCCCTCTCGGGCCGCCCAAACCAGTCATGCGCACTTTTCCCGTTCTCCATGCAGGCTGCATTACAGCCTGCATGGAGAACAAGCCCAGGCCCCCATTCCGTGGTTGAGCGTCCAACCAGTACGCTCAGAACCAATCACAACGCTGCATTGCAGTATTGTGATTGGTCAGGGAAGCCTGGGTGCTCACCAATTACAACGCTGCATTGCAGCGTTGTGATTGGTTAGGGGGGCCTGTTTCCTGTTCCTCAATGTGCTCAAGGAGAGCAGGAGCAGAGATGCGGGACCGGCCGGCAGCAAGGTAAGTTTATTTGTAATTTTTTATTTTTATAATTGATCCATGTGTGACCCCCACCGCAACCCCCGTGCGATCCCCCGCGCCTGCCCCTCTCCCTCTTTGTGTGGGGGGAAATGGCTAAGACGGCCCTGAAAGCGTCTAGGCAGCTTTTATCGTATACATTTGAAAAATGGGGTTACAAGCAAAAAAAATGAAAACAACGATTTATACTAAACTGAAGCACAGCTCCATATTGAGGAGCAGCAGCAAAACAGGAGCCAAAATTTTCCTGATTGCATTTTAAATCTTTCGGATTTGGAGAAGCAATGCATTCACAAGATTTGTGATGTCTTGAGTGCGTATTGGGAAGGATTCCTTGATGAACACTTTTGGGCAAGGCTCAAAAGGCAGTTTCAGGCTTTGATACTGTTTGGTAACTGAGCAGCCCCATTCGGGCCCATGGATGTAAAGAGCGATAATTCAAATTGTGATTCACATAGGATAGTTTTGGGTCAGTGAACCAGCATCCAACATGGAGGATACGCTTCTGAAAGCCCCTGCTGAGGCTGAGTGGTGCAGGTCTTGGGGTGACACCATCTGCTTTCAGAAATGCCTTGAAAATCTGAGTGTGCGACTGGGAATTATGTGTTTGGAGTTTCTTTGATAACAGGAGCCCATTAGGGTTGGGCAGGAAACCAAAATCAGGCCAGGTAAAAACTTTTAATCCAGTCCATACTTCTGGAGGTCACAAATTAGAATGGAGCTTTGAGGCACAATTGGGTAATGGAAGTCCATCCTTCTCTGAATTCTGCCCACTAATATGCAGCCCATCTGAAATTTGCCGAATGGCCAGTCTAGCTGTGGCATCCATGGCACTCAATAAAGCAGCAGTGAACGCCCACTTCTCCACCCTGCAGGCTCGCACAGCGCAATCATATTTTATAGCCAGAAGCATGTGTAACAGAATAACAAGAACTTCCTAGAAGCAGCTTCAAGAACATAAAGGTCAGTGACAATGGAAGGGCCACTCGATTTATCACCTGAGCTAGCTTCTACACTCAGCTTGGGAGAATCCCTCCAGTGAAGTGGATTGCCTCAACTGGTGACTCAAGGCACTAGGAAGTCCCACATGCAGAGCACTAGAGGTAACCAAAGTCATAAGTGGAGAGGAGCTGAGTGAAGAAGTTCAGAGGGACTTTGCGGTCTGAACTTCTGGAACCTGTCTTGCAGAGTAATTACCTTGCTGGCCACTAAATGGGGAAAATTAATGACACATCGTCAACTATGTGGCACAGAAAGGGTCAACCAAGGTGTGGCAGAGAGTTTTTCTGATCTACAGATGGCTACGTCGTTCAAGGAAGGAGGCATCAAGGCGGATAATTCAAAGAAACATGAATTATGCCTGCAAACGGGTGACAAATGAAGTGAATTCCCAAGAGTTTAACTTGCGATTATGGCTCTTTTTCACCATAGAATTAAGGATGTAGTGACACAAAATAAGGGAGAGGGGCCCCTTGAACACCAAAGGAGTAGGGCACCAGTGGACCGTAGTCAAAATAAAATCCCCTTTGGGTGACTTAATACATAAACGCACACTCTTACAGCAATTTTATCACCAAAACATAACACCAAAACATAACACTACCATCAAAAGCCAAGTGCTTACACTTATAAAAATATTTTATTCAATTTATCTGGACAGTATGTCAAAAATTTAGTACAATACCATACACATTCAGAATTTATAAAAAACATTAAAACATATATGACATAAGAAAAGATTGAAGGGAGAATCAGCAAGAAATATAGTTTCTAATTATCAATAAAGGCTAATACATTAGATCAAGATCATTTGTTCGATGTATATTTCATATATAGAACATCTTGACAACAACCAAAACAAATGTCCACACAATCTACAGTACGCCTTTCCAAAATTGCGTTGACGCGTTTCGGTGGGTATTGTTGCTTAAAACACCACCTTCCTCAGGACGAAAATCAATATCTCCCACACGGAAATATGAATCTATTCACAATCACAAAAACAAAAACAAAATCAAAATACATTTAAAACACATGTTAAATTAAAAAAATATATATATATAGCAGTTAGCCTATGATGGATGTGCAAAAATACAGTACTCATGTCCTGGTGATACAAACACAAAAACCTAGCTCATATCATTCATTCAGCGCACAGAAAGAATATCTATAGAAAGATTATGTAAATGTATCTATCACTAAACGAAAGAGGGACATTTGTTAAAATCTTTCTCCTAAAAAACCGGGGTGCAGAATATTACACCAACCCTCAGTCCACCCTCGTTCATAGGCATTCTTAATATTATACGAACACTACAGTGGGCATCCCTAAATCCCATGTGAGACATCCCATAATTACCTGTCAAGAGATCAGGGACCACACCCAGTTTTTACTGCAGTCAAAATTCTTTGTAGACCCAATATGAGGATTAATTAATCTCCCATCTAGGCTTCACTCTTGAGTGTCAAAAATGCTCTGTAATGATAAAAACTTTTATCAATGAAAAGACCCCTAATCGTGGTTCTAATTATTAATAATAATGATCCTCATCATTACCTATAAACTGTATACTTTACACTCCTCAGAGATATAGTTGAAGGAGAAGAAAATTCTATGCCTCTATGGTATCGTTGAAGGAGAAGACAAATCTATGCCTCTGTGAAAAAAAGCATAGCAAGGCATCAAGCTCTATCCGAGTCTCTGACCCCAGTAGTAGATTACCCTATAAATTCTCCATTATAGTAATTCTTATTACCTTTCTGTGCCTATTTTGCATATGGGCACTTCAATCCCGGATATTCGGTTTTGTTAAACCAGTCATAGCCTTCTCTGTATGCTGTTACTCCAGGAAAAACTTTATCCTCTGGCAATTCCCAGAAATCTAAAAATGCATAATATCATATGTATCACTGTTACCAAAACTGAACCGATTCTCATATATTAAAACAATTCACATCTGACCCGCCCTGCATCAGATACACGAAGCATAGAGTTCCGACTGTGCAACAAAAATCATTTTAAAAAAGCACACTCCAGATTATCGTCTTACTAACTAGCACGCTTTGCATACCCACTACCAAGATTATCGTCTTACTAACTAACACGCTTTACATACCCGCTATCAGGAAAGTACCTCATCTTCTTGGGTAAAAGTAATTATCAAAAACCTATTCCTGTCCTGTAGACTCACTTATTAACCCGATATCCTACGATCGAAAAATAAAAACAGGCCACTCAGTGCTAATAAATCAAAAACCGACTTCACTCCTGCCCGTATTAAAAGGGAAACCCCGCACAACCCAGGTTTTCCACAGACACAGACCTAATTCACTATACCAGGTACCAACCACTATCTCTACAACCTACTACGCCCACTTCTATATAGAACATAGCGCCAAACCTCTAATCTTAACCGTCACAGCAGAACTCTCTTCTTACCTTATCCCAATCAATTTCGCCGAGTACGGGGTCAGCACGCCTCCGTAAAAGAGATATATTCAAAGCACGGAAGAGCCCGGTTTTTTAAACTGTTGTTTCTTCAACCGTGTGACCAATTCCAGCGAATCGAAATCGGCTGGGCGTGTCGTTAACGCCAAGCTCTAAACAACTAAAAACAACTGCAACCGTGGCGGCCATCACAGTCTACCAACTTCCCCACATATCTAACTGATCAAACCATCCAAAGTCAAGCAAATCGTACTGATCAAAAAGACTGGAGAGACGCATTATTTTTATCAAAGATCTCATAATGTAGACATAGTTTTACACATATTTGTCTATTTTTAGAAGAAAACGTGAACCATTAGTCCTCTCATCTGTTCTTTGTAACGGCGGCCATCTTAGCCATTGCTCTTACAATGAACCCAAATATTGGTCTTTAACGGAGAAATAGTTTAGAACCATCTCATATTCATTCAACATCCTACTTCCCTGTAATTAACCACTTACGGGTCCAATTGACCCATTAAATCTTCTACTCCTATGAGTTAATTTTCTCCTTTTATTCTTCCCTTAAGAGCAAACCATATCACACTTCGTATACGATTATCAGGTTCTCAAAAAACCTTTAGCACCATAGTACCGTATTACCTAATGTGTCAATATGCCTAACTCCTATAAAATAAGTCTAAGGGCTAATCTCAAAACTAAGGCCAATCCATAACGACAGTTAATCACCTAATTAGGTACCCCCAATAAGACGGTCCCATTCTTCCTTGGAATTCAGGCCATTCCGAACAGTGTTGAACTGTGAAATGAACCACTGTTCTCTAGCTTTCCGCTTCTGTTCCATACTACCCCCACGGGCACTCATCCAGATTTTTTCTAAAATGTACCATTCTATATCTGAGTCATTATGTCCCATTTCTAAAAAATGGGATACTAAAGGAGCATTAATTTTTTTCGTTCTGATGGCCGAACGATGTTCCTGTAGTCTAATACGAAATTCCCTACCAGTTTCCCCTATGTAGGCCTTACCAGATGGACACTGCAGGAAATTACTATATTTTTACTTCTACAGTTATTTAAGGTCCTTGAATTAATCTGATGGCCATTATATTCCAGGCTTTTTGACTCAATACATAGGGGACATACATTGCACGTACCGCATTTCACATTACCAACTGCTGGCCTTCCACCTAGTGTGCTCTGTGTACTTCCTTGCCCTTCCCTATAGGTATGTACCAAGTCATTCTTCAAATTCTTGTTTCTTATAAATGCAAAGATCGGTTTATCAAGTTTTCTCTCTTCTTCATTATTTACGATGTGCCAGTTACTATTTATCACATTTTTATCCGATTACTAATATGTGAAAAATTGCTGACAAACACGATCTTTTCCATTTCCTTCTTTTTATGTCCAGTCTTATTAATCATCGCCTCTCTATCATAAAATCTGGCTCGTTTACATGAGTGGGAAATTAATTTCTTTGGGTAGCCTCTATCTCTAAGCTTCCTTTTCAAAATCTCTGCATGCTTATAAAAATCCTTAATGTCAGAACAATTTCTTCGCAACCGAAGAAATTGGCTGAAGGGGATATTATCCCTCTGGGATTTAGGGTGGAAACTCGAGTAGTGTAGGAGGGTGTTTTTTGCCATAGGTTTAGTATAAAGTTCCACTGCCAAAGACCCATTCTCCTCTTTGATAGTGATGTCAAGAAAATCAACTTTCGACCGACTGTGGTGGGACGTGAACTTCAAATTCGAATCACCCATATTCAACCAATTCAGAAACTCCTCCAACTGCTCTACTTCGCCATCACAGATAAAGAAAATGTCGTCAATGTAACGGTACCAACCCGCTATATTCTCATAAAATGGTGCAAGTTTATTATAGATATGTTTATTCTCGAACTCTCCAACATAAAGACACGCTAAACTTGGGGCACAGGTAGCCCCCATGCTGGTCCCTTTCTTTTGTTTGAAGAGTTGCTCTTTGAATAAAAAGATGTTATTCATTAGAACCATCCTAGCACACTCAACGACAAACTCCTTATTAACTCCATCTAAGTCGATCTCATCTATAGCCCTACGAACAACCTCAACTGTGGCATCTTGCGGAATATTAGTGTAGAGAGACTCAATGTCCAGTGTAACCAGACACTGAGTCTCTCTACAGAACCTTTTTCCCTCTAACAAAGAAATAATATGGGATGAATCCCTGACATAGGATTTCAAACCCATAACCAATGGGCGCAAAAATTGGTCCACGTATTTACTCAGAGGTTCAGTGAGGGAATTAATACTGCTCACTATAGGTCTCATAGGGGGGTTATCACAACTCTTGTGTATCTTAGGCAAGCCATACAAGGCCGGAATCCTTGGTTCCACATTATTTAAACATTTGAATTCCTCCTCGCATATCCAACTTCTATCCTTGGCCTCCTTAATTAGCCTATGACACTCCCTAGTTAAAGTCACCAATTTATTTCTAGAGATAGATTCATAATGCTCCCCCACATTGAGCAACTCTTGCATTCTATTCTCATAATCTCTAGTATTAAAAACCACTACCCCTCCTCCTTTATCAGCAGGCTTAATCGTTAAATTCAAATCTTCTTTCAATGATTTTATCGCTGACCTCTCTTTTTTACTCATATTTTGTGTAGGAGGCCTAGAATTCTCAGACAAAATTTGTTGCACCCCACTTTCTACGGCTTTCTCAAATACCTCAAGATTCTTACCAACCATTGCCAGTGTTGGAGTAAAGGTAGACTTAGGCTTAAGGCCTGACTTATTCGTATTCTCTCTAGGGGGGCGTTCTTCAAAGAACCTCTTTAATCTAACTTTCCTAAAAAAGGAACGAAGGTCCTTTTCCACTTGGTATTTATTAACTCCTGTGGAGGGGATAAAGCTAAAACCTTTACTCAGGACATTTACTTCAGTTATGGAGAGTTCCCTATCTGACAAATTGATTACTGGTGCTCCATCTGGCGCCAGTAACGTTGATTCCTCGCCCGTATGTATTCCTGTTGTAGAGGTGGAGGGCCCGAGTCAATTGTCCTCTCCCGCGGTTCCCATTGTATCTCTGCCCTCGTCTTGGTCTCTGTTCTAAAAAAATCCCAAATTCCTTAGAATTACCTCTACTACCATTTTCTTCCCTTAGGGCAGTCTCATCCTCACTGCTAGACCCTGATGTATCAGAGAAGGTTACTTGTTTCCTTCCACCCCTCCTATACACTGGTCTATTGATTGGTCTTTCCCAACTCTGATCACTTTTTTGTTGGAAATAATTTTCATTGAGATATGGGTAAACCAACTCAGTGATAAACCTTTCTATATCTTTTTTGAGTTTATTGTTTTTTTGTTTATAAGATAATCCCTATATCCATCAATATCTCTATTTATTTCCTCAAGTTTTCTTCTGGCATCTTCCACTGCCGTGTTGTCCCTAAGTTCAGCTTCTAGTTTGTCAATCGCTTCTTTCTCTATTACAATCAATTCATGTGCTGTCTCTATTATGAGCAGCATCCAATCCCTACTGCATCGATTCGAGATCTGAGTCCATATCTCTAAAAATCTCTTGTTATCAACAAAAAGACCCGGTTCATTACGAACCTGTAGTCCAATAGGGATTGTTCCAGACTTAACATACTCAATTAAAAAGTCTGCATGAGCTTCTGTACAAATCAGCTTCTTTTTTAAATTGACCAATTTACCCCAATTTTCTCCTCTTCCAGTTATCACTGTGATTTTATTCCCATTTTTGACATTGATGATTTTGTTTAATTGATCATCACTGAACCCAAAGGTCTTGAAATGATCCATTGGTCTATAATTATACCACAGTAACTCCGAAACCGGAGACTCTCCAGCCCGTAGGCTGTACCAATATGACACAAAATAAGGGAGAGGGGCCCCTTGAACACCAAAGGAGTAGGGCACCAGTGGACCGTAGTCAAAATAAAATCCCCTTTGGGTGACTTAATACATAAACACACACTCTTACAGCAATTTTATCACCAAAACATAACACCACCATCAAAAGCCAAGTGCTTACACTTATAAAAATATTTTATTCAATTTATCTGGACAGTATGTCAAAAATTTAGTACAATACCATACACATTCAGAATTTATTAAAAACATGAATAAAAAACATTAAAACATATATGACATAAGAAAAGATTGAAGGGAGAATCAGCAAGAAAGATAGTTTCTAATCATCAATAAAGGCTAATACATTAGATCAAGATCATTTGTTCGATGTATATTTCATATATAGAACATCTTGACAACAACTAAAACAAATGTCCACACAATCTACAGTACGCCTTTCCAAAATTGCGTTGACGCGTTTCGGTGGGTATTGTTGCTTAAAACACCACCTTCCTCAGGACGAAAATCAATATCTCCCACACGGAAATATGAATCTATTCACAATCACAAAAACAAAAACAAAATCAAAATACATTTAAAACACATGTTAACATTTTTTTTTTTTTTAAATATATAGCAGTTAGCCTATGATGGATGTGCAAAAATACAGTACTCATGTCCTGGTGATACAAACACAACAACCTAGCTCATATCATTCATTCAGTGCACAGAAAGAATATCTATAGAAAGATTATGTAAATGTATCTATCACTAAACGAAAGAGGGACATTTGGAAAAATCTTTCTCCTAAAAACAGGGTGCAGAATATTACACCAACCCTCAGTCCACCCTCGTTCATAGGCATTCTTAATATTCTACGAACACTACAGTGGGCATCCCTAAATCCCATGTGAGACATCCCATAATTACCTGTCAAGAGATCAGGGACCACACCCAGTTTTTACTGCAGTCAAAATTCTTTGTAGACCCAATATGAGGATTAATTAATCTCCCATCTAGGCTTCACTCTTGAGTGTCAAAAATGCTCTGTAATGATAAAAACTTTTATCAATGAAAAGACCCCTAATTGTGTTTCTAATTATTAATAATAATGATCCTCATCATTACCTATAAACTGTATACTTTACACTCCTCAGAGATATCGTTAAAGGAGAAGACAATTCTATGCCTCTATGGTATCGTTGTAGGAGAAGACAAATCTATGCCTCTGTGAAAAAAAGCATAGCAAGGCATCAAGCTCTATCCGAGTCTCTGACCCCAGTAGTAGATTACCCTATAAATCCTCCCATTATAGTAATTCTTATTACCTTTCTGTGCCTATTTTGCATATGGGCTCTTCAATCCCGGATATTCGGTTTTGTTAAACCAGTCATAGCCTTCTCTGTATGCTGTTACTCCAGGAAAAACTTTATCCTCTGGCAATTCCCAGAAATCTAAAAATGCATAATATCATATGTATCACTGTTACCAAAACTGAACCGATTCTCATATATTAAAACAATTCACATCTGATCCGCCCTGCATCAGATACACGAAGCATAGAGTTCCGACTGTGCAACAAAAATAATTTTAAAAAAGCACGCTGATTGTGAATAGATTCATATTTCCGTGTGGGAGATATTGCTTTTCGTCCTGAGGAAGGTGGTGTTTTAAGCAACAATACCCACTGAAACGCGTCAACGCAATTTTGATAAGGCGTACTGTAGATTGTGTGGACATTTGTTTTGGTTGTTGTCAAGATGTTCTATATATGAAATATACATCGAACAAATGATCTTGATCTAATGTATTAGCCTTTATTGATGATTAGAAACTATCTTTCTTGCTGATTCTCCCTTCAATCTTTTCTTATGTCATATATGTTTTAATGTTTTTATTCATGTTTTTAATAAATTCTGAATGTGTATGGTATTGTACTAAATTTTTGACATACTGTCCAGATAAATTGAATCAAATATTTTTATAAGTGTAAGCACTTGGCTTTTGATGGTGGTGTTATGTTTTGGTGTTATGTTTTGGTGATAAAATTGCTGTAAGAGTGTGTGTTTATGTATTAAGTCACCCAAAGGGGATTTTATTTTTATTAAGGATGTAGTGCCAAGTACAAGTATTGGACCAGTCACAACAAGACGAAAGGGGGAAGGCCTCACAGGGATGGACTTCCAAGGGAATGAGACCAAATTTGAATTCCTCCTCCCACAGAGAAACTAGCTCGAATGAGGCAATGAGTGAGTTCTTCTTGAGCCTTGCTACAGAGGAAGAACATTTGGGAGAATATACTTTATTTGATGATGGTGGATGTAAAGTAAGGCTGGGACATGGCCATAAGAAAAGAGTTCTAGAAGAACAGCTCAGTGCTTGGAGTTCCCCAATGCAATTGGGATTTTGACTACTGGCAGTGCCAGCCCAATCGACATTCCTTTGGCCCACCGCTTCCATTTTGGAAAGGCCTGCTTCGAACCTCTTAGTTTTTTAACCCCTGTGTCTAGCTGCCCCTCCTTAGTTGAAACCTTCTTGTCAACTCCCTCCTTTTAGTCCGACCCGCCCTATTTTTAGTTTGAGACCCCAGTTGAAGTCTCAGGCTTATTGGAGCAAGAGTTTGGCACATGCATGAGTGCTCTTATTGAAAGGGACAGGAGTCTAGTAACCTGGGGACCCATTAATGTACACATGTATGTATGTATGTATGTATGTATTTATGTGTGTATGTATATATATATGTATGTGGTATTTGTACAGTGAAAACCTAGCCAAAAAGAAATTGGAGCTCTTTACAAGGTCAAAGGCCAGCATACAGTGAACAGATGTTAGGAGAGGAGGCTGGTTAGTGGATTGTTACTATATTGTGTCGGTACATATGAGGTATTGTTATAGTGCACACCTAGCCAAAAAGGCAGTGTGGAGCCCAAGAGGAGGTTCTTCTTTGTGGTTCTTAAATGACTGATATAGGATCTGCCTACTCTTTTCCCATTCATCACTATATTCAAGTCTGATAGAAGTAAGCATGTCTCTTTAATGAGTCAAGGGAAGGGTACGCCAGAGATCTTCAAAACATTTTAGGCCAAGCCTCGCTTGTGTGAAAAATACATATAGGGGCCGATTCTGATGCGGGTTGGAAAAGCTTCCCGACCGAATCGGTTGGGAAATGGTGTCCGACCCACTCGGATCGGGAAAGTCCGACCGGCGGAGTAGGATGCATCCGGATGCTTCCAGATACGATTTGGTTGAACTCCCATTGACTTCAATGGGAACATTTGTTCCTAACCGCATCAGAATTGGGCCCTCGGTCGGGAAGACACGTTCCCGATCCGATTTGGAAGGAGCAAATGCCGTTAGGAGGCCTTCCTAACCGCATCAGAATCAGGCCCTCGGTCGGGAAGCTTTTCCAACCCGCATCAGAATCGGGCCCTTGGCTGCCCCCCACCACCAAATGGCATAACAATTGTAAAACTGGAACTGATAACGGTGAACAATGATTACTGCCATCATCCACACTAGGAGAGTCGTTTTGTCATTTTATAAACTTTAATTTGTCATTACATTCAAATATCTTCCCTGTTTTATAGATGTTTGTTTATATATTTTATTTTCTCAGACGCCATGATTAACTACATTTTACACACTCAGCCACTGACTGCAAGCCCTAAAAAACAAAGGACTACTTTCTATGAACATAGAAGAAGCCGCAAATGCTTGTCTTGGGTCTGGGTAAAAACCACAGTGAACCATGCAATGCTATGTTGCAACATTGTGGTCATCCGAACCTGTGGGACTGAAATATCACATTTAAAAAAAAACACGTTTCATTTTGCAGGCCACCAACTCTTAATCTATCACGCATTTTGAGCTTGCAGTAGCCCTCATCAGTAGTAGTAAGGTTATATGGCCTAACGGGAAAAGCTGCCCCCTTTAAAACTAGGGAACTAGGTTCAATTCCCGGAATCGGCTTAACATCCTGTGGTTTCGGGCAAATCACTTAATACCCACGTACCTATAAAAATATGAATCTGACCTTTTTTAATGTAATCTGGTATTCGTGTAAAAAAAAGCTAATCCCTGTTGGTCAAGTGTGTGCTATATAAAAACTGAAAAAATAAATAAAAGCTAGAAAAATCTTTCCCATCAGTAGCAGCAAGTGAGCAAAATGGAATCCATACTACTGCAAAAATTATTTGCTAAAGATTCCTAAAACACCTGTTTATGATAACTTTATATTTCCATCAAGCAGAATTCCTCCTATGGTTGAAACTCTCCCATTTTAGAATTTGATTTCATATGTAATTTACATAAGAAATACGAGACTCTCAAATTAATCACAGTCATGATACGTGCCTTAGCAACTCATGTCCTACAATGAGAACAATTGGTACACTATCCGTTGACTGTAGTTAATGTTGACAAAAGTAAAGCAGATAAATGGCAAAAAGGTCAACAACATGGAAGCCATTAGTTTCCTATATGTGGAGTAGGTTCTCTGCTCAAATTATCTGTGCACAAGAGAATTTATAAGTGTGGTGGTGGTAGCCCCCTGCCTCTCCCTGGTGACCCAATGTGACCCCTAATATCATCACAAGAAGTGGCACCATGAATCCTTTGACCTTGCTAGAATGAATAACACAAACTCACAAGGAGTGGAATACTAATGCATATAGTCTGTACTCATCACGCATGGAGCTATGGATCACAGATGTAAGCCCTCATGGCCCTTAAATGTCTCCTGTACCAGCCATGTCTTCACTAGAGCACTAGAGTGTTGAGATGGCTCATCTGAAGGCCGAGAGTGTCAAAAGCAGAGGTATTTCTGGGAATGCATTAGAGATCACAACTGCAACCCCTGCAAGTCACTAAATGATGGTCATTCTTCTGCTGGTGCATGATAGGAGAGTGTCAGCACAGTCAATCAATCAGTAGAGCACTTCTTGTCACCCGTAAGGGTATCGAGGCACAGTGAGATGTTCAGATTTCATGCCTGGGCAATTTAAGCACTTTCAACAAAACACTGTTCAGTAGTATGTATATCACCTGTGCTATGAAATACAGGGGCTTAGTCTGGAAGCCGGAGTCTACACAGAATGATGCTTAGTAGTAGGCGAGTAACACTTCAGTTTGTCCCCAATCCCTTCATCATGGTGCTATGTTACTATATCAAAGTCGATAATATCAACCTACAATAATGTTGCATTCACTACGTTGCCTACCACTGCATCACAAGGTTGATATATCATAGTTTTTCTTAACTCCACCTAAACTTACCTTATGAGGATAGTTCCTAGATTAACATCCACCTATACTTAGCTTAAATGTAGTGGCGAGTCGATGCAGTGGATAGAATATTATTGTCATGCAATAAAAATGATAAGATTTAGCAAGGTATACCCTTCGCTTTCCCTCTAGAGAGAGCAAAGAATTGCTGCTTTATTTAAGTACTGATACCATGCATAAATGAAATATACAGGTACCTCTCACCGTCTTGCAAACAGCAAATTATATCGTAGGAACTAGGGTTGGCCTGCACTATGGGCCAATCAGGCAGAGAACTACGGGCTGGTCTGACAGGTCAGTGTGTGGGCGGTTCTTGGCTGCTTGTGGGTTTGTTATATGGTCTGCAGTGCCAGTATTTACTGTTGATTTCTCTGCCATTACCACAAACATTTGCTGCTGGACGCAGAAATGGATACAGTCTTGCATACCTTGCAAAACATCTATACAGCATGTCTTTACAAGTTCAAAACTGCTGCAAACACGGGCCACGTTTTATTTTGATGCCCCGGCCTATTTTCTGTCCCAGTCCGACCCTGATGGGAACCCGAAGGCTGAACACACCACCTCCTCATCCCTTCAAAAATGTAAATATAATATGCAAGTTTACAAAAAGGGGAATTCGAATCTTACCTGTAAAGTGACAAGCAGCGGCAGCTGCCATAAAGAAAGGGTGGTGAGGTGGGTGGGGTCACGCAGGAGACCTCGCGCTGCGGGAGCGGGATTACAATATTTGAAAAAAAATAATAAAACTTACCTTTTGCTGCAGCGGCTGGCCTTCTCCAGCATCGCGTTCGCCGCCTCTCCACTTCCTGGGCCCCAGCAGCCCCTGGTACCCAGACTCCCATCCAATCCCCGTGCTGCAGAGCAGCGCGGGGATTGGTCTGAGCAGGCAAAAAAGACGCCCTGCTCAGACCAGGGAGTCTGTGTGGTTTCTCCAGTCCGGCTGCTCAAGGCAGCTGGGCTGGAGAAAACCGAAAGTGCGCATGTGTGTTTTGGTCAGCCTGAAATGGCCGGCCAAAACACATATGTGCACTTAGGGAGTGGAGTGCACGTAGCACTCCTTCTCCCCCCTCCCATGCCTAAGCCCCACCCCTCCCAACACCACTGGCTAAGAGCCGGCAAATGTAAAATAAAACGATGCAAGAGCATCGTTTTATTTTATATTTGCTGGCTATGAGCCAGGCAGTGGGGCGACGCTCCTCCGTCATTGCGAAGGAGCCGCCACTTGTGACAAAGTAGTTCTTAGAAAACGTCACAATAGTTTTAATTCTGTTGCCACATTTCAGACTAGCCTGTTAACTAGGTTCATTTGGCATAAATATACTAAAAGGGTTCAAATGTCATGAGGCCTTTGTGTACGTTGGCATGGGGACATTGTTCACAATCAGGAGAAGCACTGTTAGTTATAAGAAAGAACCAAAGAAACCAGAGGGTCCTGGCATCTTGAGAAGTTGAGATACGATGACAAATAAGTTTCTAGAGCGTAGAAATAAGCATAACTGTGAATGTAATTGGTTGTTTGAAATATTTAGGTACTTAGTTATCTGTGTTTCTGTTTGTTTAAAGTACAGTGACTGGAAGCTGTCATTCTATTCCTCCTTCTGTTTCAGTGCATGAGAAGTTATAGCCAGCTCGCTGATGGCTCACATGAAGCATTACATTGGGTCCAGCACTTAATTTATTTGATCCAGTGGTTGCAGGTGATGCCCACCAGCACTCATTTTGGGAGACAGGCACTTCTTATTTATTTATTTTTTGTTTTTTATATAGCGCGACCTCAAGCAGAAGGTATTTGAGTGCTTTGCATGAGCACCAGTTACATTGCACAAGGACACACATTCCTTTTTAGGGGGAACAGGGAGAATAAGTTATTTGCCCAGAACCACAGAATGTTGAGTCGACTACAAGACTCGGACCTGTTTCCCAATATTTAATTTGTAAAAGAATGAGTGCCGGTGCCCAAAGCTCTCTGGGAATAAACAGCGGTGCAGCGGAACTGATAAACCAATACTTATATATAAGGAAAAAATATATTAGTCCCTATCTGTGAGTCCTAAATCTCTACAATTTTTTATTTCTTTTATTGTCAAACCAATACTAACTCCAAAAGTGGTTGTAAAAATGTATATTTTATTTGATTTTTACCAAAAGACACATAAAGACAAATATACAGAAATACAAAAATACATTCACATATATATCCATAAACAATCTTTCCTGCCCGTTATATTTACATACGGATGCAACAGCAACGTAATTCCGGAAAAGCCATCCGTAACAAAAAGAGGTTGTCTTATACACATTCGAGGGGATACTTCGACCCTCAACCTGTTTTAAGGAATATGTACACAATTTTTTTAACATTAATCAAAGTCTGACGGACTTCTCCGTATTGTAGGGTCGACGCGTTTCGGCCCATTCATTTGGGCCTCATCAGGACGGAAGAGGCAAGAAATGGAGATACCCGGGAAAATGTAAGGTGGAATCTTCAATAATGCTTCCA
This sequence comes from Calotriton arnoldi, assembly GCA_963921515.1. Taxonomy (NCBI): domain Eukaryota; kingdom Metazoa; phylum Chordata; class Amphibia; order Caudata; family Salamandridae; genus Calotriton; species Calotriton arnoldi. Next base: position 365,855 of record CAWUFW010007512.1, read on the forward strand.
AAGAACAAAAATAGAGGTGGGGGAATGACTCCTCCTAAGGTCTTCCTTAAGATCACTGTGTACTTTGGTCACAGTTAGAGTGCAGCCTGCTACCTTAATGGAAATAATCTGCTGCTATGGATCGCCAAATCCCATATGTCGAGGTGGTGAGCTTAAAAGGCCATCTAAAAACTGATCCTATGCGTATGCGGAACCATTTACTTATTCCCGCGGCATCAGCGGCAATTGAGAAACGGTTCCCGCGGCGTCCTCCGTGTCGAGTTCCGATCACGTGGGTGCCCAAAGCTCTGCCTGCCCAGAAGCCCACGGCCATTGGAATTGAATGTCCGTGTGCCGAATACCAAGGCTGCTTTGCCTTAAACCACATTATGCCTCTTTAATCCACTACGAGACACACCCTGCCCCTTTGTCTCAGTCTTGCAGATTCCAGCTTTCTCTCCCTCTTACGTTTTTTCTGTCTTTTTCTTCCTCCATTTTTCCGTTTTCTGCTTTTTCCCCTCCCTTGCTCTCTGTAAATGTCCGATGCAGAAAAATAAGTGCTGGTCCCCAAAAATGAATGCTGGTGTCCCCCACCGGCAACTAGTGGCTCAAGTTAAGCACTACTGATTCCCTAGTTTCACAGCTGGCAGCTCTAGGTGTTATGCCAAATCCTCTCCCACCCTCGACAGATTTGTATCCAGAACAAAATAGAGAAAAACTCAAAAGAAGGAAAGAAGGAGGAAGAGGAAGGAGGAAAAACAGAGACAAGAGGAAAAAGCAGGGGTGAAAAAGAATCTGCAAGGGTGAGAAAAAGGGGCAAGGAGAGTATGGTGGTGGATTAAAGAGGCATGAGGTGAAATCAAGACTATGCAGTCTTTGTATTCCACACTCCGACCTTCATTAGAGCTGACTGCAGCCTTCTGTGCAAAATGTTGGGCCCCAGCACTTATTCTTTTATAAATTAAGAACTGATTGGGTCCTTACATTTCTGTGAACGAGGGTGAACACTGAGCAGCTGTTCGATACATAACACATTAATCCAACACAAATAGCAGGTATACATTACATATTATCACTAGCAAGATAAATTGTTTTGTTTCCAATGGAAATTACCTATGGTTTGCCTGATTATAAGATACTATTTGCCCAGGTTGATCTCTGTACTACCCTGTCCCAAGTCTCTAGTTGATCTTCATAAATCCTCTTGGATTCACCGACTCCTCCGTGCAGCTTCTCCTTTTTGCAATCTGAGTCTCATTGCACCTACACCTTGAAACTCTCATCTCTGTGTGACATCCCTCGCTCTTCCACTGGCCAGATCTTTAAAACATAACCCCTCCCAAATGGGCGAGTGCCCTTGAGCTCCCTGGCCAGGGGCATAACAAAGTCCCCGCAGTCCCCACGGTGTGGGGGGGGGCCCAGAGCTGCAGGGGGCCCCGTCAGCATAGTACTCAGGCCTGAGAGTTCCGGAGTAAATCCGAAGAGGGGGCCCCTCCGTGTACCTTGCAGGGGGGCCCCCTCAATTTTCGTTACGCCACTGTCCCTGGCCGATACATGAACCCCACCTTCTTTTGCAGTAACTGATGAAACAAGCCTCTGATGGTGCAAAAGTCCGCAGCTTCTCTTTATTCACGTATTGAATTAACAAAACACACAGTTCAAGTTTAACCAAGCATAACATCATCATTGCCCAAATTGTCTGTAGCTCAAGTCCAGCCCTTAGTCCATAACAGCTCCTTGTGACAGTGCCCTGATTGAATGTCCCTTCTCTTCAAGGGTCTAGCACCACTCCTGCGGCCTCGAGGCTACACCTTTCTGCCAAGTGTTGTGGGCAGCCCTCATGCCAAGTGTTGTGGGCAGCCCTCATGTCTGACCTTGGCTGCAAGTGCTGTGTCTGCCCTCTGCTGACCCCATGCTGACCCATAGCCTGCTCCCCGTGCCCCTGCCATAAGGCATCCCATGGGCACGCACTTGATCTGCTCCACCTTTGGCTATTGTGCTCCTTCTGATGTCTCTTTGTGCTCTCCCCGCCATGCTGCCTCTGGTTTATTGACCTCAGGCAGCTCCCCCACCTGCTCACCTCCTGATGCTCCTTAGCTGAAACTTAGTAACTCTAGAGCCCCCCAATGTTGAGGAGGAACAGGCCTATAACCACTTCTGACAAGTGTACCCCCTCTGGTTTCGTTTCTTCCTTGACCTTTCTACTGCTGCGTTATCCAAACCCCCCTCCATACGACTCGTGGTATGATATCAGACCATATTAGCTCTGCTGGTCTGATGAGTCTGGCAACAGCTGTCAGTCCTGCTATCATGCTCCCAATTAAATTCCTACACCCTAATGCGGCCAAGTCATTCCCTCCCAGATGCACCACTAATGCGTCAGGTTTCCCTCCGCGCTTTATTGCATCTTGAACGGTAGGTAGCAGGTGTTCCCATCGCATCCCCAGCTTGTCCATCCATGAGACCTTCGTGTTGCGCAGCCACGTACCTTCGTTAGTCCCTTGTGCCGCCACCCACCACTGTGCCCTGGCGACAAACAAGTGTCCCAAAATCCACACCCTGCGCGCCTGACCGAGGGAACCTGTTGTGAGAAAAAACTTAGTTTAAGTTAGGTTGGTTATAGACCCAAAAAGTACCCGGTGCGCACTGGCGTATCTGTTTGATGCGCTCTGCCTCCAGGCTGCAGACTGCAGCCGTCGTGGCGGCACCTATGCAAAAGGAATGTGGCATGAATTCGTTTGGTGGGAGCCCGGCTGCACTAATGGTCACTCTAAGGACTGCATTAAATTGAAAGCGGCTAAGGTATTAGCCTTTATCGTTGTATAAAATCGGCTGCTTGCCCTGGGCTGGGTTCCTTAAGTAATCACGCATACAGCAACTGAGGCAGAATTCGCTGTCCGTTAGGCAATGCAGGCATGTGTGCTTGCCTCTGCCTCTTGGGCTGTCTTTGGGCTGTCTTGGGCTGTCTTTGATCTACATAAATATATGGTAATGGTGCTGTCCTTCATGTGCAGGTGTAGGCCGGCCAAGGGTTGAATCTGGCCGAGGCCACCAGTTCGCTGACCCTGTATGTCCCGAAGAATGACAGGGAGAATGCCGCTCGAAAGAGCAATAGCTCATGCCTATGTGTGCAGATGCTTTGAAGCTTTTTGAACACCTTTTGCAAGGTGCTGAAACATATGGGGCATCTCCTGCCCTGTTGTTTTGGTTGGAGGTGCCCCCATCCCATCATGACTGTCCTACAGTAGAAAGTATCTGCTGGGTCACAGATGCTCGCTGATTTCGCGTAGTAAGAAACCACACTAATGTGGTTTTGCGCCCTAGATTTCGTTTTGTTTTTGGAAAAGGCCCACTGTATAAATTCCTCAACGTCCCTACTGGACACTTGGCCAATTCCCGAAGCGCTGGTTATAGCCTTAAGAGTCTCCCAGCACTTACGGTACTTGGTCGTTGTCTTGGGAGCTAGTGCACTGTTTACCAGCATGCTCTGGTCAGGTCTACCAGGTTCCATAGTTCTCGTGGTATCACTGTCCGATTGATGACCGGGTGCAGCACCAACTCTCTCAATCTCTACCACTGAAAACGAAACATCACATCAGCCAATGGATTCTCAACGCCAGGAATATGCCTGGCCCTGACCCGAATGTTAGCCCTAAGCTGGCATCCTACCAAATGCTTCAGCAAGCGGACCACTATTGGGCAATGCGCCGTCCCCATATTCAAAGCGTGGACCACTGTGTGATTGTCTACCCATAATGTAATCTGCTTGTTGGTGAAACGTTCTTCCCATATAGAGAATGTGACTATGATTAGGAAGAGTTGTAGTACCACCAACTTCTTGGTGATCCCCTTCTCATGCCAACATGCCGGTCAGCGGGCCGCTGCCCATGCCGAGCCTAATATGGCCTGAAGCCGTCGCTCCAGCTACATCAGTACACAGTTCCAGCTGCTCTGCCGTCACCCAGGATTTCCACCAGATCAGATCCCATTGAAGTCTGCCCATTGCGCAGATCCTCCTTTACCCATTGTGTCAGTCTGACTCTGTGCTGTCTATTTGTTAGCCCTCTTGTCAACCATGCCAGTCACCTGGCGAACGGCCTCCCTGCTGGTTTCTCCGGGGGTAGCAAAGTTAAGCTTGCCTAGAAGCTGTTGAATTTCCCCCAGCATAGCTTTCTTCTTCCCTAACACTACCCTTATCATGTGCTTCAGGCCCTCCACTTTTGCTGCTGGCAGTCTGCACTGGCCCAGCATGGTGTCTAACTCAATGTCCAGGAAGGACAATTGTGTCGTAGGGCCTCCCATCTTTCCCGAGCCAGTGCCACGCCAAGCTCTTCAGCCAAAGCTACAACCTGCCCCAACAGATACGCACAGTCAGCAGAGTCCGATTTGTTAATGAACAAAAAGTCAACCAGGTAATGAATCCATCCCCCAGCTGGGTGATATTCCCCCAGGGCCCATTCCAGAAAGCTGCTAAAGGCCTCGAAGTAAGCACAGGATTGCACATCCCGGCAGGCACATCCCGCAAGGCACCTATCGTGGTAGCTCTCTTCCCCCAGTTTGAAACCTAGCAAGTGATAGCTTTCTGGGTGCACAGATAGCAAGTGGAATGCTGATTCGATATCGTCCTTAACCAGCATGGACCCTTTCCCGCTTGCCCTGATCTGGTCTATGTTACCATCTATGATGGCATAAAATACCAAATAGCTGTCCTGGTCCAGCAAGTTGTTGACCGATTCCCCAGCTGGATGTGACAGGTGGTGAATGAGACTAAACCAACCTAGCTCTTTCTTGGGCACTAACCCCAGTGGTGACACCACAAAATTGATGCACGGGGGTTCTGCATAGGGGCCGGCGACCTGCCCAGGTTAACCTCCTTCTCTACTTTTTTCCTTGCCATGTTCAGGTTGCCCCTAACTGACTTCAAGTTTTGGCTAAGACAAGGAGTCAGGGGGCCATGGTATGGTGTCTTAAACTGTACCATGAAACCTTCTGCTAGCAACTGTTTCTCTTTATCCTTAGGGTAGCTGCTCAACAAATTTAGCAATGCTGCAGTTTTTAACGGTGCAGTCCTCAGCTTCCAGTGTCACCGCTCCCAGACTCTTATTTTTTGTCGTTGGTGTTTTTTGCGTCCCCTTGCCCGTTGACCTTCTTGCATTCAATGGCTGGATGCGCCTCCCCTCAGTTGCTGCATGTGTGCCTAAACATACAGGACTGTCCCCACTTGCATTCGTCCTTGTCATACCTCCAGCATGCTGTGTTGTGGCTTTTTCCTGCTTTACCTCCCGCATACGCCCTTGGTTTGTTACTATGAGGAACCCCATCAAGCCTCCCTTTTTGTCCTGTTCCACAGAAAAGCGACTCCTATCTACTGACTCCCTCCCTGGCAGCAAACATATGAGCTGTATACCCTACCACATCCTGGTGGTCCCAGACTATGCATGACCAGGTTTGCATTTTTATCCTGAAACTCTCAGCGTACAGGAGCCAGGTATCCCCTTGATAATTCAGTTGCACCTCGTGCACTTTCTGCTCGTGCAAGAACAGGGCTGCTGCACTCTGTGGGAACTTCTCCACAAACACGCTAGCAAATGTTCTGAAGGCTGGAGCCAATTTTCTATGTTACGCTCCATTCTCTGCTTCGCCTCACCCTCTTATCCTCATCTTTCTTATCCTGTACTGTTAGGTCTAACCCTGCTTGGTGTACTTCCAACAGTGAAAAAATGTCTATATACTCCTTGCGCCAGATCCTCTCTTTCACTGCTAGTGGGATGAGGCTGGCAAAACCGGTTTGTCTGCCTATGACTGGTGGGTCTCCTGATGAAGGCCTTAAGTACTCACTAGCAGGATTACCTTCACCCCCTACTGCGGCTCCGCCCCAACCCATGCCTTTGTGGGATCGGTGAGCAGCTGTGCCTCTGGCTGTGTCCAGTTTACTTGGTGAACCCCCTGCTGCTTTTGAGCCACCTTCTTGTCCCTCCCCCCTTCCTGTACTGCCGGCGCTGTCACGCTTGGTGCCCCGCTGCCCTGTCCTAGCCATGGACACATGCCATGCCAAAGATATGGGTGGCCAGGCAGCACTAGTTGGCTCCCAGAGCCCAACCAAGGCCACCATGGTGCACAGGAGAAATGGAGTAAGCTCTGGCCCCAAGCCCCTGGTCCACCCTGCCATTGCCCTGTACTGTGAAGTCCTGGCTGTCCCAAGGCCCCTTGCACTCCCGCATTCAGTACCCCCACTCGCATGCCGTAGTTAGCAATCCCACCTGAGGTGACCCTGGCGGTACTCGGTGCACCGCCATCTCCAGGCTACCCCCTGCCCCAGTTGTGCTACGCACTTGTGGCTCACCATTATCTCCTGTCTTGCCCCTAGACTGTTCTGCTGTGGGCGTCGTGGCTGCTGCTGTGTTGGCTACAGGTGCCATCCTCACTCCATGTTCAATCTTGTCCTCGCTGTCGGATGCCCTTTCTGGGTAGGGCAGTTGTGTCGCCAGGCTCCTCTGCTCCCTAGCTCACACCTGCTGCTTCTTCGTAGGCCTTGCCATGGTGGCCGTCTTTCTGGCTGCAAGACTCCCATTGTTAGGGCCCTGCCGTTGGGGCCCCCTGGACCTCTTGCTGCAAGCTCCTGAGTGGCCCCCAGCCTTGTCCAGCTGGAGCACCTCCATCACCTGCTTGGTGACCGAGTCTTTGCCCCGACTTGCCACCAAGTTCTGCGCTCTCCCCAGTAGCTCTTGCAAGTCGATGTCCAGCTCCGGTCCCTTGTAGCTCTCCTGGTCACCGCTTTTGCATTTCGCCGGCTGCGAGCCCCCTTCGTCGTCCTCATCTTCGCTCCTGTACCTGACAGGCTTGCATCATTCCCCCCCAGAGACCCCAGGATGGGTGCCAGCACTGTGGGTTCCTGGCACGTCATCTTGCAGTGAGGAAGTTGCCGTGGCCTTGAGCTTCCCCCATTCGCACTCTGGTCGTGGCCCTTATTCCTAGTAGGTGGCCCTTTCAATCTACCCAACGGGCTTCACTCCAGCACTGCCCGGCTCTCCACACATAGTTTTCTTGCAGCTAGGATTACCAGCTGCTTGCTTTATGGCCCCAGTCACCGTAGGGTCGTAAAATCCAATGGGTTGCTGGCCCTTTAAGAGGGCTAAACCTTCCCTGGGTGGGGAGGCATGGCCAAACCAGCTCCCAGTTGCCTTTGGAGCAAGCAGATGGCTCCCGAGATCCTCCAGATAGATCAGGCCTCAGTGGGGGGAAACCTTCACGGGCAGTGCACTCAACCCTTCGCCACTGCCTGCCTCATCTGATCTGTTATCCTTCCCGGGCAGCATGCTCTTGCCACGCCGCTGCCCTTCTACCACACACCACGGGCTGCGTGGGTTTCTTGCACTCTTTCCTGAAGAATCTATGATGGTAGTTAGGTTTCGCCTGAACACCATGCGTGCACTGTCAGCAAAATCTATTGTTAACTAAAAAAGGCTTAAACACGGAATTAGAGCCTGTCTATTACTTACCATTGGTTGGCTTCCATGTCACTCTTGTTTCCCTGCTTCCATTGGTCAGTGCTTCTTGCTCCTTCATATTTCCTCCAGGCGCTTCCATTGTTCGTCCCTTCCGTGGATCATGGACTTAGTACAGATTCCTGTCTGTGGCGACTGTCCTTCTACTGGCCGCGCACTCCTGCAGGTACTTTTGGTTTTTCTTTTGGCCATGCACTCTTGAAGAGTGCACGCCTGCAGTCCGCCTTGCACCCCCTTGTGCTGTTTGCCTCTCACCTCCTCCTTCTGTCCCTTGTGTTGCTGCTCCCTTCCTCCCCCATCTTGCTTCCCTGTCCATTGTTGCTGCTACCAAATTCCTACCCCACGCCTCTCTCGTATTGCTTTTGTTTGTGTTTTGCAGTTTCTGCAGTGCAAACTCGACCTGAAGGTATTGGAGTGCTTTACAAGAGCACCAGTTACAATACACAAGGAAATGTTCATTCTGTAGGCACTAGGAGATTAAGTGAACATGCCACCCCCATTGTTGCTGCTCCCACACTCTTCCCCTGCATCTCCCTCATATTGTTCCCCTCCCACTGTCTGTCTGAAAAAATTGACAAAGCCAATAGATCTCTCATAGACAAAACCTATTGGCTTTGCCAATGCTTTTGTTATTTCTTTATTGGAAAATGGCAGAATATTTGGGCTGTCATACATATTATTCAAGGCCACTGGAATTGTACAAATGTGTGGCTGCTGAGTTTTTTGCATAATTATAGATTTGCTGCATTTGCCACATAATCCATTATCTGCTGTATAATTTGCAGATTTTAACAAACAAAATGTTGTTTCTTTCTCAAACGGTTCAAAAGTTACAAAAAATTCAGTGACACTTGTTTTTGCACAGTGGAAGGCCCTTTGCAATGGTTGACTGGTCACCTTTCTATTGCTTATTACTATAATTGGGTGTTAAACTGGTATTTATGAGGTGTAACCTATGCCCAGACAGTATTAATAAGTGTGAAAAAATGACAAAATAAGTAAGTACTACTACCACATAATGGACGGGAGAGGGCCAAATTACGCCACATAATTTGCCTTTTCTTGATGCATAAATTAGTCATCCCTACTGCATAATTTGACTTCTCCTGCCACAATATTTCAGTGGCCCTTATCTTATTGCTTCCATATTTAACTTCATTTATAAATTCTCCTATTTTCATATTAACGCACTAGCTACCCTACAATCACCAAAAAACACATTTTGTAATCTCAAGCACTGGTAGACAGACCTTTTTTATGTCTTTGCTGTTTGTTAGAGACTAATTTGTGAAGTGTATTGTCAGCTAAAATTGTAAGCTGCTTTCAAAACACAGCCTTGGTTTCTCTGTGGTGTGATGTTTCCATCTGATACCTACTGACAGCTAACCATAAAGGACGGTGGTACGCCACCTAGAACAACCTGTTCTGCTAGCATCCGAACAATATGAATTAGAAACTACTGAATTTATTGTGGTTCTCTAGATTACTTCAGAGTTCTGAACCTGCATGTAAATATAATTTTTTGCACATAGAATTATTGCATAAAATAATGCAGTTAATATACTGCATTCTTCAGATGTTGCAAGCAACGGCTCAAGCACAGTCCGTTTAGTTTGATAAATGTGCAGAACTCTTTTGTATTTGTAATTGTAAATGGTATTTATTTAGTGCATACTACCCCTGACGAGGCATTGAAGCGCTTTGCGGCAAGAGGGATGCTACTCCGGAACCCAATTTAATGGTTATTAGTAAGTAAATTATTAAAAGGTTTTTTTGTGTTTTTGGCATTAGTTGTGTTAAGTTAGTGCTCTTGAAATTCTTGTGTGTTTAGTAGAGTTTAGAGTAAGGATAAGATGATCGGATTGGTTTTGAAAGGGAAGTAGTAAGGAGGTGAAAGTTTGAGAAGGATGTTTGGGGGGTCATGGTAGTCAGAAAGATTTGGGATGAGCCAGAGAGAGGCGGGATGGGATAAAGGTTGAAAGCAGTATTTTTTTTAGTATAAAAAAACTGAAATTATCTCTTACACACATATAATATATATATTTTTTACTGAAAAAAACAAAGATTAAAGTAACGTTATAGTTAGATGAATATGTCAGTGATAACATTAACGTGGTGTTACAAAACCACAAAATTCAGCGGTTATAGGGAGCAGCACTAACTGCAACTTGCGCCTCTGCCATACACTACATATGACATCACTTATGACATGTTTTATGACATCATTTATGACATCATTTATGACATCACTGATGACATCTCAATTGACATCACTGATGACATCTCAATTGAAATAATTGATGATATCATCCAAACTTCACTTTCCCACATATTGCTCTATAAATTACTATGGCATGAAAGGCCTAACAGTAAGTACAAAATAGCTCAGGAGAATATCAGCCATCATTACTGCCATCACAGATACAACTCCCATAGGTGATCAAAACAAGCATTATGTGCAACATTGACCCTATAGAATACACTTTACATGTAGCATAGTTCACATTAACAATCAACCACAGATATATGGGAAACACTCATTGAGTACGGTGTTCAATCTGTATACAACTGTTCAGAGAAAGCCAAAATAGTGAATGCCAGTTCCAAAACAAAAACCCTTCTATGGACTGCTTTTATCTGTATCAAATCCCTGACACTCACCGAGCCTAAATTGACAAAATTAAATTGATATAAGTAAAGAACGGGGTACTGTTAACACTGTTTATCCATGGAGAGCGTTTACTCTGTACCACACTGTTTGCAAACAGTGAAAACTCTCATGAGAAATACACTACAGAGTATTAAAAAGAATCTACTAAGAACAGTGTACACTTTATGCAACAGTTGTCAAAAAAGACACTATTTGCTAAAAAGAACCAAAATCTGAAGATGCTAAAGATCATACTTCCTGCATCCTTCATACTGTTGTGAAAACTTTACATCTTCTGAAGCAAAAAAGCACACGCATATAGGTTAATACCTGGTGCACACAGTCTTCCATATTAAGTAAAAATTGTCATGCTGACACAATTCCCTCTAATAACTCAAGGCTGCTTACAAAAGTTAGTATGTGCTACGTAGAATCTTTTTCCTGTTGAAAACGTTTTCTGCAGAACCAAAAACTTGTGTGGAACATAATGAATACAAGTCAACTGTCAGCTGCACACAGAGTTACTCTTGAATACAAAGATTTATAACATGTTCAATACCACTACACGGTTATGGTGCTTTAGGAGCACATGCGTATTGTAAACAATTCCACCCATTAGCTGGACCCAAACTGTACAAAATTAGGTAGAAAAGTAATATGGTAGTTACCCCCACTATGTAAACTATTAAACAAACTAACACAGTAATTGGAGTGATGTCATCAATGATGTCATTTGAGCTGTCATCAGTGATGTCATAAATGATGTCATAGAACATGCTATGAGTGATGTCATATGTGAGGTCATAAGCTGCGCATGGCGGGGCGCAAGTTATAGTTAGTTCAGTAACTATAACTGCTGAATTTCTGTGTTTTTTTAACTTCAAAACATTAATGTTATCACTGACATATTCACCTAACGATAATGTTACTTTAACCTTTGGTTTTTCCAGTGAATTTCTAGGGTATATTTAATGTAAAGTAATACTTAATTACGATACGTAAATGCAACCCCTCTTCCGTACATTATGGCCAGGCCCTGCAGCCAACACTCCCCCATTCAGCCAACCCCACGTTGCGCACGGCCTTTGGCAGTGCTCAGTAGGGGCATGACTATAGGTCCTTCCCCTAGGGGACCCCATCCCCGAGGGCTGTTTTTTTTTTTTTATTAAAGGGGAGGGGGGTCACGCTTCCCCCTCCCGAAGTTGTGATCGGCCCCGGGTAGCCCATCCCCTGGGGCCCCTTATTTAAATAAAGTGAAGGGTGCATGTGGCCCTCATTCCCAAGCCTTGTTAGGCCCTGCGGACCCCCTCCTCGGGCCCTCTCTTTTAAATAAAAGTGAGGGGTGCACGTGCCCCCCTCCTGGACTGATTTTGGCCCCAGGGACCCCATCCCCCGGGATCCACATTTTATTATCAGGGGAGGGGGCATGCAGCTCTCTTCCCCAGGATGATTTCGACCCCAGGAACCCCATCCCCCTGAGCCCAGCATGCTTGTTTAGGAAGGGCAGCATGCAGCCCCCGTCCCTGGACCTATTTCGGCCCCAGAGACCCCATCCCAAGGGGCACAGGGCAGGTTTTATGGGGGGCATATAGCCACACGCCCCAGGCTGATTTAGGCCCCAGAGGCCCACGCAATTTCTATTGGGAGGGGGTTACGTGGACCAGCGCAATTAAACGAGGGTGCCCAGGTGCCCACCCAGGGCACCCACCATAGTGTCATTGGGGGCTGCGGGGGGGGGGGGCAACGCAATGGGACCTAGGGGATCAGGGAATCCCTACCCTGCCCCCATATATCTTTATGTATTTTACAACTTCAGGACAGGGGACTAAGTCCCGAGTCCTGTAATGGTTGCCAGCACCATTTTTCCCATGTTGGTGGCAGCCAATTTGAGCGCTCAGTGGAATCTGACTCCCACAGGAGCGAGATGGCCCAAGGGAAATGAAGCTCCCTAGGCCAATCAGAAAGCTCTATTATTAAACTGGCACTCCCGTGAGAGCCTCTGAGACTCTCACAGACCCAACTGCCAAAATATACAATTATTATTGACCCTTAATTTCTCAAAAACTACTGAACGGATGTACACCAAGTCACAAAAATCACAATCTGCGGAACAACATCTAGCTTCCTGTCAAATTTGGGGTAAATCTGTTCAGCAGTGTTTGCTGTAGCCCGTCTTAAAGAAGTCTATGGAAAAGGCATAGGGAGTTTATGTTTTGGGACCCCCTTTTTACTCGGCCCCCGTTTGATCACCTCAGAAACTTTCCATGCACACACTAGTCGAAAAGTAGCACCCTTTTAGAAAGTTTCATGGAGATTCGTCAAACTGGGCTAAAGTTATTAGCAACACAAAACAGTTTTATATATATATATATATATATATATATATATATATATATATATATATATATATATATATATATATATATATACTTGAAGATGAAGGATCACAAGAAAACAACAGCCAGCCAGGGCAAAAATCTGGATCCCAAAGGATACAATGAGTCACAAAGAAATAAAATATCCAAGAAAGAAGTGACTCAAACAGATAGATTCACCAAAGAACAAAATATATTTCCACTAGAACGTTTCAGCTTCCGCCTTCCTCAGGTAGTACAAGATGGTTTGCTCAGTGGCTGCACAGATGACACAGCTGAATTTTCAAAAAGCATCATGAGTGAAGATTCCATTTGGAATGTGGAATCAATGCAGTCCTGAGAGCTCTTGAGAAATGCAGTAATCAGGTTGTATTATCAGTAATGTTCAGTCCATCTGGATGCAGTGATTTTAAACGGTACATCCAGAAGTTTTCTCTGGAGTCCAGTAGTTCTTCCTTTGAGACATGTTCCACGGGGAAAATCTTCAAATCTGATAGTAAATGATCCACAAGGTTAAAATGATTGGCTACAGGCTGGTCAATTTTCTTATTAATAATTGCCGATTTGTGGTTCCTGAATCGTGTACGGAGGTCATTCACTGTTTGGCCTACATATTGTTTTTTACAGCTTTGCCGTTGGCACTGAATCACATAAATAATGCATGTTGAGCGACATGTAAGATGCTGTCTTATTCCATAGGTCCTTCTCGTAACAGAACTAGTTACTGATGATGTTTGTAAAAGGTATTCACACGTGATGCACCTTTTAGAGTCACAGCAATGAACCCCTGCATTTGTTACAACTTGCTTGAGTTCAGCTCTCACAATAAGAGATCGTAAATTTGGAGCTCTGCGGTAAGCAATGACTGGCGGTTTTGGAAAAACCTTTTGCAATTTTTCACAAGTAGACAGTAAGGGAAATGTTTTTGCATTATATTTCTGTAGTTGGGAGCTGATGGATGATAGTCAACCACAAATGGAGTTCTGTCACTTTTGTTTCTGCTGTTGGTATTCCAAATAAGTGCTTCTCTGGGTAACTGCAAAGACTTGTCAATTTGTTGCTGTATGATATGCAGAGGATAGCCTCGCCTTTTAAATAATGTAGCAAGCTCCTGTAGATGGTCTTTACAGGTTTCCTCATTGCTGCAGATGCGTCTTATTCTGAGTGCTTGGCTGTAGATGATGCTCAGTTTAGTGTGGTGTGGGTGACATGAAGTCCAGTTTAGATACAAATGAGCATCTGTAGGCTTGTGGTACAGATCAGTTGTAATTCTTTGTTCATGAATGGTGAGTAGCACATCCAGAAAAGGGAGATGATGCTTCTGTTTAGTATTGCTGCTGGTAAATTTGATGGTAGGATGGATATTGTTGATATAAGCTGTAAATTGTTCCAATGCTCTACTTCCTGCATTCCATATTATAAATATGTCATCAATGTATCTTAGCCATACCAGTGGTTTGATGCTATAAGTAGCAAGTATACAGTTCTCTAGTTTGCCCATGAAGATATTTGCATAGGATGGAGCCATCCGAGTGCCCATGGAAGTCCCTTGTATCTGCAGATAGTGTTTACCATTGAATGTAAAATTGTTGGATTTAAGGATAACTCTTGCAAAGTTGGTAAGCACATTTGTTGATGGCTTTTTCACAGTTCTTTTATTAAGAGCTTCAGATAATGCCATAAGCCCATCCTCATGTGGTATATTGGTGTATAATGATGTAACATCAAATGTAGCCAGAAGAGTATCATCATCAAATGTGTAGGTTTGGTTTAATTTTTCAATAATCTGGAGGAAGTGACTGGTATCTTTAACAAATGATGGAAGTTCCTGTACAATGGGCTGGAGGTGCAGGTCGACAAATAAAGATAGTCTCTCAGTGGCTGTGTCATTGCCAGAGATGATGGGACGGCCAGGATTGTTCATTTTGTGAATTTTGGGAAGCATATAAAATCTCCCAGGTCTTGGTTTGGGATGAACAAGTATATCTGCTGTTGCTTCATCAATGAGGTTTAAGCTCCTGTACCTTACAACCATGTTCTTAATTTCTTTGTTTAAGTCTTCTGTGGGATCAGTTTCTAAAGGTTTGTAAGTGTTGGTATCCATTAGTTGTCTCATTCCTTCCTCAATATAATCACTTACTTTCAAGGCAACCACTGCACCACCTTTGTCTGCCGGTTTTATAATGACATCCATTCTCTGTTGAAGGAGGTGGAGAGCTTTTCTTTCTTCTCGGGTAATGTTATCAAAAATCCTCTTAGGTGTTGATTCCTTGATGAGTTTGTTGATGGATAAAATGTATGTATCAAGAACAGGATTTCTACCACATTGAGGAGTCCATGATTTGGGATGGCGGAACTTCTTAAATGGATCTGGAAGGTAGCTTGGCAGACCAACATTAGAATTATTGTAAAAGTATTCTGCAAGTCTGCATCTTCTCTCGAAGGTTTTTAGGTCTCTCATCATGTTGGCCATATTATGGTCCTTCGGTACAGGACAGAAATAGAGGCCTAGCATAGCATCAGCCCGTTACAACCCTTCCAGACATCCGACCCAGTTATTGACTTGACTGGAGGGCTCCTATCACCAGGTGAATTGAACCTCTTGAGCAAAGGCCTCTATTTCTGTCCTGTACCGAAGGACCATAATATGGCCAACATGATGAGAGACCTAAAAACCTTCGAGAGAAGATGCAGACTTGCAGAATACTTTTACAATAATTCTAATGTTGGTCTGCCAAGCTACCTTCCAGATCCATTTAAGAAGTTCCGCCATCCCAAATCATGGACTCCTCAATGTGGTAGAAATCCTGTTCTTGATACATACATTTTATCCATCAACAAACTCATCAAGGAATCAACACCTAAGAGGATTTTTGATAACATTACCCGAGAAGAAAGAAAAGCTCTCCACCTCCTTCAACAGAGAATGGATGTCATTATAAAACCGGCAGACAAAGGTGGTGCAGGGGTTGCCTTGAAAGTAAGTGATTATATTGAGGAAGGAATGAGACAACTAATGGATACCAACACTTACAAACCTTTAGAAACTGATCCCACAGAAGACTTAAACAAAGAAATTAAGAACATGGTTGTAAGGTACAGGAGCTTAAACCTCATTGATGAAGCAACAGCAGATATACTTGTTCATCCAAACCAAGACCTGGGAGATTTTATATGCTTCCCAAAATTCACAAAATGAACAATCCTGGCCGTCCCATCATCTCTGGCAATGACACAGCCACTGAGAGACTATCTTTATTTGTCGACCTGCACCTCCAGCCCATTGTACAGGAACTTCCATCATTTGTTAAAGATACCAGTCACTTCCTCCAGATTATTGAAAAATTAAACCAAACCTACACATTTGATGATGATACTCTTCTGGCTACATTTGATGTTACATCATTATACACCAATATACCACATGAGGATGGGCTTATGGCATTATCTGAAGCTCTTAATAAAAGAACTGTGAAAAAGCCATCAACAAATGTGCTTACCAACTTTGCAAGAGTTATCCTTAAATCCAACAATTTTACATTCAATGGTAAACACTATCTGCAGATACAAGGGACTTCCATGGGCACTCGGATGGCTCCATCCTATGCAAATATCTTCATGGGCAAACTAGAGAACTGTATACTTGCTACTTATAGCATCAAACCACTGGTATGGCTAAGATACATTGATGACATATTTATAATATGGAATGCAGGAAGTAGAGCATTGGAACAATTTACAGCTTATATCAACAATATCCATCCTACCATCAAATTTACCAGCAGCAATACTAAACAGAAGCATCATCTCCCTTTTCTGGATGTGCTACTCACCATTCATGAACAAAGAATTACAACTGATCTGTACCACAAGCCTACAGATGCTCATTTGTATCTAAACTGGACTTCATGTCACCCACACCACACTAAACTGAGCATCATCTACAGCCAAGCACTCAGAATAAGACGCATCTGCAGCAATGAGGAAACCTGTAAAGACCATCTACAGGAGCTTGCTACATTATTTAAAAGGCTATCCTCTGCATATCATACAGCAACAAATTGACAAGTCTTTGCAGTTACCCAGAGAAGCACTTATTTGGAATACCAACAGCAGAAACAAAAGTGACAGAACTCCATTTGTGGTTGACTATCATCCATCAGCTCCCAACTACAGAAATATAATGCAAAAACATTTCCTTACTGTCTACTTGTGAAAAATTGCAAAAGGTTTTTCCAAAACCGCCAGTCATTGCTTACCGCAGAGCTCCAAATTTACGATCTCTTATTGTGAGAGCTGAACTCAAGCAAGTTGTAACAAATGCAGGGGTTCATTGCTGTGACTCTAAAAGGTGCATCACGTGTGAATACCTTTTACAAACATCATCAGTAACTAGTTCTGTTACGAGAAGGACCTATGGAATAAGACAGCATCTTACATGTCGCTCAACATGCATTATTTATGTGATTCAGTGCCAACGGCAAAGCTGTAAAAACAATATGTAGGCCAAACAGTGAATGACCTCCGTATACGATTCAGGAACCACAAATCGGCAATTATTAATAAGAAAATTGACCAGCCTGTAGCCAATCATTTTAACCTTGTGGATCATTTACTATCAGATTTGAAGATTTTCCCGTGGAACATGTCTCAAAGGAAGAACTACTGGACTCAGAGAAAACTTCTGGATGTACCGTTTAAAATCACTGCATCCAGATGGACTGAACATTACTGATAATACAACCTGATTACTGCATATCTCAAGAGCTCTCAGGACTGCATTGATTCCACATTCCAAATGGAATCTTCACTCATGATGCTTTTTGAAAATTCAGCTGTGTCATCTGTGCAGCCACTGAGCAAACCATCTTGTACTACCTGAGGAAGGCGGAAGCTGAAACGTTGTAGTGGAAATATATTTTTGTTCTTTGGTGAATCTATCTGTTTGAGTCACTTCTTTCTTGGATATATATATATATATATATATATATATATATATATATATATATATATATATATATATATATAACCTAGTGACAGTTATGTTATGTTATGTTATATTATTTTGTAGAGCGCACAGCTGCCCCAGCAAAGGGGCGTCCCGGCGCTAAAAGCAGCTAAAAGGAAGACCTCTGAGAAAAAACAAAAGAACCTACAATGAAGGGAAGAGATGTGTCTTAATTGCCTTTCAGAATGCCAAATAATTGGTCAAGCCGCGGATAGACAGTGGGAGAGAGTTCCAGAGTTTGGCTGCCAGTGTGCAGAAGGAGCGCCTACCAGCCCGTACTCTCCTTACCCTAGGAACCACCACCAAATGTTGGCTCATAGAACGAAGTTGGCGGGAGGGCATGTAGGGTGAGAGCAGGGTGGCCAAATTGCTAGGAGAAGAAGAGTTCAAGATTTTAAAAGCGATGCAAAGGGACTTAAACTCCACGCGTCTGGCCACCGGCAACCAATGTAGTCGGCGGATGGTACTAGAGGTAGAACAAGTTCTCGGGAGGCCAAGAAGAGTTCTGGCCGCCGCAATCTGAACCCTCTGTAATCTCAAAGTCTCAGACTTATTGATCCCCAGATAGAGCGAGCTGGTGTAATCCAATCTGGACAAAATGGCTGCCTGAATGATAACCTGTCGAGTGGACGGATCAAAGTAACCTAGCAATGGTTTGAGCCCCCGCAGAATGCCGAAGCAGGTCCCTGCCACTTTCTTGGTTTGGACCTGAAAGCTGAGGGCCGAGTCCACCCAGACACCCACATTTTTTACCACCTGTTTGGGGATGGGAGCACAACCCAAGGTCATAGGCCACCAACGCTCACTCCACAGCTCTACATCCCGCCCAACCAGCAGGACTTCAGACTTACTCGCATTGAGCTGCAAACAGTTGGCTGACATCCACTCAGCAATAGTTGCAAGAACGCTCCGAAACTTGGAAGCATCCAGCACGGAATTGCCAGAGAGTGCGACTACCAGCTGTGTATCGTCGGCATACGATACTATTGTCAGCCCTCTGCTCCTAGCCACAGCTGCTAGTGGTTGAATGTAAAGGTTAAACAGCGTGGGGCTGAGCCTTGTGGCACCCCTTGTTTGATAGTATGGATCCGAGAGGAAAAAGGGGGAGCCGTCACCTGGAAGGTCCTCTCAGAAAGAAAAGAGGCTAACCAATCCAGGGCGGAGCTGACAATACCCGCCTCCTCCAGCCGTTGCAGCAAGATCTGGTGAGAGACCGTATCAAACGCGGCACTGAGGTCTAAAAGAATCAGTGCCGAAGTACGTCCCTCATCCAGTGTGACCCTCAGATGTTTGGTCACTGCTTGGAGGGCAGACTCCGTGCTGTGGCCCGGACGAAAGCCGTTCTGTGAGGGGTCTAAGATGTTGTTGTCTTCCAAGAAGCCTGTCAGAATGGAATTAACATGGGTCTCAACAATCTTGGAAACCCATGGCAGGAGAGATATGGGGCGGAAATTCTCCAGTTTGGCTGTATCCAGGGAAGGTTTTTTTAACAAGGGTATCACCCTTGCTTGCTTCCAGGTCCTAGGAACAACTGCCATGGACAAGGACATATTAATCACCTGGCCCAATGGAGAGAGGATCACGAGTAAAGAATTCATAAATTGCTCCGGCTTAAGGGGATCAGCAGAAGAGCCTGATTTCACCTTGCTGCATAACAAACGCAGCTCATCCTGGGAGATTGATGGGAGGGCCGCGAGAGTGTGGGTAGCACAGGGACTAAGAATAGAGCCCAAAGATGGAGCAGCTGGAGAGAAGGAGTTATAAATATTCTCCACCTTCTTCACAAAGAAGGTGGTGAGAGCCTCACATTGCTCATCTGATGTCATACGAGGAGCTGGAGGTGACCCCGCCCGTTTAAGATCTTTAAGTATGCCAAAAATACTTTTAGCGGGGTTCTTGCTGCCTCTGATCTCAGCTGCAAAATGAGCTGCCCGCTCTGACTGGATGGCCCTGTGGTAGTTCTTAATAGCTGCCTCTAGGTAGTTATAGTTAAGATCACTTTTCCATAGAAAAAACTGTTTGGTGTTGCTAATAACTTTGGCCCAGTTTGATGAAGGTACCCGTAGGGGAGATTGAAACTTTACAATTAATGAGTAATCTGTGTATATCAGCACAGTTGCATTGTTGCCTCAAGCCATTATATTTTGCTGCAATATCAAATGTTATGCATTGGAGCGTTTTAGAATTATATCTCGCAGTCCATTTGCACAAGATCCATGTTTTAATGTGTCCTAGTACTGTCAACATCAGCGTTTAATATATATAACAAGACAGTTTGGTTTGATTTTATGTCAAGCAATTTGAGCAAATGAAAAGCAAAGATGTCATTTTACATGTTGTAGTCTGTTTTCCATGACCATACCTCGGACGTTGCACATGGTGTGTTTATCAGTTAAAAATGGTGGTTTTGTGGTGCGTCTGAGTATGTGAACAAGCCCAGTGTGGTGGGCGAAACGCGAAATAAAGAAAATATAAACAGAGCACATATCCTGGAGTCCGTGTCCCATAATTGAGAGGAAGCGCATTGGGATCCAATCTCTAATTGCTATCTCGGTGTGGATGGCACTGTCCTAATCCTACGCTTAAAGACTTTGATAGAAAAGCAGACATTTGAGGTGAGCAAATTTAGAGTGTCGCTGGTGTTGAGAGTGCTCTATACTGGAGCTGCTTTCCACCTAAACTTGAGAACTACCCAGAGTTCTCTGCTTCTTTTTTGCATAATTTATGCGCCACTCTATGCCTGAAAGGGAATTGTTTTGACTTATACTGGGTGCTCCCTTGTGTCTGGACAAAGCTATACCTCTCTGAAGAGCTCTGAGAGCAAAACACGTGTCAGGGGTTGCTTTTATTCATTTCAGGTTGGCTTGGATGGTATTTACCAATCCAAAGCTGTGGTATTGTGCCTGGAGTGGTAACGGGCTTTGGCCATTTTACAGCTCGGCAGGGATAGCACTGTGCTAATCCTATGCTTAAAATCTTTGCTGTAGAAATGGTAAAAGACTTTGTCCCTTTCTATCTCGGCGTGGATGGCACTGTCCTAATTCTACGCTTAAAGACTTTAATAGAAAAGCAGACATTTGAGGTGAGCAAATTTAGAGTGTCGCTGGTGTTGAGAGTGCTCTATACTGGAGCTGCTTTCCACCTAAACTTGAGAACTACCCAGAGTTCTCTGCTTTTTTTTTGCATAATTTATGCGTCACTCTATGCCTGAAAGGGAATTGTTTTGACTTATACTGGGTGCTCCCTTGTATCTGGACAAAGCTATACCTCTCTGAAGAGCTCTAATGAGAGCAAAACACGTGTCAGGGGTTGCTTTTATTCATTTCAGGTTGGCTTGGATGGTATTTACCAATCCAAAGCTGTGGTATTGTGCCTGGAGTGGTAAAGGGCTTTGGCCATTTTACAGCTCGGCAGGGATAGCACTGTGCTAATCCTATGCTTAAAATCTTTGCTGTAGAAATGGTAAAAGACTTTGTCCCTTTCTATCTCGGCGTGGATGACACTGTCCTAATTCTACACTTAAAGACTTTAATAGAAAAGCAGACATTTGAGGTGAGCAAATTTAGACTGTCGCTGGTGTTGAGAGTGCTCTATACAGGAGCTGCTTTCCACCTAAACTTGAGAACTACCCAGAGTTCTCTGCTTCCTTTTTGCATATATATATATATATATATATATATATATAGCAAGGAAGATTTGAGGCCTCAAATCTTCCTTGCTGTGTTGTTTGATGGGCTGCTCCGTGCCCATTGTTAATTGAGGCCGCCCTGAAGGGTCGGGGGCTCCGGTACTCGGAGGCTTTTGTTTGGATATATATATATATATATATATATATATTGTTTTGACTTATACTGGGTGCTTCCTTGTGTCTGGCTTGGATGGTATTTTAGCAATCCAGAGCTGTAATATGTGCCTGAAGTGGTAAAAGGCTTTGCTCATTTTATAGCTCGCCATGGATAGCACTGTGCTAATCCTATGCTTAAAGACATTGCTGTAGAAATGGCAAAAGACTTTGGGCCAGATGTACGACCATTTTAGCATGCGCAAACGGGTTTGCGAACCCGTTTGCGCATGCAAAAACAGCATGGGGAATGTACAAACCCTATTTTGCGAGTCGCAATTTTTTGAGACTCGCAAAATAGGGTTTTGCGACTCGCTATTAGGAAGGGGTGTTACCTTCCTAATAGCGAGCACAACCCTACATAAGAATGTTTTGCGTCCGCAATTGCGGGCGCGAAACATTTGCAAATTATCACCCTCTTCAAGAGGGTGGTAATGGGGTCGCAAAAGGGAAGGGGTCCCGAGGGGACCCCTTCTCCTTTGCAAATGCAGGGGAAAATATTTTTTAAGGGCAGGCAGTGGTCCCAGGGACCACTACCTGCCCTTAAAAAATGAAACAAAAACGTTTCATTTTTTTCTTTTTTAAATGCATCCCGTTTTAAATGCTTTATTTAAAAGCAGTCCCAGACATGGTGGTCTGCTGAGCCCAGCAGGCCACCATACCTGGGAGGGCCTGCCATTCCCAATGGGGTCGCAAATTGCGAGAGGCTCATTAATATTCATGAGCCTCCCTATTTGCGATCCCATTGGGAATCGCTAACAGTGTGAAAAACACTGTTGTACATTGGAAATAGCGCCTCGCAAATTGCGAGTCGCAAAAAACTCGCAATTTGCGAGACTCTATTTCCACGGTTGTACATCTGGCCCTTTGTTCCTTTCTATCTCGGCGTGGATGGCACTGGGCTAAACCTATGCTTGAAGACTTTGTTAGAAAAGCAGACTTTCAAGGTGAGCAAATTTAGAGTGTTGCTGGTGTTGAGAGTGCTCTACAGTGGAACTGCTTTCCACCTAAACTTGAGAACTACCCAGAGTTCTCTTCTTCTCTTTTTTGTATATATATATATATATATATATATATATATATATATATATATATATAATCTACTGGCGGTCGCCAGTAGATAGTTATAGTTACAACCTATTATCCATAGGAAATCCACGACATTCTATTTGAAATAACTCTCTTGCCGGTTGACGTATCTTCGCAAAATTTTCAAACTTTATGGCCCGCTCCGGTCCGCTCCTACCCTGAAAGTCTCGGGGGATTCGTCAAGCGGGGCCGAGAAAAAAGGGGGTCCCAAAACGCGTTTTCCCCATGCAATTTTCCATAGGAAACTTTAGACACGGCTACAGCCCGAACTGCTGAACGGAATTACACCAAATTTGGCAAAGAGGTAGTTCTTGGTTCAGAAAGAACCCTTTTGTTAAATGGTGTAAATCCGTTCAGTAGTTGCTGAGAAAATGAAAAGTAAAAAAGATAGATATATCTAGGGCCGCGGATCCTCCCGAGCACGAGCTTTATGTTAATTGGCTGTCAACACTCCAAATCAGGAAGTGTTGGCAGCCATTTTGTCCCTCGGTAGAACCGAGGGACAGAAACAAGTGCGCAAAGCGCACAAAGGGGCAGGGTAGAAACACCCTGACCCCTAGGTCTGCTCAGGGGGTCCCACAAGGGAGCGCGAACCCTGCCGAAAAAAAAAATCGAGCGCGGTCTCCCGCGCTCGATGTAGTGGCCCCGGGTGGGCCAAGTCCCGGGGGCATGCTGGGGGGTTAATTTTATGTGTGGGGGGCCTCTAAGGGCCCCCAAGCCCGGGGACCACCACCACCCCCGGGGCTTTATGTAGAATGGTGCGGGAGGGCTCTGAGCCCTCCCGCAGCCCCGAGGACCACCACCTCCCCGGGGCTTCTTTTTTTAATTAAAAACCTGTGTGGGGGGCTCCAGCCCCCACACGCCCGAGGACCACCACCTCCCCGGGGCACTAAGAAAAATTACAATGGGGGTCCGTTTTGGACCCCCAGAGCCCGGGGACCACCACCTCCCGGGGCTGTGCACTGAATGGGAGGGGGCCGCGCGGCCCCTTCCTGGAGCCCTTGATGGCCCTGGGGACCACCACCCCCAGGGCCAGCTCCTGCAGTGTCCCGGGGTGCCTACCCCCGGGACACTGCTGTTTGCAATGACAGGACGGGAGCCTCGCGGCTCCCGTCCTGTCATTGCAAACTTGCTTTGGATATTGGAAGAGAGAGCAGGAAACCTGCTCTCTCTTCCAATATCCAAAGCAGATAGCTTTCCACATGGGGAGCAGCATGTTAGCTGCTCCCCATGTGTAAAGCAATGCCGGCTCCCGTAGGACACGGGGAGCCGGCGGGACTGTGGGGGATTGGGGACCCCCCACAGTCCCCAACGAGAGGCCAGGCCCCGGGGGATGGGGTCCCCGGGGCCATAAGTGGCCACGGAGGGGGGCCACGCAGCCCCCTCCCCAAAGTAAAAAAAAGAAAATAATTTAAAAAAAAGTACAAGGCCGGCCCCGGGGATGGGGTCCCCGGGGCCTTAAATGGCCTGAGGAGGGGGCCACGCAGCCCCCTCCAAATAAAAAAACAGGCCATGCCCCGGGGATGGGGTCCCCGGGGCCAATACAGGCCCAGGGAAGGGGGCCACGCGGCCCCCTTCCCGTTTTTTTTATTTTAATTTAAAAAAAAGGGGTAAGGCCCTGGGGGATGGGGTTTCCAGGGCCTAAAAATAGGAAAAGGAAGGGGGCCACACAGCCCCCCTTCAGGGGAAAAAAAAAAAAACGATTGGGCCCGCAGGCCCCGCCCCTTCCTTCACCACTCTGCAAACGCGCCCCTGGCGCGTTTGCAGAGGGGAACGAATTCCCCTTGAATACTGGGGGTCCCTGAGGGCCAACTAGCCCACCAGGAACCTCCAGTATGCGCCAGGGGGCTGCCTTGCAGAGAGGTGTACAGAGGCCACGCCCCTTTTACACCTCTCTGCAACGCAGCTCTATGGCGCTTTTGGAGGTATATGGTGGGCTAGTTGCACCCCAGGGACCCTCAGGATTCAAGGGGAGTTAGTTCCCCGACTTAAAACGCGCCACGGGGCGCGTTTGCACAGTGGTGAAGGGAGGGGCGGGGCTTCAGGTGACATGTGTGCAAACAGGCCCCGTGGCGCGTTTTAAGATGGGGAATTAAATCCTCTTCAATCCTGAGGGTCCCTGGGGGCCAACTAGCCCAACAGGTACGTCCAGAAAGCGCCACAGAGCTGCGTTGCAGAGAGGTGTAAAAGGGGTGTGGCCTCTGTACATGTCTCTGCAACGCAGCCCCTGGCGCATACTGGAGGTTCCTGGTGGGCTAGTTGGCCCGTAGGGACCCTCATGATTCAAGGGGACTTAATCCCCCAACTTAAAACGCACCACGGGGCGCGTTTGCACAGATGTCACCTCAGGCCCCGCCCCTCCCTTCACCATTGTGCAAATATTCCTCTAAAATCAGCCGAAATCCGAATTCCGATTTACTCACCTGTTATCAGGAGAGACCTCAGTGCTGCATCTTTCAGCCCAGTACTGATCCTCAAAAGTAATTTTAACCGTACTTACCGGTAACTTGAATTTCCTTCATAGGCTAACATTGACTGGTTTCACTTGGAAATTCTTCTAAGTGTGGAGTTTTGGAACTTTAAAATATTCCTCTAAAATCAGCCGAAATACGAATTCCGATTTACTCACCTGTTATCAGGAGAGACCTCAGTGCTGCATCTTTCAGCCCAGTACTGATCCTCAAAAGTAATTTTAACCGTACTTACCAGTAACTTGAATTTCCTTCCATAGGATATCATTGACTGCTTTTTGCTGAAAAAGTTTCTAAGTGTTGATTTTTGAAACATACAAATATTCCTCTAAAATCAGCCGAAATCCGAATTCAGATTTACTCACCTGTTATCAGGAGAGACCTCAGTGCTGCATCTTTCAGCCCAGTACTGGTCCTGAAAAGTAATTTTAACCGTACTTACCAGTAACTTGAATTTCCTTACATAGGCTAACATTGACTGGTTTCACTTGGAAATTCTTCTAAGTGTGGAGTTTTGGAACTTTAAAATATTCCTCTAAAATCAGCCGAAATACGAATTCCGATTTACTCACCTGTTATCAGGAGAGACCTCAGTGCTGCATCTTTCAGCCCAGTACTGGTCCTGAAAAGTAATTTTAACCGTACTTACCAGTAACTTGAATTTCCTTACATAGGCTAACATTGACTGGTTTCACTTGGAAATTCTTCTAAGTGTGGAGTTTTGGAACTTTAAAATATTCCTCTAAAATCAGCCGAAATACGAATATCCGATTTACTCACCTGTTATCAGGAGAGACCTCAGTGCTGCATCTTTCAGCCCAGTACTGATCCTCAAAAGTAATTTTAACCGTACTTACCGGTAACTTGAATTTCCTTCATAGGCTAACATTGACTGGTTTCACTTGGAAATTCTTCTAAGTGTGGAGTTTTGGAACTTTAAAATATTCCTCTAAAATCAGCCGAAATACGAATTCCGATTTACTCACCTGTTATCAGGAGAGACCTCAGTGCTGCATCTTTCAGCCCAGTACTGATCCTCAAAAGTAATTTTAACCGTACTTACCGGTAACTTGAATTTCCTTCATAGGCTAACATTGACTGGTTTCACTTGGAAATTCTTCTAAGTGTGGAGTTTTGGAACTTTAAAATATTCCTCTAAAATCAGCCGAAATACGAATTCCGATTTACTCACCTGTTATCAGGAGAGACCTCAGTGCTGCATCTTTCAGCCCAGTACTGATCCTCAAAAGTAATTTTAACCGTACTTACCAGTAACTTGAATTTCCTTCCATAGGATATCATTGACTGCTTTTTGCTGAAAAAGTTTCTAAGTGTTGATTTTTGAAACATACAAATATTCCTCTAAAATCAGCCGAAATCCGAATTCAGATTTACTCACCTGTTATCAGGAGAGACCTCAGTGCTGCATCTTTCAGCCCAGTACTGGTCCTGAAAAGTAATTTTAACCGTACTTACCAGTAACTTGAATTTCCTTACATAGGCTAACATTGACTGGTTTCACTTGGAAATTCTTCTAAGTGTGGAGTTTTGGAACTTTAAAATATTCCTCTAAAATCAGCCGAAATACGAATTCCGATTTACTCACCTGTTATCAGGAGAGACCTCAGTGCTGCATCTTTCAGCCCAGTACTGATCCTCAAAAGTAATTTTAACCGTACTTACCGGTAACTTGAATTTCCTTCATAGGCTAACATTGACTGGTTTCACTTGGAAATTCTTCTAAGTGTGGAGTTTTGGAACTTTAAAATATTCCTCTAAAATCAGCCGAAATCCGAATTCTGATTTACTCACCTGTTATCAGGAGAGACCTCAGTGCTGCATCTTTCAGCCCAGTACTGGTCCTGAAAAGTAATTTTAACCGTACTTACCAGTAACTTGAATTTCCTTCCATAGGCTAACATTGACTGGTTTCACTTGGAAATTTCATTGCCTGCTTTTTGCTGAAAAAGTTTCTAAGTGTTGATTTTTGAAACATACAAATATTCCTCTAAAATCAGCCGAAATACGAATTCCGATTTACTCACCTGTTATAAGGAGAGACCTCAGTGCTGTATCTTTCAGCCCAGTACTGGTCCTGAAAAGTAATTTTAACCGTACTTACCAGTAACTTATATTTTCTTCCATAGGAATCCATTGTCTGGTTTTCAGCAGAAAAGTTTCAAAGTGTCGATTTTCGCAAACTACAAATATTCCTTAAAAATCGCCTGTATGACTTAAACGCATTCTTTCAACTGTTTACAGGAGATGCACCAGTGCTGGATCCAGGATCCAACACTGAGTAAGAAAAAGTAACGATAACAGTTTTTACCTGCTAAGTGAATTTCCTTCCATAGGATAACATTGGTGATTCTATGAGAAAAAGTTTCTAAGTGTCAACTTTTAAAATACAATAATATTCCTTAAAAATCACGACTGTAACCAAAACGCTTTTACTCAACTGTTTACAGGAGATGTACCAGGACTGAATCTAGGATCCAGTCCTGTGGTTAGAAAAGTAATCCATAAAGTAACTAATTGCATTTAACTAGAAATTCACATTGAGCTGAATGTTGCATTGTGTTTGAAAATGTGTTGCCCATTGCAACAACTGTAACTACTGTACTTAAAAGTCTATTGCCTATGTGCAAAGTATTTAAACTAAAGTAATTCATTCTGAGAAAGTATTTTTGTAATGTAATGTATAATGTAATTACAATGTAATTTAAAAAATAAAATATGTAAAAGAAATTGTTTCTAAAAATGTAGTAAATTAGTATGAAAAAAATTAATATAAAAATTAATACATTTAAAAATTGTCATTTAAAAAACCTTTGAAATTCACTGAAAAAACCGTAGGTTTCAGGCACGTTATAGTTACAAATTAGCATTTTAAAAACCTTTGAAATTCACTGAAAAACCATAGGTTTCAGACACGTTATAGTTAGAAATTAGCATTTAAAAAACCTTTGAAATTCACTGAAAAAACCATAGGTTTTAGGGACAGTTATAGTTAGTTGGACATTGCACTCGTACAAAACCCGTGAAATTCCCCCGTTATAGTTAGTTCAGCTAACTATAACTCGCGCCCGCAATGCACTGCTGATGACGTCACATATTACATCACTCATGACATGGTCAGTGACATCACTGATGACATCACTGATGACATCTCAAATGACATCACTGATGACATCATCCACGTGATAATCTGATGCAGCTCCTCACACCCTAATATAACCTTTGATACACCCAATCTAAATTACAGAGTGCCATTCGCAAAACCATAGACACTCCAACACCAATAACTACATACCCACTCACTGATTCTTAGGTCTACACACACACATCCACTCACTCACCCGTACAGTCACTCATACTTATGGTCACTCAGTACAGGACTATCATATGCACTCTTACTCCTATATAGACACTCAAACACCGCCACTCATCCATAGAGGTACTCACACACCTAGTCAGTCATGCAAATAATTAAACACACTGCCATTTACTCCCCTATACAGTTATACACACACCAGCTCACTTAATCATACAAATACTAGCACATTGTTACGCTCTTATACAATCACTGATACAAGCACACACTCATCCATACAGCCACTATCACAATCACTCACTCTCGCTTATAGCTATTTATATACTTCAATACACATATATACTGCCTTTCACATATTTAGTTACTCACACATGTACCACTGGGACATACATTCACTCACTAACACACTCTTACACACACTTACCCACCCATACAGTCTATCACAGATGCACTCTTGAAACCATCCACCCAGTGAATCACCCACTCACACATCTATGCACAGTCGCACACACCCCATCCACACAAACACTCAGGCACCCATACAGATACTCATAGAACCAATCAATAACCTATATAGACACTCATGTAGCTATTCGCAAATCCATGCATCCACTTACACACCAACAGACGGATACAGACATTCACACAGTTTAGTCACTAACCCATGCATTCAGTAAGATACGTTTAATCACTCACTTGTAGAGTCAGTCACGCACGTACTAAATCATCCATTCAGACACTTATACACCCACTCATTCTTCAATACGCCTTTCCCTATATATATTAAACATATTTAAACTTTACAGAAACACACAGTCACTGGATGATGTCATCAGTGATGTCATTTGAGATGTCATCAGTGATGTCATCAGTGATGTCACTGACCATGTCATGAGTGATGTAATATGTGACGTCATCAGCAGTGCATTGCGGGGCGCGAGTTATAGTTAGCTGAACTAACTATAACGGGGAATTTCACGGGTTTTGTACGAGTGCAATGTCCAACTAACTATAACTGTCCCTAAAACCTATGGTTTTTTCAGTGAATATATATATATATATATATATATATATATATATATATATATATATATATATAAACACACATATCTATATATGTATATACACACATTTATATTACTCACTGGCGATAGCCAGTAGGTAGTTATAGTTGGGACCAAAATTTCCATAGGAAAAGCATTTTTTGATTTGCCAATAACTTTGGCGCCGCTTGATGAATCTTCACGAAATGTTCACAAAACTTCCCCTTTTTGGTTCAGCTGCTGTGTTAAAAGTTTCAGGGTGATACGTCAAGCGGGCCAAAGTAAAAAGGGGGGTCCCAAAAACAAGTTTTCCTCATGTTATGTCTATAGGGATTTTTCATTTTTGAACATGACTGCAGCCTGAACCACTGAACGAAATTACACCAATTTTGGCAGATATCTGAATTGTTCAATCAATCAATCAATCATGTCACTTATAAAGCGCACTACATACCCGCGAGGGTCTCAAGGCGCTGGGGGAAGAGGGGGGTGGTGCTGCTACTGATCGAAGAGCCAGGTCTTGAGGAGTCTTCTGAAGGCCAGTAGGTCTTGGGTCTGTCGGAGGTTGGTGGGGAGGGTGTTCCAGGTCTTGGCGGCGAGGTGGGAGAAGGATCTGCCGCCGGCGGTTGTTTTCCGGATGCGGGGGACTGTGGCGAGGGCGAGGCTGGTCGAGCGGAGCTGGCGGGTGGGGGTGTAGAAGCTGAGTCGTCTGTTGAGGTAGGCTGGTCCGGAGTTGTGGAGTGCTTTGTGTGCGTGGGTGAGGAGCTTGAAGGTTATCCTCTTGTTGACAGGGAGCCAGTGCTGGTTCAGAAAGCGTGCTTTTTGTGATTTGGTGTAAATCCGTTCATTAGTTCTTGAGATATTTAAGTTAAAAAGAATATAGATATCTGGAGACGCGAGTCCTTGCAGTGGACTCGCAGATCCCACAAAAATTTGATTGGCTGCCAACACTTCAACCAGGAAGTGTTGGCAGCCATCTTGGGACTCGGCTTGAAACTGAGTCCCACAAAAAATGTTTAAAAAATAATGAAAAGGGGGCAGGGTAGGAATACCATGACCCCCCAGAATGGTGGCGGGGTTCCACAGGAACTCTGATGGGGATTCTGTTGGGGATTAAAAAAAATGTTTTTTAGTTGAATTATGCCCAAATTCAATGGGTGGACCTGCGGCAATTTATTTTTGAAAAAAGATGCGTGGGCTCCCGCACACAGTGGTCGAAGTGGGGGAAAAAAGGTAGGGGAACTGTGGGCGGAGAATCAGAGGGTGGGAATAACCCAAGGACTGGATCAGTGGGCGGAGTCAGAGGTGTAGCCAGAATGTGCAAAACATCCCAATTTTCAGTATTTGTTTGCCATTTCACTGCCCAGTTACAGCTTATTATGTTATTTAAGTCAACCAATGGATACACATGATTATTTAAGGTTTAATATGAGTTATTGACATTAAAATAAATTCACAAAGTGGGATATGTTTCGAATCACAGAATGTCCCAAATATGCTTAAAAGTGGAAGCCCAAGCCATTTGTCTCCGAGCCATGGAGTTTCTGTCATCAGCACTTCTCCACTTTTCCACAAGAGCAGTTCAAACATGAATGGCAAAATATCCTAGTTGGCAAATGTTTTCTGTATAATTATGGCTCTACCATATTTACCACATAATACAAGATCTGCTGCTTAATCTGACAATTTTAACTAATAAATTGTTTGGAGCTCCAACAGATCAAAAGTTGTGTTGCTGCAAAGTGGACGACCCTTTGCAAAGGTTGACTGATCACCTTTTTCACTGATGCATTTGTATGTTACACGGGTACTAATAAGGCAAAATCTTTCCAGAGACTGTTAGCTTGTGTACAAATGTCAAAATAATAAAATACTAGAAAATATACTGCATTACGCTACAGCCTTTTTTTTTTTGCTGCATAATTTAGTCAACACTGCAGCATAATTTTGCCCTCCTTTGCTCCATAAATCCAGTGGCCCCAAAGCAGGCAGCACACGTTAAAAGTGCTTGTGAATGAAGCAGAGAGACTGTGGAGTTTGCGAACTTAGTTTTGTGTGTGTGCAAATCCTGCATTGTCGATCCCTGGTGAGTTGCAGCTACTACTGCTGAAACAAAGCCAATGGGGGTACCAATGGGTGAGGCGTCTGGCCTCAAGGGCAGGGCCGGCTTTAGCGCTGGTGGCGCCCTGTGCAACAATGTTTGTTAGTGCCATGCAATGACCACCTCCGCCATGGATTCCCTCACTACCACCCTTTAACAGTGACCCTCAAGTCTCCATAATCACACTCTCTCTCAGATGCATTTAATTTAATTTACAGCGCCACTCATACCAGTGTAGGGTGTCAGAGCACTTTACATCACACACATTACACAAAGACAATCAATTATACATGTGTAAATCACTTTATAGAGCATCTTACATAAGACCAAGGACCACAAGGTATAGGAGTCACATGACAACCATACTAGTAGGCAGTATAGTTTAATAGTGATTGGTCTGGAGAAACACAAACTCAGAATTTAAAAACATAATACCATGGTTGGGAGTTCTCTTTAATAATCAGAATTGATTTCTATCCAAAAGAACACTTTTTGCATCATTAGGATAATCAAAGACTGGGGGAAAAAACATAACACTAATTTATACCATGCAGTTTGCATACAGCTCTTAGATGACAGTTAATAGCTCACTGTTCTGTGTTAGGAGTTTAACTTATAAACTGCAAGTAACAAAAGGATCTCTCGGTCAAAAGCAGTAACCCACTGACCTATTTACATTATGTGCACTTTGTGATCTGCATGGTACATGTTCTTTGCAGCAGGCACATTAACCCTCTGTGCTACCTTTCCATGAGTCAAAACTTCCACTAGACCAACCTCCGATCTCTCTCTAGGAAGAACATTAATCACCGGAGTTATCATGACATTTTTATTGTTGCTGAAAATTGCTGGAGGCCAGGAAGGAGGCAGCAAGCGCTTTTAAAACCATAATATACTTGCAAACACGATGTCCCCACCCAAAGTCAGCGTGCGGTACGGTCACACCAGTTGCACCGCCCTGGAGCCGGCCCTTCTCAAGGGTCCTGTGACATTAGTGACAGAGTCACTGGTGCTCTAGGGTGTGCTGCTTCATAGGCCTGCCTGCAAGACTGGAGGTAAACTTCAGTATGAATTCAGTATGGATTGTGGTGGACACGCCTTCAAGGTTAACCCACACTTGCCACCTCTAGGGTCGACCTGCTGGTTCTAAGACACCAAAGCATCTAAGATCTAGCGGGGCCTTCTAAGTTCTAGCATGGGAATGTGCTCCCTCAGGAGAGTGGTCTGGGGGACTGGTCATAAAGGCTGAACCTGGTTCCCCAGTTCCAAATTCGGCAGCTCTTGCCATAGTGCTCCCCCACTGAACAACATACTGCCCCACTGAGAGAAACTCGCACTCCCTTCAGCTACAACCCAATTGTGCCCCACTATAAACAATTTAAATTACGCACTAGACAAGAGCAATATGCTGCCTACAAAAAAAAAGTAACAACATCCTGGATAAAGCAAACACTCATAGGGAATGCAAAATTAAGTAAAGCATGTGCAATGTAAGCAGGAACAACATGGTTACTTTAAAGCTTTTACACTCACTGTTCAGAAATCAGTGAGTGCTTTTGCCTGAAATGTTAAGGACATGACAACAGGGCCCTGAATTGACCCATTTCACTGTCAATTGCTTATATCCTTACAAAACGTAAGCAGTATGGTAAAAAGACCACTTCCCTGAACACCGACCTGCAGTACACATTTTGTTTTTCAATCCACGCATTGCGGTACCTCCAGGATTGGTGCACTATTTCCCTGCCAGGGAAAACAATGCTATTCAAAGAAAGACAAGAAAACAAAAATAGCACTTCACTGGCAAACTCTGTAGAGTGGTGCAAATGTGTTTGTGGGTGAACAAAATCAATCTGGCCACTTTGCTACCACTCTGTCTGGCTTTATTTAGTTATTTATTTCTTTTTCAGATTTTGAACCTTTTATTCCAGAGGCTGCATTTTGGAATAGAAAAATGTCAGAAAAAGAGGACATTTCCAGCAAAAGTGTTTTTCTTTTTTGGATCAATTTCACAGGAGAACAAATAAACGAAAGGAGGAAAGAGAGGGTGAGAACTGTTTCTTGAAGCCACGGTTTTCAGTAAGTGAGGAGGAGGTGCTAAACAGAAAGAGAGGGAATAAGAGGAAGAAAGAAAGAGGAGGGGGGCAGCTGAAGCGGCAGAGCAGAAGTGGACACTGTCATTGTATTCTCTGGGCAAGAAGGAAAAGGCAGAGTCCTTTTCCTTCTCTGCCCGCCTCGCCCGTCCCAAATGGCCACGAACACCAAGCCTTATCTATAGGCCTTGGCTATTTCTGCCATCCTGGCACGCATGTTCAAAATAAAAAAGTAGGGGAACAGAATCTATGGAATTAAAGAAGTAGGGGCACGCCGTGCCCTGCCGATCCTGCCCACTTCAACCACTGCCCCCGAGTTGACCAAATCCCAGGGGCAGTTTTTATAATAATGCGGGGGGTGCCCATGTAGTGCGCCCTGGGGACGGCCACCTCCCTGGGGCAAACATACTGACCTAAGGACCCTCAGCAGTCGAGGGGACTTCATCCCCCATCTAGTAGTGCACCAGGAGGCGTGTTTGCAGAGTGGTGGAGAAAGGGGGCGTGGCCTCCGAAGACCTTTAAGCAATCACGCTGTGTGGGACTTACTGTAGGTAACAAGAGGAGTTGTTGGCCCCCAAGGACATCCTTGTGGGCCAACTACCCCTCCTGTTACCTTCAGTAAGTCCCACACTGTGGGATTGCTGAGAGGTCTTTGTGGCCCGCCTCATTTCTGTACCACTCTGCAAACACACCTCATAGCGCACTACTAGTTGGGGGATGAAGTCCCCTTGGCTGCTGAGGGTCCTTGGTGGCGAACAATCCCTCCTGTTACCTCTAGTAAGTCCCACACAGCAGGATTGCTAAGAGGTCTTCGGAGGCCACGCCCCCTTTCTCCACCTCTCTGCAAACACATCTCCTGGTGCACTAGTGGTTGGGGAATGAAGTCCTCTTGATGCTGAGGGACCTTGGGGGCTAAGAGTCCCTCCTAGCACTTTCTGTAAGTCCTGTGCAGTGGGATTCTTGAGAGCTGGTCAGAGGCCCCACCCCCTTTCTCAACTACTCTGCAAATGCCTTTACTCCTTAAACAAACATAGAAATTCACTGAAAGAAACCAAAGGTTATAGGGGCGTTATAGTTAGGAATTAGCATTTTAAAAAAACCTTTGAAATTCACTGAAAAAAAACAAAGGTTACAGGAATGTTATAGTTAGGAAATGGAATAAAGAAATCCTTTAAAATTCACTGAAAAAACTAAAGGTTACAGAGACGTTATAGTTAACTTAGTTTTCACTCGTACAAAACCAGTGAAATTCAGCAGTTATAGCTATCTGAGCTAACTATAACTCGCGCCCCCAAAATAAAATGCTTATGAGCTCACATATTACATCACTCATGACATGTCAGTGACATCACTGATGACATCTCAAATGACATCACCGATGACATCATCCATAAAATCACTAACGAACCCACTCATACCCCCATAGAACCTTTCAACACCCACTCCCACACAA
Organism: Calotriton arnoldi; assembly: GCA_963921515.1. Taxonomy (NCBI): domain Eukaryota; kingdom Metazoa; phylum Chordata; class Amphibia; order Caudata; family Salamandridae; genus Calotriton; species Calotriton arnoldi. The sequence goes on from CAWUFW010007512.1 coordinate 400,797, forward strand.
CCATTCACAAACCCATTCACAGACCAATACCAGTACTTACACATCCACTCACCGATTCATAGATATACACACACATCCACACACTCACCCATACAGCCACTCATATACCCACTCACTCACTAATACAGCCACTGACATATCCACTCATACACCCATACAGTCACTCACACACTGAATCAGTCACCCATAGAGCTACTCACATACCTACCTACTCCCCCATACAGGCAATCCCACAGCCACTTACTCACCCATACAGTTACACACACACCCACTTACTTACTCATACAGATACTAAAATGTACTCATTCACCTATACAGTCACTGACACAAGCACACACTCACCCATACAGCCACTCTCACATTGACTCACTCACCCATACAGTCACTCTTATACCCCATCATTACCCTATACTGCCTTTCACATATCTAGTTACTCACCCATATACCACTGACACATCCACTCACTCATCCACACAACCATACACATACTCACTCACCCATACAACCCCTCACACACACACTCACTAACCCATATGGCCACTGACTCGCCCACTCACTCATTCATACAGACAGTCACACACCCCCTCACCCACCCACACAGGTACTCAGATAACCAATCAATCACCCATATAGCCACTCACAAACCCACTCCCACACCCATGCAGTCGCTTAGACACCAACTGGCAGACTGATACAAACATTCACACAACCAGTCACTCACCGATACATTCACTGAGACACCTAATCACTCATTTATACAGTCAGTAGCGCACCCACTGAATCAGCCATACAGGCACTCATGCACTCACTGACTCACCAATGCACCTTTGTAGATATATATTTAACACTCATAAACATTTTAAAAACAGTCACTGGATAATGCCATCAGTGATGTCATTTGGGATGTCATCAGCGATGTCATCAGTGATGTCACTGACCATGCCATGAGTGATCTAAAATGGGAGGTTACAAGCAGTGCATTATGGGGACACGAGTTATAGATAACTCAGCTAACTTTAACTGCTGAATTTCACTGGTTTTGTACATGTGAAACGTGAGCCTAACTATAACGTCCCTGTAAACTTTGTTTTTTTCCAGTGAATATAGAATATATATACATATATATACGTACACGTGTCAAATTGAGCGAGTAAGATAATGACTAGTCGGATTGAGCTAGTGAAATAATGATGTCCAACAACTTTAAATTGCACTGTGCTTATTCAATTTATTATGATTTCCGATCCATTAATTAGTAGTGATATATTATTTCAGCATGAACCCTTCTGAAGTCGTTTTTCATTAGGATTTATGGGTAATAGTCTTGTAATAGAATAAGCTTTCTTATTAATTTACTCTTCTTTTCTCTCTTCAGAAGGTGCAGCTTAAGATGTTTCCCCGCTGGTACCCTCATAAAGAAGAAAATGCAAGTAAGTGTCTATGATTTCTACTATATTTTCCTTAATCCTGGCATTCCCTGCTACCTTCTTTGATAGTTTCTCCCTTTCGGCTTCCCTGCCTGCTGAGTCTTCCTCGTGTCTTTATCAATTTCTTCCTCTGACACTATATCTCGAATATGTGCACCCATAAACAAGGCTTCCAAAAGAAAAATAATCTCTCCAGCTTATAAATCACAAAACTAAATTAGGGGAGAAAGAAGGTCCACAATAATATGCTTTTAGGTTCTGTTTTGGGACCTCTTATGATACTCTGGCTTCTGTTACAGAGATAGTGGGAAAGAGGAAAAAAACGCAAAGAAAATTTTGCTAGCTCCTTTTTCCATAAGCATTATGAGGCGGTTCCTGTCTTTAAGCTACTTCCCCGTATTGCATCGAGCTCCTGTCCCTACCTCCCCCTCCTTTGCCAATTCCTGACTCTCGCACCCACCTGTGAAAGCCACACTCCTCCTGGAGCTTAGTGGTTAATATAGCAGAACCGGCAGGGTGCTCCTGTCACAGCAGAATGTCTTGTGTCATCTCAGGTGATCGCGAGAGGGTAGACTGTGGCAGTCTCTCTCAGCTGCAACTCTTTGGTTTGAAGTCGGGTTGCCGCTTCCTCTGCATGAACGTGGTTTCCAGGTGGATGGAAAGCCCGCCTGGCCCTGGATTCTTCTTCGTGTTCCTCCAGCCGGTTTGCTGGTGTTCAGTCGTCTTCCTCACTTCCTGTTTCTCTATAGCCCGTTGTCTCTGTTGTTGTCTCCTTTTGCGGCCTTTCCTATCCTTCTTCTCTTTCTCTGTACCTCTTCTCTTCTGTTTCCTGTAAAATTAAAAATCTTTATTTTCTGTCTATTACAGGTTTGGCATTTTGCGGGGACAAGCGTCGGATTTCAGGTAAGTCCTCCAACTCTTTTCCCTTTTCTTTATGAGACTTAAACTCCATTTGACAACATGACACTTGGTAAGGTTTTATGGGGTGGAGAAAACCCTCTATATAAATACCCATATGTGCATTGAAGCAGCAATACTTACATGGTTGGATATGCACATTTATCATGTGGTGAAGTATGCAAATGTTTCATGACATTTCTTAAAGTTTTGATAGCTGGCATATATATGTGCACCTATATGAACATAAAGCAGCAATTATGACATTGTCTTATATACACATGTATCTTGTGGTGTAATATACATTTTGCCCCTTATAAAAATGTATCTGCTTATAACAGGAAGCATAGTTTAACGTACAATGACGGATGTATAACCACAACTTGTCTCTATGCCGTGAGAACCATAGTTTGTCATGTCAGTGAATACTGTTTTGGTACACTGTTGTGAGTATAGTGATCAGGTCGGGAAGAGCCAGCTCTTGACTAATCTTTTGAAGGTAAGATAGTTGCCAGTGTGTCGGTAGTGAATTACATAATTTGGTTGCTTGAACAGTGAAAGATGTTCCACTCATGGTTTTTTTCTTGTATGTAGGAACGTTGAGCCATTCTCGAGCGTAGGTTCTTTGCTGTTTGAATTTGTTGATTTTCTACCGGATGAAGAGTGGTCCTTTGCCATGTATTGCTCTGTGTATGATACAGAGCACCTTGAAGGTAGATCAGTTTGCCTATTTATACGGGAACTGGATGACTCGCAAGGCGCACAAAGAAGAACTGATTTTTGACGTACAGTCCCTTTTTGTACTTATATTTTGTGCAACGATGGGGCCTATTTAAAAGGGGATTGCGCCACTGGAACGTCACTTTTTATGACGTTTCGGTGGCGCAGTCCCCTGCACCATATTTGCAAAGTGGCGTTACGCCACTTTGCGTGACTTAATACCGCTTTGTAAATATGGTACCCTTTCACGTAGCTTTCTGAGTGAATGGGGCGTGCAATGGGTGTTGCTGTGGGCGTTCCACCACAACACCCATTGCTTTTTGACGCTGCCCCAGATTTACAAGGATCTGTAAATCAGAGGCAGTGCCAACAACTAACACCATGCAAAAGCAAGCGTTACATTTCTACTGCATACAGACACGGTGGCAGGGTATATCTCGCTGCATCTACTACCAATGTTTTTACAGTCCTAACAAGGTTGCATATAGTTTGCAGATAGTCAATGCCCACCTCCCGAAACCAGCCACCCACAATTGGTTTCAAATACAATATATAAGCACAAAAGGTGGGAGAGGCATTGAATCCTAGGCAAAATATCATAGGGTTTAAATCCCACAGAAGAAGAAGACTGCGAAGACAGAAATAGTAGTCCTTTCACAATGATGCTGTTATAGGTTCTTTTTATTCAATATTTAAAACACAGCAGCCAACGCGTTTCACCCACACAGGCTTCTTCAGGGCAAAAATATTGGACCACACAGTTCATAGAAGGAGTGGGGAGTTTCCTCCCGGAGTTGTCCCAGGTCAATCCACACTGAACTAAAATTTTTCTCAAAGACACCAAAAAATCCCAAAAGTATTCAATCAATGAGATATTCAATCTATGAACTTCCGCGGTAACCAACCTCTTTAAGGACCAATGTAAATGTAATATAACACGGTCACTCGTGAGCCTGAAATGATTCGATCTACGGGCCACCGTAGTGGCTGTCCTCTTCACGGAGCAGTGTAAGTGCAGTGTAACACGATCAATCGCAAGCCTTTTCAAACAGCCCTCCAAGAGAAACCTCGCATGTCGAGTGTTTGCCACGAAAAGACGTGGCAAGCGTTACATTGGCGAACGAGGAGAAATACTTTTATTTCTCCTCGTTTATGCTTTTTCTATATGTGCTGCATTCTGCAGCACAGATAGAAAGGGCAAAACACCTTGAATGATTGTTTATGTGCAGGAAGATGTCCCTTCCTCTACATAAACAATCATTATATAATAGTGATTTGCTTCTTCCATTTGTGTGCAGAATGTAGTACACATAGAAAAAGCAAAAACGAGGAGAAATAAAAGTATTTCTCCTCGTTCGCCAATCTAACACTTGTTTTTGCATGGCGTTAGGTTTTGGCGCTGCCATTTCCTTGTAGATATGCCCCTAAATTCTAACTTATTGGGGTCTGGATGAATAATGTTAGCATTAGTCTATCCACTTGCAGCATATATGCAGCTACTTCATTAACGCTACTCACTCGAGAATTGAACAAAATTCAACTTGGATAATGTATCCAACCCATAAGTGTTTACTGAAAATATTGCCTCGGGACAGTATTTATATGAATTGGAAGTATTTCAATATAAATATCCAAGGAACAATCAAGCACAAACTGCCCAAGAGCATCCTATACTGCCCAGTTCAGACATGAATTAGCCATTGATTTGACATCATCATAGTTATCATATCGCGGACTTGTGGGTAGAGATTCATTTATTCCATACATTATTTATAGCTACTAAGTGAAAAACAAGTCAATCCCTGACGATTAGGATGCATTAACTCCCCACTCAGAGCTAACAATTGCTGCCTGCAAGGTTTTCAAAACTCCAATTGAATCGTCAGTAATTTGTTCGTGATGTTGTGCAGTTAGTTCCCACTATGTGTTTAACAAATTACCTTTTGAAAATAAATTTCTTTGTTAAATACAATAGGTGAAATGGAGCAAAAACTATGTATGCATCAAAATGCAATTACAGAGGCGCCAGCTAGTAAGTATGTAGATAAGAGAAGCGTGCAATCATGAAGGTAAAGTGATTACAACATTTAGCAAACTTTGCTGGTGTTGGATAATGCTGGGGTTCTCATTTAGGCAGTGGTAGGTGGCAGCAGAGTGACGGGTGTGGCAGAGGCCTCTCCTCCGCAGATAGAGAAGAGTCTGTCCTGATATATTTAAACACCCTCACCCGTATAGCGTGGATTTTTCACCTAACGTGCTCCTGCTAAAAAAGCGCTAGCGCTTTCATCAAATGCCCACCGGCAAGCCTTGTCATGGTAACACAGTCGGTATTTTATTTGTTTTTCAGAAACAAATCCCAGAAGTGCAAGAAACGTAGCGGAAGGAACGTTATAGTTACAATTGAACTCGACAGTTATGGTGTGCAGCACAACATAACTCTGCACTTAATGGTGCTCATCCTAATATTATAGGCCAAATGGTACACAGTTGAGGCCCTAGAAAAAGGAACGATGTTCTGGGAGGCTGAGCAAGGTGTTAGCGTTTGAGGCATAAGAAGTTGCAAAAAGTCTAGTAAAGAAAGACTGCATAATGGTTGATAGTGAAAGCATAGCTGCCTGGGTCCCAGCCCTGTGAGAAATGGGAACCATGGCAACAGGAAGAAGATGTGGCTTAATGGCCAGGGATTCCGACTTCTGAACGGTAGAACCGGGCTCAAGTCTCCGCGTTGGCTCAATATTCTGTGATTCTGAGCAAATCACTTAATCTCCCCTGTGTGTCCGTGTGTAATGTAACTGATGCTCATGTAAAGAGTAAGGGCCTCATTTACAAGGAGCTTGTCAGTACTCCATATTTACAAGGTGAAGTATCTTGGAGGATGCGTCACTTTTTGAAGTCCTGCGTCAAAAGGAACCTGCTCCGGAACCGCCTGCGTCACGTAAGTTTTAAAATATGCAGGGTAGGCGTTCTGTCGTAATTTCCACCGTAAAACTGACGCATGGTTATTTACGAGATTTTACCAAAGTGACGCAGTGAGTCCGATAATGTCACAAATCCTGCACCTGTGAAACCCACGCATAGGAAATGACGCATTGACACTGCCACATAAAGTGAAGCTGGACAGGACAGTGTTGCAACCACAACTACACCGTGGAGCTGCCTATTTTGCAGCTGGGAGTCGCAGGGAGATGACCACCATTTCCTCCACCCCAGGCACCCACCCCAGCCCCCTCACCACCACAAAGGCAATGCAGGAGAAGGAAGCGCATGATAAAGTTATGAATTTTGCAAAAATAGACTTAAAATACAGTTCCTTGAACTCAGTATCTCTGTCCGGGACTATCACAGTGTCGTAAACAAACAAATCCAACAGTTCAGGCCGACCACGAGGTTGCGGGCCATCTAAGGTGTCGGGAAGACCCGCAAACACTACCTTGAAAATGCAGGGCAAAGTGGGCCTTGCGATGAGCTCTGAAGGGGCGGCGTTGCTGGCATCAGCAGGTGTTGGTTCCTGAGGTCGGTGTAGGAGTTGTCGGGCCCTTGAAGTCACACGCGTTGCAGATCAAACTCTGTGAGGTTGAAGCCAGGAGCGCTGGTGTCGGCAGGTGTCAGGGCTGCAGTGTGAAGTGGAGCGGTACAGCGTGCGGTGCCCTCAGGTCGCGGTGCAGGTAGCGTCTCGGTGAAGGCATCAAGTGGCGTAGGTGAGACCAGGGCTGTGGTGTGAAGTGGGGCGGTGCTCGTTGCGGTGCTGACAGGTCATGGTGCAAGCAGCGGTGTCGTAGTGGCTGAAGCGCTGTCATCGGTAGACCCAAGGCTGCGATGAGAAGGGGGGCAATGTGGCGTGCGGGGCCCACAGGTCACAGTGCAGGCAGCAGTGTCAGTTGACAATCCAGAGTCGATGGTGCTGGGTCGGTGGACCAAGGCTGCTCTGTGGGACGGGGTGGTGCTTCGTATACCTTACGAGTGGTACCACCAGGCCATGGTGCATGCAGCTGTATCAATGTCAGCTTGGAGCGTTGGTGGAGCCAGAGAGGTGATGTGAAGCGAGGTGGTGCGGCGCGCTGTGCCCACAGGTCATAGTGCAAACAGCGGCTCAGTGACAGCATCGGACAGTGTCGGTGAGACCAGGGTTGTGGTGCGAAGGGCGACAGTGCTCGTTGCTGTGCTAACAGGTCACAGAACTGGCAGCAGTGTTGTTGATGGTGTTGGGTGGCTTTTTCCTCTGTGGCAGCTGAAACACGCAGTTCCAGAATCAGGGACCCAGAGGATGGTGAAGTCTTTGGTGTGCCTGAGACTTCCAACAGGAGGCAAGCTCTACGTCAAGTCCTTGGAGAAACTTTAACAGCAGGATTCAAGAAAGTTCAGTCCAGTCCTTTCACTGCCCAAGACAGAAGCAGCAACTGCAGGCCAACGCAACAAAGCAGCAAACAGCAAAGTGACAGTACTCCTCTTGGCATCACTTCCAGGTCTTCTTCTTGGCAGGGTCCTGGGTCCAAAAGTGTTCTAAAGTTCTGGGGTTAGGTCCTCAATATTTATACTACTTTTCACTTTGGAGTCTTTGGCAGAAAGTCTCTTTTGCTCAGTCAAAATCAGTTATGTCCTCCCTGGTCCAGCTTCACTACGGGAGGTGGAGACAGCATTGTGCAGAGCAGCCACAGACTATTCAGGTGTCAGTGACAACTCCTCCCACCACTGTAGCCCAGGATGGCCCATCGGCATATGCAGGGAATACCTCAGCAGACATTGTGTGAGTGTCTGGAGTGAATGCACAAACAGCCCCTGTCAATCTAAAACCAGGCGGTGAATTCACAAGCAGGCAGAGGCACACAGGATGGTTAAGCAAGAAAATGCCCACTTTCTAAACGTTTTCAGTTCGCTGCCGGGACGGTCACATGACTGCACTTTCTGGAGATTTGCTCGTAGTTGGAGCAGCTGCACTTGAGTTGGGGGACCTTTTAATGAATGCTTGGCCCTCCGTGGAGACTTGCTCGTAGTCGGAGCATCCTCGCTTGACTTGAGGGACCATTTAATTAATGCTTGGGCCCTTGTCGCTGTCAAATTTGACTTCCATCGTGATTCAAGTGGAGTTTTTAATCTCTATAAACTTCCTTGGATAGGGTGTAAGTGAATTTGGATCATAAGTAAGTGGAGCCCACTAATTTCTGAGCTGTGGACTCGTCATAAATAGATTCTATTACTGAATTTTCCTATTGGACGCTCTGGTATTGCATATTGTTTGTCCTGATGATGACCACCTAACTTTAATCTGGTCGAAACGCCGTCGTTGCCTACATGTGGCCTTGATTGAAGAGGCATTCTCTGCTATGTTTTGTTTTTGTCTTGTCCAAACAATGTATATGTAACTTTCCTCAGCCACATTTTATGTTTACACAGTGTATTGTCTTTATGTTTTTTTGTGTAACTTATTGAGCGCCATTGTTCTTCTTTTGTTGTCATATTTATTGTCTTATTAAATTTTGTATATTTTTGAATTTGTTTAGGGGTATCACTTGTCAGGAAACTTCAATTTTCTTGTTAATTTTGTTATTATTTTTTATTTTCATTTTTTTGTTTGATTCTTTGTGATTGATATTCTGCATTTTACGTTATATGGAATATTTTACTTGAACCTCTGTTAGGATTCCAGTTTTTACTTTGCCCCAGGTTCAGGTCTTAGGGTTGCCCTTGTTGGTGGTAATTAACACTTTTTAAAAGTGGCATTTTCAAACACACAATTTGAAAACCACCTCTACAAAAAGGTGAGCTATTAAATTCTGAGTTTAGAGAGCCTAAACTCCAAATCACCAGCTGTTCCTAATTGAAAGTTACACTTGTAAAGTGTTACAAGCCTGCTCCGATATTAACTTATGGGAGAGATAGTCCTTACATTAATGAAAACGAAATTGGCAGTATTTACTATCCGGACTTGTAAAACACACCAGTACATGTCCTACCTCTCACATATACTCCACCCTGCCCATGGGGGTACCTTGGGACTATCTTGGGGTGCCTTACATGTAGAAAACGGGAAGGTTAGGGCCTGGCAAGGGGGTGCACTTTATACTGTGAGGAGCGACATTTCACTCCCAGCCCAGTTGCACAGCAAAAAGCGAATTTTTAGCAAAGTAACTCCATTTTTTAATCATTATCTTTTCTTCAATTACTGAATGTTTTGTTCATGTTTGTTTGAAAATCTGCTTAATCATCTTATCTCCACATGCAGGGTATCATACTGTTTCAACGGCTTCTAATGCTCGGAATGTGCCCATCCAGGCCTCTATAATGAACACGATAGAAACGTGTGATTCATCCAACGCAGTGTCCTTTATTGTAACCCAATGCATTTCGGGCTTAGCAAGCCCTTCTTCGGGGGTAACTGCAAACAACAATTCAAAAATCACCATTACTGCACTATACTTTGTTTGTTACGCATTTTCGATAATTCATACTGTCCTCTATATGTGCGCTTAAACTCTCACCAACCCAATTAACATGAAAATCTTTATTCCTTGATAATCTCTACTGTCACCCGTGCTTCTCTTATCCGTCCAATCTTATCACTCACACTCTACACTTTCAACTCACACCTCGCATATCAAACCCCTCTTCCGAATAAGCTTACTACATGTTCCTCGCCCACCATTCAACTACCCTCATTCATGCAAATCTGATCGTACTCATTCTTTCACCACTAGTCATCTCGAACCACCCAACTCGACCCTCACTCACTGTCTTCAACACCCGCCCTGCAATCTCCCTACTCGCACATTCAAACCTCTCCAAATTACTCATAGATTCCTCTCCCCTCTTCTACTAACTCCCCATCTCAACATTCACACACTCTAATTTATTCTACCCCCCAGCTCACATACACACACCACTTGTAAATAACTGTATCACCACCCTCCCGTTACCTCAATCACGCATATTCACATACCTGCAACAACTCTTCCACAACGACGATCCCGCATCCGTTTTCGTGCGAATGTTACCTCCCCCACGCAACCACCCATATTTCAATCATTAACTGACACCAAAGTTCCTCCCTCTTTTGTGCGTGCAAATTAATCACCTGATCCTTACTCTTCTGACTATTAACCAAAAATACAACTCCCAGCATCCATTGGATTCCCATGTCTAAAATAACGAATACGCATAAACTAAAATACGTTACATAAACTTTCACCGATGGGAACAGTTCAACTAGTGTAAACAAGCGATGTTATCAACGTTCAAATTGCGATAGCCTTGAAGATGTTACAAAGTTTTACAAAGTTTTGGTGACCAAAAATAGCTGAAAAAACGAGATGTTGCACCGTGCATGTGGTAAGCCGTAATTTGTCAACGATATCCTTTTTTTTCTCTTCCTTTTTAGTTGGGTGCAAACCGTCGGTAGGGCAACAATTCATAAATTCTTCAACAAAAGTGATGGGATGCACACCATAATTATTCACTTGTCCATTTAAATCCAAAAGACTCCTCCAAGAGTGCGTGCTCACTGGAATTGTGCCTTGCCCCAGTGGCACATGAATAATACAACATACTGTGAGGAGCGACATTTCACTGCCAGCCCAGTTGCACAGCAAAAAGCGAATTTTTAGCAAAGTAACTCCATTTTTTAATCATTATCTTTTCTTCAATTACTCAATGTTTTGTTCATGTTTGTTTGAAAATCTGCTTAATCATCTTATCTCCACATGCAGGGTATCATACTGTTTCAACGGCTTCTAATGCTCAGAATGTGTCCATCCAGGCCTCTATAATGAACACGATAGAAACGTATGATTCATCCAACGCAGTGTTCTTTATTGTAACCCAATGCATTTCGGGCTTAGCAAGCCCTTCTTCGGGGGTAACTGCAAACAACAATTCAAAAATCACCATTACATGTAGTAAGCTTATTCGGAAGAGGGGTTTGATATGCGAGGTGTGAGTTGAAAGTGTAGAGTGTGAGTGATAAGATTGGACGGATAAGAGAAGCACGGGTGACAGTAGAGATTATCAAGGAATAAAGATTTTCATGTTAATTGGGTTGGTGAGAGTTTAAGCGCACATATAGAGGACAGTATGAATTATCGAAAATGCGTAACAAACAAAGTATAGTGCAGTAATGGTGATTTTTGAATTGTCTGTGCCTGTCGCAGGCACTTTGCCCACCCACACAAGTGAGGAAGCATTTTTATTGGGAGACCTCGGAGAACACTGGATGGTAGGAAATTTGTGCCGATGCAGTGATCCCATAACTTTCCCACACAGAAATTTGAGGTAAATGTGATTTTTGTAGCTATATTTGAGGTTTGCAGGGGACTCTTGTTGCAGGGATTCTGCACATACACAGAACTATGCGCAGGAAAACAGGACCTCAGTGAATAGGGGTGTACCAGCCTACCACCTTAGTACCCAAAATCCCAAACCGACTAGCTGTAGTGTCTCTTTCATTCTCCTCCAAATATCATGAAGCTACAAAAGATTAGACAACCCAGAACACAACACTCCCGACTCTCTCAGGAATCGCGGGAGCAAGACGTACTCTTTCGCTCACTCACTCATACTTGTCCACAATAAGAATTGTCAGAGTCACTAAAATAGTTCAAAATGTTTATTTTAACTATCGTGCTCTACAATACAGTATACGAGCCACTACCAGCAGCAAAATGCATAAAATCTGCACAGTTAGCATTGTTACAATTCCATAGAATACAAAGGGAGTAGTCATTATATAAAGATTGTGGAATAAGGGCCCCTAGGCCTAACCACCCTCCCCTTGGCTAGAAGAAGTTTATTTTATATAAAGGAAGATCTCTAGGCTTTGACAGCAGACCCCATACCTTAAAGCCTGTATGTAAGGTTTACATCATAAGAACAGCAGAGCTCTTCTCCATGGAACGGCTTTCTCCAAGTGTGTTAAAATAACATGCAACAACGTAATATCAAAGCACGAGTCTTCAGTACTGCAGCTGTGTGTAGCATGTTATGTCTAGGTGCTAGGGCCTGACCAGAACAGAATAACAAGGGGCATTGTTTATCGACCTTGCACATCGTGTTCAGACTAAACTCCAGGAAAGGCAGAGAACGCAAAAGGCAACCCATTCCCATGTGAAAGGCACAAACAAAGTCTTGCAAAAACAAAGCCATGTAGTAGTGTGCGCAAAAGCAGCATCATGGCAGCGAAGCTCATGTCAACTTAGCAATGTCGATAATGTGCCTATAAACCATATAACACCCTCCCCTTGGTAAGGTAATTGGACATAGAAAAAGGACCAAAACAGAGTTCACCAGTCAAGCAGAGTTCAAAGCGTTTGGAAAAGCCAAAATTGGAAAAATACGAAATGCAAAAAAAATATGTTCAATATTGTCAAGGTGGCGTATTGAATGAGAGCACCCTCCGGGACAACAAAGTTATTATCAAGATGTTATAATAATGGAGGTGTTCAATCCATCAAGGTGTATGAACCGAGGAACGCCATTCCCTCCAAAAGATCATCCCTATCGTTGGTAAAAAAGAGGGATGCCATCCAGTTAAGTAAGTCGAAGGAACAAACGTGCTCCTCGTAATCAGAAGCCTCTAAAAGTAGAAGTGGGCAACTTGCGTGATATTCGATGAAACTCCGATGCAGGACATTCTGCGCAGCCGCACAGACATCCCATTCAGCCAATACTCCAAGTGCTGCTGCACGCGCCATACGGCCATCCCCAGAAGAAGCCTGGTCAAAATCCGGGACTGGACGGGACGTATTGGCGAGGCATATATCCATTGCCCAATAGAAGGGGCACCGCCGACAGTAAAACACTAGTTGCACGCAAGTGAAATTTGGCAAAGCGAAAGGTAAATCCATAACTGACGCCAAGTGTGGCTAATGGCAAGCATCCAATAACTTGTTGCAGTCAATCCCGGTACAGCTGCAACTGGCCTGGTCTGTGCAGTACCACAAGATGAGCAGCCATTATGCAGCAGGAGAGGCAGGATTCCAGCGCCTAACGCCAAAATTAAGGGGAACCCTCCGAAGACGCTGGAAAAAATAGAATGAATAAAACTTGGGATTACTCCAAATATAGGGGCCGATTCCGATCTCGGCCGGTAGGGCTCCGAATCGGATTCGGATTTACCGGATCCGATTCGGAGCCCTGTTTCCCGACCGAATCGTACGCGGGTCCGGCCGAGCGAGTACGATGCAGGCACCCGCGAAATCACCGACCGACTCGAACGCGGCTTCAACACGCTCCGACCGACTCGCATGGACACGACTCGCACCGCGCTATGGAGACGTTTCCCGGCCGGGTAGGTACGATGCGCGCCGCGAGCAGTCCGATCGACTCGCGCCGTCCGGCTCAAAAAAGCTGTCGGAGCCGGACTTTGGGGGTCCGCGTCGGACCCCCCTGTACGCGTAGGCGCGCGAGTCGCACACAGGGGGGACCCATGGGTCCCCCCTACCTGTGCGTGTACGGCGCAAATCGCTTCGCCGCGTACACGCTGTAGGGGGCGCCCTTGTCTGCCTCGCACCCATTGAGTGAATGGGAGCCCGCGTACGCGTTGTACGACAGGCTCCCATTGACTTCAATGGGAGTCCGACCGACTCGAGTCCGATGGCATGCGTGCGCATCGTACTCGATCGGTCGGACTGCCAGAGTCCGATTCGGTCGGAAATCTCTCCGGGTCCGGCTCGGTCGGAGAGATTTCCGGCCCGAATCGGAATCGGCCCCATAGTCTGAAAAGAAGTCACAAGGCCAGATCCCACACATTTTAAAAAATGCGCAAGGCCTGTGGTGTCAGATGCATTAAATATTTGGTGTATAAGCTCCCCAAAATGTTGTGGGAGGTTAGTGTTCAGAAGGGACTGTATCTCACCAGAAGTGCTAGCCACCTGTAACTGGAAGGTCTTGCGGGCGGAAGTGAGGGCCACCTCCTGTTGGAATAGTAGCGCTTTGAGACTGCTCAATTTGTTGAAATCTGTTTTCAAAGTCGGAATGGAAGGCCAAATTGAACTATCTAGACTCCCATGCGGGGGTGGAAAAAGCACATTGCTACAACAAGTTACGCCCTGGGAAACCGTTACTAAATACGGGACTCCTGCCCGTAAACTACAGCAGTTTTGGTTATTCAAAATAAGATAACTGCCATTTGTAAGCAAGGTGAAAGCGGGAATTATTGACGGCACTGGGGTCCCTTTTAAAAAACAAGCCAGATTGGGCGCCGACACATTACAAGCGCCGTGCAATTCAACCCGTTTACAAACAAGGGAATGTCCTACTTTGGAATCGCAGTCCTTCCCCGTAAGGAAAACTTCCTTACCCCCCCTCAGACATCTGTAAGTGAAAGGCAGGGACCACAACTCATGTAGGAATGCACTACCCAGTGGTTCGAAGTGGCCAATCGGAAAATGCTGCATACATGATTTAAATTGAAATAGTGAAAAAGGGTGAGAGATAACCCAATGAATTAACCAAACAGCAGAATCAGTTTCTGCTACTGAGAACGTCAAGGGCTCCAATTGTTATTGATCAATAGTGTATATCCAGCATCTTTCATGGACATAAATCTCTGTTTATCAGTTAGATTAAACGGCAAAAATAAAGCAGTGGAATTTAAGTAATCCCAGGGCACTTTTCCCATTTTAAGAGTCTGCAATGTCCAAGCAAATTGCATAACAGATCTCAACTGATTTTGACCATGATATAACACAGATACATCACTTTGAACAATATCAATAACAGATGAAACAAAATTATCAAACGTATAAATGCGTGAGGAAAGTGTGTTTATGCTATTGTCTACTACAGCAAGGACTTTTTCTAAATTGGCCTGATCAATTTGGTGCAGACGAAATGCTGCTTCCATCTGTGAAAGTTTCCAAAACTCATTGTATGCTTCATAGATAAACCTCTTAGTCCTAGGATTCCTAGGGCCTAGGATGAAATCAGCCAAATTGATGTCATCCGAAAATAGTGTAAGGTGTTGTTTCACAGATGCTAAGGTGGAATGTTCTAACCATTGTTGGCATAATTTACCCACCGAGTATGTAGTGACCGAATGTGTTAAGTGGTAACGGGGATCAGGTGTAGAGTGAATGTAACCAGGTGTAACATTATAAAAACGCAATTGGCATGCATTCGTATTTGTTTGCCACACCAGCCACCCGGAAGAATGAATTCCAGAGGCGTTGAAAGTATTATTTCGAAACAAAGCTTGTAGTGTCGAAATGGTAAAATTTGTGCGGGTGCGCCAATTGTCATATTCCGCTAAGGACGGAATGGATGGAGTATTTAAATTTTTGACAGTTGCCAGGGTAAAACAAGTGGTCTGATACACCGTATCATTAAAAAATAACAGTTGAGCTGGGATCAGACAGGCACGATGCAAAGCATCAGTTCACTGAACCTGCCAAGGCTTTGTGCCCCAGATAAATTTTAAATCAACAGTATCTTTCCAGTGATCATAGCCCTGTGTAGCCAATTTAGTTCAAAACGAGTTGGCGTAAATCAATTTACTATGCGTCAACATAAATTTGGATTGTGAAGACGACTGAAGTTTAAAAAAATAGGATGCCGGGTTAGATACGTCATAATCTGTAAAATACGTAAATTTATCTCTAAGAGTTTTTGAACTTCCTTTAACGGGAGGAGGACAATGTTCCCATTGAGTGTAATTAAGAACTGGACGTGGGGTGCTAGTTTTGTGCACAAAATGATGCCCATAATGTTGATAGCAAAATAGATCCCCATAATTGGCAGAATTTAAATACAAATCTTCAGCGTCAAAAGACGCATAATATTTTAAATCTAAAAACAATGCATGCACTGCTTGCACATTCCAATCATCAGAATGTATGTCCCGTGTAATCACATCTCCTAATGAGACGCGAAACACGTAAGGTACCCTGAGAACCTCAGTCAGACCGTGGATTTCGAAGGCTACTTTGTCCCAAACAATGCCATCTGGAACTGGGAACGCTGAAATGTTCACTAGTGTCTGATCACGTTTCATGATATGGGATGATGTGTGAGGGGCCAGAATCCCATCGACCAACTTCACAGCAGAGCGTTCAGGCAAATAATGACCATTGATGAGCAAAAAGAACCCTGTCACAAATCCAAGTGACATGAAGAGGAAAATTAGTATTAGTACCAACCAAATGTAGGTCCAAGGAGGGACCAGGTAAGTCTTTTGGAACCAAGAGAGGAAAATACAAAATTTAGTCGGTAGTTCGGGGAAGCTGGAAGTCGAAGCAGACAAGCCGGAAGAGTGGCTGGCATGTTCTCCAGTGTAGAAGATCCACCTCATAGCCACCTCTTCATTATGTATATATGTATGAATTAATGTTGCATTTTATCCTTTTCAAACTATTTTGTTCTTTGGTATTTTTGTGGTTTTTGTTACATTGCAATTATGTTGTATTGTATTTATGAATTGTCTAATATATATTTTTTTTAAATAAGTCAAATAAAATTCAGATATGTTTTAATAGAGCCAAACTGTATTCGCACTGAGTCCTTAATATAATGATGTTGTTGGGATGATGAGTTCCTAGATTAATTGAACCGTATGACTGCCTAGGGTTTCTGTTTACAATTATATTATTGCCCTGCCCTAGGCGTTCTAGAACCATTGCAGGGGGTCCTTGATATTTGCAATGTTCTCCAGTGTAGCCACTCGTAGGTCTATTAATCAGAGGTGGAAGTTCTGAGTCCGCCAAATTTTCTTGTGGACTGTTCGGCACTTCCTCCACGGACTCATCAGGATGGTAAATATACTCGATATCCATAGTGGAAGAGAGAGGACGGACGGGTGAAAAATCAATTACGTGTCCATCACTTTCCTAGCCACACGCGGACCAATAGAAGATGATGAAGTCAGTGGATCCAATGAAATTGCGGTGCACGAAACTGCAGGTGTGACGCTATTCAGAATCAGCCACATGGTGTAACTTGACATTGTCCACTGAAATGTATCTGTTGTCTTTGCGACCAGGTAACGGTGGTAAAATGACTGTACGAGTACCCTTCAGTCCAAGCACTGGAACCGGTGCACGATAAGAGGGACCAAATTCTTTTTTGTTCTCCAACTTTTCACGTACCAGATCTCCGATTTTTGGAAGCCAACCGGCAACTGGAATCAGCAGTGCTGCATCAGTGGAAGAGGGTAAATGTTCAGTTGCATAGCTGTCACTTGTCTTTTGTAGATCCTGTTACACAGTAGAATGATTATCTATGTCAAAGGTTGCGGCGGCAGCAGCCACAACGTCTAGACCATCAAGGTCTGGCACAAATATTTTAATGCCAAAGAGCATTTTGTATGGGGTCCGCCCACCCAGAGATCTTCTTGGGAGATTATTAAGTGCACGTTGAACCCCATATAAGTGGGCCAGCCAGTTCCTGCCAGTAACTAAGTCTCTAGCTGTCAAGGATTGCTTTAAGTCACGGTTCATTCGCTCCACAATTGAATTGCCCTCAGGCCTGTATGGAGACGAAAACTGCACCAGCACCCCCATTGGCTTCATCGCATCCTTGTACGCCTTAGAGGCGAACGCTGGACCTTGGTCAGAATGGAAGGTGCCACAGGCAAACATCCCGACAAAGACATGATGACATTTTGAGCGTCAGCACTGCGTTGTGGCCAAACCCAAAGGAATCTAGTGCACGAATCAACTGCAACAAATATGTATTTATACGTAGTATCAGAAGAGAGTGGACCGCAGTGATCAAGATAAATACAGCCAAAAGGTTGATTAGAAATACACAGCTGTGTTTGCGGCGGGTGTGTGACCGTAGAATGCTTGATTTGTTGACAAATGTCACAAGAAAGAACAAAATTGCGGGTCTGTTTATATAAACCACACCACCAATAACGTTGCTGCAAAATCGAGACTGTCGCCGACACCCCGGCATGTGCAGAATCCCTGATCGGGAGTTATATGATAAGAGTATTTCGAAGGAAAACCCTGAGGATGAATAGTCCCATCCCTTGTTGCAGCTATAGCTGCTAAAATACCATTATCTATTTTACTCATGGATCTTGTAACTGCTGCTACTGAACACATGGCTACTGCAGACTTGGCCGCTTCATCAGCCAAAGAATTACCAAGAGCATGTGCTCCCACACGCTGATGGCCATGAGTATGTATAACATGTGTGAGAGGCAGACGTTGTTTAAGATCTGCCACTCGAACCCAAAGTATCTTATGCTTGATTGTGCTGCCCTTAGAATCTCGATAGTCATTACAAGACCAAAAGAATAAGTTGTCATTAAAAGACTGGACACAGTAATAGGAATCGCACACAATAAGCGTGGTCACATTTGGATCAGCAAACTCGAGAGCAAGAACGAGAGCACGCAGCTCCGCCAATTGCGCCGTACAGTCTCCACGTGCCTGAGTGTGCACAATGGAAGACTTAAACGCTCCATTTACTACTGAGCCGGCAACAATTGCGCAAGCTGCCGAATAAGCGTGTTTAGAACCGACGGCCGGTTGAGCCGAGCCATCGGTATAGATGATACATTTGTATTCATCCAAAGGAAGCATGGACAGAGGAGGAGGAGGATGAACATGTTCATACTGTAAGAACTCCTGTGTCTGAAGAGAAGGATCGAAGATAAACGTGACATCAGCCGATGTCAACGATGCAGCCCATTGTATCCAACGTGGATGTAAAGCCTTAGAGTTTGGCACACTTGCCTTAGTCAAGGCTTCCAAAGCAGGAAGTGGCGTGACCATAAGAATGCGCTTTCCTTGAGCCAGAGAGCGTTCCTTCAGGATCGCCATCTGTACTGCTGTCAAGATTTTTTCAATATTAGAAAATCGCATTTCAGACGAAGTGTATAAATGTGATTTGTAAGCAATAGGTACTGTGTCACCCTCATTGAACGTTAAATATATGAAACCCACTGTTCCTGGCACGATACGTATCACCAGGTTGGTGGTGTTGTCATGCGTCAACAAGTAGTTAGTCGCAAGCAAGTCGGATTGTAAAGAATGTAGTATAGAAGTATGGTCTGGAAGCCAGCTGGCAGAAGAGAAGGTTGGTTGTATCAACGCATAAAGCGGTTTGATACGCTGGGCATAATCGGGAATGTAAGTTCTCCAGAAGTTAAAAAAATCCAGCAAAGACTGAAGTTTCTTCAGCGTATTAGGAGGTTGCAAATGTGCACATTTCTCTAGAAAATGGGGGGCTAGCCCCTTTCCTTCATTATTGAGCTCATAGCCCAAAAAGATCACCGCCAAATGGGCGATATGTCACTTTGCAAAATTAAATTTGTATCCATGGTCGGCAAAGGACAAAATAATGTTGTTGACTCGGACGAGATGCGGCATAAGTTCATCGTCCGTCAGATAAATTTCATCAACGTACGAGAACGCATTGAGATCTATGTCGTGCAAGAGTGACACGACACGTGCTGCAAATGCCCCGGGGCTATTGTTATACCCCATAGGCAAGCGCGTACATTTTTTCTGATTCCCGACGGCGGTGAATGCTGTCAAGTCATGACTCTCAGGTGCGAGATTATGACTGTAGAGACCATTGGAAATATCCAGGGTAGTTTTGTATTTTTTACGAACAAGGCTGTTCACCAGCGCTGAGCTGTGAGTGTTTTGCACTGCAAATGTGCGGCAATGACTATTCAAATTTCGGTAATCCAATACAATCCGATATGAACCATCAGGCTTTGTTACGGTAAAGAGAGGATTATTCATTGGTGATATACATGGTTCAATCACACCCTGATACTCTAACTGAGTTAGTATGTCACAAACGTGAGCCTTTGCCTCACGCCTGATTGGATACTGCGGTTGCGGCTGTGGCATAGAACGTAAGGGAATTTCATGAGCCGGTGAATCAACATACCAACCCACCTGATTACGATACACTGCCGGGGCCAGGGCACAAGCCCACCCTGCAGCCAAAGTCTGGGCATGCTCTTCAGAGACGTAATGCGAAAAACTCAGGAAGTATCACGTCTTCCCCCCTAGGAGCTGCTAACACAAAGGGTGTTGGCCAATCTGCCTCCGCCAACAGATGTCATATGAGGACGTTAAATTCTCCCAGAACACCGCCTTGATTGGACGCGGTATATCACCTTCAATTTGAAAAATAACGTTATAAAGTCTATCCGGGGGGGGCCACCCGGGTGTCAGCTGTCTCTACTGTAATGAATGTATCAGTTGCTGTCGCCTCGAGACAGGGACGCGGAGCCTCCCGCACTATGTTAACCTCCGCCGCGCTGTCGAGCAGAGTCACTGCCCATGTCCAATCCAGGAGTCGCGTTCTCACCGTCTGAGGCATATCTCGCTGTTAAAGCGGCAACCTTTTTCTTCTGAAACAGGGGTCGAAAATTAGGTAGATCCTCTTGTTTTCCTTTGCCTTCAAGCTGTCGAGGCTGATCACGTCCCTGTGGCGCAGGTTGACTTTTGCCACGATCCTGGCGCTCCCCTCCTCCGACTTGAGAGCCAGATGTGTCCTGTGAAGAACGAGGAGAACGCTGATCAGGGCCTTGAAATCTATCAGGAGTCTTAATTTTCCCGCGGTCGCGCAAGTCATAAGTACGCTCAGAAGACTCAGGTGTTGGTGAACCAGCACACGAACCTTGCTTCTGCTGTTGCTGCCCCTGTTTTTTTATTTTTCCAGTTCTTTTTAGAAAAGAACGGACGCCCATCTTTATCAGTCTGGGCCTTTTGTTGTGTTTGAGTTTGTGTTTGAGTAAAAGGCTTAACTCCCAGACTATTGCGGCCAATGGTTTTATAAGCCTTTTGCAATAATCTTTGGCAATTCGCGTGGTTTGTCTACATCAGGGACAGCCTCCAAGCGATTTGCCACTTGTAAGCTTACCGCATCGCCCTTGACATTTGCAAGGATCATATCAGCAACCACGTCGAACACCCCCACCAGTCTCATTCCCAACTCTACAGCCGCCTTGGCTCCGTGTTCATCTTGAACACGCTTAAACACGGAACCGAGTACGGTCTTGGAAGGAGTGCCGAAACACTTCGAATATACCGCTGCAAACACCTTACCCCAGGTGTTACAATCAGCTAACTCGGGAAGTAAGTCTTTAGGCAAACTAATAGTCAATATCCTGTGTTTCTCCACAGGAGATGTATTTGGAAAAACAGCCTCTAGTTGTCCAAATTTTTCAGCAAGCCAATAAGGTAACTCATCCTTATTCTGTGGACGCTTGCCCATTGCTGAATTAACCATAAGAGGACTGATGGTTACACCACCATGTCCGGCTGGTTGCGCAGCAGTGCCAGGCGGTCCCACCTGGAAATTGCGCGTGACATACTGTATAACAGCCCTATGTACGCGTATCAAAGACGTATGTAATACACAAAGGTCTGCTACTGCAACAGTTAAATAACGTGGGTGTGGGGTATACCCAGCCAAAACGGGCCACGTGGCCCCCCTCTATCGATAAAGGGCCTAAGCGGACCGGGGATACTGGGTGAGGAAGGGGGCCATTAAACCAAATTTGGTGTTGCCAAGCTGTAAGCGGAACCTCAAGAGCCCTATAAGGCTGATAAGCGTGAGGAATGGCCGTGGCAGTGTATTCGTGAAACAGTCCATCTGTTTCATCCACCGCCGGAAAGGTGATCCAAGAGTAAAATACCTCAAAGTGGTAAGCAGGATTTGCCTCCACTACAAAGATAATCTCTGCACCCGCATCAGGCACTCCATAGGGAGCTAAATATGCCTTAAGCGTGGCGCGACTATGAGCCGGAATAGCAATTGCCATCACGCAGAATAAAGAACAACAACCTAAAGTGAGGCAGCGCAATAACGGGTAAGAGAAAAACCTTTTTAAAACTTCAAGCTTGAAAGAACCTATAAAACATCAATATAGGAGGTTACACAGTGATAGCGGTCTCCGGAAACAGAAGTGAGGGTATTGTGGACAAGCACAAGCACTACTCAAGAGTCTCACAGATAAGAACCAGACCAAACGTTGGCGGCGCCATGTTGCAGGGATTCTGCACAAACACAGAACTATGCGCAGGAAAACAGGACCTCAGTGAATAGGGGTGTACCAACCTACCACCTTAGTACCCAAAATACCAAACCGACCAGCTATAGTGTCTCATTCGTTCTCCTCCAAATATCACGAAGCTACAAATGATTAGACAACCCAGAACACAACACTCCCGACTCTCTCAGGAATCGCGGGAGCAAGACGTACTCTTTCGCTCACTCACTCATACTTGTGCACAATAAGAATTGTCAGAGTCACTAAAATAGTTCAAAATGTTTATTTTAACTATGGTGCTCTACAATACAGTATACGAGCCACTACCAGCAGCAAAATGCATAAAATCAGTACAGTTAGCATTGTTACAATTCCATAGAATACAAAGGGAGTAGACATTATATAAAGACTGTGGAATAAGGGCCCCTAGGCCTAACCACCCTCCCCTTGGCTAGAAGAAGTTTATTTTATATAAAGGAAGATCTCTAGGCTTTGACAGCAGACCCCATACCTTAAAGCCTGTATGTAAGGTTTACATCATAAGAACAGCGGAGCTCTTCTCCATGGAACGGCTTTCTCCAAGTGTGTTAAAACAACATGCAACAACGTAATATCAAACCACGAGTCTTCAGTACTGCAGCTGTGTGTAGCATGTTACTTCTAGGTGCTAGGGCCTGACCAGAACAGAATAACAAGGGGCATTGTTTATCGACCTTGCACATCGTGTTCAGACTAAACTCCAGGAAAGGCAGAGAACGCAAAAAGCAACCCGTTCCCATGTGAAAGGCACAAACAAAGTCTTGCAAAAACAAAGTCATGTAGTAGCGTGCGCAAAAGCAGCATCATGGCAGCGAAGCTCATGTCAACTTAGCAATGTCGATAATGTGCCTATAAACCATATAACACTCTGGGTAAGACATCTTTGGGGGATCGGTGCAAGCCATACCTCCCTGGACTCCCTGGGTGTCTAGTTTTAAGAAATGTCTGGGTTTGATAGGTTTCCCTAGATGGCTGCCGAGCCCGGGACCAAAAACGCAGGTGACCCCCTTGCAAAACCAGGACGTTTTTGTGATCAATAACTGTCTCCACAATATGTTTTAGGCCCTTCGTTGTTGCAAGCACTTGGCCCACCCACACAAGTGAGGTAAACTTTTTATCAGGACACCTGGGGCAATACTGGGTGGTAGGAAATTTGTGCCGGCCCAGTGATCCCACAACTTTCCCCCACAAAAATGTGAGGAAAACTTGATTCTTTTAGCTAAATTTTAGGTTTGCAGGGGATTCTGGGTAAGAAAACGTTGGGGGATCCATGCAAGCCACACTTCCCTGGACTCCCCTGGATGTCTAATTTTTATGAATGTCTGGGTTTGGTAGGTTTCCCCAGATGGTTGCCAAACCCGGGACCAAAAATACAGGAAACCCCCCTGCGTTTTGTGATTGATCATTTTTGATGCCTCTACAATATGTTTTGGGCCCTTCCCTATAATAATAATAATGATAATAATAATAATAAGTCACTTATAGAGTACCTGGCTACACCATCAGGTGTGTCCCCGCGCTAAGAAGCAGTTTCAGCTAGAGTGGAAGGAGAACCGGACTAAAGCTGATAAAGCCAGGTTTTCAGGCCTCTACGAAAGGTGGACTCCGATTTCTCTGCGCGCAGCAGAGGTGGGAGTGTGTTCCAATTTTTGGCCGCCAGTTAGCCAAATGAGCGTGCTCCTATCCTTGCCTTTTTTATGTTCGGTATTTTGAGCAAGTGAGCTCCTGTCGATCTTAGCTGTCGACTGGGATTATAAGGGGTTCGAAAATCACGCAGATAACTGGGGCCTTTCCCCTGTATGCTCCGTTGACAGAAACACAGGGCTTTGAAAAGAATTCTCTTTCCAATTGGCAGCCAGTGAAGGGAGTCAAGGGCTTTCGTCATTGAGGCACGCCTCGGTAAGTTAAGGACAAGGCGTGCGGCCGCGTTTTGAATTAGTTGAAGGCGTTGCAGGCAACATTTTGGCGCACCCAGGTATAGGACATTCCCGTAGTCCAGCTGCGAGGTCACCAAGGTGTGAACTATAGTTTTCCTTGCTGATATGGGGAGGATGTCTAAGGTTTTCCTTAGCATCTTGAGGGTGCCAAAGCATCTCCCTGCTACCTTTCTAGTGTGGGACTCGAAGGATAGTTTTGGATCGAGCCACACTCCAAGATTCTTTACCTCAGTTTTAGGCATGGGGACAGGCCCCAGCCTCTGGGGCCACCAGGCTGAGCCCCAAATGGAGGGAGATTTCCCAATGATCATGACCTCCGTCTGACTACCATTCAATTTTAGGCAGTTGTTTGACATCCATGAGGCCAGATCATTGAGACAGGAAGAGAACTGTATTGCTGACTCACTAGAGTCTTGAGCAAGGGTCACTACAAGCTGGGTGTCATCTGCATATGACACCATAGAGATCTTGTATTTGTCCATAATATTTGCCAGCGGGCTGATGTACAGATTAAAGAGGGTGGGGCTCAAGCTAGAGCCCTGTGGAACCCCTTGGAAGAGTGGCAGAGTTTTGGATCGATAAGGGTGCTGTGCAACCTGGAAACTACGGTCCTCTAAGAAGGACCGCATCCACTTTAGTGCTACCCCGTCCAGTCCACACACCTGGAGACACTGAAGTAGTAGTTTGTGGGATACCGTATCGAAGGCGGCGCTTAGGTCCAGCAGGACCAGGGCAACCATCTGACCGGCGTCCACCCGTCTCCGTATAGACTCTGTTGCAAAGAGGAGTGCTGACTCAGTTGAGAATGTTGCTCTAAAACCTGATTGTGTAGGGTGTAGAAGATTGTGTATATTGATATGAGCCACTAATTGTTTATTCACAACCTTCTCTGCGATTTTAGAGACATAGGGGAGTAGAGAGATGGGACGAAGATTGTCCAACAGCTCGGGATTAGCTGAGGGTTTTTTCTTTAAAGGTATGACAATCGCGTGCTTGCACGACCTAGGAACCTCACCACATTTAAAAGATGCATCTATTAGTTGTTGCATGAAGGGTAGTATCAGTTCTATGCCCTCCCTTATTCTGCTTGGTGCCGCTGGATCGGCAGGGGAACCAGATTTAATTTTTAAGGCTCTTCCTTGAGCTCTATTGTGGGGGGGGGATCAAAATTCCCTCAGGGGAATGAACCCCAACTCAATAGGTTTCTCATCTTGTCCGATAGGGCCATTACGGGCTTCCTCAGGGAAGGAGTTGTATATACTAGATATTTTTTAAAGGAAGAAATCGGCAATCAGATTGCACCGCTCCTCAGAGCTGATAGGAGTAATCAATGTCCTTTCAAGAGAGGAAATCTCTTTAAGAGTAGCAAACAGTTCCTTGGATGAGTTTTCTGCCATTTCTATTTTCTCCTTATAATACACTGAGCGCCTCTTTTTTAGTAGCGAATGGTACTTGTTTTGTGCTGTCTTATAAGCTTCCTTAAATTCTTTAGAGAAGGCTACCCTCCATTTACGTTCTAGGCGCTTACAGCCTTGTTTAGCAATTCTCAGCTCTTCATTGTACCAGGGCGCTGATTTAGACCCTCTCTTTGGAGTCTTAGTTGTCCAGGGGGCTACCTCATCAAGTGCTTCCGTGATCCACTTCTCTACTAAAGCGTTGGCCGAATTAATGTCGTTACTTAGTAGAGGTGGATTTTTCTGAAGTGCGCTGGAAAAACTCTCACAATTGAACTTGGACCATTTCTTACGTGGAAGAGCAGAGTCGCTTTTTTTCGTAGGTCGTAGTTTAGGTAGGGGGATATGAAATACTATGAGGTGGTGATCGGACCATGGGATGGGGGCCGGTGGCTCAACCACCAGCCCCGGATGATTCGAGAAGATCGGGTCCAGCAAAGGGCCCGCACGGTGTGTTGGCGCCATAGATTTAAGTTCTAATTGTAATCTGGCCAGTTCTTTGCGTAAGGCTTGCGCCTCAGTCTTCAGGTGATCCTCCATGTGAAGGTTAAGGTCACCCAGAACCATAAAGTTAGTGTACTGAAGGGCAAGTTGCGTGGCCAATTCCACCAGATTTGTTGTAAAATCGGTAGGCATGCCAGGTGGGCGGTAAATTAGAAGACCGCTCATAATAGAGTCCTTTGCCCTTTTCAGGGTAAAATGGGCCGCTTCGGCACTTTCTATTTGGACTTTATCCAAAGTGCAGTTAAGTGGCGGGCGAAAAATGATGGCTATTCCACCTCCGCGCCTAAGAGGGCGATCTTGTCTAAGCAGGCCATAGTCATTGGGGAGTGCTTCTAATATGTCGGGTAAACAGAAACAGAAGTAAACCCGTTGACCCAGCTGAGACTGGGTAATTATTATAAAATAGAACAACGTCTCAACTGGTATATCATGTAGAGGGGACTGTTCATAGAAAGTGCGTCAATCACATAGCATAGGGGAAAAAAAGGGGCGAGGGAGACCATATAGAAGCACTATAATACTACTAAATTGCAGTAACCATAACAACCAATTGTGCACTGGAAGTGTTGCAGTGAGTAAACGGCGCAGTGACACAAGTGATTAAGGAACAACGTGAGGCGGCGGAAAAAACAATATGAAACAATAACGTAGGTCAAACAAAGGTATTTACAATTACAGGTACAATTTCATTGTTTGTAAATGACCCCTTTTGGGTGCCGCGAATGACGTTGGGAAGTCGACGGCGTTTCGACCTAGTTAAATTAAGGTCATCATCAGGACGATGGTTACATAATTCTTGAAAAGTGCTCTATAGATTCAAAAAGAAAACGAGGGATAATCAATAGGAGTAAAGCCCAGACAGAGAAGAAACAAAGAAAACACTGAGAAAGTGTTATAAGGATACCTGCTGGCACTGTCACTGAGGAGCAGAGAATCCAGGAGGGGAAGGGCAGGAGTCCGTAACTCAGGAACTACTGTAATTGGAATGCAAGGGATCAGGATAAGGAGCTTGAGCACAGCGTGTCAATGTAGGTAGGAATTCACTAGGAGGTTACCTGTAGAGGCGTCACTGAATGGGGGCAGCCTCAAGAATGGCTTGGCTGCGGTTTAGGGCATCAAATCCACATCTATTGGAAGCAGCATGTGCAAGGCTGGGCTGCGGGCTAACAAGGGAGATGGAAAAGCCAGGAGTTAATTGCGGGGAGGGGGGCGGTAACAACTAAGCAAGGGTTGGAAAAAGCACCGTGGGCTTACCTTAGGGATGAATCCAATGGTAGTACGGGAACCGATGTCCGGAGGAAGGAGTGAATACTTCTACAAAGTAACGTGTACCGCGTATCCGGGTTTAGTCCGGCGGGTGGACGAGTAAAGCGTCTAATGCGTGCTGCTCGGCTGATCCGGTATAAATGGAAGCCAGCAGATGGGTCACGTGAGAACGCTTGGGAATGGGTCACGTGAGCGCGCTGGAAAGAGGGAGCTGGTGCGTGGGTGCTAAGGATCATGTGCCCCGGGGGGATCAGAAGGAGAGTAGTCGGCCGATGCAACATGGCCGTCTAGTAGACACCGAGATATGGTGACATATAAACATAACTCAATATGGGACTTATGCTATATATTACAAATCCAAGGTGAATAATATACAATCCAAAATAGAAGAAGGAAATTGGAGCACGAATTACAGTACATTAACATTTCGGGCAAAATGGACATAGTAAAAGCACACAAAATGCAATATACATTAAACAGAGAGAACAAATTAGGATCAATCATATAAACATTAGTGCTCACAAATACACGACCAGCAAATTAATGATATATATATCTCTCATATGTATGATCCGAGATAAAATATATAAAAGGGTGGGGTAAGCGCATGTGGGGATGTTACAAAACATCTATTTACACATCAAATGGTGGATTAAAAAATTCCTCAGCATGAGGAGAAAATTATTAAACCGCCAAACGGTTGTCATCAGGAGTACATGCATCATAGATGACAAAGTTTACAAAGGGTGCATGGTGCATGGTAGCAGGGAGGAACACTAAACTGTAGAGATCACTGTGTTCCACTCATCGAGTGAATTGAGTCCTTGGGCAACAGAGTTGCAACGCGTGCTCCACCTGCACTCACATTTATTTAGTAACAGTTGGAGATTGCCTCCACGAATGGGTAGTAGTGGGCGGTCTATGACCTGCCATGTCAAGTCTGTTTCGGAGTGATTGTGTTCTTTGAAATCTGTGACCAGTGGTGCAGTAGTAACATTGCACCTGATGCGACTCTTGTGTTGGGAAATGCGTTGCTTCACCATCTGGGTGGTTTGACCAATGTAAAGTAAATTACACGGGCAGCGGATCGCATAAATGACGTTGTTAGTGCGACAATTGGAGAATTGTTTAAGCTGGTAAGTGCGTTCTGTTGTGACAAATACCTTGGTGTTGCTGGTAAGGTCACAGACATTGCACGTCTGGCACTTGAAATGACCTAAAATGGGTGGAAGTCCCCATAGAGATGTAACCAATTGGTCATTCTTTTCTTTAAGTGGCCATGTGATGGCGTGGACCAATTTATCTGAAAGATTGTTACCCCTTTTGTATGAAAGTAATGGGGGTTCCTTGAAGCATGGGAAGGTACGGAGTAAGGTCCAGTTTCTTTTAATTATCCTGCCTATCTTGTTGCTAGAAGGGCTGTACGTAGAGACAAAAGGAATGCGCGAGTTTTGGCGTTGATCGAGGGTGTGAGGATTATCTCTCTATGGCTATACCATGCCCGCTTAAGAGCCTTCCTGACCAGATGTTTGGGGTAGCCTCTGTTGTTCAATTTCTCAGAAAGGATGGCTGCCTCACGGAAATAATCCTTGCGCCACTTACAATTCCGCCGTATACGGAGGAATTGCCCGTATGGTAGGCCATCGCGTAGACCACGGGGATGATAACTAGAGTATAGTAACAAGGTGTTCCGCTCAGTGGGTTTGCGGTACAAAGTTATGCCAATGGTCCCATCCTCTACGTGTAAAGTGAGGTCTAGGAAGGGTAAGTCATTTTCCTGATGTCAGAAGTGAAGGTGAGGTGAGGTTGGTTGTTATTAAGCCATGTGACAAAGGAGGATAGATCTTCGTGTTGACCCTGCCACAACAGAAGGATATCGTCTATGTAACGACGCCATAAAATAATATTGTTCAAAAAAGGGTTTTGGATAGACAGAATAAGTGTTGTTTCCAAGTGATGGACGTATAGAACAGCAAAATTGGGGGCAAAACAAGCGCCCATAGAGACTCCTTTTGTCTGGAGGTAGTAAGTATCTTTATACAGGAAGTAATTATTGGTCAAAGCAATGTGGAGGAGTTGGATTATAAAGTCTGTGGGAATGCGCATAGGTCTCAATCGTGTATCTAACAAAAGTTTCATCACTGCCAAGCCCTCTGTCTGCGGGATGTTAGTATATAATGATTCTATATCGAGACCAGCCATCAGGTCAGTCTCGGGGTTGAATGGGAAATCCTCAATGATATTGATCAAGTGAGTGCTATCTTTGACAAAGGTGTTGGTGAATGGAACAAACTCTTTGAGGATGGCATCAATACATTTACCCACTGGTTCCAAAATGGAACCACAACCGGATACTATAGGGCATCCTGGTGGTACAGATGGATTTTTATGCACTTTTGGCAAAATATAGATCACAGGTGTTCGGGGGTGTGGGTTATTGAGGAAGGCATGCTCTTTTTTACAGATGATACCGATATGTAGTGCCTCAGTGGTAACTGTGGATATTTTATCTCGAATGGCAGTGAGGGGATCTGAAGCCAATTTGCGGTAGTGTAAAGGATTACTGAGTTGGCGAAGAATTTCGCTATCATATTTGTCTTGACTGACATGCCTTTTGAAAAACAATTCAAACCTGTCTCTACCTTTTTGCCACCCACCTCGATGATGCCACCAGAAATTTTAGTCTTTGAAAAACTTGTTTTACACGAAGTCAAAGAACTTCAACATCAATCCGAATGTGTCCCCTACAATCTGCCACTTACAGAAAAAGTCGCCATAAACAGCCTTAGCGAGAATACAAATATCGTCATCAAACCCGCTGACAAAGGTGGGGGCATAGTTGTGATGGATCAAGATAAATATGATAGCGAAATTCTTCGCCAACTCAATAATCCTTTACACTACCGCAAATTGGCTTCAGATCCCCTCACTGCCATTCGAGATAAAATATCCACAGTTACCACTGAGGCACTACATACCGGTATCATCTGTAAAAAAGAGCATGCCTTCCTCAATAACCCACACCCCCGAACACCTGTGATCTATATTTTGCCAAAAGTGCATAAAAATCCATCTGTACCACCAGGACGCCCTATAGGATCCGGTTGTGGTTCCATTTTGGAACCAGTGGGTAAATTTATTGATGCCATCCTCAAAGAGTTTGTTCCATTCACCAAGACCTTTGTCAAAGATAGCACTCACTTGATCAATATCATTGAGGATTTCCCATTCAACCCCGAGACTGACCTGATGGCTGGTCTCGATATCGAATCATTATATACTAACATCCCGCAGACAGAGGGCTTGGCAGTGATGAAACTTTTGTTAGATACACGATTGAGACCTATGCGCATTCCCACAGACTTTATAATCCAACTCCTCCACATTGCTTTGACCAATAATTACTTCCTGTATAAAGATACTTACTACCTCCAGACAAAAGGAGTCTCTATGAGGCGCTTGTTTCGCCCCAATTTTGCTGTTCTATACGTCCATCACTTGGAAACAACACTTATTCTGTCTATCCAAAACCCTTTTTTGAACAATATTATTTTATGGCGTCGTTACATAGACGATATCCTTCTGTTGTGGCAGGGTCAACACGAAGATCTATCCTCCTTTGTCACATGGCTTAATAACAACCAACCTCACCTCACCTTCACTTCTGACATCAGGAAAAATGACTTACCCTTCCTAGACCTCACTTTACATGTAGAGGATGGGACCATTGGC
Source organism: Calotriton arnoldi (assembly GCA_963921515.1). Lineage (NCBI taxonomy): Eukaryota > Metazoa > Chordata > Amphibia > Caudata > Salamandridae > Calotriton > Calotriton arnoldi. Next base: position 431,722 of record CAWUFW010007512.1, read on the forward strand.
ACAACTTTGTACCGCAAACCCACTGAGCGGAACACCTTGTTACTATACTCTAGTTATCATCCCCGTGGTCTACGCGATGGCCTACCATACGGGCAATTCCTCCGTATACGGCGGAATTGTAAGTGGCGCAAGGATTATTTCCGTGAGGCAGCCATCCTTTCTGAGAAATTGAACAACAGAGGCTACCCCAAACATCTGGTCAGGAAGGCTCTTAAGCGGGCATGGTATAGCCATAGAGAGATAATCCTCACACCCTCGATCAACGCCAAAACTCGCGCATTCCTTTTGTCTCTACGTACAGCCCTTCTAGCAACAAGGTAGGCAGGATAATTAAAAGAAACTGGACCTTACTCCGTACCTTCCCATGCTTCAAGGAACCCCCATTACTTTCATACAAAAGGGGTAACAATCTTTCAGATAAATTGGTCCACGCCATCACATGGCCACTTAAAGAAAAGAATGACCAATCGGTTACATCTCTATGGGGACTTCCACCCATTTTAGGTCATTTCAAGTGCCAGACGTGCAATGTCTGTGACCTTACCAGCAACACCAAGGTATTTGTCACAACAGAATGCACTTACCAGCTTAAACAATTCTCCAATTGTCGCACTAACAACGTCATTTATGCGATCCGCTGCCCGTGTAATTTACTTTACATTGGTCAAACCACCCAGATGGTGAAGCAACGCATTTCCCAACACAAGAGTCGCATCAGGTGCAATGTTACTACTGCACCACTGGTCACACATTTCAAAGAACACAATCACTCCGAAACAGACTTGACATGGCAGGTCATAGACCGCCCACTACTACCCATTCGTGGAGGCAATCTCCAACTGTTACTAAATAAATGTGAGTGCAGGTGGATCACGCGTTGCAACTCTGTTGCCCAAGGGCTCAATTCACTCGATGAGTGGAACACAGTGATCTCTACAGTTTAGTGTTCCTCCCTGCTACCATGCACCATGCAAGCTTTGTAAACTTTGTCATCTATGATGCATGTACTCCTGATGACAACCGTTTGGCGGTTTAATAATTTTCTCCTCATGCTGAGGAATTTTTTAATCCACCATTTGATGTGTAAATAGATGTTTTGTAACATCCCCACATGCGCTTACCCCACCCTTGTATATATTTTATCTCGGATCATACATATGAGAGATATATATATCATTAATTTGCTGGTCGTGTATTTGTGAGCGCTAATGTTTATATGATTGATCCTAATTTGTTCTCTCTGTTTAATGTATATTGCATTTTGTGTGCTTTTACTATGTCCATTTTGCCCGAAATGTTAATGTACTGTAATTCGTGCTCCAATTTCCTTCTTCTATTTTGGATTGTATATTATTCACCTTGGATTTGTAATATATAGCATAAGTCCCATATTGAGTTATGTTTATATGTCACCATATCTCGGTGTCTACTAGACGGCCATGTTGCATCGGCCGACTACTCTCCTTCTGATCCCCCCGGGGCACATGATCCTTAGCACCCACGCACCAGCTCCCTCTTTCCAGCGCGCTCACGTGACCCATTCCCAAGCGTTCTCACGGGACCCATCTGCCGGCTTCCATTTATACCGGATCAGCCGAGCAGCACGCATGAGACGCTTTACTCGTCCACCCGCCGGACTAAACCCGGATACGCGGTACACGTTACATTGTAGAAGTATTCACTCCTTCCTCCGGACATCGGTTCCCGTACTACCATTGGATTCATCCCTAAGGTAAGCCCACGGTGCTTTTTCCAGCCCTTGCTTAGTTGTTACCGTTCCCCTCCCCGCAATTAACTCCCGGCTTTTCCAACTCCCTTGTTAGCCCGCAGCCCAGCCTTGCACATGCTGCTTCCAATAGATGTGGATTTGATGCCCTAAACCGCAGCCAAGCCATTCTTGAGGCTGCCCCCATTCAGTGACGCCTCTACAGGTAACCTCCTAGTGAATTCCTACCTACATTGACACGCTGTGCTTGAGCTCCTTATCCTGATCCCTTGCATTCCAATTACAGTAGTTTCTGAGTTACGGACTCCTGCCCTTCCCCTCCTGGATTCTCTGCTCCTCAGTGACAGTGCCAGCAGGTATCCTTATAACACTTTCTCAGTGTTTTCTTTGTTTCTTCTCTGTCTGGGCTTTACTCCTATTGATTATCCCTCGTTTTCTTTTTGAATCTATAGAGCACTTTTCAAGAATTATGTAACTATCGTCCTGATGATGACCTTAATTTAACTAGGTCGAAACGCCGTCAACTTCCCAACGTCATTCGCGGCACCCAAAAGGGGTCATTTACAAACAATGAAATTGTACCTGTAATTGTAAATACCTTTGTTTGACCTAGAATATTGTTTCATATTGTTTTTTCCGCCGCCTCACGTTGTTCCTTAATCACTTGTGCCGTTTACTCACTGCAACACTTCCAGTGCACAATTGGTTGTTATGGTTACTGCAATTTAGTAGTATTATAGTGCTTCTATATGCAAATAACAACCCTTTCACTCCTTTTGGTCTCCCTCCCCTCTAATATGTCGGGGGCAGAGTCCTCACTAAGCCAGGTTTCAGTGAGAAACATGACGTCAGGCTGATGGTCAGTGAGGAAATCATAGATTTCTATTTTATGTTTAGCGAGGGACCTGCAGTTTACAAGGGCGAACTTCATATTGTCTTGCTGAAATATCAGGTTACCTGGGTTCGAGGTAAAGGGGCAGCTAGTACAGCGTAGGGTCTCCTCACTTACCTACAGTGAGTGGTAGCATGGCCCAGCCAGAGGCCTCTCCAGTGCCCTTAATTCATTCCCTGAATATCGTAGGGGCTGGTTGGGCCGCAAACGGGCATAGTGGGTGGCCCCTGGCCCCGTCCGGATGTGGACGGGCGTAGAAGGGCTTGCCTTTGGCGTGCCTTCGGCGCGCCGATGGCACGCCCGCTGCACGCATCCGCTGCGCGTCTGCTCTCACATGCCACCTAAATATTGTGGCTGTGTCAGCTGGTCAACCTTTGCCGGAAGTGCGTGGAGCAAGGGGGAGGAGTCGCGTCCCTCCGCACAATCGGCAGGAAATGCCGTGGCAGACCGGGGACTGGCACCCAGAGGAAAGCCCAACTTTAAATGCAGATGCGGTAAGAGTTTTCGTTTTTTAGTAGCAATGACTAGATTAAAAAGGGAATTAAACCTACACCAAATACTGCCAGCCGAGGAAGTGCCCAGCGTAGGAGTGCAGATGCGGTAAAAAAGTATAGCAGCAGTCAAGTGTTAGAAAGTATAGCAGCAGTCACAAGTTAAAACATTTAAGAACAAAATTACACAGTTTAAAAGCAAATTAAAAACGATTTTAAAGAGAAATGTTAGAGGTCCCAATCTTGCTACTCACGGCTTCGGCGCGTCCACTCACACATGTCACCTAAATACTGTGGCTATGTCAGCTGGTCGCCCTTTGCCAGAAGTGCATGGACCAAGTGGGAGGAGTCGCGTCCCTTCGCACATTCGGTAGGAAATGCCGTGGCGGACCGGGGACTGGCGACCGGAGGAATGCCCAACTTTAAATGCAGATGCGGTAAGAGTTTTCGTTTTTTAGTAGCAATGACTAGATTAAAAAGGGAATTAAACCTACACCAAATACTGCCAGCCGAGAAAGTGCCCAGCGTAGGAGTGCAGATGCGGTAAAAAAGTATAGCAGCAGTCAACTGTTAGAAAGTATAGCAGCAGTCACAAGTTAAAAGATTTAAGAACAAAATTACACAGTTTAAAAGCAAATTAAAAACGATTTTAATGAGAAATATTAGAGGTCCCAATCTCGATACTCCCTGCGCAGGCACTTGGCCCACCCACACAAGTGAGGTAGCATTTTTATCGGGAGACCTGGGGGAACACTGAGTGGTAGGAAATTTGTGCCTGCCCAGTGATCCCACAACTTTCCCACACAGAAATGTGAGGAAAAAATATGTTTTTGTCAATGAATCAAGGGCTTCTGGATAAGTAAACCTTGTGGGATCCACACAAAACATATCACATGTTACTCCCTTAGTGACCAGTTTCCAAAAAGATGTTGAGGGCAAAAGGTGTTCACTACAGAGAAAGCATGCACTGACTGTAAAATGTAAAATAAAACACCAAAACATTACTGCACACCCATCCACTAGTCAATCCCGGGCTTTCTGGTTGGATTTGGCACCACGGTAAGTAAATGGTTCATCAAAAAAAAAAAACGTTATTCACCAATGACTTTGTGAAATACAATCCGCAAAAGCCATTGGTGATAATTTCAACATTAAATCAAAGACCCACTGACTTACAGCTCTTGAGCTATAAAGCCATGTCAAAGCACCAACTGCTTTTCAGTCCATTCACACGCCTTTCATGCATCAGATACAGTAAACCTTTCACACTGCCAGCTGTGGGCCCAACACAATACAACACTTATATTTACAAACAGCGCCATTCAAGTGCCCATCACTCTCATACACCAACAGAATTAACACACCAATCTCACCACCAAGGACAACTGACAAACACACCTCAAGCAAGTCCATACACATACTGGCTACCAGCCACCAACACACCACCAGTCCACGCACACCGCCAGCCAAGCACCAGTCTACATACACTGTCCGCCAAGCAAGCGCCAGCCTACACACACCACCATCCAAGCACCAGTCTACTCACACCGCCAGCCAGACGCCAGTCCACACGCACCACCAGCCAAGAGCTAGTCCACATGCACCACCAGCCAAATGCTAGTCCACACGCAAAGCTAGCCAAATGCCAGTGCACATGCACCGCCAGTCAACTGCCAGTCCACATGCACCTCCAGCCAATCGCTAGTCCACACACACCGCCAGCCATGCGCCAGTGTACACACACGCCAGTACACGCAGACCGTTAGCCGAACTCCATTTCACACACACATAAACGTTCCCTGGTTTCTAGTAGCTTTCTGCCTCCTTTGGGGCAGATGGGCCTAAAAGTAAGCCTCATCTGCCCTCAGGGGGGGTCAGAAAACAGCCAACATATTGCCCCATGCCCAAGGAACCGCTCCCTGACATATGAATAAAGCAAATCGCTGGTGTTTATTGGCTTTCCGCCCCCTCCTTTGGGACAGATGAGCCTAGCAATAAGGCCGATCTGCCCCCAAGGAGGTCAGAAAATGGACAAAATATTGCCAAGGGGCCACTCCCCAGCATATCAATAAATTCAACCCCTGTTGTCTAGTGAGTTTCTTCCCCTTTTGGGAGCAGATCAATCTAAAAATATGGTGATCTGCCCCCAAAGTTTGCCAAAATGTAAAAGGGAGCGGCCTTTGCCCAAGGGGCTGCTCCCAATGCCCCAAACAATCCCTGGTGACCTAGTGGGTGCATTCCTGCTACGTGATCACAGCCCCACTTGTGATCATGCAGCAGGAATGCACTGCAAAGGGACACCAGGAGGAAGGAAATGCTCTTTCCTACCCTCCCTTTGCCTCTCTGCTGTCCCCGATCTCCCCCCCCCCCAGGAGGAAAAACATGCTTTTTCCTCCTATGTGCTGGAAGCCATTACTTCCAGCGTGTCCCCGGCCTGCTTTGATGATGTCGGTTTGCCGTGCGTGCACCGAGTTCATCAGATCCCGAGGGGGGGGTCAGGGTGGCAGTGGAAGCGCTTCCGCTGCCACCCCTGGTGGGGGCATGTAGGTGGGGGGGCCACAGTGGGCGCGCCAGCACTTTCCCTGTGGGTGGGTGCCTGGACGTAATGGTTACGTCCTCAGCACAGCAGCACCGTAGTCGAGGACGTAACCATTACGTCCATGGCACCCAAGGGGATAATCCATTAAAATGTTGACAATTAGGACAAATAAGCTTTGTCAGATTCATGTGTCCTTCCTCTCCCACAGCCAACATGACCGCAGAGCAGGAAAAGGCTTCTTCGATCCGCCTGGAGAGATACAGGCACATATGCCACATTGCTAGGGCCTTCTGGCACATGGGGCACAATTTTGATCGAGCAAGAGCAGCAGGAGCATGTAAGTCGCCAACTCAGGGACAGGAATCTACTCACAGGGCAAGCAGCAGGCATCAAGTGGAGGATTCCCATGGTAGGGTTCCAGGACCAGTTCCATGATCACACAGCCCCACCAGCAATGGCACTACATCACAGCAGCCAACAGAAAAAGAAAGGCAGTTGCTGAAGGGCCAACAAGAGACTAATTTGAAGTTGGCAGGACTTCAATTGCAGGTGGCAACTCTCATGCAAATGGTCAATACTTTGCAGCAAACTGTGGACAGCATTCAATATAAAATGTGGGCCCTCCCTCCAGCTTTCATGCCCACCCTAGTTCTTCTCAATTGTTTTTATAGTATCGACTTTTAGCATAGGTTAGGGAGTTGTTAGCATAGTAGTAGGTTAGGGTAGTTTTAGTGTTTTTATAGATTTTAGTATTTATCTGTTTTTAAGTGGGGACATGGGTGGGTAGGTTGTTAAGTTAATGTTTAGCATGTGTTTCAAAAATTCAAAACATTTAAACAAATACAAAAAAATATATATTTGTTTAGGTTTTAATGTTTGGGTATTTTGTGTATAACTGTATTTTATGTTAGTCTCATGTGCAGGATGTTTTATAAGGGGGGTGGTGGGGTTCATGTTAAATTTGTCTGTTGTATATGTGTAGAGTAGGATAAGTTAAGGTTAGGCTAGTTTTAATTTAGGATAGTTTAGGTAAGTTAGATTAGGTTAGTTTGGGCATAGTTTAGATAGGTAAAATTAGTGTGGGTTGTAGTTTTTAGATGTTAAGATTTGTAGTGTGTTAAATAAATCCTGTTTTACATTTTCACAACTGCTTACTTATTTCCTGCTTGACAGTTGTGACATCTGCTTAGGTTGGGTTAAGCACATGCTGTAGGAGTATCTGCCAGTGTGTATATATGTGTTACTAAGGTGAGCACCTAAGGAGTAAATCATTTCAAGTTAGCAATGGAGTCACTTAAGGGATCTTCAAACGTGATTGGTCACTGCAAGTGGCACTCTTGCTGTGAATGGAAACACAGCCCAAAACAGGTATTAACCTAGTGTAGCACTGTGTGTGTTCGTGATGCTACGTGTTTTTTTATGTATGATAGAGTCAAACCATTGTGACTAATCTAGGATGTGTTTGGTGAGACACTGCTGGCAGCCACTTATACACTCTCCCTAGCACCTTTTTGTAGTAACATCACAGTAGTTTGCTAGCTAGTATGCATTGTAGTATAAGCTACCTGGGCAGAAACAACATTCAGGGGTCGATTCCGATCTCGGCCGGTAGGGCTCCGAATCGGACTCGGCATTACCAGATCCGATTCGGAGCCCTGATTCCCGACCGAGTCGGACGTGCGTCCGGGCGAGCGAGTACGATGCGAACGTACGCGAAATCGCCGACCGACTCGTTCGCGGGACCCAACCGCTCCGACCGACTCGCACGGACACGACTCGCACCGCGTAATGGAGACGTTCCCCGGCCGGGTAATTACGATGCGCGCCGCGAGCAGTCCGACCGACTCGCGCCGTCCGGCTCAAAAGAGCAGTTGGAGCCGCACTTTGGGGGTCCGTGTCAGACCCCCCTGTACGCCTAGCCTCGCGAGTCGCACACAGGGGGGCCCTGTGCGTGTACGGCGCGACCCGCTTCGACGCATACCCGCTATAGGGGGTGCCCTTGTTCGCCTCGCACCCATTGAGTCAATGGGAGCCCGCGTACGCGTTGTACGACCGGCTCCCATTGACTTCAATGGGAGTCCGACCGAATCGAGTCCGATAGCATGCGAACGCATCGTACTCGTTCGGTCGGACTGCTAGGGTCCGATTCGGTCGGAAATCTCTCCGGGTCCGGCTCGGTCGGAGAGATTTCCTGCCCGAATCGGAATCGGCCCCTTAGTCTTACCATTGACTGATTGCCAGTTGTTGCACTTCATGCATGTGACCTTGGGTAAAGACTTGCTAGTTTAGCAGCAAATAGGTATAACATAAACGATTTAGCATGAACTGTGTATATTTGCCTATGGCTCGCAGAAACACATTATCCGTTGGATGTTAGGTAATGGCTAAAGAGTCAGCACATCCACCATGGTCTACTTACTCCATTCATGACCAGAAATACAACATGCTGATTACGGAAAGTAGTTTTATTCACATATGAACCAAGGAGCAAATGGCAGTCCTTGGGACTACAACCCCAACATAGTTTGTGAGCCATTGGATGCCCAGAGAGAGTCCATGGGGGACACATGTCATGGACATGTTGAGGAGAGGATTGTTCCAGTGAGGAGGAGGATCAAATGCCATTAGGAAAGAAAGTCCACATAGACAGCCCACACATGGATGACATCAACAGATGGGCAAGCAAATGGAGGACAGTACCTGTTGAGAAGTACACTGGCATGGCCATAAGCACAGGTCATTGTAGAAACTGGCCATGTGGCACAGAAATATTTCTACTGGGCAGATGTTCTTTGAAAAGAGCTGTAGTCCACATCTTCCTCCTCTGATGTGTGGTGCCTCCCGTTAGGGTGGTGTTGAAGGTCCCAGAGCCAATAGAGGCACACACGCATCAGGGGCTGAAGATGTGGATCCCCTGTTCTCAGCAGCATTTCCCTGCACCAAGCAAGGCAGCAAAGCACTGAGAAAGACCTGATGGTTTGCTAGCACAGCAGCAACATCGTGGTGGTAGGTACCCATTGTTGCTATGTAGGCGTCCTGCTTCCGCTCCATGGACTCCAGGATGATGCGTATTGCCCCCAGCTAGTTGCAACCTCGCTGGTGCCACTTTGGCAGGGCATTTGCAAATGCCTCAGCCTCATGACACCAGCGATGTCTGCCGGGGACTGTTCTAAGCCTTGGAGCGGAGGGTAGGTGCCTCTTAAAGCTCTGAGGTGTCCTTATTGGGACTGAGGCACCTATGGACTCACTCTAGGGTGCCCGTCATGGTCTGCATCCCTGCCCGCACCTCATCTATCAGCTCCAGCTGGACTCCTACCACATGATGTTGGAAGACTATTTGAGAGTTCTCGGAGTCCTGGGCTGAGAGGTGGCTGCTAGGTGGTGTTTGGTGACTGAGAGGCGGATCATCTGGAGACCCCACAATGCTGTCTGCAGCCCGCAAACGGAGATGGTGTTTGAATGGAGTCCAGGATTTGCTGGAGGGTGTCTGGTCGAGGGTTGGCAGTCTGTCATCCTCAGCAGGATCCACCTCCAGGACATGCAGCTAGTCCTGAGTTGGTGGTACATCCTCTGGAATTGAAAAGATTTATGAAGATGGTGATCCATGGCAGTTGTTCACATGAGTTAAAAGTTTGACATTCCAGGCCTCATTTACAAGTTTTTGGCGGAGGGCAGTGCTGCAAGCCTTCCTGCTGCATTGCCCTTCATCAAAAGAAAAGGGCATGAATGCGCTGTATCTATGAGATATAGCACATTCCTGTCCTCTTCCACAGCTCTGGGGCACAAATGTTTGCCATGCACCAATGCAGGCACCCTTGCACTATGGTGCAAGGGTGTCTGAGTTGTAGGGATGAATGTTTTGGTGCAGGAAAGGGCACAGTCCTGTACAAAAAACAATCAATGGAGGCAATTTCCTCTTTCTGTTTGTGCTGCTGAATGCAGCACACATAGGAAGAGGAAAAACCAAGGAGAAATAATGTAATTTCTCCTCTTTGCGCCTCCCCTAAACCTCTCCTGGGGTGGAATCAGATTTGATGCATTTCCAGGTTTCCAGCCTTGTTGTAAATCTGGGAATGTGTCAAATGCCATGGGTGTTACGTGGGAACACCCATCGTAACACCCATGGCTTGGCTCCCCATTGCATTGTGAGGCAATGCAGCAACTTGCGCTGCGTTGCCTCACTCCGTATCTACAAGGCCAGGAAAAACCATGCAGGGTGGCTTTACGTGGCCCTGTAGATATGGGTGAGCCCTGTGTGTGGCCGCACCTTCATTAAAAGTGAAGTTCTGGCAGCACACAGGGCTTGTAAATATGCCCAAATGTATTTGGACATATTGACACCACTACTATGCACATTTCACCTAATCTCCAGGGAGCCTGCATTCCCTCTGACCAGTACTCAGCCCTTCGCTCCTGTGAAAGTGATGTGGCTTGGGACATTAATTAGTTATGAACCAGCATTCTGCCTTTCACACAGTACACCACACACTCTGCCTTGTTGTGCTATCTTGTATGCACATTGTACATTCATGTGGCTAGGGGGTCTGTATTTCACACATATCCTGCACACACCTCTACACAGTTACCAACCTTGATACACTGCAAGAATGTGTGAGTGCATTTTCTTATTATAGTTTTTCGAATGGTGTATACTCATGTGAGTTCATTACACACACAGTTGACTCCATATTAGTGGACAGTGGACACAGTGCAGCAACTCTGAGGGGATGGGCCCTGTCAAACTATGTAGATTGCTAGAACTGACGCTCAATCTATGTCATCATTGCAAAAGTATTTATCTTCAGAGTATCACACGTTGTTTGACTCAGGCTCCCTCACTTGTACGTCTACATGTCTCCTCTGGCAATTCTTATTTTTGACCAGGGACACAACTTACTGCCACACACTGTTGGAATCCAGACCCTACACTGACTCCCATGTGCCGACAACACCAATAATAAGCGTGACCATATCCATTAGATTGACATGCCAGCCTGTTTTTGAGGGCTCTGAGTCGACTTGGACCCCACATGGTAATAGTACTGGAATTGGTGACATGTACCTACCAATGCTTGCCATACAACTGGGCCCATCCACCTCAACCTCCTACCATCCCTAACTCAAGGACTTTGTGGTGGCAAACTAGTTCTTCATAGACCTTGACTGATCCCTGTTTCACATCCTCCAGCTTTGACATATGTGGCATTGTGAGACACTTTGCCTCCAGACTCCCTCCTGCCACGTGCTACATCTTCACCCAGGGCCACATCACATGTAGGATGTAGTGCCCCAATGGGCTCCTCTCTGTCATCCCTTCACAGCTACGATACAAGCGTGACACTGTCAGACACAGCAGTGCATGTGTATTTGTCAGGCTACTTTGCTGTACACATATGCCTTCTCACCTCCTTCTTTTTAAATGTCTCCCCATCCACACATACACTGGCAGTTGTATGTGCTCAGCCAGCACCTACAATGCACTGCACTACCAGAGGCCCACCAGGGCTACACACCATCTTTAGTTTTAACACACATGGTCCTCTGGTGTGCATCACTTGCATTCACCCCCACACCCAGGTGCCTATTTACAAGCCCAGTGTGCCCCAGAACGTTACTTTTCTTGACGTTCCGGAGTCTCGCAGTGCAAAGCCACATGGATGTAGAGTAAGGCAAGGCAGTGCTTTGCACTGCTTTGCCTTAATCCATACCTATGAGGCCATTCAAAGCCACGTAGGTTGGCTGTGCATCACCTCAGGGATATGATAGAGAGGCCTGCTCCACCAGAGTGTCATTAAAAGTGATGGTCCGGCAGCACATGCCTCTTGTAACTAAGGCCCCATGTTTTTTGCTTGCTATTCTGGTGACTCATGTTGTACATTCGACTACAAGTGCCAGTTTACAGAGGTGACTGTGGACTGGTGCTGCACTTCACACATGGAAGGGAGAAGCATGATGGAGCTGGATTGAGCTGTGCAACATGTAACTGGGCAGTGTGACTTACATTCATGTGATGCTTAATGGTACATGACCCACGTACCTGCCCATTACCCTGCACATGGTGCAGTGGAACTCTGGTACTTAGCTAGCTGCTCTGCACAACTTGCCCTTTATGCCCACATTGCTCCTTGTTGCGACTTACCCTGTAGGTCTTGTTGTTCCTCATAGGCTGCACTGTTTTGTTCTGGAACTCCTGCCACCAACTCCTCTGGGATGACAGCTGCCACCAGCTCCTCCAAGGCATCCAGCTCCTCTGTTGCCCCGGTCTTCCTCCTCCAATCTGCATTGCTGCCTTCAGGTTGTTGGCCAGTTTCTCCTGCGTCTTGCTCTTTATGTTATGCCAGCGTTTTTCAAGTCACTAACTGTCCTATTCCCTTGTCCCACCCTGTTGACCTTGTCCATTATGGACTGCCAAATGGCCTCTTTCTTTCCTAATCCCAATTTTGAAGTAACAAATGGCTAATGTTGGTGGTCTGTCACCTCAATGATCAGGATCTCATTCTCCTCCTCACTGAAGTAGCACTACCTCTTTCTCTTCCCCTGGGAGTCTGTATGGACATCCTGGCTTGTGCTGGGGTTGTTGGGGTTGTTGTCCTGGCTGCTGCTCTCTTCTCCCCGCTCCATGGCTGCCTTCTGTGAATTGTGCCATTATTTTTTTTAATTTGCGTATTTTTAAATATTTGTTGTCATGTTATATGCACTGATAAGTGACGCTAAGGTGGTTTGGGTCGCGTTATGTGACGCAAATCTGCATTACAACCCTTTTCTGGCCGATACGTCAGTTATCGCTGGGCCATAACGCCTGCGCCAGCATAATTATTTTTCACGTAGCCCGAAGCTTATGCCATGGTGTGCCATACCATAAATATGGCACATCCATGGCGCTTAGAAATGACGTAGTAATTCGTAAGTCATAGTCATTTTGACGCATCGCTGACACAGCACAGCGATGCGTCACTTCTTGTAAATGAGGCCCTAAGTGTGGGAGATCCCCTGGCTCAGTTTTGCAGTTCCAGCAGGTGGGTGTATTGACCATTTTCAGTTTATACAAGTGTTGTGGCGTCCAAAATGGTCTATGCAGAAGCATGAACTTAGTTTGTGCCAAGATGGGAGTTATTTTGTGTCTGGAGACTGAACCCCATATCACACACCATTTAATACACTGGTCAGACTCAGTTAGGTCATTTTCCCATTTTAGAGTAGTCAGTTTTCATAATTTTTGTTGAATTGAGGAGGAGATATTTATATATTTTGGAGGCTGCATGTCCCACACTGTTAAGGGTATATAGCAGCTGGAGTATGGAGGGATCTCTTTCATATTAATGTATTTGTTCACACAGACTTTAAGTTTCAAGATTCTATAAAATTTCATGCTGTTAAGTCGGTAGAGGGATGTAAATTAGAGGACATATGCGAGTTAGAGTGAGATCCTAAGTGTTTAATGAAGAGTATGATTTTTTGTAATCACTTGGTTCAGCTGAATGTGAATGTTTCTGACAAGTGTGAAATTTTTTTCTTTTTAGGACGAAAACCCTCACCCACCATAGGGTGGAATGCTTTATCATAGGGTTTCTCCTCACACCACGGTGTGGGCTACAAACCTTAAAATTAGAAGGAGCTCTTTGGATGTTTTAAAAGGTACCCTGTACGAGTAAAATGTATGGGTGAGTTAAGCAGAGAGTAACAGTATGTGAAACATAAAATTAAAACTATCGCCTAATCAGAGTATGATCTTTATTTTTGTCTGTTAGTGACAGGATTAAAAACACAGCGGGTAATGTAGGGAAAAATGTATGTATATCTAATAACTTTGGGGTCAAAATGTTTCTGCCCTTAGATCACCCTTCAATAAGGTGTAGGGGTAATCATCTGGATCTATAGCTAGATCAACACTCTGATATGCATTGCAAATGTGCTATTTAGTGCAAGTAAGAATACAATTGTGATACAACTGGTGGTCACCAGAGATTAAGGGAATCCACCTCTCATGGACCTGTAGAGAAATAAGATATAGTCAGAACATGAGATAGTCAGCCAGAAATCCTGGCAAGCCAACAACATGTGCAGAGCAAAATGAGGCTCAAACAGTGCCCCCCACAAACCATATGAGAAACCAGCCTTGCTCATCATGTGTGCTAACCAAGCAGGTTCGGCGGTGAAACATTCAAGGTGTAGGGCCTTACCTGCAGCAGTCAGGTCTGAATGCCTCATCTCGAGGCTGCCCTTGGCAAAAGGCTCAGGGTTCAAACTCACACCAGAAGACAAGCAACAAATGAGAAACCAGTGTCATTATCAAATGTAAATTCAGTCTCATGATCCACTTATTCAAATATGTGTATTAGTTGTATTAAAACATTGGTTACATTCAAAGTTGCAGGGATAATCCTGATAAAAAGTGACAACTCCTATGTAAAGCTTATGCAACTAGAGATGATCGCAAATAACTGCATTGTTCATGTAAAAGGTTCAGTGAACCCGAAGGAGGGACTGAGTCCCTACTACCGGTAAAGTCAACTGCATGAAAATCGAGTGAGAAAGCAATCCCATCACTCACCTCTTCTCCCCATGAGCAGAGCCATGCCTTGCCAGGTATGAGGACAACACAAACCTCAATTGCGCCCCATAGTTTTTTTGCCAAAATATCGGAAACACAATATTGTGGGACAGAAAATCGTGTCAAAAATATCAAGGACAAGAATACAAAAATATCATGTAGGTAATTTTCTATGGGTGAGTAAAGGTTTACTATATATAACTCCACATATATGGACCATGACGATATATATATCTTCAAGGTACGTAGATCTGGAGTTAAGAATAGGAAATTTATACTTACCTATTTGCACTTACCTTCTCGATATTCTTGTCCTCGATATTTTTGACACAATATTCTGTCCACATGATATCTGTGTTTCCGATATTCTGTCACTGATACTGTCCATTAAGACTACACGAAAAAACATGTCAATCTGACGTGCCGGATCATCACTTGACACCATGGACAGCTGGGAAATATAGCTCTTCCCTTCACGGTTCGCTGTACAAGATCAACCTTGTGTTAATTCATACGTTATAGACTCATTATTGAAAAACACATTTATAATATTTCTCAGTGTTTGTAAAAAAAGGAACAGAAAGAGGGCACCAGCAGTTCCAATCGTTCCTACACACGAAAGCTAAGACCATTTAGAAGACCAGGTCCACCAAATATCTGAGGCCTCCCTTCCAGTCACCCACTCCCAATTTTTCAATTCAGAACCAGTCTTTTTTAGTACAGAGCAGAAGTAGGTCGCGAGGCAGAAAATGGAACACCACTCATATTCATTGGAGTCATCTGACATCACCACGACAGACATGGAGCATGCTGAAGGGCGATCAGCAGCCAAGCACCCGCAATGGCACAAGCTCATAGTAAATCTCAGTTGCAGAAACATCATTGCGCTGGAGACACTATTACTTGTACCTGAAGGCCTTTAAGATCTCCCTTGGCCCCCTCTTTGTGTTTTGATTAAGGAAGAGTATGCCCATGGAAATCAATTGTCCCAGACCAGTGGTTTAACTTCCATGTTGAATTTTCTGTTATGCCACAGTGAGGCCAAGTTAGAATTCTGCATATACACCTCTGAGTCAATCCAGGGTAAAGCCTTTTTAGTATTAAAGATTATGGGGCCGATTCCGATCTCGGTCGGAGGCGCACCCAATACCATTCGGTCGGGAAAAAAGCCATGCGAAAGCCTGTTTCCCGACCGATCCGTACAGCACACCGAACGAGTAAGTACGATGCGCACAACAGCACAGAATCCGGCCGAGCCGTACTCACCCAAACCAGGTCCTGTTCCCCGACCGAGGCGAATCCGGAAACGCCGAATCGAGTCACACGGAAGGGAAAATGCAGCTCCGTCCGGCCGAACGAGTACGATGCGCTTTCCGTACGCGCCGAACCCGTCGCTATGCACGGCACGTCAAAGCATCCGGGAGAGGCGCACATAAGCTCCGATTCGCGCCACAACACGATCCACGGCTACGAGACGAACACGCCAGCGACGAGGATGAGGCGAAGCGACGAGGACGACGCGAAGCGACGAGGACGACGCGAAGCAACGAGAAGGACGAACGACACGAACCAACCATGAATCCCTTCGTCCCGATCATACCAATATTCTACATTTACTACCGGAACAGGCACGGACGCGTACGGCGCAGAAGGTAAGTCAGACACCAACCACAAAACACATACAACACGTACACGACACATCACACACACACAGAGGGATGCAGAATATACTTACACCAGCAACAGCAGCACCATAGGGGCGGGATGCCCATCACCAATGCCACATATGCACACAGGGGCCTGAATGCGCACCACCACCCCTACCCAGGGGGGCCAGGATGCCTACCACTACTACCACCCTTAGCCAGGGGGGGCTGGATGCGCACCACCACCCCTACCCAGGGGGGGCAGGATGCCTACCACTACTACCACCCTTAGCCAGGGGGGGCTGGATGCCTACCACTACTACCACCCTCACCCAGGGGGGGCTGGATGCCTACCACTATTACCACCCTCAGCCAGGGGGCTGGATGCCTACCACCACCCTTAGCCAGGGGGCTGGATGCCTACCACTACTACCACCCTCACCCAGGGGGGCTGGATGCCTACCACTACTACCACCCTCACCCAGGGGGCTGGATGCCTACCACCACTACCACCCTCACCCAGGGGGCTGGATGCCAACCACCACCCTTAGCCAGGGGGCTGGATGCCTACCACTACTACCACCCTCAGCCAGGGGGCTGGATGCCTACCACTACTACCACCCTCACCCAGGGGGCTGGATGCCTACCACTACTACCACCCTCACCCAGGGGGCTGGATGCCTACCACCACCCTTAGCCAGGGGGCTGGATGCCTACCACTACTACCACCCTCACCCAGGGGGGCTGGATGCCTACCACTACTACCACCCTCACCCAGGGGGCTGGATGCCTACCACCACTACCACCCTCACCCAGGGGGCTGGATGCCTACCACTACTACCACCCTCACCCAGGGGGCTGGATGCCTACCACCACTACCACCCTCACCCAGGGGGGCTGGATGCCAACCACCACCCTTAGCCAGGGGGCTGGATGCCTACCACTACTACCACCCTCAGCCAGGGGGGCTGGATGCCTACCACTACTACCACCCTCACCCAGGGGGCTGGATGCCTACCACTACTACCACCCTCACCCAGGGGGGCTGGATGCCTACCACCACCATTAGCCGGGGGGCTGGATGCCTACCACTACTACCACCCTCACCCAGGGGGCTGGATGCCTACCACTACTACCACCCTCAGCCAGGGGGGCTGGATGCCTACCACCACCCTTAGCCAGGGGGGCTGGATGCCTACCACTACTACCACCCTCACCCAGGGGGCTGTATGCCTACCACTACTACCACCCTCACCCAGGGGGGCTGGATGCCTACCACCACTACCACCCTCACCCAGGGGGCTGGATGCCAACCACCACCCTTAGCCTGGGGGGCTGGATGCATACCACTACTACCACCCTCAGCCAGGGGGGCTGGATGCCTACCACTACTACCACCCTCACCCAGGGGGCTGGATGCCTACCACTACTACCACCCTCACCCAGGGGGGCTGGATGCCTACCACCACCCTTAGCCAGGGGGCTGGATGCCTACCACTACTACCACCCTCACCCAGGGGGCTGGATGCCTACCACCACCCTCACCCAGGGGGGCTGGATGCCTACCACTACTACCACCCTCACCCAGGGGGGCTGGATGCCTACCACTACTACCACCCTCAGCCAGGGGGCTGGATGCCTACCACTACTACCACCCTCACCCAGGGGGCTGGATGCCTACCACTACTACCACCCTCACCCAGGGGGGCTGGATGCCTACCACCACCCTTAGCCAGGGGGCTGGATGCCTACAACTACTACCACCCTCACCCAGGGGGGCTGGATGCCTACCACCACCCTCACCCAGGGGGCTGGATGCCTACCACTACTACCACCCTCACCCAGGGGGGCTGGATGCCTACCACTACTACCACCCTCAGCCAGGGGGGCTGGATGCCTACCACTACCACCACCCTTAGCCAGGGGGCTGGATGCCTACCACTACTACCACCCACACCCAGGGGGGGCTGGATGCCTACCACTACTACCACCCTCACCCAGGGGGGGCTGGATGCCTACCACCACTACCACCCTCACCCAGGGGGGGGCTGGATGCGAACCACCACCCTTAGCCAGGGGGCTGGATGCCTACCACTACTACCACCCTCACCCAGAGGGGGCTGGATGCCTACCACTACTACCACCCTCACCCAGGGGGCTGGATGCCTACCACTACTACCACCCTCAGCCAGGGGGCTGGATGCCTACCACCACCCTTAGCCAGGGGGGCTGGATGCCTACCACTACTACCACCCTCACCCAGGGGGGCTGGATGCCTACCACTACTACCACCCTCACCCAGGGGGCTGGATGCCTACCACTACTACCACCCTCACCCAGGGGGGCTGGATGCCTACCACCACTACCACGCTCACCCAGGGGGGCTGGATGCCAACCACCACCCTTAGCCAGGGGGGCTGGATGCCTACCACTACTACCACCCTCAGCCAGGGGGGCTGGATGCCTACCACTACTACCACCCTCACCCAGGGGGGCTGGATGCCTACCACTACTACCACCCTCACCCAGGGGGGCTGGATGCCTACCACCACCCTTAGCCAGGGGGGCTGGATGCCTACCATTACTACCACCCACACCCAGGGGGGCTGGATGCCTACCACTACTACCACCCTCACCCAGGGGGCTGGATGCCTACCACCACTACCACCCTCACCCAGGGGGGGGGCTGGATGCCAACCACCACCCTTAGCCAGGGGGGGCTGGATGCCTAGCACTACTACCACCCTCAGCCAGGGGGGCTGGATGCCTACCACTACTACCACCCTCACCCAGGGGGGCTGGATGCCTACCACTACTACCACCCTCACCCAGGGGGGCTGGATGCCTACCACCACCCTTAGCCAGGGGGCTGGATGCCTACCACTACTACCACCCTCACCCAGGGGGTGCTGGATGCCTACCACCACCCTTAGCCAGGGGGCTGGATGCCTACCACCACTACCACCCTCACCCAGGGGGCTGGATGCCAACCACCACCCTTAGCCAGGGGGGCTGGATGCCTACCACTACTACCACCCTCAGCCAGGGGGCTGGATGCCTACCACTACTACCACCCTCACCCAGGGGGCTGGATGCCTACCACTACTACCACCCTCACCCAGGGGGGCTGGATGCCTACCACCACCCTTAGCCAGGGGGGCTGGATGCCTACCACTACTACCACCCTCACCCAGGGGGGCTGGATGCCTACCACTACTACCACCCTCAGCCAGGGGGCTGGATGCCTACCACCACCCTTAGCCAGGGGGGCTGGATGCCTACCACTACTACCACCCTCACCCAGGGGGGCTAGATGCCTACCACTACTACCACCCTCACCCAGGGGGGCTGGATGCCTACCACTACTACCACCCTCACCCAGGGGGGCTGGATGCCTACCACCACTACCACCCTCACCCAGGGGGGCTGGATGCCAACCACCACCCTTAGCCAGGGGGGCTGGATGCCTACCACTACTACCACCCTCACCCAGGGGGGCTGGATGCCTACCACTACTACCACCCTCACCCAGGGGGGCTGGATGCCTACCACTACTACCA
This sequence comes from Calotriton arnoldi, assembly GCA_963921515.1. Classification (NCBI taxonomy): domain Eukaryota; kingdom Metazoa; phylum Chordata; class Amphibia; order Caudata; family Salamandridae; genus Calotriton; species Calotriton arnoldi. Next base: position 451,127 of record CAWUFW010007512.1, read on the forward strand.
CCCTCACCCAGGGGGGCTGGATGCCTACCACCACCCTTAGCCAGGGGGGGCTGGATGCCTACCACTACTCCCACCCTCACCCAGGGGGGGCTGGATGCCTACCACCACCCTCACCCAGGGGGGGCTGGATGCCTACCACTACTACCACCCTCACCCAGGGGGGGCTGGATGCCAACCACCACCCTTAGCCAGGGGGGCTGGATGCCTACCACTACTACCACCCTCACCCAGGGGGCTGGATGCCTACCACCACCCTCACCCAGGGGGGCTGGATGCCTACCACTACTACCACCCTCACCCAGGGGGCTGGATGCCTACCACTACTACCACCCTCACCCAGGGGGCTGGATGCCTACCTCCACCCTTAGCCAGGGGGGCTGGATGCCTACCACTACTACCACCCTCACCCAGGGGGGCTGGATGCCTACCACTACTACCACCCTCACCCAGGGGGCTGGATGCCTACCACCACTACCACCCTCACCCAGGGGGGCTGGATGCCAACCACCACCCTTAGCCAGGGGGCTGGATGCCTACCACTACTACCACCCTCAGCCAGGGGGGCTGGATGCCTACCACTACTACCACCCTCACCCAGGGGGCTGGATGCCTACCACTACTACCACCCTCACCCAGGGGAGGCTGGATGCCTACCACCACCCTTAGCCAGGGGGGCTGGATGCCTACCACTACTACCACCCTCACCCAGGGGGCTGGATGCCTACCACCACCCTCACCCAGGGGGGCTGGATGCCTACCACTACTACCACCCTCACCCAGGGGGGCTGGATGCCTACCACTACTACCACCCTCACCCAGGGGGCTGGATGCCTACCACCACCCTTAGCCAGGGGGCTGGATGCCTACCACTACTACCACCCTCACCCAGGGGGGCTGGATGCCTACCACTACTACCACCCTCACCCAGGGGGCTGGATGCCTACCACTACTACCACCCTCACCCAGGGGGGCTGGATGCCTACCACCACCCTTAGCCAGGGGGGCTGGATGCCTACCACTACTACCACCCTCACCCAGGGGGCTGGATGCCTCACCACCACCCTCACCCAGGGGGGCTGGATGCCTACCACTACTACTACCACCCTCACCCAGGGGGGCTGGATGCCAACCACCACCCTTAGCCAGGGGGCTGGATGCCTACCACTACTACCACCCTCACCCAGGGGGGCTGGATGCCTACCACCACCCTCACCCAGGGGGGCTGGATGCCTACCACTACTACCACCCTCACCCAGGGGGCTGGATGCCTACCACTACTACCACCCTCACCCAGGGGGCTGGATGCCTACCTCCACCCTTAGCCAGGGGGCTGGATGCCTACCACTACTACCACCCTCACCCAGGGGGCTGGATGCCTACCACTACTACCACCCTCACCCAGGGGGGCTGGATGCCTACCACCACTACCACCCTCACCCAGGGGGCTGGATGCCAACCACCACCCTTAGCCAGGGGGGCTGGATGCCTACCACTACTACCACCCTCAGCCAGGGGGCTGGATGCCTACCACTACTACCACCCTCACCCAGGGGGCTGGATGCCTACCACTACTACCACCCTCACCCAGGGGGCTGGATGCCTACCACCACCCTTAGCCAGGGGGCTGGATGCCTACCACTACTACCACCCTCACCCAGGGGGGCTGGATGCCTACCACCACCCTCACCCAGGGGGCTGGATGCCTACCACTACTACCACCCTCACCCAGGCGGGGCTGGATGCCTACCACTACTACCACCCTCACCCAGGGGCGCTGGATGCCTACCACTACCCTTAGCCAGGGGGCTGGATGCCTACCACTACTACCACCCTCACCCAGGGGGGCTGGATGCCTACCACTACTACCACCCTCACCCAGGGGGGCTGGATGCCTACCACTACTACCACCCTCACCCAGGGGGCTGGATGCCTACCACCACCCTTAGCCAGGGGGGGCTGGATGCCTACCACTACTACCACCCTCAGCCAGGGGGGGCTGGATGCCTACCACTACTACCACCCCCACTCATAGGATGGACAATGCATGACACAACCAGCACAGCACAACCTAGGGAATGCAAGAAGAAGACATCCCCCAACACCATGACAAGCGTGTGTAGACTGTGTCAAATGCCTACAACACCGAACATGACTTTGAACATACAATGTGACCCCTAGCACATGTGCCACACATATATGTGTGTGGCACCCACAATGCAAGCAGGCCATGACCATTGTGGCAATGGGGTCCAAACCCCCATCATCACAGTGACCAAAATGTAAGTGTGGGGTCCATAGCTGAAGCACATTTTGAACATTGTGGCAATGGGGTCCAAACCCCCATCATCACAGTGACCAAAATGTAAGTGTGGGGTCCATAGCTGAAGCACATTTTGAACATTGTGGCAATGGGGTCTAAACCCCCATCACCACAGTGACCAAAAGGTAAGTGTGGGGTCCATAGCTGAAGCACATTTTGAACATTGTGGCAATGGGGTCCAAACCCCCATCATCACAGTGACCAAAATGTAAGTGTGGGGTCCATAGCTGAAGCACATTTTGAACATTGTGGCAATGGGGTCCAAACCCCCATCATCACAGTGACCAAAATGTAAGTGTGGGGTCCATAGCTGAAGCACATTTCGAACATTGTGGCAATGGGGTCCAAACCCCCATCATCACAGTGACCAAAATGTAAGTGTGGGGTCCATAGCTGAAGCACATTTTGAACATTGTGGCAATGGGGTCCAAACCCCCATCTTCACAGTGACCAAAAGGTAAGTGTTGACAAAGAAAGAGGTGCAACTGCCAAACTGCATGGATGATTCCTGGTCACAGAACAACAAACACATCAGTGGCAAAGTAGTGTATGTGTCCCATTGCAACATAAATTGGGGGAGCCAAATACTGCAGTGCAAATAAGACATACCTTTGGCCATGTGCAGACAAACAACACCCATGGGGGCTGACACCGTCAACAATCATCAATGACACAATGACAGAAGTGACCATCAGAATGCAGACCCACATATTTGCACCAATGGGCACACAAATGCAGATACCCTGTGGAGACTGCAGATGTGAGGTGAACAGATACCATACCATGGCAGCAATGGGACACACAAACCATGATCATTGTGCTGACCGATGACCTAGGAGTCCCAGGGACAGCAGGGGAAACCCACCAAACTACATACAGCCAATGGCACACCCAAGATATGCCAATGCAGTGGTGCAGATGCACAAACACAAACAGGCAGACCCACACTGCACATCATACACAACAGGTGAGGGGGTGCCAGTGTCCCCAGGCAACCACACAACACATGAGGAGACCTGAATACCAATCATACAGATGTGCATACAGTGCCACACAAAGGTAACTCATGGATCCAAATCCCCTATGTGGGCAAGCAGGCATTGTCAGATGAGAGGGAGCACAAATCACACATGTCACACAGGCACGTAGGGACAGCAACTGACACAGCAAGACACAGACACACCACAGCACCACCCCCAGGGCCCCCACAATGTGGTGACCCTGGACTGCATTACAATCCCACTGTGATGACAAAGCTAAATGTGGTTCACACTGTGAACCAAAGTCATGTGTCCTGAGCAACTAACTACCATCACACCTACACAAGCACAAATCAAACAGCATGGCCAGTAAGCCAAGGCCAACATGGAGGCAGGGGCCTAGCCGGGCAACAACTCTCATCTGCACACACTCAACACCACACCCCTCGACCTCCAACAATGTGCAGCAGTGAAGCACACATGCACTGGTGACATTGCACATGCACCCATGACTATTCCAGGGTGGTGGGTGGGAACCAAGGTGCAGAAACACATCACACATGGCCACTCAACAAGAATGTCTGACACACTGCACACTACGCTGTACATGGACATGACGGCAACCAATGGGATCCCATCCACAGTCACACACCAATGAAGAAGCCAAGGTCACCCACAAAGAACACACATAGACAACAACCAACATTGCAGCCCGGACCCTGAGGAGTGCCAGCAGTCACACACACAACGTGTCACAATCACTGAAAGATAACACAAACTGGAAATCACATGACAGGGGCAAACAACAAGTGCCAAGGGAAACCTGACTGTGACCCATCTGCGTCTGCACACAAACTCAGCCCTGACAGCAAACACACCTATGGGTGACACCCTGATGACCAGTAATGTGCCATGCACCCACATCACAGAGAACCCAGGGCGAAGACTTTGGGGGAACATAGGTCAACTCAGCTAGCATCACAAACAGGTACAACACTAGGGATCACAGCATGCACAGCTAAACGGAAGTGAACACACAGACATGCACATACAACACACACCTTGGGCGCAGGCAATGTCACAGGAGTACACACTGCCATGAGGGGACTCCACTCCTGTGTGAGGAAAGCTGTGCCATATGTTGCCTCAGTAGGGCCCCATCATGTCAGCTGAGCACTTGGTCACACAATCAACAATTAGCACCAAATGAGGGCTCCCGTAACATCAGCCTGGTCATGGAAGTGCCAACGGAATCATCAGCACAGATCCAACACACTTGTATAGCAATGTTGCACTGACAACACAGATGAGTCCTTCCCCATTGATGCCCAAACCTGCATGTCCACTGGAGATGGCCACACGGTCAGGGAAGTAGACGAATTGAACAATGGCAGGCACAACAGATGTGCAGGGGTGGAAGCCACAGATGTGAAATAGGCAATCTAAGTAGGAAATCCCATTGCCAAATACTGAACACATGACACCCTCAGATGCTGCTATGGATGACATGGATACACCACAGGATAGGACACATTCCCCCTGGACCACATGGGTTCCTGCACAGTAACACTTCATTATCATGAGACCAAATATCACCATCACTGCAGCAAGGGCATGGTTAGCATCATCAACATCATGTACATCAGAAGCAAAAGCACTAGAGAACAGAAAGTTGCTTTATTCAGCATATGTGGCATTAAAAGTAGAAGTCCGGTAGAAAATAAACAAAGGCCAATGGCCAGTCCATCAACAAAGTCACAAGTGGGTGACAGTGGCAGATGCCACCCTACACATGCCTGCACAAAACCAGGGACAATCCACTAGGAGGGGCAACCGGGGGTAGGCCAGGCACCGCAGGGACAGGATCAGGGCTCACCAGGAGGAAGCAGGGAAGGGGTGGTGGGTGCTGGAGAGCCACTGACAACTGCAGTGGAGGTGTCTGACATGGTGTGTGCCGGCACAACTGGGGGCATGGCTCAGATGTTGTGGGTGCCGGCACGACTGCAGTGGACCCTGCAGATGGAGTGGACAGGTCCGCCACTGCAGTGCCCAAGTCAGACAGGGTGGTAGTGGACTCCACTGCAGTGCCTACCACCAGGGGAGGAGAATGGGGAACAGGCAAGGTGGGCTGGACAGAGGGGGAGGACACCCTCACCACATCAGTGGCACAGACAAGCGCAGCGGGGGTGTGGTGCCGGGAGAGCAAGTGGCAGGGGAGAAGGCCGGATCCTCTTGGGGATGGTATATCTGTGGGTGGGGAACCTGGGGCAGGGTGTGGTGGGGGCACCTGTGGAGTGGGGGCCTGAGGGATGGAGGAAGAAGACCTGGTGCTTGAGCTGCAGGGCGGCGGCGGGGTCTTGCTCTTACCACTCCGGGGGACTTGCGGGTGGGGGCCTCAGTCTGTCTGCGCCTGGAAGAGGGTGTCCGGGGGCAAGGGGCACTCTGCTCCGTGTGGGGGGGCTTCCTCTCCCCCCTGGATGCTGGAGCAGCTGGATCGGAGGGGAAGAGGCCGAGGTCACTGAGGAAGAGGCGCTGGGTCTTTGGGGTTGCAGGTGAGGCAAGGGAGGGTGTTTTGGAGGGAGAGGCAACTGAGGACTGCGCAGTGCCCGTGGATGCGTGTGTGTGTACCAGGGCCCCATCCCCTGTGAGTCTGGTTTCAGTCCCCTGACTGTGCGTGCGTGTGCGTTTAGTTTGTGGCGTGTGTGTCTGTGTGCTGGACGTGTGTGTGCTGGTGTGTGCCTGTGCCGGTGTGTGTGTGCTTGGGACGGGTAAGGTGCTGGGGAGTGTGGATGGAGCAGAGGCAGGAGGGGTGAGGGACTGTCTGAGGAGGGACACTGCTGCCGTCAGGGAGGAGTCCATGGACCTATTGCCCCTCTGTAGGTCAGACATGCCCGATGAGATGCCCTCCATGAACGACACCAGCTGAGTCAACAGAGCGGTGTGCGCATGGAGGACACTCAGCATGGCTGTCTGCCCTACATGGAGCTGGCGAAGGAGGTACACAGACTCCTCACTCAGGGCAGCAGGGGACACAGGGGCAGGGGTGCGGTGCCTGGCCCAAAGGAGACACGCTCCCGAACATGGGAGCCTCCACGGACCTGGGGAATGGGAGCCGATGGGAGGGCGGTGGTGGTGCTGGTGGTGGCGGGGACAGCAACACTAGCTGGGGTGTGGTGGCTGCTGACACCCGCCTCCATAAGGGAGTCATCCTCCGAGTTGCTCTGGTCCTCAGCTGAGGTGGATGGTGCTGAGGTCTCCTCGGTGTGGCTCCCCTCGCCCTCCGTGCCACTGGGTCCCTCCGACCACTCCTCGGCTGCTGACCCAGTCTGGCTCTCTGGCTCCTCCTGGTCCATGGAGCTGTCCCCTTCCGTGGCCGTGGATGTATCTGCAAACAATGGGGAAACAGACAGACATCAGTCACCTGCACCAAACGCACACACCACTGTGAGCACAGCACATTACAGAGCAAGCCCTGGCATCATTAGTTGTACATTGCTAAAAGTGCCCTAACTGAACAGGAGAAGCCAATTGTCAGTCTGATGCCAAGCATGGCACTCACATCCCACATGGCCTTGCACCCATCTGTCTGGTGTCTGTTGGATTGCAACACCCCAGTGTGGACACATGCACCAAGTACACAGTAGTTGGACAGTGCAGAGGACACGGTGTGGCATGTGGACATGCACACATCACAGCTCTTGCCACTGAGTCAGTACAGGTTTCCGGATGAAAGGGATGCCCAGAGTCAAATAGGAAATGCATGTGATGCATACCAGCGACAGACACCATGATGCACCCATGTCCTGATAGCCATCGCCACAATGGTGTGCATGTAGCACATGTCACTCCCCTGCAGGACCACCAATAAGTTGACACATGCCATGGCAGAGGCATGACTGCTAAGTCATACATCACTGTCTCAGTGATGTATGACTTGGCAGCCAGACAACAACACTATGCACTGTGTCACAATAGTAGGTCATGGGGAATGCAAGTCCTGGAGCTGCACAAGTGCACATGTACATCCCCACACAACACATCATCTTAACCCTCATCTGTCCAGGTCATACCTATTGGACATATGGGAGACCTGTGACACTACCCTCTGAACCTGAGCCCCTCACAATCTGCTGTGAATGGGGAACAGCTGCCTGAACTTCACATTCGCATACCCCAGTCTGCATGGGCAGCTGATCAAACACCTATGTGACACACAAGTATCGTCTCCTATGGTCACATCTCCAGGGGCATGCTGAGCCCCTACCAAGAAACACCCCAGCAGTCCTGGCAAGTAATCCACAGCACACTGACACAGAGGCAGACACCTGAGGGGTCAAATCACTGCGCACAATGTGTCAGCTGATACACGGGAGTGGGAGTACAGAGTGCATTGCATGGCCTGGAGTAGGCATGACTGTCCTGCTCCACATGAATGAGGGATGAGCCCTGGACAGTGGATAGCTGTCTATGTATGTGTGACACACGTAATCTGCACACTCCTGGGGCCCAAACATTGTTCCCACCTGCTGTATGGGCGTGTGCCACATACCCCAGGCACATGTGGTGGCTCAGCTCAGCAAGTGGACCGCATATCAAAGCAATACGCAGATTACATGTCCGAACACAGGCGTTGTGTGAACAATGGACCCACCCATGATGCCCACAACAGAGTTAGGGAAACAGATGCTGTCCCCCACCTTTAGTGAAGCAAACTGCAAGGACACAGTCCCAAGTGACACAATTCCCTGAATGTAAGGGCCACACCTGGGTATCAGATGAGCAGTGGGCAGTGCACAATAGAGGGACATGGCTCCTGGACAACATGACTGCTGCACTGTGGCAGTTGAACCAGGCCAGAGGAGGGCACAAAGCATGTAATACAGAGTTCACAGTGCAGTCTTTGACTCACCCCCTCCTTGCTGCTGTCTGGCCTTCAGCTGCCCATCCAGGTCTGGAAACACCACCGCCAGGATCTGGAGCATGTGGGGGGTCAGGGTCCGTGTTCCGCCCCTCCTGCGAGGAGGCGACAGCTTCAGCTGGACCCGTGCAATCCTCCGGGTCCAGCCCCGAAGGTCCTGCCACCTCTTCTGGCAGTTGCGGATCCGGCGCTTGTAGACCCCCACGGACCGGACAGCCCGGACGATGTCCTTCCAGATCTCCTGCTTCCGATGGGCATTAACCTGTCAGGATGACAAAGTGAAAAGGCCATTACTACACATGCAACATATCCGTGCATGACACAGTTGTATATACATGTCTCAATCACAGGGGCACATGATGTACACAGGCAGTGCAAAGCTGCCCATGGACAGTTTGCCAGACGTCACTACATGGTATCATTGCATGGGAAGTAAAACCTTGTTCAAATGCACTGTCACTGCACCATACCTGTCCAGTGCATGTCACTACACACTATGGGGGTGACAACTACTCAGTGAGCCTGCTAGCCAGTGGCGTGCAGACTTTCAGCCTTGCTAGTCAGACAATATGCACATTCAGAAAGGCAGTGCACAGAACACTCACCTGCTCCCCTGGTGTCCCATACAGCTTGCTGTACTGTGGAAGTAGGCTGTCCAGCAGGGCCTGGTTCTCCTCAAGGCTGAAGGCTGGGGCTCTCTCCACAGTACGTGCCATTGCAGGGTCCAGAGGGGCAGAGACAGCAGCAGTGCAGTGGCAGATGTCGTCCTGGAGCATGTTGTGCAGGCAAGTGAGCTCTCAGGGGAACAGCCAGCAATATATATGTGCTGGAGAGGCAGATACTGTCCCTTGTGTCCAAAGTGATAGGTCCAAGTCGTTTGCATCTTCTGAATCTGGCCAATCCATGGAATAGCAGCACCAAAACACGCCCACAGCATCCTTCAAATCTTCAACTTCATGACATACATGATTTTGCAACATTGTTGTGGGTGACCAACTGATTTTCCAGTAACCGACTCGTTCAAAATTCGAAAACGCGTCCGTTGCCAGGCAAGGCCATTGTCAATGGGTGCGCACCGATCGGTCCATTGCGGTACAACGCGTACAGGGGTACAACGCGTACCCGCACACATTGAATGCAATGGGCCGGCCGGGGGCACCGATCGGTCCATTGCAGTTCAACGCGTACAGGGGTACAACGCGTACCGCGCACATTGAATGCAATGGGCGGCCGGGGCACCGATCGGTCCGTTGCGTGTACAACGCGTACAGGGGTACAACGCGTACCCGCACACATTGAATGCAATGGGCCGGCCGGGGCACCGATCGGTCCATTGCAGTTCAACAGCGTACAGAGGTACAACGCGTACCCGCACATTGAATGCAATGGGCCGGCCGGGGCACCGATCGGTCCATTGCAGTTCAACGCGTACAGGGGTACAACGCGTACCCGCACATATTGAATGCAATGGGCGGCCGGGGCACCGATCGGTCCATTGCAGTTCAACGCGTACAGGGTACAACGCGTGCCCGCACACATTGAATGCAATGGGCCGGCCGGGGCACCGATCGGTCCATTGCAGTTCAACGCGTACAGAGGTACAACGCGTGCCCGCACACATTGAATGCAATGGGCAGGCCGGGGCACCGATCGGTCCATTGCGGTACAACGCGTACAGGGTACAACGCGTGCCCGCACACATTGAATGCAATGGGCCGGCCGGGGGCACCGATCGGTCCATTGCAGTTCAATGCGTACAGAGGTACAACGCGTACCCGCACACATTGAATGCAATGGGCCGGCCGGGGGCACCGATCGGTCCATTGCGGTGCAACGCGTACAGGGGTACAACGCGTACCCGCACACATTGAATGCAATGGGCCGGCCGGGGCACCGATCGGTCCATTGCAGTTCAACGCGTACAGGGGTACAACGCGTACCCGCACACATTGAATGCAATGGGCCGGCCGGGGCACCGATCGGTCCATTGCGGTACAACGCATACAGGGGTACAACGCGTACCCGCACACATTGAATGCAATGGGCCGGCCGGGGCACCGATCGGTCCATTGTGGTACAACGCGTACAGGGGTACAACGCGTACCCGCACACATTGAATGCAATGGGCCGGCCGGGGCACCGATCGGTCCATTGCGGTACTAACGCGTACAGGGTACAACTGGTACCCGCACACATTGAATGCAATGGGCGGCCGGGGCACCGATCGGTCCATTGCAGTTCAACGCGTACAGGGTACAACGCGTACCCGCACACATTGAATGCAATGGGCCGGCCGGGGCACCGATCGGTCCATTGCGGTACAACGCGTACAGGGGTACAATGCGTACCCGCACACATTGAATGCAATGGGCCGGCCGGGGCACCGATCGGTCCATTGCAGTACAACGCGTACAGGGGTACAACGCGTACCTGCACACATTGAATGCAATGGGCCGGCCTGGGGCACCGATCGGTCCATTGCAGTACAACGCATACAGGGGTACAACGCGTACAGGGGTACAACGCGTACCCGCACACATTGAATGCAATGGGCCGGCCGGGGGCACCGATCGGTCCATTGCAGTTCAACGCGTATAGGGGTACAACGCGTACCCGCACACATTGAATGCAATGGGCCGGCCGGGGGCACCGATCGGTCCATTGCAGTACAACGCGTACAGGGGTACAACGCGTACCCGCACACATTGAATGCAATGGGCCGGCCGGGGGCACCGATCGGTCCATTGCTGTTCAACGCATCACTGTACATGTGACTGGCATATGTCAGCATGCCTGTCTCAGATGGACATATGCCAGCCACAGATAGCTCCCAGGGAGTGAGGGACACACCTACATCACGACAGCCTGTCCAAACTTTATCATAAGGCATGTAAGGCTGCATTTCCTATTGTGTGCATGTTGCTGTACATGTTGTCCTGTGGGTGTCACCTGTGGGCAGCCACCCCCAGGCTGTGCACGTGTTAATGGGGACAGGATCCTGGGTGTTACGTGTACATGACCACTGTGATGTGCAACTGTTCATATCTGGGCATGTGCCATGGTCACATTTCACGGTGGTGTATGTGTATGTCATGTCACATACCCCGTGAGTCCCATGTGGGACGGTATGTTTGAGCCAGGGTGTCCCAGTGGCACAATAGTGATGGTCCTCCACAGTCTTTGTGCATGTAGTGTTTACAATGTCTCTGATTTCATGTGCACAATGGGAGACAGTCTCCACATCCACGTTGTGTGTGCATGGACTTTGATGTTGTGCGTGTGTGTGTCACAGACGTCCATGTCTGTCCTGCCGTGGCAAGTGGGACCACTACCTGTGGGGGTCATGGTTGTTTTGCTGTGGTGTATACATGATACTCCATGTAATGCCAGTGTCCATGTGGCAATACAGGGTCCCTGGGAATGTACCTGTCGTTGAGCTGTGGTGCCTGGGGCACATCTGTCCTCACATGTCACTGTGGGGGTGATTGTGACACGGCAGCAGGAGATGGGAACTGTGACACGGCCTCATGATATCCAATGGGCCAACCTGGGACTAATTGATGCCACCTGTTGGACCGTGTTGACAGATGTTGGCCATGTATGTACCATACATGTCCTTACGGAACTGCACACTTCATGTAGTTGTGCCTCATAATGATGTATGTTGGGATATTGAGTGTGTTCAATGCCGCATATGTGGGGTGACTGACAATCTTGCTTACTTCTCCTCTGCACTGCAGGGCTCCTGCTGTCCATCGACCATTCCCAGACCTGGCAACGATGGTGGAACGGGACAGCATCCGACGGTACCGCTTCACCAGGCAGCTGATTGAGCATTTGGCAGTGCAGTTGTCCCCACATTTGCAGCCTGGCCGGCCGTATCCTACAGCGCTGACCCCCAAGGTGAAGGTGATGGCAGCCCTACACTTCTTTGCCACCGGTACCTTCCAACATACTGTGGCGACTGCTGGTGGGATGTCACAGACCATGTTGAGCCGTGTGCTCCGCGATGTTTTGGCGGCAATGTTGCTATTCCTGAACCGGTACATCTATTTCCCTAGACTGCGACGACTCACTGACGTGAAGAGTGACTTTTATGCCCTGGGGAGGATGCTGCATGTCATTGGCTCCATTGATGGGACACATGTGGCTTTGGTACCACCACAGGCCCAGGAGCAGGCCTACAGGAACCGCAAGCACTACCACTCGGTCAATGCACTGGTGGTGTGTCTTGCAGACATGACCATCACACACGTGTGTGCCCGTTTCCCTGGTTCAGCACACGATGCCTTTGTGATGAGGAGTAGTTGCATCCCCAGGATGATGGCACAGATGCAGAACCAGCGTGCCTGGCTTGTCGGTGTGTACTGACTTTGTGCCATTGTGTGTGATCTGATCTGTAGTATTCCGCCCACTTTTCCTAGTCAGCTAATGTGCACTTGTCTGTCCGTAGGTGACTCGGGATACCCCAACATGCCGTGGTTGCTGACACCCCTCAGGAACCCTGTGACACCAGCCCAGATGCGCTACAATGAGGCACATGGTCAGACCAGGAGAGTGATTGAGCGGACATTTGGTCTCCTGAAGAGCCGCTTCCGCTGCCTGGACAAGACCGGAGGGTCCCTCCCATATGCCCCTGCGAAAGTGTGCAAGATTATCATCGTCTGCTGCATGCTCCACAACCTGGCAGTGCGGAAGGAGTTGCCTCTCATCCAGGATGACAATGACCAACATCCGGCACCTGTGGAGGATCCTGGCCTGGACCACGATGCCAGTGACGATGATGATGATGATGAGGGTGATGTCCGCACACAGCTCATCACCAACTTCTTTAGCTGAATGTGAGTATCCTGAGGTGTCATGTCAATGATGTGAGTTGGCATGATGTGTAGGTGGTGCTCTAGTGCTGTTGGAGTGTGTCCATGGGCTACTTGACTGGATGTGTGTTGCGATGTGTGCTTACAGGTGGGCTGTACTCCCCAACAGTGTTGACATGCTAACTTGGTTCTGGGTGGGTATCTTGTAACATGTATTGTGCATGAGTTTTGCTGTTCTGTCCTGTACTCCATTGCTTTTGACTGTGTGTCATTTCTGTCCTTCACAGGGTACTTTCAGATTCGTTTGGTCAACTGTGTCCACCGACGACGTGATTGCACTTCCAGGCTGGTAGCTGTTGTGTCCCTACAGGTGATGTGCGCCACACCCATGGACTTCCTTCCGTCTACAGTTGTTGACTGTGTGCCCGCTGCCAGGTGGGATTACCTTGCATCTGTAGTGGTTACGACATGTTGCAACTGTGTAATAAACCTGTGCTTCACTTTGTGATGTGCGTTGTCTGTGGTCACACATTTGACTGCCATTTGCTTACTGCACCTGTGGGCTACTTGACTACAACTGGGAATGGGTGTGGTGTCTGTGCATTGCACCGTCTTCCTGGCAACATCAGTGTAGGCAATGAGTCAGATGGCCTAGGTGTGTATGTGTTGTGTAGCCCTGGTGGTGTGTCTCCCTCATATGTGTCACGTTGCCTTTACTCACATGCCTGTGTTGTCCTTGCTGTTGCAGTTCGCATACACAGTGTAATTTTGCAGTTCATCATCCCCATAACAGCACCCACGTTGGAATCACAACAGAGGCAAGTATGGTGTATTAGTGTGTTTATTGTGATACATTTGTGTGAATAGTGCATAGGCTGGGTAGTGCTGTACATAAATCTTGCAATCCGAAGTTCCTAGGTGAATTGAAAGTCCTGGTAGACAGAATCCCCAGTATCGGGGCCACAGTTGTCTCAGACATTGGTCCAACTTGTACTCCCCATGCAATGTGTGGGAGTAGTGTTGCCGTCAACAGGGTGAACAGTCTGTGCACAAAGGTGAACATCCAGAACAGGTTCAGGCTTCCTGGGAGTTGCGCTTGGCCATCGGCCTCTCACTTGCCCCTCCTCGGACGACCCCTCTTCTTGGGGGGCCCTCAAGTACAGGCTGCTGCAGTGCAGGGGACTCTCCGCCAGAGTCATCCTCCCTCCCTGTGGCAGTTGCAGTTTGTTCGGCACCAGATGTTGTTGGCACACAGGGAGGTGTGGACTGGTTGCTGTTCATCTGGCGGAGGCATTGTAAGATGTCCCTGTGCACCGCCGTCATCTCATGCAGTGCATCCCACTTGGACTCCACGCGGGACATGTGTGAGTCCACGCGAGACATGTGTGACTCCACGTGGGACATGTGGGAGTCCAAGCGGGCATGATGGGCAGCCTGCTGCTGTTTCATGTCTCTGAGGAGCCCCACTACCTGGCTGAGGTCTCCGGTGCAGGACTGGTACGCATCAGCTATGCGTACCAGTTGTGGGTCATCATGCACACCAGCAACCTCTGCAAGCAGCGACCTCTGTCTCCCACCCCTCCCACCACCCCTGCTGACATGTGCAGTGCGTGCAGTGGCACGCACAGATGACCCTGGTCCACCTTGGGGGTTGGTGGTGGTGGTGGTGTCCATGGCCCCAGGTTGGTCCAGGGTCCCTGTGCTGGTGTTGCTCCTTGTTCTGTCCATGTCGGCAGGGATGGTATTTGTGGTGACAGTCGTTGGAGGGGTGGGTGCAGGGGGTGCAGCTGGTGGTCCTGCTGGTGCTGCAGCTGGTGGTCCTGCTGGTGCTGCATGTAGACTTGCACCGGATGTGCCAGGTTGGTCTTCTTCGTCCGAGGAGGACAGAGGCTGTACGACGCCAGTGAGCTCCGCATCCTCTTGAGCCTGGGACTGGGACTCCTCAGCGTCTGCTGCTGTGTCCCCATCATCACCTGTTTTTGGGAGACACACACAATGTATGTTATGTTTCTGCAGGCATCAATGGTTGACACACATGACAGTTGTGACTGTGCCTCTGGGTGCGGGCCTGTACATTGCATTGTCCTAAGTCGTCACAGTCAGGGGTTGATATTGGTGTGGCACATTGTCCTGCATTATTTGGGCATTTCTATGTATTTTTTGGGGTGTGAACATGGTCTGCATTGGTTGTGTTTGGTTGACAGCCGGCCCTCCTTCCCACCCACCCAGCCAGTCAGTTATCCCACCATGGACTGTGCTTGCATTGCAGGGAGTGGAAGTTGTCTCTCAGGATGTCAGTCAGTGGTGTCCTGCTGTTTGTTGGTGCACAGTTGCCAGCAGGGCCTTGTGCTCCCCACAGCAGTAGCCAGTGTCAGCCATCTTGTGAGTCCTTCTCCACTCCCTGTGATGTGAGCATGGTTCAGGGTGGTGTTGATGGGACAGTTGTGGGGGTGACCAATATCAGTGACTACGACTCCCATCATGCTATTGCCTCCACCCCCTTCCCAGCATGCCCATGCTTCCTTCCTTTTGATTCTGCTTCCCTATGGGGTGGGCTGGCTGTGCTGACAGGATGGCTGGGAGTGTTGTCCTGGCAGTTGTTTGGCTAAGAGTCCCAAGAGTGTCCCTGTGCTTCACACAACATAACCCAGGGTGGTGGTTCTTTGTGGGATCTTGTGTTAGGATGGGGGGCATTGCATTCTACCAGGTGGGTTCTGTGGAGTTTGTGTTGGGGTGTGTGTGAGGGAGGTGCTTGTGACTATGGTCAGTGCTGCAAGTCCTCCTTCCCACCCACCCAGCCAGCCAGTTATCCCACCATGGAACGTGCTTGCATTGCAGGGAGTGGAAGTTGTCTCTCAGGATGTCAGTCAGTGGTGTCCTGCTGTTTGTTGGTGCACAGTTGCCAGCAGGGCCTTGTGCTCCCCACAGCAGTAGCCAGTGTCAGCCATCTTGTGAGTCCTTCTCCACTCCCTGTGATGTGAGCATGGTTCAGGGTGGTGTTGATGGGACAGTTGTGGGGGTGAGCAATATCAGTGACTACGACTCCCATCATGCTATTGCCTCCACCCCCTTCCCAGCATGCCCATGCTTCCTTCCTTTTGATTCTGCTTCCCTGTGGGGTGGGCTGGCTGTGCTGACAGGATGGCTGGGAGTGTTGTCCTGGCAGTTGTTTGGCTAAGAGTCCCAAGAGTGTCCCTGTGCTTCACACAACATAACCCAGGGTGGTGGTTCTTTGTGGGATCTTGTGTTAGGATGGGGGGCATTGCATTCTACCAGGTGGGTTCTGTGGAGTTTGTGTTGGGGGGTGTGTGAGGGGAGGTGCTTGTGACTATGGTCAGTGCTGCAAGTCCTCCTTCCCACCCACCCAGCCAGCCAGTTATCCCACCATGGAACGTGCTTGCATTGCAGGGAGTGGAAGTTGTCTCTCAGGATGTCAGTCAGTGGTGTCCTGCTGTTTGTTGGTGCACAGTTGCCAGCAGGGCCTTGTGCTCCCCACAGCAGTAGCCAGTGTCAGCCATCTTGTGAGTCCTTCTCCACTCCCTGTGATGTGAGCATGGTTCAGGGTGGTGTTGATGGGACAGTTGTGGAGGTGACCAATATCAGTGACTACGACTCCCATCATGCTATTGCCTCCACCCCCTTCCCAGCATGCCCATGCTTCCTTCCTTTGATTCTGCTTCCCTGTGGGGTGGGCTGGCTGTGCTGACAGGATGGCTGGGAGTGTTGTCCTGGCAGTTGTTTGGCTAAGAGTCCCAAGAGTGTCCCTGTGCTTCACACAACATAACCCAGGGTGGTGGTTCTTTGTGGGATCTTGTGTTAGGATGGGGGCATTGCATTCTACCAGGTGGGTTCTGTGGAGTTTGTGTTGGGGTGTGTGAGGGGAGGTGCTTGTGACTATGGTCAGTGCTGCAAGTCCTCCTTCCCACCCACCCAGCCAGCCAGTTATCCCACCATGGAACGTGCTTGCATTGCAGGGAGTGGAAGTTGTCTCTCAGGATGTCAGTCAGTGGTGTCCTGCTGTTTGTTGGTGCACAGTTGCCAGCAGGGCCTTGTGCTCCCCACAGCAGTAGCCAGTGTCAGCCATCTTGTGAGTCCTTCTCCACTCCCTGTGATGTGAGCATGGTTCAGGAGTGGTGTTGATGGGACAGTTGTGGGGGTGACCAATATCCGTGACTACGACTCCCATCATGCTATTGCCTCCACCCCCTTCCCAGCATGCCCATGCTTCCTTCCTTTTGATTCTGCTTCCCTGTGGGGTGGGCTGGCTGTGCTGACAGGATGGCTGGGAGTGTTGTCCTGGCAGTTGTTTGGCTAAGAGTCCCAAGAGTGTCCCTGTGCTTCACACAACATAACCCAGGGTGGTGGTTCTTTGTGGGATCTTGTGTTAGGATGGGGGCATTGCATTCTACCAGGTGGGTTCTGTGGAGTTTGTGTTGGGGGTGTGTGAGGGGAGGTGCTTGTGACTATGGTCAGTGCTGCAAGTCCTCCTTCCCACCCAGCCAGCCAGATATCCCACCATGGAATGTGCTTGCATTGCAGGGAGTGGAAGTTGTCTCTCAGGATGTCAGTCAGTGGTGTCCTGCTGTTTGTTGGTGCACAGTTGCCAGCAGGGCCTTGTGCTCCCCACAGCAGTTGTCAGTGTCAGCCATCTTGTGAGTCCTTCTCCACTCCCTGTGATGTGCGTATGGTTCATGGTGGTGTTGATGGGACAGTTGTGGGGGGGCAATATGTGTGACTGCGACTCCCATGATGCTATTGGCTACACTGACTTGGCCAGCATACACAGAATTCCTTCCTTTGAGTGGTCTTCACTGTGTGTTGGTGTTGTTGTGGTGGCTACATGTCTGGATGTGTTTGTTAGTTCTATTTGTGCCACTGCCTAGCTGTAGTTGTAGTTGTGTTTGTACATGTGATGGCACAGTTGGATGTGACTTTTTTGATGGCATGTGTTGTGTTTATCTGACTGACATACACATTTTGGGATGATTCTGTTCTGGTTGCTGTGTAATTGCTATGAGTGCATGGTTTGACTCTCCCCTTGACAGTGATGTGTGTGTGTTTTGTGGCAGTATATTGTGTACATTTGTTGTGTACTCACCAGGCTCTGGGATGTCCTCTAGTCCATATACGCTCACTGGCGGAAGGATGGCCCGCACCTTCTCCTCCCAGGGCCTGAGGTATATTGGCTTGGCAGGAGGGCCACTGCCGGTGTATTGGCTGTTGATGTAGTCTTTCTTGAGCAGGTCCCGTACCCTCCTGCGCACGTCATACCACCTGTTCTGGATGTCGCTCTTTGTGCGCCGACATGGTGATTGTGCGTTCACCCTGTTGATGATCCTCTCCCACATCTTGGTTTTCTGGGAGATGGGGGTCTGTTGGACCAGTGTGCCAAACAGCTGTGGCTCTACCCTGAGGATCTCGTCTACCATGACTTCCAATTCACAATCTAGGAACTTGGGATTCTTCTTGGGGGCATGGTGATGGGTGGTGATGGTGAGTGATGTGTGTGTTGGTGTGCAGGTGAGGGTGTGTGAGTGTGTGTTTTGCTGGGTGTATGTGAGGTAGGTATTTGTTGGTGTGCTGATGGTGTGTGGCTTGTGTGAGGGATGAGCTGTGGGTGTGTGGTTGCTTTCTCTTGGGTGCTGGCAGTGGAATGGCATTTGCAAAGGATCATGGTTGTGATTTGTGTCCTTTATATGGGTGGAGTTGTGGGTGTGTCTTTGTTCTCTGTCCCCACCCCCCAGTATTTATTGGCTTAGTAATTGCTTGTTTGGCCTTTTTTGTGTGATTTTTCCTTTGTACTGTCTGTGTATGTTGGAAACGTTCTTGTGACCGAGTCGGACCCTGCATTTGTCTCGTACGGTGTTCTCCGTTTCGTTCACGCTGTGTTTGTGCAGTTTTCTATGCTGCGTACGCGTCGGTCGCGGTGTTTTGTGTTGCTTCGGCTCGGTTTTGTATGCGTGTCGGTCGTACGGCTTGGCCTCCGTCCGACTCGCTCGTGGTTTTCGCGCCTTGCATCGTACTTTGCGGTTTGGAGTCGCGTGTACGTTTCGGTCGGATTTGTTCCGGGTGCGTGTCGGTCGGTTGGATTTGCGTGTTTTTCCGACCGGATTGCTGTTTTCCGTGCGGCTCGGTCGGTCGAATTGGGTTCGGTACGTGTCGGTCGGATTTTGCACGCCTTGCATCGTACTTGGCGTGTCGGGCGCCACAGGTACGTGTCGGTCGGTATAATTTCCGGATCCGAGTCGGTCGGTGCTTTTTCCGGCTCGAATCGGAATCGACCCCATATATTTTGAATGTGGGGGATTCAGATTATCCATGGTTAGCAGAGATATTGTATTGAAATTGTCAAGAATCGAATTTTCTATCCTAATCATCATGAAGGCGTGTAAGATACAAAAGAGGACAGAGAATGAGTAACTTGTTTAAAGAAAAAGGCAGTTTGATAGTTTTCCATGTCCACACCTCCTAGTTCCTTTGGAAGGCTCAATTTTTTTATTGAAAATCTCATTTTGTTTTTGGTCTGCCATAAGAAGTTAGTGGTAGAATTATTCTAATTTGCTATGAAAGTCATCTGATAATGATAAAGGGAGCATATTTATAAGTAAGGTTTCCAGTTATCCGTTTTTACGGATTTTTATAGATAAATTCAGACAGAAAAAAATCTATATTCCTGTCTGTATTTATTTTTAAATATGGAAATTTACAGCAAATAGGTTTTCTTTTGGACGATTTTCACTACTGTTAATCATGGGTGCTAAGTTAATAGCTGTGCAGGATAACAGGTAGGGGAGTTAAAAAAAGAAGCACTAAATCTGTTTAAGCTATTCTACAATGCAAATTATTTCAGATGACTGTATTGTACTGTAAATGTCTAAACCTCATTTGACATTCAAAAGACGAGTAAATATTTGTTGGTTAAATAAATATACCTGTTGCACCTTCATTTTTACATTAAGCACAAAATAAATACAAATGAATTGAGCAAAAACTAAATATGGATAAATGCAGACATGAAACGTCAAAAAAATAAATACCATAAAACTGGGAGCCCTACTTATAAGATAGTTGACTATTGGTGTGATCATCATATCTATAGTTTCAATCCAGCTCCACCAATTTATACATTTTTTGATCAACCATCTAGGTGATCTGAGATTTTTTGAACTGTTACTATTTCATTATGTTTAATGTTCTCAGTAAGATTATTTCCAAATCCTATTTCTAAATATTTTAAGTAATGGATTGCCAGCATAATCTTGCAGTGCCCAGTATTCTTTAGAAGCTAGTGCTTTTAAAATTGTAACCTCATATTTGTCATTATTGAGTTTATACCCTGAAATAGTGGAACATGCCTTTATTGTATCCATTACGTCTCTAATCAAGGGCGCCCCATCTTCTGTTACTATAAGAATATCATCAGCATAGACTGCGATTTTCATAGTAAAAACCTTAAAGTGTAGTCCTGAAATTTTTTCAGTATTTTTAATATTATATATCAATGGTTCTAATGCAAGAAGAGAAAGTGTAGGTGAGAGCGGACAACCTTGAGGAGACAAAGAGTAAATAGTTCAGAGATGATTCTGCCAACTTTGATTCTAGCTTAGGGATTTGCATATAAAGCCAATACCATTTTAATAAAGTCATCACCTAGGTCAAATTTGTGTAGAACAGCTTTAAGGAATGTCCAAGATACTTTATCAAAAGCATTTTCTGCATCACGTGTGATTGCTGCTTTCGGAATGTGGGTTATTCTGGCCTTTTCTATTACATGACAGAGGAGTCTTGTGTTGTTGCTAGATATCAGTTTTTTTCATAAAACACATCTGATCTTGGTCAATTAACCTTGGAAGAATAGATTCCAATCTTTTTGCCATACTTTTTTTTATATAGTTTGCCATCAAGATATAAAAGAGATATCCTTCTGTAGTATTTTGCATAATTGAGATCTTTCCCTCTTTGGATAGAACCACAATTGTAACATCAGCATAAGTGCCCTTAATGATCCCCAAAGCCCTTAAATTGGTTAAAGAGAGCTTTAAGAGGTTCTGAATTAGCTCAGATAAGGGCTTGAAAGATTTTTCAGAGAACCAATTTGGTCCAGGCGCTTTTCCCAATTTCAGTTAGTTTATGGAGTTCGAGACTTCTATCAATGAAAATGAGTTTATTTATGGCAGCCTTATCTATATCCAATACTGTCAGAAGGTTCAGACCAATTAGATAATCTTCACACTCTGATTAATAAACCTATTGTTCATGTGAAGCTCGTCATAGAAAGATTTCAAGATATCTGCTATTTTTTGAGGTTTTATATGTAGATTGCCTTGATTGTCTTTAAGATATGTAATGGAATATTTGTTTTTCTCAAATTTCAAGTAAGATGCCAGTATCATGCCAGTCTTGTTAGCTTCACAAAGTTTTAATCTCTTTTTTTTATTAACCAGGATCCCGGCTCTGGAACTAAGAATCTTATTATATTCAAATTTCTTTTTTATAAGAGTGTGCAGTAATGAGTTGTCTTTAAGTTAATGTGTTGACATTCAAGATTTTTAATTTCGTTCCTTAATTCTAACAAACGTCTGTTATTTTCTTTATTCATGTTTGTCTGTATCATTATTAATTCACCTTTAATTATCACTATAAAGGCTTCCCATCTAATGGTTGAGGATATATCATGATTGGAATTCTCTTTTAGATAATTTGAGAATGCTCTATTTAATAGCTTAACATTTTTATTGTTAGATAAGATCTTTTAATCTCCAAGATTTATTTTCAGTTTTAGTAAATTGTCCAGATAGGGACAAGGTAACATACAAGTGATCTGGCAACACGCTTGTTTTTTCTGTTTGAGCTATCATGTGTACAAAATTACTTGAAATTAGTATGTAGTTAATCCTAGAGTAAGAATTATTGGGCACAGAGTAGAAGGTATTGTCATTAGTGTTTGGGTATTGCAGAATCTGGCTATCCTTTAAATCAAGTTTGGCACAAACATTTTTATTGCATTGTGAGATTTAGGAGGATGATAGCTACACTAGGAGTTCCCATCTGAATAACTATCAATCTGCAGATTAATGTCACCCCCAACAATGACTATATCATCACCCTGACATCTTTGTTCTATAAGTTAGTTCTCGCCAAAATAGAGGGCCGTCATTACTTGGGGCATAGATATTTATCAGATAAATTGTTTTCCTGTCCTTGTATGGCTTGAAGATAATCCACCTTCCCTCCTCATCAATTAAATTGGAATGTACTTTGGTATTGGCTTTTTTGCTATAAACATGATAATGCCATTTCTTTTATTTGTTGACGGAGAGCATATTCCTTCCACCCAAATATTCTTCTAGAAAACAGCCTCCTTGTCTCCAGGTTTGGTCTCTTGGAGCAGTATAATGTCTCCTTTTAATTTATATAGGTAGTCAGAGATTTGACGTCTTTTAATCAGGCAATTCAGGCACTTCATGTAATGAGAAAGAATTTTAAAAGTTGGTTACAACTGAGATTCCTTATTGTGAGTTCTATCATTAATAGGTTAGATGGTTAGATATAGTTATGATAGTCAATACTCTTATGTAGATTGCACATGTTATATCTAATTTTTTTGTTTGCACATAGTATTGCCTTGTAATGGTGATTAAGACTAAATCCTGTGATGTAGATGTCATTTACTGTCCACAACAGAATTATAAAGCAGCACCATGAATAACAATAGAGAGAAAAGGTGAAACATAACCAAAACCTCCAGAAGCCCTGACCCAACCCCCTACCCCCCAACCCACCACCCAACTCCCGACAATTGTACTGTAGTGGTATGGCGATGAAAAGAGTAAGAGTCAATCACTCCATGGGTTCAGGACTTTGTATCATCAAAGAGCAGAATAAAAAAATAATATCACTCCTTCTTGCAATATAGTAATGGAAACCAAAAATAAGTGTGGTTTGGAATAAAGACCATACTGCGATTAAACCGATAGCAAGAGTGCTACATTACACATGGAGAACATTGTATATTTCTTGAACACAGCCTTTGGCACAGGGCTAAGAAACCTTTCCTTATTTCTACTGCTCATGTTGAATAGTCTTGAAAAATATAATTTTAGCACCATTACATTCAATATTATTATTTTTACTTATGTGATTCAAAATTCTCTCTGAATGCTGGAATCTCAGTGGTTTACAGATAATCGGTCTTGGAGAAGCTTTGCCTGGAATTCTGTGTGTTGGAACTCTATGAGCTCTTTCCATTTCGAAGGATTTTGTAAAGTTTATGCCTGCCATTTGAGGGATTCTTTGTTTCAGGAAGGTGATGCACGAGCCAGACAAGTCCTCTGAACCTTCTGGGATTCCAAAAAACCTCAAGTTCCCCCTTCTGTTTCTGTCTTCCAATACAGCCATCTCTTTTTGAATGATAGATGTTTTCAATTTTAACTCAATAAGATCCTTTTTTACTCCAGTTTCACAGTCCTCCAGTATGCTAATTCTTTTCTCTGCCTCAGCTGTTCTAGTATTTATTTGTTTCCTGTCCATTCTGATGGCAGCTATTTGGCTAAGTTGTCAACGTCTTCTAGTTTTTTTAATATGATGTCCATAGTGTTGTTTATGTCTATTTCTCCGTTAATGGGTGAATCCGGATTGGGAGGATCAGCCTTGATATGCTTCAAGTTCATTTTGTTTTCCTTCTCTTCCATGTTATGTGTGTTATGTGTAGTAGACAATGTCCCCAGAAAGTAGGTGAGCTTCAATGCTTGTGAGTATAATCTAACCGTTAGATAGCACAATTACACAGCAACTCCGGTATTGTATTGTTGTTCCGAACAAACTCTGCAGAAAGTTTTGTAGTTGTGACAATGGTTATAGGATCAAGGCTGCATTGCATTACTATTTTTGAGAGAGAACTATCTGCCACACTCACAGTGAGGTTGTATTTCAATCACAATGGCATAATAAACATTCTGGTTTGCCCGACTGCCAATTAACATGAATTAAGACATGCATGTGTTGTCTCTGCCAAACCGTGCATATACCCTGTAGAAACAGAGAACTCCTTCATGTACTGTAGGCTTAAGCGTGCCTTCAAGATTTCAGTGTCGTACCCCTTCACTACATCAAATTAGGTGTGGCCCTCCAGTATTTAGAACTGGATTGGCAAAACTGAATTGCTCTATGTACTGCGAAGATCACATCAATACAAAATGAGGAGCTGCCTAAGAAATGATGGGCTCCTCGTTTGTGCCAATATTATAATGAGCTCATCCAGTAAAGTAGTGCACTGTGTTGGTCTGCCATAGAAGTAATTGAAAGGCCGCAAACAAATCCTTCGTCCATTCTGGGCATCGCCATTTTGAAGTCTTCTGTGTAAGGAGCACTCCGCCAGAGAAACTCCTTGTTATTGATGTATTGCTCAGGGAAGCACATTCAAATTATGCCTTGACCCTTCATGGACAGAGTTGTAAATATACAAGTCAGGAGAGACTCCCAGTTACACTGTAAAGTGAATTAAAGAACCCCAGAGGCACGGAGTTGCTCTGGCTAGGCAGGCATTCCCTCACCATCCAAGCCACGCCCCCTCTGTAAAAGACAAGTCCTCAGGGATGGGGTTTGCCAATATTGCTCTGAGTCTGTGCAAGATCTTTCTCCGAAAGGGTTGTATCTTGTGGCATGAGTGATATATAAATTAATTCAATTAAATCTCCCACTTTACCGCACTCTCTTCAGCATAGCGGGCTCACCCTGGGGTAAAACTTGAGTAATTTAGCCCGGCACAAGTACCAGTTGTATACTCATTTATAATAAGCTTCTTTGCCTAGAATACTGGGTGAAGTTGTATGTAAATGGTGCCATATTCATGCCCATCGTTGCCCTGTGAGTTTACTTCCTCTAAGTGTATGCCAATTGATCTCATAAGTGTGTACGAGTGATAGTGTCTCTGTGATTATTAACTTGTAAAGAGAAGAAATGACCTCTTTGGAGGCTGTGATATATTTGATAAGTTGTTCCATTGGTGTCGGATCTTGCGTCATTGCTTCTTTAATAGTTGGGTGTAAGACCCAGTGTCTTAATTGAGCATAATGTAACCTTTCATGTTCGCGTAGTTCGAACTTTTTACATTCAAGAAATGGTTTGACATAGCCTTTGAAGTACATATTGCTCACCTTGAGACAGCCGTCTCTACGCAAAGCATTAAAAGGCCCTGGAGTTAGTACTAGTGTGAAAGATTGCTTACAATGAATAGATGTGTAAGGGGAAGGACATGTGGTCAGTTGCAATATATTGCTGATCTCTTCTCAAGTTTGTAGGGTTATAGCAATGAGCTCGGGGGTCTATCGCTTTTTGGCTTCCAGATTAGGTCCATAGGGATGGGCCTGACATGGCTCTATCCCTCCAAGGTTTTACTGATTCACGTGCACTCCATTCTGCTAGTAACCGTAGCTGGGATACTACATAATAAGTATACAAATCTGGCAAGGGCAGGCCTTCCGTTTCCCTTGCTCTACATAAGATCTTATAAGCAACTCAAGCCCTCCCCCATCCCCGTATATATTTTAGATAAGCCCTTTTTAGTTTGGTGAAAAAAAAATCTTGGGTAATGCTATTGGCAGGGCCTGGAACAAGTGGAGGTGTCTTGGCAGAATGTTCATTTTTACAGCATTAATTCGGCCCAGACAAGAGACCCGGAGGGTTGGCTACCACTTGGGGACTACTCGAATCTCGGAAAGTAGAAGTAGTAAGTTGTGCCTAAATAGATCGGACAGGTCTGCTGAGATTTTGCCTCCCAGATATGTGATATATTTTTCCACCCACCTAAACACAGTGGCTCCTTGTGTTGTCGCTAGAGTCTCTTGTGGGAGCATAAGGTTGAGAAACCCAGATTTAACTGTATTTATTGTGAAAACTGATACCCTTTCGTAGATCTCTAAATGAGTCTGCAATTTTGGTATCAATTTATTTCTCAGGTTGCATAAGGGTCAAAATAATGTCATTTGCAAACAAAATGAGTTTATGTTCATCCATTCCAAAATATAGGCCTGACACCTCTCTATCTCCCCCAATGTGAGACGCAAAGAGTTCTATAATGAACGCAAAAAGTAGGGGTGGCAGAGGACAGCCTTGGCGTGTACCTCTGCCCAGTGGGAAAGGTACAGACATGTTGCCATTCAGGAGGCTATGTGTTTTTGGCGACTGTTATCCCGCTAAGGCTATGGATCGAAACAGTGTCTACTTTTTCTAATACCAGTGTCAAGAAACCTCAGTAAAAAGCTTTTTCTATGTCAAGGGAAACCATAAACATGGGGATAGCTTTCTAATTTGCTTTTTCAACTAGCAGCAGCGGTCTGTGCAGGTAATCGCGGTAGGAGCGGTGGGGCGGGGCAGGGCAGGGGGGATGTCGACAGACAACGGAATAGGATTTATTTAATTAATTTTCCCTATTCCGTCGTCTGTCGACTTCCCCCCTCCTCCTGCCCCGCCCCGCCCCACCACGCTTACCTGCACAGACCACTGCTGTCAACTAGGTAGATAACTCTTCTAATGCTGTCATGTGTTTGTCAATGTGTAATAAAGCCCGACTGGTTAGGGTGTATGAGGAATGGTAGGATTGTTTCAAGATGGGTGGTAAGATCTTGGTAAAGATCTTTACGTCTACATTCGGGAGCATATAAGACATGCAGCTGTCTGGGTGTTTGCCTTGTTTATGTAAGAGAGACATGGTTGCCTCATTCATCGATGGGGTGACCGTTTTAGTTGTTGAAAAGAGCTGTAGAGTCGTAATAAGAGTCAATTGTGGCCCAAAGAGTCTGCAAAAGATTCCAGTGAAGTGGGGGCCTTACTTATCTTAACGGCTTTAATCGCCTGCTGAATCTCTCCAGCAGATACTGGCTCCTCTAGTGGCTGAGGAGTGACTCTAGCTTGCTGACAAGACTCTAGGTAATCATTTCGGAGACTGCTGAACAGAACCTCCACAATGTATATGCAAGAATAAAAAGAAGGAGAGGAAGGCTGCCAACTTGTCCTCCTCTTTGGCTACTCTAGAGCAATCATCATGGACAATTTCTTTGGCAAAGTTTTTTCTTTTTCTTGTTGCAGTCTTAGCAACGTGCTAACTGGAGGCCCACTTTATTAAGGTGAGTTCATCTTATTTGTATCTAAGGTCCTTATCTGTCCCCGAAGTGCGATAAGTGTCTTAAGAATTTGGTGTGTAGGGGATTCCCCATATTCTTCTTTTTTTGTTTACAGGTCCAATTCCAGTTTTTCCATGTTGTTGAAGTTTCTAAACCCCTTAACTGCTGAGGCCCTTTCACTCCAGTGCTGAGCCCTTTTTTGGCTATTTGGGGTACTTTGTGCTTATTCCTCCGTAACTTTGTTTCACATAAGTTATCCATGCCAGATTTGCACCCTTTTTTCCTCAACATCATGGGGATGCTAAAGGTACCAAGGGTATGTAGATTCCCCTGGAGGGGGCTGAGATAATAGGCAAATATAGCTAAATGTTGTTTTTTTTGGAGGGTGGGGGGAATGGGAAAAAGTGCTCTGCAAAAAACTGTCTGGTTTGTTTCCTAAACATGGCATCCACGAAATATTTGCAGTGCTAAAATCACCATCCTTCTAGCTTTCAGAAGCATGCAGAGCTGTGTAAAAAAACTGTTTTTTACCATACTTTTTCCATTGTTCCAAGAGGTAGCTCATGTGTCCGAATCTTTGTACTTTCAACCTACTTCCAGTTTGTGGTAGCAACAGGTGTGAAACCCAAGGATGTTGCCGGAAAGCAATGCATTTCTGAAAAGTAGGCAAAATTCCGAATTCAGCAAAGGTAATTTGTGTAGATCCCTTAGGTTTTCCCAAATAAAGGAACTGTTGAATTTAAAAATGTGAATAATGGATAGGAAAAACAAACATTTGTGACAACTTTGTCATCTGTAACTTCTTTGCACGATGGCCGATTTACAAAAACAATACACCAGCATGTCTGCTAGACTTTTCTGGTTGCGAGGATATATATGGTTTGTAGGTTCTCCAAGCACCAGAGGTACCCAGAGCCAACAACGGAGCTGCATCTTACAATGGTTTTTCATTGTGCACCGAGTATAGAGTAATTCCTGTGAAATATAAAGAGTGAAAAATGGGTAAGAAGGATATTTATGCATTTCTGAAATAAATACCAGATGAAGAATAGAATTGTGGAGCAGTGGCCATTTGTACATCACTGAATTTGTGGGTACCAATACTAGCATGTGATTCAGAGGGCATTTTGAAAAATGTCTTCTTTCTTACACATTGATTTTCATTCGGAAGACACAAATGCAAAGAAATCCTATAGATAATAACACATGTTCTAGTTTTTTGTAGTGCCACATGCCTTCCAATATAAATGGTACCCCACTTGTGTGGTTGGGTCTAGCAGCTGTGACACAATACAACCCGAAATGTGACCAGAAGGTATCATATTTTACCCAGCAGAATCTATTATTGTTTTGCAGCGGAGGTAGCTGCGGATTTTGGGCTCTCGCTCAGCCGCCACCCAGGATAACCTATCAAACCCATACATTTCTGAAAAATAGACACCCAGGAGATTCCAGGGGTTTCTCACATTTCTGTAATGGAATGTTCTGGAATCTGAGAGGAGTCGCACATTTCTCCAAGTCTCCAAGTCTCTCGATAAAAATGGTACCTCTCTTGTGTGTGTGAGAGGAAAGGACCAAAATGCACCATGGACAGGTGACCATTTTCCACAGAAAATAGACCCTTTTTTTGCAATTTGGGTAGCTTAGCTGTGGATGTTGGGCCCTAGCTCAGCTGGCACTTAGGGAAACTTACCAAACCTGCACATTTCTGAAAACTAGACACCTTGGAAAGTCTAGTGTAGCTTGACTTGCATGGCTCTCACCAGATAATTTTACCCAGAAGCACTTGCAAACCTCAAACTTTGGGTGAAAACCCACATATTCCTCATATTTCTGTGAAGGAAAGTTCTGTAATCTGCAGGGATCCACAATTTTCTTACTACCCAGCATTCACCCAAGTCTCCTGATAAACATGGTACCTTACTTGTGTGGGTGGTTCTAGCGCTAGCAACCACAACAGGAAAAGCCCCAAAATGAAAAATGTACCTGCCACCTTTTATCATTGAAAAACGACCCTTTTTTGCAATTTGGGTAACTGTGGATTCTGGGCCCTAGCTCTGCCATCACCAAGAGAAACCAACCAAACCTGCACATTTTTTAAAATTAGACACCTAGGACAGTCTAGGCCACTAGATAATTCTACTCAGAAACCCTTGCACTCCTCAAACTTTGGCTAAAAGCACACATTTTCCTCACTTTTCCGTGACAAAAAGTTCTGGAATCTGTGGGGAGCCCTAATGTCCTTCCACTCAGCATTCCCCCAAGTCTTCCAATAAAACTGGTACCTCACTTATGTGGGTGGGCCAATAGACCACGATACAAAAGGAACCCCTACTTGGAGAGACAGCAATAAGGGTAGCTGCGGTTTTTGGGGCCGTGCTCGGCCGCCACCCATGGAAACTTAGCAAGCTAGACACCCAGGAAATTTCATGGTTGTGTGCCTTGCATGGTTCTCATGAGATGCTAAGAAATGTGTAGTTCTCCGCAGATTCTGGAACTTTGTTGTATTTGTATTTATATCACTATAGACACACTGATGCAAGTTCAGATAAAGTATTTTCAACATTACTCCTCTCTTCCTATAGTTTTCAGCTTCCAAGCCTTTGGTCTTAGACCTTAACCAAAGAACAGCAATGTTTTTTTCCAGCACTGGCCTGCAAGATCTTAACCAGTCCCAGTGATCCTGCTTGTCACCTCACAGCCAATATGCTCGGGATAGTTCTTCTTTTATACAGCTCATCGTCTTCAGATACACTGTAGAGGTGCCGCGTTGTCCCTGAGGACACAGACCACAGTCGATTTGATGCACTCAAGATGGCAGCACATTTTTTGCACGTCGTTAAACTCAAAAGGATGGTGTGATGCTCGCTTTCCCCATGGAAGGTTAGCAGTCTGGTGTTCCAGTAAAAGAAGTGCTGGAGGATGTTTGCCCTATGGAAGCACTGTCGAAGCATGTGTGCAGTTCTAAATATATATGTGGGTGTGTATACTCACGATGGTTGCAGACTCGCCAACTTTAAAAACTTTCTTCTTGATATTTGGTAAACAGTACCCAATGTTGTGCCTATCACATTAAAAGATAGAGGTGATCTTGCAGATGTCCCAAGGTCTAGGGGAGAAGAGTTCAATTTTTCTTTTACCTTCACAATCAATCAAGGCGACAAATGGCAAATACAAGGCCACACCAGTACTCGCTGATTCTGAGAGCTGTAGAGGGATCCAAAGTTCTCACAAACAGGTCCGGGTGATCAGAAACTTTGCTTTAACAATTTCGCAGCTGAACATCTAAACTTCTCTTTGCCCAGCTCCAGTGCATCCACATCCAGTGCATTTACATCCCCTATCGCCACCACAACGTCACTTTCAGTGACGTTGTGGCGATAGGGGCTTCGCCTTATTTACATGGCAGCGTTAAGCCACTTAACGTGGCTTAACGCTGCCTTGTAA
This sequence comes from Calotriton arnoldi, assembly GCA_963921515.1. Lineage (NCBI taxonomy): Eukaryota > Metazoa > Chordata > Amphibia > Caudata > Salamandridae > Calotriton > Calotriton arnoldi. The sequence goes on from CAWUFW010007512.1 coordinate 481,729, forward strand.
ATAAGGACCCTTTCACGCTGTACTTAGGGTGAAAGGGGAGGGCAATGGGTGTTGCGGTGGGCATTCCACTGCAACACTGATTGATTTTGACGCTGCCCCCTATTTACAAGGGCAGCGTAAATAAGAGGCAGCGTCGAAATTAAGACCAGGGAAAACCAGGTCTTAAACAGGCGAAACGAGGAGAAATGCTTTATTTCTCCTTGTTTTTGCTGTTTCCATGTGTGCTGCGTTGTGCAGCACACATAGAAACAGCAAATTGCCATTGATTGTTTATGTGCAGGAAGGTGTCCCTTCCTGCACATAAACAATCAAAAAAAGAAATGACATTTTGCAACTTCTATGTGCATTAAGCAGCACACATAAAAGTTACAAAAATTAATTCAAACATTGTTTATGTGCAGGAAGGGAGACCTTCCTGCACATAAACAATCTTCCCCTCAACACAGACACCCTTGCACTATGGTGCAAGGGGGCCTGCATTGGCGCTAGGCTGCTAAGTTTAGCGCCAGCGTAGGGGGAACACAGGGCTGCACCATATTGTTGTAAATATGGTGCAGCCCTGCGTTTCTGAAGTGGCGGAGTGCGGCATTAAGCCAGGAACGTGAACGCCGCACTCTGTCACTTCATTGTAAATATGCCCCTAAATTTCTTGATGCTGATTGAAATGGAAAGATATAGCAATAAAACATTTGAGTTTAAGAATGAAATTGTAATGAAACAGAATGATTTGAACAGTTTGCTGTTCAAACCAGTTTGAAGTTGAATTAGAGGGAAAAATATTTTTATAGGGTTAAACACCAAGGTGATTATTGAGGGACACAAAACACTCGGTGTTTCAGTTGTTTTAAATTTGAAAAAGAGTCAATGTTAGGTTCCAAGGCCCAGGTTTATTAATGTATTGTATTATGCTGAGGTTTACTATCCAACTCAAATCCTGATTGCGGTGGATAGTTTTGAGTTTCCCAAAGTAATGCAAAGTTCTGCTATGCCCTGTTTTGCTTGACTTTGCATCAAGTGGCCATTCCATGGGTGGTACATGGGGGTTCCCATGCAACCACCCATGGGTTTTGAATCAAATCTCTATTAACAAACATTAGTAGACAGGGGTTTGCTCTAAAATTGTGCGCCTCTTTGTAACGAGGAGAAATGGTTTCACTTCTCCTCATTAAACCATTTCTCCTCATTTTTTCCTACTTTGCATGTGTGCTACATTGTACAGCACACATACAAAGCAGGAAATGTGTTATAGTTTTTGTACTGGAAGAGTGCCGTTCACTACAAAAACTATCCCTTAAAGAACTAACATGCCCTTGCACTATTGCACAACGATGTGTGCGTTGGCTAATGGCAGCGCAGGCAGAGAGGAAAACAGCACCATATCTTAGTAGATTCAACACTTTCCTGCTCTGTCCCTTTTGTGAAACGCAGCGCAACAACTTTAGTTGCTACCACTTCATTGCATTAATTTTTCGTAAATCTGGGCCATATTCTATTGCAACGTTGCTGTTAGCAAGCCAGCTGAAAAAAGATGCAAAGCCTTCTCCCAAACATGCTTATCATCGGGCAGCTATCGTTCTGCACTTAGTACAGGATGGATCTCGTTCCAGCCATTATGACCTGCCTCGATAAGCTAAAAAGTACCTATAGTGCTTAAGTATTCCTAGATGATCTATCAATTGAATTGTGTAGTGGTGGGTTGATTTTTTTATTGTGTCTCCAGTCACTTCAATATTAAAAGAAATTATTTGGTTTGCCATGAGGCCTCTTTCTTGCAGGTAGACAGATTGTTTCTGCCCCACTATGGCTCACGAAGTCCAGAGCTTCATCAGGACTATAGCCCAGTTATAGGTCACTAATCCAACTCTTTCACATCCTAATTCAGGTGCATTCAGTCTAAGACCGAAAAGGGTAACACGTGTACCTGAAGATTCAGTCGGGGCTGGCAGCACTAGAGAGTGGGGGGCGGGCAAATGGGTGGATGGCAGTTAAAGAAAATAAATAAAAAGGCACTTCCCTGAATGAAGGTCCTTGCCGCTCCAGTCCTGTCTTCTGCTCGTCTCGTCCTCCAGCGCAGGACCCTCATCAACTCCCCTATTCAATCCTGGTGCTGCTCTCATCAACATGAGAGCAGCACCAGGATTTGAGGGAGAGGACTCTCTTGGCACTCCTGAGGGCACTGTGGGCCTGGGCTTGGTCTAACCCAGCTGTCTTAAGACAGCTGGGCTAGAGCTTTCAAAGTGCGCATGTCTGGCTGGCTGTCACAAAACGGCCAGCCAAAGGGACATGCGTAGTTTGAACTGCTCTGGCAGATGCTGCTGTCACGTAGCAGGCCCCGCCCCGTCCTGAAAGTCGGTTCGGAACGGGTGGATGAAAAATAAAATGGTAATAAATTGAGTTTATTACCATTTCATTTTTCATCTCTGGGGATTTTTTGGGGCATTTTGGTTAGTGGGGCAGCGTTCCTCCGCTCCAACGGAGGAGCCGCCCCTGTGAAGATTAAGTGTATAATCACAGAACTAGAGTCTTTCAAACTGCAAGAAAGATTTACAGACAGCTCATAAAATTAGACAAAAAGCTAGACTTAAGTGTCTTGAGTGTCAGACTCCTGCTTACGTTTCCGCAGCAACCTCATGCAAGGATGAGAGGTCCCAGCTTCCCCCGGTCACTGATATACCCAACTAAGTCAAAGCAATAACAGTAAACCAGGGGAAGAAGGGAAAACAGGGATGGAAGAAGAATATGTCCCACGATGTCCTCCACTCATGGACAGGACCAGGCAGCCAGGAGAAATCCCTACCAAAAAAGAGCCAGAATGTGTAAGTATGTAGAGATATGCTAAATGTAGATAGTAATATCGGGAAACATGTGATTCTAAAGTACCTAAATAATTCCCTTCTTCCACTAGATGATGACAGATTTGTTCAAGTGGGTTTATTAGTGTTTGTCTGCCGAAAGTGAAAGGGAGGGTATCAATAAAGTTATACAATTGTGAAATGAACGGAAGTCAAAAGGAGGGCACATTGACACCCACCTAAGACTACTAGTAATGACCCTTGGTAACAGGAATCCTGATAGGAAAACTAGTTCCTTAATATCCAGTGTAACAACGTAAACATAAGCTTAGTATTTGAGCAATACTGAAGTCCTCCATGAGGTCAGGAAGATATGTCAGGAAATTCCTTATGTCTTTTAGGAATAACCTTGTACCATCAATCAAAGACACAAAAAGGAAAAGAAAAGGAAAAAACAAATCTCCAGGGACTAGGGTCCCAAACAGATATGTATAAAGGTTCCAAATACTACTGTACATGAGCAGCGCAAACCGCACTGTTCCGTATTTTAAAAAGTAATGGCTGTTTCTTTTCTTTAGTTGCAGGACTGAGGAAGTGACTGGCCTGCAGCGCAGTGAGATCCAAAGAACAGGAATGCCAGAGAACTGCCGAGGGATCCGAGCAAGACGCCAGGAGCCGCGAGAGGGAGACGCGCCGACGACAGGAACAGGAACGCTGACTCCCGACTGCGAACCGGAAGGTAAGAGACACGGAAGCAATACTGGTCCCGAACACTAGAACTAACCCTGGGCGTAGTTCGCATAGTAGCGAACTGCGTAGTGCGGTAGGGAAATGCTGTTTGCACTGATTGCACAGTGCCGGATGCTTGTCCGCACTGTGCAATCATTGCAAACGGCATCTTGCACAGTGCAAGCGGTCGTTTTCTGCCGCTCGAGTAGATTTGTACTTGAGCGGCAGCTTTCTCAACGCGGACTGGTAGTTTCTCATCGCGAGCGGTCGCGAGCATACGCGACCACTCGCAATGAGAAACCTGACCTCCCCGCGTTGAGAATCTCGCCGGGAGGTTTATTTTCCACGCTCGCGATCGGCAACTTCATGTTGCTGATCGCGAACGAGGAAAAAGTCTCGCCGGGATGTTGATTTTGCCCGCTCGCGGTCGCCAACTTGACATTGAGGACCGCGAGCAAGCAAAAAATGTACGCTACGCGTTTTTGCACTGTGCTACGTGCAATTCGCGTAGCGCGTAGTAGCGCAGACTACGCACGCTTCACGAGCGTAGCGTAGTACTACGCCCAGGGTTAACTAGAACGCGAAGCGTTCCATTGTGGGATCTTAGGAGTTTTATACTCCTTTGCTGGTCCCTGCATGCTCGACGTAGCGGGACCGGTAGTTGTGACATTGAGTGAGGCTCGAGTGTGAGCACATAATACTGAAGTACTGTTGTAAATCAACTTTATTAAAATAATGTGTTGTCAAGTGCTGTAATTTAGTACTACACAGCCTACCCTGGTCACCAGGTAGCACTGCTACGCACACACACCCTCAACACATGCTGATCACACATCATGCAGTAAGAAAAAGATCTAAGTGTAAATTGTCTGGACACATTAAATTATAATAGAACGCTAAATCACTCTGTGTGCTAATTTACTGGTTATCGAGACGAGCAAGGCAGTGAGCTAATGCTGGTTTGCGGCTCCACTGAGGTTGTTTTATAGTTGGTAAGAAATATAATAAGTAACTTGTTATTATAGTTCTGCCATGAGGTAAAGTACGCTTATTCTGCAAAACTGGTATTGAGATTACCTGTATGAGTCTGGCCGCCTGGTGTGGTCAGTCCTACCTAGGTCCATGCAATCAGTATATTTTTATTTTTCCAGGTGAAGAAGTGCTGTTTAAAAATCAGCCCCCATTTCCAGGATTCGCCATCAGTGTATGCGTGTGATATGTCATCCCTATACAACTTACATCATGAGTACACACATTGCATTGTGCATCCAGAGAACTCTCGGTCTGCAAGGGAATCGTGCTTTCCCACAACTAGTGATTGCTTTATTTGCATGACTTGATACAACTTGAACACGGCTTATCATTGTATTAATAGCAGAGATGCAGTCCCTGTGTAAAAATGAAGGTGGCCACTTAGCTAATGAATGTAGAAGCCATTTAAATGGCCATAGAACAATAAACCCTGATGAGGTTGGTGCGAATGAGGCACCGGGGTGGAGGAGATGTAAAGTAGATGGTGCATTGGCACAAATTCTCTGGTCTGCCATCAAATACTGCCATTTTAGAGTTCAGTGCTGGCTGCATTTGAAGTCGACACTGATGACATGTATGATCCAGCGGGTTACTAGCAACGAGCATTCATACACCAAATACTCACTTGGGCCCATACATTCATACTACGCTAGTATTTTCCGCTGGTGGGTCAGTTGTACTCTTTATCAAAATCCCTGCTACCAATTACTTTTCTGATTGAAGAGTAATGACTTACCAATGGACCCCCTGTTAATTGGGAAGTTTAAAATGAGTGACATTCATTACAATACATAATCCTGAAATAATCACTGAGTCAGGAAGTTTTAAAATGTTTATCTAAAGATTTAGCAGAGTAAAGTACAGAACCACATGATACTTAATCGTATATCAAGGATGAAGCATAATAATCAATTAGCATTCAATGACGGTCCCTCAGAAAGGAGAAGATAGAGACAGCAGCGCAACTAAGGTTTGCATTTATATTTACCTAAAAGTGCGAGTGCCAAACCCCTTGGCCAAGGAGTTGGAAAGATAGGACCCAGGGAGGATGAAGAGCAAGGACCTCCTCCAGATTCAGGACAGGACCGGTGACCTCTCTATCAAAGACGCCTGCGTCGTTCCCCTCTCTGATACTCCGCTTCTCCTCGATTCTCCCATGCCTTCCTTCTAATGGACTCCGCCGCCCCCTCCTCAGGACCTCTCTGGACAGCGGTTCAGTCTGCAATCAACCAGCTTGTACGTCTGGAGCTTATGCCTAGCTAATTCGCTAATTCTATATCTATTATACCCTTCTACGCCCATGTACCTCCCCTTAATGTTGCAAAAATATGGGCCCACTACTTCTGATTGGACGGGGACAGGGGGTTGATCCTCACACCATATCGATTTGGTTCAATTTCTTTAAGCCCATTGTTTAAAAATATCGCCCATCACAATTAATACATTTGCTTTATTTCCCACCCGTCTCACGACAATTTTTATACATTGTTCATATAAATTGTTGCTTTTCAGTAGGGACATCATGGGTACAGCAGTGTTGGCCATCAGGTCACGGCCTTGGACGACGTCCAGGTTGACTTCATCCTTTCCTCTGGGCAGCTACTCAGGGCGCATGCACAGAACCATTGTCACACGAGTTTCAGTTCACTAACCCCAGGCCCAATTTACGAACTAATAAAAAAGTCAAAGAAGAAAATATTAAATCACAAATAATTTGTTTGCACTGTATACCCACTCTTTCTACTCTATTCCCATTTACTTATAAATTCTATCCCCCATTAATAGCGTTAGAATACCACAGTTTAATTGTAACATGAGAGCAAGCTGTAGCACGTGAAAACATAAAGCGGCCATTTTAATGCATACTGCGCAGAAGCAAGAATTTCCCACCAAGCAAAGAAAGACGTCACACCACGTGATATGGTTGACACATGCGCAATAGTTTTCCCGCGCTTTAGCGGCCATTTTAGAATAGACAAGCGTTATTTGTTAGTTTAAACACATAGGCAAGCTTCCTTTCTACTTATGTTCGTGTATGCAATTATTAGTATGAACAATACAAAGTTTAATAAATTAATACTGTGAGAAGATTGCCTCCGAGCAAGTCTCATTTGTGAGTCCTTGCTCCATCAATCCCCTCTCTGATGGCGTTTCTGAGCCATCAAATACTACCCACAACCAGATGCCAACTTTTAGCATAAAATAGTTTCATTTTCATTTTTACACTTTCTATTTTTCACATCCCCTTTCAGTTTCTTGTATAATTCACTTCTCAAATCTTCAAGTTCAATTTCATCAAACTTTCGCTTCTTTCCTTTTCCTGTCACATTATACGATTCATTCTTTCTACAACATTTGTACCATAGTATTATTGACAGTACTATTATTGCTATCCCTGCTAAGGGTACTAATATTTGACCTATAAGTCCTTTTCCTACATTAGCAAACCAGGTACCAATTGACGCAATACTATTTGTCAATCATTCCCATACACTATCAACTTCCAGTGGTTTTAGTTCTTTCTCAAGTTTAGTTATATTCTGTATATATGTTCCAATTTCCGCACTTTTATCAGGTATGTAAGTGCAACAGTGTTTCGTCTTCAATAATTTACAGACTCCGCCCTCTTTTGCCAATATATAATATCAAGAGCAAGTCGATTTTGCATAACCATAGATCTAATCGCAACCATCTCCGCATTAATCATTAGAAATCCTCCAGCAGTATCCGTTGATAAACGATCAACCACTGTAGATAATTTACATATTTTCCTTGAGTTCAGAATTATTCCCACTGAAGGTATCAATGCACCAAATATATCACCTACAATTTCTGAAAAACTAGCTCTTTTACTACGTGTTAATTCACCATCATTTTCATTGCTGCCAGTGTTTCTTTTTACGTGGTATATCTTTGGAAATACTATTCCAAAATAACAACTTCCATACCACCGTGCAGGAAGCCTAAAGTAAGCCTTATTCCCACACACATAATAGATTCCAGGAAAAACTGAATCTGTTCCTCCTTTGAGTCCCCAACCTCCAAGAATTAAGAAATTGTGTTCACACTCACTGGTACCGATGAAAACATTGTTATACTCAGTCTTTAACCTATGTAGACAAATTTTCCCTGTCTTTACAAAATCCAGAGCCATAGCAGCTTGAGCCTTGCCAGGTGTGTAACTACCCTCTTTCTCAGCCCAAGGTGGTAAATGAGCCTTATGCTCAGAAGCTTTCTTTTGGAAATCTTGTCTTCTATCTTCTACTAAATTCAAAAATATCTTTTCTTCTTCATGTAATGAACATGTTAGATTGCTTCTATGTGCATGTGTTATATCTATCGATTTCATTGTTAAGAAAAATTCTCCCATAAATTGTGCATCTTTACTACTAAGCACTGGATTCATATTCTTTCGAATCGGAACCTCAGAAAATATCACATCTATATTTGAATAATAATACTGAAGTCTCCCTGTTCTATAAAATAAATTAGCCAATACACTACATGATATGCCATAAGTTAATGGCAAGTGATGATATGTTAACCCTTCTGCTACTGATTCGGGTAACTTCATACAGACATAACAATTACTAACTTCCATGGTATCTACATATTGAAACAATAACTTTGTGAAAACATTTAAACTAGTGTCGTTATCAGTTATTTCATGATGAAATTCTGGTTCATTTTCTGCCATTAGTTCTACTCTATTAATTTTCAAGTTCTTTGTCCTTTCCTTAGTTTTGATGTTAATCTTTTTATCCATTATCATAAGGTAAGGAATTGCTACGATCACAACTAACCATACTATAAGCACCATTAGCAGACTACATATGCATATTGCACAGAATCTTTTACAACATTTCTGTTTTGATCTCCCAGTAACTCTATCGTCAGACATTTTTGACAAGGAAGATTTCTCTTCTTATCTTTATTCAAATCTCTTTACGTTATCAAGGTGGTCTTGTTTCTTTCTCATAAGTCAGTTCCGCACTGGTTCCTTCGTCACCACTTTCACTTGACTCTGAGCTCTCGTAATCTTCAAGGATGATATAAGTCCAATCAGGACCTTTAAATTTGTTGTTCACAAGTTTCAGTCTTTTACTTCTTCGTTTTCCAGTTTTACTTTCTTGTCCCGTTTGGCTTGTCACTTCGTTCACTTGTTCTGGATCTTCACTTCTGGTTGTTATGTGGTATTTTACTCTTTTAATGACACTAGGCCAATGATCACCTTTTCTGGTTTTCTTTGTTTGCACTGTCTCTTTACTTTCTTCTTCAGAAATTCTTTTATTTTCAGGTTGTGACACAGTTTGGTTTTCTTCAAATTCAGTTTCTTTTATCTGTTCTTTTTCAGGTCTGATTGGTTTCTCTTCAGCAGCTCCACTGTGAGTTTCTAATAACTGACCTTGTTCAGGATTTACGTCTTCATGTTCGTGATTCTCGGGATCTTCTTCTTCTGTGTATTTTTCTGGATCTAACTGGTTCTGATCAGGGCTTATTGCACTTTGTACTTCTGCAGCCTGACCGCATTCTTCTAGACCTGTCTGTCCCTGCTCAAAATTTGTTGGTTTGTTGTTATTTTGAGCCCAGTTTCCTCTCCCTATCTGGTCCTGCTCAGGTTCTCTTATTGTGTCTTCTTCTTCTTCCTGAGCTGCTTCTTCCTCACCTATCTGATCTTCTTCAATTTCTTCTAAATTTGCTTGACTTCTTGTTCTGTGGTAAACTTCAGGAATTTCCACCACTGGTATCCAGTCCTGACTTGTGCTCGGTTGTTCTTCTTCAGCTTCCCTCGAATCTTGTTCCTGAGATTCTTCAGCTGGGCAACCTTCAGCTTCCTCAGTGATCGATACTGTCTGAGGATTTTCTTCTTCAGGGTCTGGTACTCTTTTGGTGTGGCTTACATGAATCCAATTAGGAAATCCTGCACACTTTACTGCTGTGTTTGTAACCAGTATGACCTGACAAGGTTTGTCCCACCTGGGTGATAGACACGTTTCTCTGGTGTGATTCTTCACTACCACCCAGTCACCGGGATTCAGATCATGTTCTTGTTCAGGCTGCCTGGAAACTGCGTCTTCTCCAACCTGGTGAGAGACAGAACGCACTAGGTCAGCCAATCCTTTGCAATAATCCAGAACCATATCATCAGATATATTCAGCAGTTTATTTGTAGGAACATGTGCTTGTCTCATTGCTCTTCCCATCATTATTTCGTGTGGACTCAATCCGGTATTTCTATCAGGGATGCTTCTGAGTCCCATTAAAACAAGTGGCAATGCATCCGGCCAATCTAACGATGTTGATGCACACATTTTTCCCAGTCTGGATTTTATTGTGCCATTCATTTGTTCAACCACTCCAGAAGCCTCTGGACGATATGCACAGTGCAATTTTTGCTCAATTTGGAATGCTTCACAGATTATCTTAATCACCTCACCGTTAAAGTGCTTTCCTCTATCTGATTCCAAAGTTACTGGGAAACCAAATCTAGGAATGAGTTCTCGTAGCAACAACTTTGCGACTGTAATACTGTCATTCCTTCTGGTAGGGTAAGCCTCCACCCACTTTGAAAACAGACACACTATGACAAGTACATATTTCAGCCCTCTACATGGTGGTAACTGAATGAAATCAAGTTGCAATCTTACAAACGGACCCTCCGCCTTTCCAGTTTTCCCAAACCCAATTATTGTTTTTCTTCCTGGATTATGCATTTGGCAAGTTAAACATCTCTGGCAAAGACTCTCTGCTACGGCCCTAAACCTTGGATTGTACCAATTTTGTCTGAAGAGCCTAATCATTGCATCTCTCCCTACATGTGTGTCTCCATGATACATCCTGGCCATTTGTGAAAGCAGACAGTCGGGCATGACTGGTCTGCCATCGGCATAAACCCATACATCGTCGTCTGCCCTTTGGGAACATCCCATTTTAATCCATGTATTCCTTTCACTCTCATCAGCATCATCTTGTAATCGTTTTACATCATTCCATGTTTCAGGAGGTGCATACAGCATAAGTTGGCAGCTGATTCCCATTCTTTCAACCCTTTTATTAACTGACAACCTGTTTTTGGCACAGTGTTGAGCCACCAAATCTGCATATCTGTTACCGACTACCACCCAGTCATCTCCTGACTGGTGTGCAGCACATTTCACCACAGCCAATTCTTTTGGTGATTGTATTGCTTCCAATAGTTCTTTTACGAACTGTCCATTTTTAATGGGGGATCCTGAAGAAGTCATGAAATCCCTCTGCATCCATAGCTGGCCAAAATCATGCACAACCCCGTAACCATATTGGCTATCTGTAAATATAGTTACTTTTTGATTCCTCCCAATTTTGCAGGCTTTTATTAACGAAATCAATTCAGCTACTTGTGCAGATTTTACTCCTGGTAAATAGGATGCTTCGACTATTCCAGTCAATTCACATACTGCATATGCTGCAGTTAGTTTACCATCTTCATGCCTTTGGCACGAACCATCAACAAACAACTCCCTGTCTGGCTTCCTGAGGGGCAGTTTCTGGATATCATGACGTGATTTCGTGCATAACTCTGTGACTTGTAAACAATCATGTTCCTCTTCGTCATCTTTAACTTCCTCATGATATGGGTCTGGTAGTAAGGTAGCAGGATTTACTATTGTGCACCTTACAATGGTCACATTTTCAGCACCCAGTATTATTCTTTCATATTTAGTCAGCCGACTAGGAGTAAGATGCTGAGTTCGGGTTCTTGTCAACAGAATCACAACCGAATGTGGAACAAACACTTTAACGGGATGTCCCATTACAATTGATTCACTTTGTTCAATGCTCAAACAGGTAGCAGCCACTGCTTTTAAGCAGCCTGGCAACGCGGCTGCCACTGGGTCCAATGTAGCAGAAAAATATGCTATAGGACGTCTGTCCAAACCATGTCTCTGGGTTAGGACTGAAAGTGCACAATTTTCTCTCTCATGACAGAATAATGCGAATTTTCTTTTATAATCAGGCATGCCTAGGGCAGGTGCTGCACACAAAGCATTTCTCAATTTTACAAAAGCTCCTACGCTCTCATCATCCCACTCAACTGGGTCCTTTGCCTTCTTTTTCGTCATTTGAATTAATGGTTTTGCTAACAGAGAAAGCCCTAGTATCCATTGTCGACAATAACCTACTATTCCCAGGAACATTCTCACTTCTCGTTGGGAGACAGGCATTTGCATTTTCTTTATTAATTTTACTCTTTCAGAAGTTATTCTTCTTTTTCCCCTCTCAATCTGGTGTCCTAGATACTTAACTGCTGTTGTACAGAACTGCAACTTTTCAGGTGAAACTTTATGCCCTTCTTCAGCTAAATGATTTAATAATGCAATGGAGTCAACAACACAGTCCTCTCTGGTGTTAGATGCCACCAGTAAGTCTTCTATATACTGCACTAAGACTGAGCTTCCTGGCATCACTAGTTTCTCTAGGCACTTTTTCAATATCTGATTAAAGATGGAAGGACTTTCCGTGTACCCTTGAGGAACACGATTCCATACATAGACTTTGTTCTCAAATTTAAATGAAAAAGATACTGGCTATCTGGGTGCAATGGTATTGAAAAGAATGCTTGGCATAAATCAATCACAGTAAACCATCCTGCACTCCAAGGAATCTGGTATAGAATTACTGCAGGATTTGGCACTATAGGGCAACAGGGTTCCACAATCTTATTTATTTTGCGTAGGTCTTGAACAATCCTATACTTTCCACTAGGTTTCTTCAAACCCATTATTGGTGAGGTACAAGGGCTACTCATTACTTCTTTTAATATGTCTTGTTTTACCATTCGGTTGATTTCTTCAATAACTCCTGCTTTTACTTCTGCACTCATTTTGTACTGTCTGGTATTTGGGAAAATCGCACCCTCCTTTACAGTGATTTTAACTGGGTCTATTTTGGCCATAAGTCCTACTTCCTTTCCCGTGAAATCCCATACCATGGAATTTACCATAGTTTTTCATTCTTCTGGCAACTCGTCTTTTGTTATCAAAGAGAACATCTCATCTACTTCTGTACCTTGCTTTGCAATCATAAACTTATATACATGGTCTTCATCCGGGGTCTGAACTGCCACAACATCCGGTGTGCAGAAAATTGTGCAGTTCATTTTACACAACAAATCTCGGCCCAATAAATTTACTGGACTGGAATCACACACTACAAATTGATGCATTTCTCTAAAGTTTCCAATTTTTACTTCCATTGGTTCAGTAAGAGGTGTTGTAATCTTTTGATTAGCCACACCCACAACTTGGATAGCTTCTCCAGAGAGAGGAAGGTCTGGGATGTCTGCTGTTCTCACAGTAGACCTGGTAGCACCAGTGTCCAAAAGGAAAGTAATATCATTACCTTTCACATTCCCTTCAACATATGGACCTGACTGATCTACCGGTAAGGATGCGCCAAGTACGCACTCCTTCTCCCCCTCTCCTAGGCACCGTCATTGGCTATATGAACAGAAGTCGTCCTGTAAAAGAAATTGTGAGGTTACATAATCATTCTTACCACTTCCTCCTTGATATCCGACATCTGTACCGTGATTTGCTCTGCTTACATTACCCTGTATAGGTGCAGGTGGCAACTGACTTTGAGGATTTACACCCTGCTGTGAGTCATTCTGCGTCTGTGGATTTAAATTTTGATTTGGGCCATTATTATTCCGAATCTTTTACATTCATCCTTCCAATGCCCCAATTTTCCGCATCCATGACAAGGAAATTTCTTTTTAGCCTCTTCTCTGCTCATTCGTCCTCTCATTTTTCCACCATTCCCAGTGTCACCATTCGTTCCAGAATCTTTTCCCTGATTATCACTTGGATTATCCAAGTTAATTCCCTGTTTCTCGGCCATTTTTACCTGAGCCCACATTACTTTCTCTTGTAGTTTCTTGTGCCTATCCTCAATGTCATCCCCACAATATTTCGCATATTTCAAGATCTCGTCGATCGGTTTCCCTTGCCAGCACAACTTGTGCTGCTTAATCATCTGACAAATCTCTGGCTTCAGACCGTAAACAAATCGGTAGACAAACTGACTCATGTTTTTATCTCCAATATCCTCAAATCCACTATACTGCTTGAATACCTGCAATAAACGTTCATAGTAGGCGTGTACCGAGTCACTGGCTTCTCAGGTAGTTCTGTCTATTTTCACCCAATCTGTTTCTTTTGGTGGTATTTTCCCTTTCAGGTAAGTTATTACCTGCTGATACTTTTTCATTACATCATTTGACGGGGCACCTGTCTTTGGTTCTCTAGGATACTCTTCACTGGGCCAATCAACTGTGATTTTACAATCTGTCCACAAATCGGCAGGTACCACTATGTCGAACAAACCATCCAAATCCTTCAACAATACCTTTGACACCTTCACAAACCTCTCAACCTGCTTGTACCATTCAATTGGTTTTTCTCTCAACTTTGGAAAATCATTCGTAAAAGACAAAATATCCTGTCTGCTCCATGGGACATGTACATATCCCCCTCCTGGAACTTCTCGCATCGGGTACATTTGATCTGCTTTCCCTGTTTCCTTCATTAAATATTCAGAAGTGGTTCTACTATATCGTGCCTCTTCCTTTTTCTTTGTCCATCTAATTTTCCATTTATCTAGGTCTCCCCCATTTCTGCAAGACTGTCATTAATTCTTTTACTTGTAATTTTCTTCCAGAGGCATTCATGTTTTCTAAATCTTTGTCTGAAAAATCTGCTCTATAGGGTTTCTGTAACACTTTTGACTTCCCTATTTCAATTCCCATCTGCAGAGCTAAATCTGATAATTTCTCATGGAATATCTTTACATTTCTTGTGATGCTTCTGCATACAAATAATAGCTCTTCTTCATCGTAAGTATTCAGACGATCTACTCCTACATTTCCTGCTATCATTTCTTCTAATTCAACCTTTAATTTATAAATGTCCATGATCTTTGGGGGTGAACTCTGTTTGTCTGATCCTTGTGCCCACCTTTCTAAGTCTTCTGGTGTAACTACTGTGGCACTTTTGGTTCCTGATGAGGTTACTATGTTTACATCTCTTGAGCAACCAGGTGTAGCTCTTCTGGGGGTACTATTTGCAGATTCTCGAATGGGCAAGTCCATTAATGAAATCATAGATTCACAATCACTAAAGTGATCCTCAACCATTACTACTGCTTCAGGTTTAGGAACATTCATAGGTGTAGGCATAACTAGAGGTTTGGGGTAATTTATTTTGTCACCATATAAGGGAACCACTGGACCAATCTTTCCAGGTATTGTTAGTGAATCAGGATGAATACTCAATTGTGTTACTTTCTGTATTAATTCTGCTCTGTTTTTATCTATGGCTTCCTTTTCTTTATCGTGAAGTACTCTACTAACTGGGGAATCATGCAATACTTGTGGTACCAATGGTGTCCTTAACAGTGGTGCACTTGGGGTGCATCCACTTGTCCCTTCCTGATATGGTGGCGGGTTCTTTAATATATCTTCCATAAATTCATCTTCAGAATCTCCAAATCTAGTCAAGTGTTTTGTCTTTTCTGTGCATTTGCTCCCTAACAATTCTTCTGCCATTAATATCGGATACGACCCTCTGTAAGTATTGCTCTTCTCCACTGTTTCATCTGACCGTCCCTTGACTCATTTTGGTACCTAGGGAAAAATCCCCGATAACCCCTATTACTCCTGGATCGGTCACGTTCAAATGCCTCGGTTTCCCATTCCTCTAAGGCTTCGTATTGAGTTGATCTAGGTCTGGGTTCTAAGTCATTCATTCATTTTTTTTTAATTTTTTTTTTAAGTTTAAGTTTATTCATCAAAGATCAATAAAATACAAGAAAGTACAACATGTACCTTAAAGTACAATACATATGGAAGATAAATTATCAAAAAACATTCTATGAGGAAGTGGGAAGGGGAAAAATGGGGGAAGGGAGAAGAAAAGACGGGAGGGCAAGGGAAAGGGAAAATAAATATACTATTATAAACATTACACTATTATAATCTGTAAGGAAAAATAGCACATGGAATAAATATCTTTATGCATAAAAAACAATTAGAAAGATATAAAACAACTATTGTAGTAAGGAAAAAAGCATCTAAGGGATTATTAATGCGAACATATTAAAATAAAGAAAGAGAAGACAACCAGCATATCAAGGAGGTTTCCGAACCTCATCTGAAGTAAGTACTGATGGGTTATTATGTGAGGCAATATATGTTAAGTATGTGGATATAGGGAGCCACACAAAATCCCTTTTAATGGACAGAGAAATGGGGGAAATGTGACTGGTATCAAGTCTATGATGAAAACAAACTGCATTCCACCAAGCTCTAAATGTGACTTTATCTGCTTGTTTCCAATTAGAAGTTATTACGTGAAAAGCAATTGCCAATAACAAATCTATTATTTTAAAATTAGCAAGAGATTGGGGCCAGTTAGGTGATAAAGAGCCTAGAAAAACATTGGAAGGGGAGAAAGGAATTTTTGTACTAAAAATTCTGTTAATCTGGGACCAAACTAATTGCCAAAAATGTTGAATGGGGGCACAATCAAAAAGCATGTGTTTAAAATCAGCATTATTGCAAGAACAGGACCAACAAGTAGAGGTAGAGTTAGCTGAAAAGGAGGCTAATTAAATAAAAGTCGTTGGTATACAAAATAAAGGGTTTGAGAAGTATTAGCAGCTCTGGAAGTCTTGTGGATTTTGAGACACAGCTTATCCCAAAAGGGGGTTGTCCAATATTCCGTAAGATCCTTCTCCCAAGCCAACTCGCCTTTCATTTTGTTTCTATCAGAAGAAATAGATAAGCATTTATAAAGTGATGAAGCTGAGGAGGAAGTAGATATTAAGGGAAATAGCATGGAGCACCTGGAGGAAGGAGAAGTCGTCGATGGTAGAGTATCAAGGTAAAGGGAGAGGGAGGGATATAAAAGATCATATTGAGTCTTACAGGTAGAAGGAAGAGAAAATTGTGTTTGAAGATCCGAAAAAGATAAAGGAATATTATTAAGTAATAAATGTGAAATCCAAAATATTCCCTTAACTCTCCAGGATTTCCAATAAATAGTGCGTTTCTTGATGCATAAAAGATTATTGTGCCAAATGGGTTGTTGATCTAATGAAGAATATGAAGGAAAGGAGGAGGGTAATAATGGTGCAAGGATTTTACGAGTGTGAGAGATGATTGGGGTTCGAAAGGAAGAAATATTATTAGTAAAGGCTAAAGATTCCTTAAAACTGAAGGGAGATATAAAATAGTTTTCTATAGTTAACCAGACTGGAGGGTATACATACTGATCGAGAGAAAGCCAACGGGAAGATTGTTTTAAAGAGAAAGTATAGTGATATTTTTTGAAATCAAGGAATTTAAGTCCACCAGAAGTCTTGTCTGCCTTCAGAGTGGATAGAGCTATTCGGGGAGGTTTATTTTTCCAAAGAAACTTTGTTAAAAGAGAATCTATTTTCTTAAAGTAAAAGTCAGGAATATGGACAGGAATCATGGAAATAATATATAGAACTAGAGGAGAAAGCATCATCTTAATGGAATCTAGCCGTCCCCACCAAGATAGAAAAAGCGGGTGCCAGCGGTCAATAGAGTCAGATAAAGTTTTGGATATATGGGCAAAGTTTAATTTTAGTGTTTCGGGAATATTAGAAGAAAACCACAGGCCTAGATATTTTATCTTGGAAGTTTTCCAAGAAAAGCCAGCAGAAATGAAGTCTTGCTTAAGGCAAAGTACGTTGAGGGGAAGAACTTCACACTTGTCTGAGTTGAGACGATAACCGGATAATTGAGAAAATATATCAACCTGTTTCATAAAGGCAGGAATGGACGTAGAAGGATTGGAGCAATAAAAAAGAATATCGTCTGCATAAACAGACATCTTAACATGGGAGGTATCAAGACGAAAACCAGAAATTTGAGCATCCTGTCTAATATGAGTTAAAAAGGGTTCTAATGCTATTATAAATAAAAGAGGAGAGAGGGGACATCCTTGACGAACTCCCCTAAGAAGCGGAAAATAATCCGAGGTCTTCCCATTAACAAAAATAGAAGCTTTAGGACCTGAATACAATAACGATATAAGAGATATTAATTTAGGAGGAAACCCTATCCATTTTAGCGCCTGAAACATGAAATCCCATCCAATTCTATCGAATGCTTTCTCAGCATCCAACGTTATAGCTGCAATAGGATAGTCAAGAGAGGGTGCTTTACTAAGGATATTAAAAAGACTCTGGAATTATCAGATGATAGACGACCTTTTACAAAACCCGATTGTTCGGAGCCGATAAGATTAGGTAAAATGGGATCAATACGAAGAGCAAGAATTTTTGCAAATAACTTATAGTCAAGGTTAACTAAGGAGATTGGGCGGTAGTTTTTGCAAAGTGAAGGATCTTTGTTATCTTTAGGTATTAAGCAGATCATGGCTTCCTGAAAGGTACCAGAAGAGGCGCCTGCTGTAGTAAATGAGTTAAAAAGTAAAAGAAGACGTTGGAGAAGGAGGTTAGCAAAATGCGCATAAAATTCAATAGTAAATCCATCTGGACCAGGAGTTTTCCACCTTTTTAAAAGAGAAACTGCATGAGTAATTTCAGAAAGCGTGATATCCTTTTCTAAAGAAGCAAAATCAGTATCATGACGTGGGGGTTGATCAATAGATTGAAAATAAGTAGAGAGATTGGTTGAAGTCGGTTGAAGCTCGGGAGTGTATAGAGATTTATAAAAAAGAAACAAACTCGTTTAAAATGTCATTATCTTTGAATAAGGAAAAACCAGCAGAATTTCGTATAGACTCAATCTTAGTCCGATCTCGTCGTATTTTCAAGTAATTTGCTAATAGTTTCCCCATTTTATTTTGAACTCCATAATAACGAGCACTGGTTTTTAAGAGATATGAAGAAGCAGCTTCAGTGGAAGATTTATTAAACTTGAATTTTGCGTCAATTAGTTTTTTTAATGAAGATTCAGAATTAGATTGATAATAAGTATATTCTAGTTGTTTGATCTCAGCAAGTAATTGAGTATTTTTAGCTTCAAAGAGTTTTTTCTTCTGGGAAACAAAATTTATGATAAAGCCCCTGGCCGCAGCTTTAAAGGAGTCCCAGATCATAACAGGAGTAGAATCCGGAGTAGAATTGATGGAAAAGAATTCGGAGATAAAGGAGGCGAATTGGCTTGAGAAATTAGGATCGGATAGTAAGGAGTTATTGAAACGCCATCTACGTGAATGAGGAGTAAAGGGTAACAAATCAAAATCAACATAAACTGGAGCATGATCAGAAATTAGGATCGATCCAATTTCGGAATGGGAAACCTGTTGAGACAAGGATTTACTAAAGAAGAGATAATCTATTCGAGATTGTGAGTGATGGGAGGGGAGTAAAAACTATATTCTCGGGTATCAGGATTACAAAGTCTCCAAATGTCAACTAAGGATTTACGTCTTATGGCAGAAGTAAATTGGGAGTGCATCTTAGTATTAGAAAATCTAACTGAAGAATGCCTATCCAATATGGGGTCAAAAACCTGATTACAATTGCCACCAAAAAGAATATATTCATCGTCAAACAAAAGGAGCTTCTCAGAGATTTGAGTCCAGAAAACATTATCAACAGTAACTGGGGCATAAATGTTAAAAAGGACCAAAGGTATTTGATTTAAGAGAAGTTTAACTATAGTCCAATGACCTTCCAAATCACATTCTTGATGGGTGACTGATACCTGGTACTTTTTATGACATAGAATAGCGACTCCATTTTTCTTACCTAAGGCTTGAGAAAAGAAAACATTACCAACCCAACATCGTTTTAATTTAGAGGCTTCAGTATCAGATAAATGAGTCTCTTGAATTAGTGCTATGTCGGTATGTAATTTAGCTAAATGGGATAGTACCCGTTGTCTTTTTATGGGGTTATTCAATCCCTTAACATTCCATGTAACTACTCTAAAAGTAACCAATCAAAGTTAATATGAACAATTATTATGCATACAATAAATACATTAAGTTTATATCTGAAAAAATGATAGAAAGGAGAACAAAACTGTAACCGGATAAATTGAACACGAACAATTATTATGCAGAAAATAAGAAAACCAAATTCATTACTGGAAGGAAGATAGAAAATAGAACTATAGGGAATGAGATAGAAGAAATTCCAGATTGAAAGAGAAGAGAAGGAGAAGTGAAAGAAATATCTCCAAAAGAAAAGGAAAAAGGGGAAAGGTAATGAAGGAAAGAAAGGAAAGAAAAGAAAGGAAAGAAAAGAAAAGAGAAGGAAAGAAAAAAGGATATGAAGGAAGAAAACACTGAACAGGGGTACAAGACAAATCAAGCAACAATTGATGATGCATAAAAATGTCAAAAAGACATACCACACAGAGACAATGAAAATGGGGATGGAGGAGCCACATTAGGGAGGTAGCACACCGGACGGAGGACTCCAAGAGGGTGCAGCAAGGGGGGAGCAACCTCCAGGCATACGACGGAGAAGTCATAAAACAAAGGATCACAAGACCGCACCTGATAAAAAGAAAAGGAAGACATTACGAGGGTGCCTCAGAACATGACCAAATACAATAGGAAAGGTGGATAAATACAATTAACTGCACATATTAATGGGACATTCAAGACAGTTATAAACGGGGAGTGTCCATGGAGTCAACTCTGCAGGTGTTCAGAAATTGTTGAAGAAGCGCAGGATCTTCATAATTCGTCGTTTTATTATTATAAGTTACTTTGAAGAGACAAGATTGAAACAATCCATATCGTGCGTTCAGGGAACGAAGAGCAGGTCTCATGTCCAAGAACTGTTTACGATGATCTGCGGTAGCTTTGGCGTAGTCTTGCGCTAGAAAGAGATTGGAACCGCTCCAGGTAAGTTTCCCCTTCTGTTTGGCAGCTTGGATAACTTTGATCAGATCTGTGTACTCTAGGAAATAAAGGATAACACCTCTAGGTTTCGTTGACGTTGATGAGAAGGTGGAAGAGCGAGAAAGTTGACCTAAACGATGAGCCCGCTGAATATTTAATGAAGGAGAACTTGGAAGACCAAGAAGTGTTGGCAGAAAGGTTTGAAAGAAGGATATAGGATCAGGACCTTCGAGACCTTCCGCAAGGCCGTAAATACGTAGGTTGTTGCGCCTGTTGCGGTTTTCCAAATTTTCAACCTGTTGTTTCAGATACTGTATTTCTTTATGCATACCCGGAACCTGGTCTGAGATCACCTGCACTGAGGTCACTCTTCTCTCAAGATCCGTTACTTGTTGCTCGGTATGAGACCAGTTATCTTCAAGGTTTTGAAGACGTGCATTTGTTTCGGCCATGTATGGTTTGAGCGAGCGTATTTCTTCAAGTAAGAGTTCCATAGAGATGGAGGAAGAAGAGTTGGAGGGAGAAGGAGGATTTGTCTTCACTCGCTTTCCTGATGTGGAAGGTATTTTAGAGTTCGTTTTAGAGCCTGGGCGAGTAATATTAGAAGAGGGACCTTTTATCCCAACAGAGTCACTAAGATTTTCGTCCATATTATCCTGCAACACACTGAAAGGGTTACTGTCTTCTAACGACGTGCTATTGGCATTAATTTGTTGTGTATTACTGCGGTTGAAGCGGGCCATTGTCTTAGACAAGTGAATAAAATAACTGGCAGTTGTAGACAGGACTGTGAAATGGCGTCCAAGAGAGTACTAAATAATGCTGAGAAGAGTTAATAAAGCCAATTAACACATGTGAAGGATAAACATAACTTCCATGTAGGAGCAGTGACCCTGAAGACAAAGAAACAGCACTGCTTTAAGTGGGCATGGTAAAAACGAACTGGTAGATGGATTCAAGAAGGAAACTAAAATGGCATCCAGGAAAACATTTATCCTCTCTGAGGAAACATGAAAGTTCGTCTGTATTTGCAAAAATACACTCGTTGCCCAAAAGAATTAGGAGGAGGTGAAAAAACAGGACAAAAGCACTAAAAATCGTCCATTGAGTACATCAGAACATACTTCAAGGCTTAATCACCTTCACAATGCTGAGCGGAATGCGCGGGGAGCGGCAGAAACGCAAAATGGCCGTCGCGACTCAGCAACGAGTCGCGGACTTTCCTAATGCCGAAAAAAACATTCTGCACACTCACCCCGCGTCCCCGCAATGTTGACAGTCCACGCCGAAGAGATTCCGCTGCAAGGAAAAGCGGTCCCGGAATCCACACATCCGCGTTGGGAGCCTGGAGGAGTCCCGTCGCTCTACGCCCTCCCGGAGCCTCCCGGAGCGACGTCCATTCCCTCCGGCTCCTAAGCCACGCCCCTTAAACTCAAATTTTGTAGAATTCTCCCATTGAAAGTACCATTCTCGGGAAATGCTAATATTCCATCATTTTTGGTATATTCCATCCAATTTTCTATCCATACGCAAGTATGATAACCTCTCTCCATCATCATGAATGAAGCGGGCGTTTTAGCTGGTGGAATGATAATTCCTTCCCTAGTTTTGATTGGTTTATCCTTTTTAAAATAATTCTTAATCTTTTGTAGAAATGACATTTTCTCTTCTCTCCGTACATTTTGGGTAAATCTCAATGTATAAAATTATATTCGGCAAAGACTAGGAATCTCCTATCCGGACGAACGCCTATTAAAGTTGGATCACGTTTGAACATACAATCTCCACTATCCACTAGGATTTCAGCTTCTATGGTAACAACCAATCAAACTCCAGCTAATTTTTGTCTCTGAACCAATCCTAGCGCGGCCTTTTTGTGACGTTTGTCTGCCAACCCCTCCTTTACAATCTGTGCTTCTCTGTCCCTCGCTGTTTCGACCAATCCCAGCGCGGCACCTGTGACATCAGTACTACTCCCGACTACTGACCCCTCCTTTACAAGTGTCTTTCCACGCCCGCTGTTTCAACCAATGCCAGAGCGGCACCTGTGACGTCAGTTCCCTCTCCGGCAACTGACCCTCCCTTTAAAAAGTCGTACGCAAAACTTTATTTTCTCTACGTTTCTTATTAAAATTCAGTAACAACATAAAACATTCGCTATCGTGCCAGTTTCTCTAAAATTGAAAAATTAGTTTCGTTCACACTTAGTAAAACCTTTCCGTTTACTAAACATACACTACGAGTAAAACCCTTCCGTTTACTCCTCACACAAGCTTTAGAAATACCTGTTACTTCTTCAATGTTACCCTTTCTAGGTGATATAACATCAATTTTTACCAGCGTATTCCTTTGCTATTACTCACACGCATAGAGTCCCTAACAAGTACTGATAGCCCTGCTTAACTTTTCAGTACTATTTCTGCCTGACAGATAACCTCACTGCAGTATTGCTTCCACTTACCATCCGCTATTCAATTTTCCCCGGGAATTCTGGACAACATAAAACAAACTTTAAACACACGGATGTTAGTTCATAAAAATAAAACTCTCATTACCCAATTAACAAAGTACAACCATCCTCTGATAACCAGAAAACTGATCCAGCGGGTTACTAGCAACGAGCATTCATACACCAAATACTCACTTGGGCCCATACATTCATACTACGCTAGTATTTTCCGCTGGTGGGTCAGTTGTACTCTTTATCAAAATCCCTGCTACCAATTACTTTTCTGATTGAAGAGTAATGACTTACCAATGGACCCCCTGTTAATTGGGAAGTTTAAAATGAGTGACATTCATTACAATACATAATCCTAAAATAATCACTGAGTCAGGAAGTTTTAAAATGTTTATCTAAAGATTTAGCAGAGTAAAGTACAGAACCACATGATACTTAATCGTATATCAAGGATGAAGCATAATAATCAATTAGCATTCAATGACGGTCCCTCAGAAAGGAGAAGATAGAGTCAGCAGCGCAACTAAGGTTTGCATTTATATTTACCTAAAAGTGCGAGTGCCAAACCCCTTGGCCAAGGAGTTGGAAAGATAGGACCCAGGGAGGATGAAGAGCAAGGACCTCCTCCAGATTCAGGACAGGACCGGTGACCTCTCTATCAACGACGCCTGCGTCGTTCCCCTCTCTGATACTCCGCTTCTCCTCGATTCTCCCGTGCCTTCCTTCTAATGGACTCCCCCGCCCCCTCCTCAGGACCTCTCTGGACAGCGGTTCAGTCTGCAATCAACAAGCTTGTACGTCTGGAGCGTATGCCTAGCTAATTAGCTAATTCTATATCTATTATACCCTTCTACGCCCATGTACCTCCCCTTAATGTTGCAAAAATATGGGCCCACTACCTCTAATTGGACGGGGACAGGGGGTTGATCCTCACACCATATCGATTTGGTTCAATTTCTTTAAGCCCATTGTTTAAAAATACCGCCCATCACAATTAATACATTTGCTTTATTTCCCACCCGTCTCACGACAATTTTTATACATTGTTCATATAAATTGTTGCTTTTCAGAAGGGACATCATGGGTACAGCAGTGTTGGCCATCAGGTCACGGCCTTGGACGACGTCCAGGTTGACTTCATCCTTTCCTCTGGGCAGCTACTCAGGACGCATGCGCAGAACCATTGTCACACGAGTTTCAGTTCACCAACCCCAGGCCCAATTTACAAACTAATAAAAAAGTCAAAGAAGAAAATATTAAATCACAAATAAATTTTTTCACTGTATACCCACTCTTTCTACTCTATTCCCATTTACTTATAAATTCTATCCCGCATTAATAGCGTTGGAATACCACAGTTTAATTGTAACATGAGAGCAAGCTGTAGCACGTGAAAACATAAAGCGGCCATTTTAATGCACACTGCACAGAAGCAAGAATTTCCCACCAAGCAAAGAAAGACGTCACACCACGTGATATGGTTGACACATGCGCAATAGTTTTCCCGCGCTTTAGCGGCCATTTTAGAATAGACAAGCGTTATTTGTTAGTTTAAACACATAGGCAAGCTTCCTTTCTACTTATGTTCGTGTATGCAATTATTAGTATGAACAATACAAAGTTTAATAAATTAATACTGTGAGAAGATTGCATCCGAGCAAGTCTCATTTGTGAGTCCTTGCTCCATCAACATGTAGACTGGCATTTATTGTGATTCGCCTACACTGTACTCAGACTATGAGGCAGAATAGAAATTGTTTTGCAAATTAGTCTAAAGTGTTATTTTGTTTTTGAATCTGTTCACAAATCTCACTCACTGCACTATTTTGAATGTGTCACGTTCACTGCGCTATTCACTGGAGCATCCACAATCCAATTGTTGACCTAAAAAGATTGCTAATAGTAAATTTTGGTACTGTTATATTCTGTGTCAATTGTCCAGGCCAAGGATGCTCAGGTGTAGGGCTTTCTCTTGCGGAAACATTGTTTCTGTATACTATGCATTCAAGTCCAGCAGCAGTTTCTGTATGAGGGTGTGGGAATGTCTCCCCCCGCCTGCTGCAGCCGCGCTCAACATGAAAATTAAAATGACAATGAAGTTATTTCATTGTCAATTTATTTTTTGCATGGCGCAGTCGCAAGCCTGCCCCTAGCCGGGAGAAATGAGGCGTGTCCTCCTCTGCTGCCGATTGGCAGCACAGGACAGGACCAATGGCTGGCTGGATGCTCCAAAGTGCACATGTCACTTTGGCCGGCTGTCTTGCGCCAGCCAAAGTGACATGCGCAGTTTGAAGCTCTCCACTCAGCTGCCTTTGACAGCTTGGTGGAGACCAAGCACAGGCCTACAGAGCCTGAAGAAGCATCCAGCCAACCCGCTCAATCCAATCCTGGTGCTACTCTCAATCTGGTTACCAGCATGAGAGTAGCACCAGGATTGGTTAATGGAATTGGCTGGAACACTAAGAGCCGAGGGATCGGAGTGTGGAGGACGTCGGACGTGCAGCAAGCACGGTAAGTGACTTTATTTTTGTTTATTCCTAGCCACTCGCCTTGCCTGCATGCACACACCCACCCACCACCCATTTACCCTCTCCACCAATATATTTACCTTCCAGCCGTCCCTGTTTAAGTCATCACCTGGAAGTCAAAACATAGATAACATTTTCACAATTACAATAAGTGAAAGATTGTTGTTCCAACGGTATTCACAGACCAAAGTCAGTGCTATTGTTCATTTATGAATTTCTGCAGGTTGAAAAACAGCCACAGGGATGGTGCCTAGTGACAGACCCCAAAAGGTAGTTTGAGAGTTTTGTTTGAAGATTTTTCAACGGATGTGATCCTTCAGGTTTTTACTATGCCTTAATCAATCAAGATGTCTTGTAAAGCGTTACTACTCACCCGTAAGGGTTTCAAGGCACTGGGGGAGGGGGAGAGGGACTGCTGATCCGTCCAACTCACTGTGGTTCAGTCAAAGAGCCAGGTCTGGAGGCCCTTCCTGAATTGAGGCAGTGAAGGTGATTGCCTGAGGTGGAGAGGCAGGGTGTTCCAGGTCTTTGCTGCGAGGTAGGAGAAGGACCTTCCTCTGGTCGTGGTCTACTTGGGACGGGGACCAGGGCCAGTTGGGCAGAGCGGAGGTTTCTGGTGGGTGCGTGGAAAGCGAGGCGATAGTTAAGTTACGCAGATCCCATGTCATGTAGGGCTTTAAAGGCATGTGTGAGGAGCTTGAAGGTGATTCTTCTGTTGACTGGGAGCCAGTGAAGGTCTCTCAGGTGGTGGGTGATGTGGCTGCGGCAGGAGATGTTGAGGATGAGTCTGACTGAGGCATTCTGAATGTTCTGCAGTTTCTTGAGGAGTTTCTGGGTGATGCTGGCAAAGAGTGCGTTGCCGTAGTCGAGTCTGCTGCTGATGAGTGCGTGGCTGACCGTCTTTCTGGAATTGGTGGGGATCCACTTGAAGATCTTTCGGAACAGGCGTAGCTTGTGGAAGCAGGATGATGAGACAGGGTTGATCTGACGGTTCATGGTGAGCAAGGAGTCCAGGATGATGCTGAGGTTACGTGCGTGGTCTGTGGGTGTGGAGGGGTTCCAAGTGCTGCGGGCCACCAGGACTCATCCCAGGTGGAGTGGGTGGAGCCCAGGATGAGTACTTTGGTCTTCTCTGAGTTTAGCTTGAGGCAACTGTTCTTCATCCAGGTGGCGACATCATGGACGTTGTTCTTGGCGAACGATAGGGTGCATTGAATGTTCTCCATACATTTCATAGATGTGAAAGGTATGAAATCACCTCCTAGACTTTTGGAGGGGCTGGTGTTGTACTTCATGACCTTTACTGGCAGAACTATGCAATTTATTTGCCTCAAGCATTGCAGTATCTTTTTAAATGAGCACATAGTGAACCAGCATTTTACATAAACATGTATATATAGGTTCATATTAGGCATATTGTGTTGCTTTTGTTTTATTTATGCAAAAGACACACAATGATGGACGGAGTGCGGAACAAATTAAACATTCACCCACAGTCAAGAGATCTGGATTAAATCCATTGTTCTTTTGCTCACCATGCCACTCCAGTTTAGACCCAGCCATATGCAAATCAGTCTTGATCCTGCTCCTCTTGGGAGCAGTCCAGCCTGAAGTGCCAAACCAGGTCCTCCCTGGGCCAGACCAAGCATCCTGGGACTGGTTTCTGGGTATCACTCCTCATCAATCCGGCTAGCTTGAATTCAGTGGCACAGTGAGCACAGGACCCATATCTGGACATACCCAGCACACTTAAGGCGAGAAATTAAAAGACACATGTTAGAATTGGGGGTCTCTAGTTGGCACAGGTAGGTACTTGTGACAAATAGGGACCCTTGCCTCTAGTCAGGGTAGGGGGGTACACTCCTAAAATAACCCCTGCTCACTCCCTTGGTAGCTTGGCACGAGCAGACAGGCTTATCTCAGAGGCAGTGTGTTAAGCATTTGTGAACACATACAGTAATCCAGTGACAACACTACAGATGGACACCACACAAGTTTTATATCGATAATAAGTATTCTTTATATAGATTTAACACAAGACCATAAACGACAAAAATCCACAATACTGTACTTAAAAATGGTAGGTTTAGCTTAGTTCTCTTCAGTTCTTAAAATGCAACACTTTGAGTCAATGTACCTTACGATGCGTCACGTTTCTACAACGGAAGTGTTGCAGAGATGGAGATGCGACAAAGTTCTGGTGCAAAGAAATAAAGACGTCAAGTTCTTCCTGATGCGGCACGCTTCTCCGATGTTGCGAGAAGTCTCGACTCGATGCGTCAGCTGCAGCGGCGATACCCTTGTTCCGTGATGCGACGACAGCGGCTTTGGCGGCGACACTCTTCTCCGACGTTGTGAGACGCTTCCGCTCGATGCGACGACTGCAGCGGCGACACCCTTGTTTCGTGATGCGACGGCAGCAGGACCGACGGCGGCACGCTTCTCCGTGGATGCGAAGCGCTTCTCTCGATGCGGTGCAATGCGACAGCTACAGCGGCGACATCTACGATGCGACGGCAGCGGCTGCGACGGCGACACGCTTCTTCCTCGTTGCGAGACTCTTCTCCTGATGCGGTGCAATGCGACAGCTACAGCGGCGACATCTACGATGCGACGGCAGCGGCTGCGACGGCGACACGCTTCTTCGGGGTTCTGGGACGTTTCTCGAGATGCAGTGCAATGCGACAGCTACAGCGGCGTCATCTCCGTGATGCGACGGCAGCGGCTGCGACGGCGACACGCTTCTCCCTCTTGAGTCGCGCTTCCAGCTCCTTGCGACACGCAGTCCCTTCAGAAGGCCCAAAACAGCAGCAGGCACTTCCAAAGGATTCTTGGGGAGCTGGTGGTTGAAGTCTGTTGTCCCTGAGACTTCAGCAGGAGGCAAGCTCTTTTCTCAAGCCCTTGGAGATCCTTCACAAGTTGAATAAAAGTGCACACAAAGTCCTTTCTCCTTCCTTTGGCAGTCAGGCAACCACTGCAGGCAGATCCCTCTAGCTTAGGGATAGTCTTCTCCTCAGTTTCTTCTTGGTTCCGCTCCTCAGCAAAGGTTTCTTCTTGTTTCCCAAAGTGATCTAATTTCCTAGGGGTCTGGGTCCCCTTTTTATACACAGTTTCTCTTTGTTCTCTGAAGGCAGAGAGGCCTCTGAAAAGTCCAAAACCAGTTCTGGTCAGTCCTGGAGCACTTTGTTTTTCTGACTCCTTCTTTCCTTTCAGAATGTGGGGCAGAGTGCTCAGCCGCCTGGCAGGAGGTGGAGCCAGCATTGGGGAAGGCAGGCACAGCCCTATTCAGACCCAGGTGCAACTCCTCCCTCCACTCTGGATGCAGATCTTTCTATTCAGCCCTGGGCTGACTCACCCTGTCTCCTGTAGCCACCCCCAGCCCCTGTCACTCAATCTCCAGACAAGGAATACACAACCTAGCAGAGGCAGGCTTGAAGTTTAGGCAAGAAAATACCCACTTTCTAAAAGTGGTATTTTCAAACACAGAATGTTAAAACCAACTTCACTAAAAGATGTATTTTATCATTCTGAGTTCAGGCATACTAAATTCGTTTTTCTACCATGTTCCCTGGGTCAGTTCTGACTATAAGGTGTAATAGTCAGTCTGCCCATTCTGGCCTATGGGGAGCAGGTAGCCTTGCAATAGTGAAAACGAAAATGGCTGTAATTCACTATTAGGACATGCCACACACACCAGGGCATGTGCTACCTTATACTTACACTGCACCCTGCCCTAGGGCCTACTTTAGGGGTGACCAACATGCAGTAAAGGGAAGGTTTAGGGACTGGTAAGTGGGTGTACTCACCAAGTCGACATGGCAGCCCTAGGCTGCACGCAGGCTCTGCAATGGCAGGCCTGAGGCACATTTTACAAGCCGCTTCTGTGGGTGGCACAACCAGTGCTGCAAGCCCACCAGCGGCATTGGATTTACAAGCCCTGGGCACACTCAGTGCACTGTACTAGGGACTGACAAGTAAACCAATCATCCAATCATGGAGTCACTAATCCATCACACAATTTATCATAGGGATCACTTGCACTGTGGCATTGAATAGCAGTGGCACAGTGCCCAAAGCATCTAACACCAGCAAAAACAGATCAATAACATAGGAGGCATCATAACAAAATGGAAGGGAGACCCACGCCAAGGATGCCAGGTCTAACACGTGTCCCCTCCAGCTGAAATGTGGGAGAACTACCCTACCTCAGGGAGTTCTCTTCACTAAGGCGGAAAAATCTGGACAGACCATCAGCATTGGCGTGTTCTGTACCAGGGCGGTGTTCCACCGTGAAATCCATCCCCTGTAGGGAAATGGACCACCTCAACAGCTTTGGATTCTCACCCCTCATCTGCATCAACCATCTGAGGGGCCTGTGGTCTGTCTGAACCCGGAAGTGAGTCCCAAACAGGTATGGTCTCAGCTTCTTCAGTGCCCAGACCACAGCAAATGCCTCACGCTCAATAGCACTCCACCTCTGTTCCCGTGGTAGTAACCTCCTACTGATGAAGGCTACGGGTTGATCTAAGCCCTCCTCATTCATCTGTGACAGAACAGCCCCCACACCATGCTCTGAAGCGTCTGTTTGTACTACGAACTCTTTGGAGAAGTTGGGTGCCAGGAGCACGGGCGCCGTGCACATGGCAGTTTTCAGGGCCTCAAAAGCTTTCTGACAGGTGTCAGTCCAAATCACTTTCTTGGGCTGCTTCTTGGAAGTCAGCTCTGTCAGGGTGCAACAATGCTGCCATACCCCTTGACAAACCTCCTGTAGTAACCCGTGAGTCCTAAGAAGGCTCTCACCTCTGTCTGGGTTTTGGGGGTTCCCAATTCAGGATGGTTTCATTTTTGGGTTGTAGGGGCGCCAACTGGCCGCTCCCCACCTGGTGTCCCAAGTACACCACGGAACCCTGCCCGATCTGGCACTTACTCGCCTTGATCATGAGGCCTGCTCTCCGCAGTGCCATCAACACTTCCCAGAGGTGGCGCAGATGTTCTTCCCAACTGGCGCTGAACACTGCGATGTCATCCAGGTAGGCGGCACTGAACAAGTCCAGTCCAGTCCAGCCAACACCTGGTTGACCAACCTCTGGAAGGTGGCAGGGGCATTCTTCATCCCAAAGGGCATCACCCGGAAGTGGTAGTGCCAATCTGGTGTGGAGAATGCTGACCTCTCTCTTGCCCCACCAGTCAAGGCGATCTGCCAGTACCCAGACGTCAAGTCAAACGTGCTGAGGTACCGGGCAGCCCCTAGCCGATCTATGAGCTCATCAGCTCTGGGGATGGGGTGCGCGTCAGTCCTGGTGACTGAATTGAGCCCTCGGTAGTCCACACAGAACTGGAGTTCTGGTGTGGTACCCGGTGCGGCAGCCTTTGGGACCAAGACCACTGGGCTGGCCCAAGGACTGTTAGAGGACTCAATCACCCCTAACGTAGGCATTTTGGAGACCTCCTCCTTGATGCAATCTCTCACCCTGTCATTCACCCTGTAAGTTTTGTGCTTCACAGGTGTACTGTCCCCAGTGTCCACATCATGGATGCACCAATCTGTGACACCGTGAACCAGGGAGAACAGATCAGAAAACTGTCCCAGCAACTGGCGGCAGTCATTCTGTTGCTCAGGGGTCAGGGTGGAAGAGAGGTTGACACCATCCACTGACCCATCTTGCTCTGTTGCTGACAGGAGGTCAGGAAGAGGCTCGGTCTCCTCCTCCATCCCAGCATCAGTCGCTAAGAGCATGCCCACTTGGGACCTCTCCAAGTGGGGCTTCAGGCGGTTGACATGCAGGACCCTCAAGGGGTTCCTGGGAGACCGCAAGTCCACCAAGTAGGTAACCGGACTTTTGCGCTCTACAACCTCAAAGGGTCCGGTCCACTTATCCTGGAGTGCGCAGGGCTCCACTGGGGCCATGACCCACACTTTCTGACCAGGCTGAAGCTCTACCAGAGTGGCATTCTGGTCGTACCACCGCTTCATCTCCTCCTGGCTGGCTTCCAGATTCGCCTCAGCGAGTTGCCTGAAACGCCTAGTTTGGTTCCTAAAGGCCAGCATGTAACTGTATACATCCTGGGGAGGTTTCCTGGGAGATTGCTCCCAGCCTTCTTTGACCAAACTTAGAGGTCCTCTCACGGGGTGTCCATAGAGAAGCTCAAAGGGGCTGAACCCTAGAGATTTCTGTGGCACCTCACGGTAAGCAAAGAGCAGGCATGGTAAGAGGACGTCCCACTTACGCCTCATAGGTTCCTCAAGACCCATAATCATGCCTTTGAGGGTTCGGTTGAACCTTTCAACCAACCCATTTCCTTGGGGGTGGTAAGGAGTGGTAAACTTGTAGGTTACCCCACACTCCTGCCACAGGGACTTCATATATTTGGAAATGAAGTTGGTCCCCCGGTCAGACACTACCTCGCGAGGGAATCCCACTCTGGAGAAAATTCCCATCAGTGCTCGTCCCACCATGGGGGCCGTCACTGTCCTCAGAGGTATGGCTTTCGGGTACCGGGTGGCATGTCCACCAAGACCAGGATGAACCTGTTGCCCATGGCTGTCTTGGGGTCCAGTGGCCCCACAATGTCAATACCCACCCGTTCAAAGGGGGTGCTGACTACAGGGAATGGCTGGAGAGGAGCCTTGCGCTTCCTCCCACTCTTTCCACTTGCCTGGCAAGTCTGACATGTCCTGCAGTGAGTGTCTGAACTCCTGCGCATTTGGGGCCAATAAAAGTGGGTGACAAGCCTCTCAAAAGTATTGTCTTGCCCCAAATGTCCTGCCAAGGGAACATCATGAGCCAGCCCCAGTAGGAAGGCTCTGAAGCGCTGGGGGTACCACCAGCACACGGGCTGACCCAGGCTCAGCAACCTTAGGCTCAGTATACAGGAGATCATTCTCCCAGTAAATCCAAAGTGACCCAGACTGATCACCTGTTGCCTGGTCTGCAGCCTGTTGCCGCAGACCCACCAGAGAAGGGCATTCTTTCTGCTCCTTGCAGAATTCTTCCCTGGAGGGTCCTCTTTCTTGCTGCCAATGGGTCAGCTCAGGCAGGTCCCCCAGTTCAGCTACCTGTTCCCCTGTAGGCTCCAGGGCATCCCCCTCAAGGTCTGCCTCCTCCTGGACCGTGGGAACTTCAGGGGCCGGTTTCCCGCGCCCCCTGCCTCTTCTCGTGACGGCAGGTACCTGGGCCTCCCTCTCAGGCTCCAGGTCCTCTTGAGCACCTTTACTTGCTGCCATGGACCGGGTGGTCACACACGCCCAGTCAGGCAAACCCAACATTTCTAAATGAGCACTTCGCTCCACCTTCGCCCAAGGTGAGCTCTCCAAGTCGTTCCCTAACAAACAGTCAACAGGCATGGCGGGCCTCACAGCTACCTGAAGAGTACCAGAGACCCCCCACTCAAAGGGAACCTGAGCCACCTTGCAGTGACTCTCTGTGTTGTCAGCGGCAACAACTGGATAGAATGCATGGGGGACAACCTGCTCTTGAGACACCAGGTGACACTTGACAGCTGTCACACTGGCTCCTGTATCTCTAAGAGCCTCCACCCTATGGCCATTGATGGTCACCCACTGCCTGTATTTCTTAGTGTTATCAGGCAGCTGGGTCTTGGGGACCACCTCACAGTCTCCTAATGAGACAAGGGACATCTCTGCGGGACCCCACCCATCTTGGGCACCCATCTCCTCACCCAGGGCTACACTAGCCATCTGCCGGGGGCTGCACCAGGGGTGCTGTCTTTCCAAACTGGGGGCACCTGGGATCATTCGCTATATGACCCAGGTCCCCACATTTGTAGCATCTCAGGGGTCCCCTTTGAACAGGTGGACCTGTCGGGGCCCCTGAGGGTTTCTGGGGGAGGCTGGGAACCTTTCCCTTGGTTCCCCTGGGGACTACTTTGGGGCCTTCTTGGGAACTCCTCTGTTTACCCTTGTCCCCCCACTCTTCTGCTGGGGACCCTGCCCACCCTTGGCTGAGTCTCCCACGTGACCCTTGTAAACCCTGGTACTGACCCAGCGGTCCGCCTCCTCAGCAAGCTTCCCAGGGATAGTCAGCCTGCTATCTATCAGGTGCTGGCGTAGCTCTGGAAAACAGTTACTTGACAAGTGCTCCCATGCAATCAAATCAAGGAGCCCCTGAAAATCATCAACTTTGCTACCCTTCACCCAACCATCCAATGCTCTGCAGAAAAAGTGACATATTCAACCCAGGTACTGTTCTCTATCTTCTTGCAACCCCTGAACCTCTGCCTATACAATTCAGGAGTTAAACCATACCTAGACATTAAAGCATCCTTCATGTGGCAATATGAATTATGGACATCCGAAGGCAAATCTAGCAGTGTGTCCCGCCCTCACTAAGGAACCGTCCCCACAACCCTGCTCCCCAATCCTTCTCAGGGACCCGGTGGGAAGACATGGCTACCTCATAGGCCTTGAACCACTGCCCAATGTCATCATTTTAAAAAATTCCCTGACCACATCCTTAGGAGTATACACTCTAGATTCCACAGGCATTGACGGTGTGCTGCCACCAGAGGGAGTAATTTCTAAGCTCCTCGCTTTCAAATCCAACTCCCTCAAACTTCTGTCATGCTCAAGCTGCATCCTCTTTTCTTCCAGGGCCAGTTTCCTAATTTCCAATTGCCCATTCATTTTGGCCAGCTCCAACTCATGCATCCTATTTCTCTCCCTGTCCTCCAGTTCTTCTGTGGACAGACCTTTGGCAGAAACACTGCTACCTGCTGGGGAAGGTGCCTTCCTTTCCCCTGGACCCAATGGCCCTTCCAGCTGCACATCTGCATCATTATCCTCAACACACAAAAGAACACAGCAGAAATGCCTTTTTCCACATGCACATCTATACCCTGTGTTCGTCGGATAGTAGCTTGTCCAAAGATTTAGTAAGTTCTGGTGCTCTCCAGGCAAGAAAACCCCCCTCTGCCGACAGGAGGCAAAATCAACTCTCAAGGTGAAGCAGCCGCCCACCTGGAGTTAAAATACACAATGCACAAACTGCCGAGGCACACTAAACAGTCCAAAAATTGTACGACTGGTTTTGAACAACCAGATATGTATAAAAAGAAGTCCATAGATCAAAATCTGTTTTCCTTGGTAAATCCTTTATTTCATATCCGAATTAAATTCCGAACAGAGCAGCCGACACGTGTTTCGTCCAAAAGGACTTTCTCAAGGCTGTAGCAGAGAAAATAAATAGACATCACTACCGCTATGTTATCTTGCTATGTACCATCAAGTCTTGATAAACCTGCGTATAAAGTACATCTGTAGAGAAAAAGAGTCCCGACACTGCATCATTATCCCCTTCCTCATTCTCAGGGGTTTTCCTTGCTTCTACCCAGGCCCTCAGCGCCTTATAGAACTCATCCCTCTTGGTGAGCCCGGTAATTGCAACATTAAATCTTTTGCAGAAGTGCTTCAGCTGCTTCGCATTGTAGCATTCTAGTTTCTCCTCTTCCCAATCAAAATCAACAGATGCTATGGATGCTGGTTTCATGATGGCTGAACTTGGCTAAAAATGGAAAGTCCTAGAAAAAAATCTACCAAAAGTATGTGGTCGCGTTTTGGTATGCACTCACTAGTAGTGTTCACCAATCACTGTACATGAGTCACAAATGCAAGTCCAGAATCCTCACCGCTGACCACCAATGTTAGAATTGGGGTCTCTAGTTGGCACATGTAGGTACTTGTGACAAATAGGGACCCTTGCCTCTAGTCAGGGTAGGGGGTACACTCCTAAAATAACCCCTGCTCACCCCTTGGTAGCTTGGCACGAGCAGACAGGCTTATCTCAGAGGCAGTGTGTTAAGCATTTGTGAACACATACAGTAATCCAGTGACAACACTACAGTTGGACACCACACAAGTTTTGTATCAAAAATAAGTATTCTTTATATAGATTTAACACAAGACCATAAACGACAAAATCCACAATACTGTACTTAAAAATGGTAGGTTTAGCTTAGTTCTCTTCAGTTCTTAAAATGCGACACTTTGAGTCAATGTACCTTACGATGCGTCACGTTTCTACAACGGAAGTGTTGCAGAGATGGAGATGCGACAAAGTTCTGGTGCAAAGAAATAAAGACGTCAAGTTCTTCCTGATGCGCACGCTTCTCCGATGTTGCGAGAAGTCTCGACTCGATGCGTCAGCTGCAGCGGCGACACCCTTGTTCCGTGATGCGACGACAGCGGCTTTGGCGGCGACACTCTTCTCCGACGTTGCGAGACGCTTCCGCTCGATGCGACGACTGCAGCGGCGACACCCTTGTTTTGTGATGCGACGGCAGCAGCTCCGACGGCGGCACGCTTCTCCGTGGATGCGAGGCGCTTTCTCGATGCAGTGCAATGCGACAGCTACAGCGGCGACATCTACGATGCGACGGCAGCGGCTGCGACGGCGACACGCTTCTTCCTCGTTGCGAGACTCTTCTCCTGATGCGGTGCAATGCAACAGCTACAGCGGCGACATCTACGATGCGACGGCAGCGGCTGCGACGGCGACACGCTTCTTCGGGGTTGCGGGACGTTTCTCGAGATGCGGTGCAATGCGACAGCTACAGCGGCGTCATCTCCGTGATGCGACGGCAGCGGCTGCGACGGCGACACGCTTCTCCCTCTTGAGTCGCGCTTCCACCTCCTTGCAACAGGCAGTCCCTTCAGAAGGCCCAAAACAGCAGCAGGCACTTCCAAAGGATTCTTGGGGAGCTGGTGGTTGAAGTCTGTTGTCCCTGAGACTTCAGCAGGAGGCAAGCTCTTTTCTCAAGCCCTTGGAGATCCTTCACAAGTTGAATAAAAGTGCACACAAAGTCCTTTCTCCTTCCTTTGGCAGTCAGGCAACCACTGCAGGCAGATCCCTCTAGCTTAGGGATAGTCTTCTCCTCAGTTTCTTCTTGGTTCCGCTCCTCAGCAAAGGTTTCTTCTTGTTTCCCAAAGTGATCTAATTTCCTAGGGGTCTGGGTCCCCTTTTTATACACAGTTTCTCTTTGTTCTCTGAAGGCAGAGAGGCCTCTGCCTAGTCCAAAACCAGTTCTGGTCAGTCCTGGAGCACTTTGTTTTTCTGACTCCTTCTTTCCTTTCAGAATGTGGGGCAGAGTGCTCAGCCGCCCGGCAGGAGGTGGAGCCAGCATTGGGGAAGGCAGGCACAGCCCTATTCAGACCCAGGTGCAACTCCTCCCTCCACTCTGGATACAGATCTTTCTATTCAGCCCTGGGCTGACTCACCCTGTCTCCTGTAGCCACCCCCAGCCCCTGTCACTCAATCTCCAGACAAGGAATACACAACCTAGCAGAGGCAGGCTTGGAAGTTTAGGCAAGAAAATACCCACTTTCTAAAAGTGGTATTTTCAAACACAGAATGTTAAAACCAACTTCACTAAAAGATGTATTTTATCATTCTGAGTTCAGGCATACTAAATTCGTTTTTCTACCATGTTCCCTGGGTCAGTTCTGACTATAAGGTGTAATAGTCAGTCTGCCCCTTCTGGCCTATGGGGAGCAGGTAGCCTTGCAATAGTGAAAGCTAAAAATGGCTGTAATTCACTATTAGGACATGCCACACACACCAGGGCATGTCCTACCTTATACTTACACTGCACCCTGCCCTAGGGCCTACTTTAGGGGTGACCAACATGCAGTAAAGGGAAGGTTTAGGGACTGGTAAGTGGGTGTACTCACCAAGTCGACATGGCAGCCCTAGGCTGCATGCAGGCTCTGCAATGGCAGGCCTGAGGCACATTTTACAAGCCGCTTCTGTGGGTGGCACAACCAGTGCTGCAAGCCCACCAGCGGCACTGGATTTACAAGCCCTGGGCACACTCAGTGCACTGTACTAGGGACTGACAAGTAAACCAATCATCCAATCATGGAGTCACTAATCCATCACACAATTTATCTTTGGGAGCACTTGCACTGTGGCACTGAATAGCAGTGGCACAGTGCCCAAAGCATCTAACACCAGCAAAAACAGATCAATAACATAGGAGGCATCATAACAAAATGGAAGGGAGACCCACGCCAAGGATGCCAGGTCTAACAACACACAAATGATGAATGGAATGCGGAACAAATCAAATATTCACCCCCAGTCAAGAGATCTGGGTTAACTCCACCGTTCTTTTTCTCACCATGCCACTTCAGTTTAGACCCAGCCATATGCAAATCAGTCTTAACCCTGCTCTTCATGGGAACAGTCCTGCTTGAAATGCCAAGCCAGGTCCTCCCTGGACCAGAAACAAGCATCCTGGGACCTGTTTCAGGGTGTCACAACTCATCAGGCTAGCTTGAATCCAGTGGCATAGTGAGCCCAGGACCCACGTCTGTGTTTACCCGGCACACTTAGGACGAGAAAGTAAAAGACACACAGATGAAGGACAGAATGCAGAACAAATCAAACATTCACTCTCAGTCAAGAGATCTGGGTTAAATCCATCATTCTTTTGCTCATCATGCCACCCCAGTTTAGACCCAGGCATAAGCAAATAAGTCTTGACCCTGCCCCTCATGGGAACAGTTCACCCAGAACTGCCAAGCCAGGTCTTCCCTGGACCAGAAGCAAGCATCCTGGGACCGGTTTTGGGGTATCACCCCTCATCAGCCAGGCTAGCTTGAATCCAGTGGCACAGTGAGCCCGGGAATCATGTCTGTGCACTTAGTGGAGGGGTGTACCCAGATGTGGGTCCCGTGCTCTCCAAGCCACAGGATTCAAGCTAGCCCAGCTGATATGGGGTGATACCCCAAAACCAGTCCCAGGATGCTTGCTTACTTTGCTGTGGTCTTAAGATGTGCAGCTGAGGTTTTTGATTACAGCTACCATTTATGGAAGTTAAAACTAATATTCTAGCAGAGGTTTTACAACCTGAACAGGCTTCCTCTG
The DNA here is from genome assembly GCA_963921515.1 of Calotriton arnoldi. Lineage (NCBI taxonomy): Eukaryota > Metazoa > Chordata > Amphibia > Caudata > Salamandridae > Calotriton > Calotriton arnoldi. The sequence goes on from CAWUFW010007512.1 coordinate 520,051, forward strand.
AGCCTTTATTGCCATTCAATGAAGCCCTGGCCAACACATTAAATGGCACCTGGTCTAAGCCTTGTTCTTTCCCACCAGTAAATAGGCAGGTAGCCAGGCACCACAGGCCGGCACCAGTCGACTCTGGCTTCTTGACAAAACACCCTATGCCAGAAAACATGGTCATTCATGCTTCCACTAGCAGGGTACACCCCAATTCATTCCCCCAGACAGATAGTCTAAGAGAATTGAGGCATTTGGGAAAAAGAGGTTTTCATCGACCAGCCTAGCTCTCCAATCAATCTATAACAGCTGTTTGCTGGGTAGATATTTCCACGCTTTATGGGACATGGTACGCAAGATGTTTTTGAGAAAGCCTGGCTCAGACGTTCCATGAGGGTCAGGATGCTGACAAATATGTAATCCAGTCTGGACTGGACACTACTGATAGACCCCAGCATGGTGCTTCGGTATCGTACATGGATGTAATCCACAGGCTTCTCTGGTGATGTGCATGCCTCACTTTTGGATATGCCTTTCGATGGATCTCGCCTTTTCAGCAAAAAGGTCAATTCCACACTAAAACCCTTCAAATAAAGTTAGGCCATGGCACATTCCTTGGTCCTCTCTACTCCTGCAAGACAGAATCCTCAGTTGTTTTGATTCTTTCGAGGCTACTTCAGAGGTCTGGTGTACCGGCATTGCAAAGGCCCGCTGCCCCTGCAACAGGCACCCCAGTCCTTTTGAATCAGGGGCGGGGATCAAGCAGACAACGTCCAGGCCACCAAGCCACTTTAGTGTAGTATAAACTAAAGTGGCATCAGCCACAAAGCCACTTTAGTTTATCCTTAGTGGCACACGACCACTCTGTGAATGGCAGGATGAAACTTTTACTTCAAGTTTGGTGAAATATATATAGCATCCGTCAGTTGGGTGCTTCAGATTGTTTAATTGGGCTACCTGCCATTCCATTTTGAACCAGTACATCAGAGTAGCTTTTGGAGGAGCATCTGTGTGTCTTGCTTCAGGAGGAGCAGGTTCATTGGCCAAAGGAACCATAGAGAGTTTTCTAGCCTCGCAAATAGGAATTGGCTGTAACTCCCGCTATTTCCTCATGCCAACAAAGGGCAGAGCCCTTCATCCTATGTTGAATCTTTGCCTTCTGAATGCCTTCCTATAGAAAAACAAATTGAAACTGCTCACACTGGCCCACGTTCTGTCTGCCCTGGATCCAGGCAACTGAATTGTTGCTCTGGACCTGCAGGGTGCCTATTTTCATGTGACCTCGCTGCAGTTTCACAGACGTTACATTCTGTTCCCGGTAACCCAAGAGCATTTTCATCCTCTACGACTCCTTCACAGACGCTGCCTTTCATTGGAGCCTTTCTAGTCAAAGTGCAGTCCGGGCCTTCCCTCCGTCGCGGAGTGCAGGACATTCGGGCTATGATCCCGATGTTTCACCCTCGGTCCTCGGTCTCAGTGAGAGTGGTTCTGAGGCTTCTGGGCCTGTTGGCCTCCTGCACCATGCACATCAACTATACCAAGTGGCACATGCAGGCTTTGTAGTGGAACCTGATGTCTTGGTGTGCCTATCACCATGGGAACCTCTCCGATTCCATCCAGGGCGTGGACAGAGGCATGGACAGAGTCAACAAAGAAACTGATACTGACACAAAGTGGTGGTGCTTATATGCAGCTCCCTTGTCACTTTTGGAATGGAGGAAAGTCAAGATGAAGCCGCACAGCACATCCTGCTGCTTTGCAGGAGAAAAGCTGTTTTAAATTTTCCAGATAGCTTTATTACATTTTCCAGACTCATTCTAGTGCCTAGGGATATTCTGAAAGTGAGGAATCTGTGGTTAGCTAGAGTATGCACTAGAAAGAGTGCTATCGAAAGTATGTAACTTGTTCTTTCTGCATACAATGGATCTATGAGATAGCAAACTTAATTTGTGCTGAGTCAGAGTACTTTCGATGTGTAATATAGTGTGAAAGAAACCTGCCCTCTTGTCGATTCAGAACTCTGAAAATATTTAATAATGAAAGAAAAATAATCTGTGGATCACTGGTTACAATGAGTTCACTTAACCCCCCATGAGCATCAAAGCTAAAGCATACAAGTACAGAACGCAAATTTAAGTTTTCATACACAGGGCTTCAATCGAGATAATGTGACAAAACCAAAACTGTGGTTGTGCAATCAATCAATCAAACATTTGTAAAGCGCGCTACTCACCCGTGAGGGTCTCAAGGCGCTAGAGGGGGGGGGGAGGAAGCAGCTACTGATCGAACAGCCAGGTCTTGAGAAGTTTCCTGAAGGTCAGCAGGTCCTGGGTTAGTCGCAGGTGGGTGGGGAGGATGTTCCATGTCTTGGCGGCGAGGTGGGAGAATGATCTGCCGCCGGTGGTCGTTCGACGGATGCGTGGGATGGTGGCGAGGTCCGCGGAGCGAAGCTGGCGGTTCGGGGTGTAGAAGGTGAGTCGTTTGTTGAGGTATGCTGGTTCGGCGTTGTGGAGTGCTTTGTGAGCGTGGGTGAGGAGCTTGAAGGTGATCCTCTTGTTTACCGGGAGCCAGTGGAGGTCTCTCAGGTGGGCGGTGATGTGGCTGTGGTGAGGGATTCCAAGGATGAGGCGTGCGGGGGCGTTTTGTATGCGTTGAAGTCTTTTCTGGAGTTTGGCCATGGTTCCCGCGTAGAGGGCGTTGCCGTAGTCCAGCCTGCTGCTGACGAGGGCTTGGGTGACTGTCCTTCTGGTTTCGGTGGGGATCCATCTGTAGATCTTGCGGAGCATGCGGAGGGTGTTGAAGCAGGAGGAGGAGACCGCGTTGACTTGCTGGGTCATAGAGAGCGTTGAGTCCAGGTTGAACCCCAGGTTGCGAGCGTGGTTGGTGGGTGTCGGGGCCGTTCCCAGCGTGGCCGGCCACCAGGAGTCGTCCCATGCGGAGGGGGTGGAGCCGAGGATGAGGACCTCCGTCTTGTCTGAGTTCAGTTTCAGGCGGCTGGTCTTCATCCACTCTGCGACGGCCTTCATTCCCTCGTGGAGGTTGGATTTGGCGGTGGCCGGGTCCTTGGTGAGGGAGAGGATCAGCTGGGTGTCGTCGGCGTACGAGATGATGTTGAGGTGGTGCGCTCGGAGGATGTTGGCGAGAGGTGCCATGTAGATGTTGAAAAGGGTCGGGCTGAGGGATGATCCTTGGGGTATGCCGCAGGTGATTGTGGTGGCTTCGGGTCGGAATGGGGGGAGGCGGACTCTCTGGGTTCTGCCGGTGAGGAAGGAGGTGATCCAGTTCAGAGTTTTGTCGCGGATCCCTGCGTCATGGAGGCGTGTGCGCAGGGTGTGGTGGCAGACAGTGTCGAAGGCGGCCGAGAGGTCCAGGAGGATGAGGGCCGTGGTTTTGCCGTTGTCCAGCAGGGCCCCCCTTATGTCGTCGTGGCGGCGATGAGGGCGGTTTCGGTGCTGTGATTGCTTCGGAAGCCGGATTGGGAGGAGTCCAGGATGTTGTTCTCCTCAAGGAAGTGGGTCAATTGTCTGTTGGCGGTCTTCTCAATGACTTTCGCCGGGAATGGGAGCAGGGAGATGGGTCGAAAGTTCTTGAGGTCCTTTGGGTCCGCCTTGGGTTTCTTGAGTAGGGCGTTGATCTCGGCGTGTTTCCAGCTCTCCGGGAAGGTAGCGGTCTCGAAGGAGCTGTTGATGATCTTCCAGAGTTGGGGTGCGATGATGGAGCTTGCTTTGTTGAAGATGTGGTGGGGGCAGGGGTCTGAAGGTGAGCCGGAGTGGATGGTGTTCATGATTTTGATGGTGTCTTCGTCGTTGACGTTGTTCCAGGAGAGCAGGAGGTCGGTGTGTTTGGTGGGCGTTGAGTCGGGGGTGTCGACGTCTGTCGTCGGTGTCTGGGTGTCGAAGCTGTCGTGAATGTCTGCGATCTTGCGGTGGAAGAAGGTGGCCAGGGAGTCGCAGAGTTCTTGTGATGGCGGGATGTCATTGGAGCTGGAGCTGGGGGTGGCGAGTTCTTTCACGATGTTGAAGAGCTCTTTGTTGTTGTGTGCGTTGTTGTCGATGCACTCCTTGAAGGAGGTCCTTTTGGTGGATCGGATGAGTTGGTGGTGCTTGCGTCTGGCATTCTTGAGGGCTGCGTGGTTGTCTGGTGTCTGGTCGTGGTGCCACTGCTTCTCTAGTCTTTGGCAGGCTTGCTTGGAAGCCTGGAGGTCGGCGTTGAACCAGATGGCTCTCGTGTCGGTGCAACTGTTTGAATGAATTTGTACTTGTAAAGCGCACTGATACCCCAACTGGGGTTTCCTGGCGCTGTACGCATACCGCTGTGGAACCCTTCCTGGCTTTTCCCTGTGAAATGTCCATTCCTGGGCACCCCCAAGGTGAAGCCAGGCATCCCAGCGCTGTTGGGGCCGTTGTGGAGATTAAGCAAGCTATTGCCCAGAGTTGCAGAGTGGGACCCATGATTAGAATAGGCACCGAGGCGAGAATTATCAGGTCCGAGGAAATTGAGCCCAAGACCCGCCGAGGCGGGAATTGAACCCTGGTCCCGGGCCAGATCTCTGCATCAGGGTCTGCCGCTCTAACCATTGAGCCACACTTCTCCACATGTTTGAGGATTTCCTGATCGGGGCGAGGGTGTTGGCGTAGTCGTCGATCCATTGTCTGAAGTTGTGGGCTGCTGCGTTGGTGTCTGAGGGCTCGGAAGGAGGGCCTCGGGCGAGGGTGGTGATAAGCTGGTCTTCGGTGACTTTGTTCCAGCTGCGGTGTGGGATTCGTTGCGGTTGGTTGTGCGCGGTGTGTTCCTCGAAGGATAAGTGGATGCAGTGGTGGTCGGTCCAGTGGAGTTCGGTGGTGTGGCTGAAGGTGACGTGGTTGCTGGCGGAGAAGGTGGGGTCGAGGGTGTGTCCGGCAGAGTGGGTGGGTGTCGTGACGAGCTGTTTGAGTTCGAGGTTGGCGAGGTTGTCGATCAAGGTTGTGGAGTTGCTGTCGTTTGCGTTCTCGAGGTGGAAGTTCAGGTCTCCGAGGAGAATGTAGTCTGTGGAGGCGAGGGCGTGCGTGCTGATGAGGTTGGTGATGGAGTCGCTGAACTGCGGTCGGGGTCCCGGGGGTCTGTAGACGAGGGTTCCTCTGAGGGTGGTGTTGTGATTGACGTGGATCTGGAAGTGTGGGTGTTCGGCCATGCTGAGGGAGTCTTCGGTGTTGGTCGAGATTCTGATGGTGTTCCTGTGGACGATGGCGATTCCTCCTCCTGGTTTGTTGTTTCGGTCCCTGCGGGTGATCTTGTAGCCGTCCGGGATGGCTATGGCTATGTCTGGCGCCGAGGAGGCGTTCATCCAGGTCTCCGTCAGGAAGGCGACGTCCAGGGAGGATGAATCGAGCAGGTCCCAGAGTTCGACGGCGTGCTTGTGGACTGAGCGGGTGTTGAGTAGTATGCATCTGAGATGGTTGTGGTCTGCTTTGGTGGGTTGGGCAGGACGTGCAGGTGTGCGCTGGCAGGTGTAGCTGCAATTTCGGCAGGTGAAGGGTCCCTGGGTGAGCTTCGGGGTGGCCTGGAAGCAGGTGGAGGATCGGCCGGCGTTGAGTGCGTGGAGGGTGTTGGCGTCATAGCGGCGTCGGGTGTTGTGGCGCTCGCGGGGACCAGGGGGTCTGGCGCTGGGCACGGTCCGGGCGAAGACGGGCTTGCCTTAGGCGTGCCTTTGGCGCGCCAGCGGCGCGACCGCACAGTGGTCGGGATTTAAGTAGGGGAGGGGGGAGGGGCGTGTGGCTGGGAGGCGGGAGCGGGGCGGGTTACGGCGGGGAAAAAAGGAAACGCGGTGGAAGCGTTCCGGGTGCGGGCAACACTCAGCAAGGAGCCAAGAGGGAGAGGAGCAATAGAAATAAAATAAAATGAGAGGATGAAAAATCGGGACCCAGCAGGGGGAGGTCTCGAACCCTGCCTGTGGGGACCGTGGGCAGAGTGCTGACGAGCGGAGCTGTGGGGAAAGAGTTGATCACTGACCAAGGGTCAGGGGTCTAGAAACCTGAAATGGTGGCATAGTACACACTTGTTCTTCAAACTGACACAAAAATGTAAATTTACATAGCAAGCTATTCAAGAATTTCTCGCTTTCAATGCCAGGCACTAGAGTGTGGTTTTAGACGTCAGAGACGGGTACAACTTGGTAGCATTGGTTAGCAGTAAGCGGAAAGATGGGTGTGGGTATTACAGTTAAGCTAAGACAATATTTTAATCCTCCAAAAGACCCTCATACATTACAGTGCAAGCACTCCACAGGAGGGGGAATGATACATCAAACAACCAGCAGCTTGATGTGAGGGGTAATACTCCTATGGGCAGATCCAAGCCCCACTGGTATTTTAAGAATTGGTAACAATACATCTTGCAGACAACTCTGCTGTCAAACTAGGCCTGAGAATGGAGAAATAATTTTTCTTTTTTTCTTTAAGCCATCCTTATAACAAAAACGAGCCCAACAGGAAACTCTTCTCTGGTGCACTTTGCTCACTCATGCACAATTTCTGATTCAGATTTCGAAGCAGGAACCAGCAAAAAAGCAGAGAGTAGCAGAAATGCAGAAACGTTTAGATCGCTCAGTGGGAGTTATCTTTTCCCTGCAGAGTGATTTCAACGCCGTGATGCAACCGTGTGCATAAGACTCAGCTGTTCCCACTTTTTAAAAACTCCTTCACGCAGCTTTTCTGCAGGGTTTGCATGCTTACAGCCTGGGTGCCAATAGTACAGTGGTGAGAAATGACACTGTAGTCATCTCAGCTGTACATGGTACAAGGACAACAAAAATAGCCTAACCAGTTGGCACGGGTCTGCCTCCACTGACAGTGCAGCCGCCTGGGACATAGTTGCGTAATAGTTTCCACATTTCATGCCTGGCCACCGGCCAGCATAATATACTGTTGGTCTGCGGGAGGTGGCAGGCTGCTTGAATGATGCATGAAGGCTTTGAGCAAAAATAAAAAACATGCAGAAGTAGAACATTTTTTAATCGTTTTTTTGTGAACTACCATGCTACTAGTAAAGAGGGCATTCCTGGCTGTTTACATTGCAGGACAGAACTGCACGCAGAAACAGTACCTTCTAGTCCGACTGGAAGATAATAAGTAGCATATGAAATAACTCTGGGAAGGGTCCTATAATTCAAAATAGTTGTATTACGATAATACGTATGTTAAGAAATCATTAACATAGATTGTACAAAGAAACGACTTCTAAACTGAAATATCTTATTAAATATATAGCGCTTTGTACCACACTTCTGTCTTTTTTAAGCGCTGCAGATGACAGGTGTTACTATTAACCAATTTAATTATACTCAATTGAGAGACCTCTTAAAGATGGAAGGCTTAGCTGGCCATAGCGAGATTTGAACTCACGACCAGATTATCAAAATGTATGTCGGCTGCGGGTGTATAATTGCACCCGCGATTAGTGGGTAAATCGCAATCAGGTTTTAAGTAATGCCAAAGCTCACTGGGGCTGATTTTCGTCAAAATTTCCATTATGTGTTCGAACCAGCCTGATTTAGTGGCTCCCGGTTGGTGAAGCACATGATTATGGACAATTCAATTCCACACGCCATGTTTGACGTTATGACACAACCAGGAGCAGTTACAAACGCTAGGAGTTAGTAGGGAATTGGAAATCACCAGACTCTTCATTCAAAATATGTTTGAAAGCCAGGGCTGTCACACATGAGACGTGGGACTGGGCAGCCTTTTGTTCACATAATTCACGCTCCTTGCTCAGTAATATGTAGTTCTCGGAGGTAAATAGCGCTGGAATCCTTCAAACCTCTTGTGACTTACTTACAGGTGGCCCCATGTTTACCTGTGGCCAGGCGCGCAACGCCCATTGGGCTCAAAGGGCTTCGGCACCCCCGTCCTGTGTGGCAGCCCGGGCTGAGACAGCTTCCCGGGCACACACACAGCCGCACCCGAGTACTTCACTGGTCTTTAAAAGACCATTTGTTTGTTAATGAGGCTTTGTTGTTTTTTCACCCCTTCTAGAGCCCCTGCATCTCCACTCTGACTATTGCTGGAAGAATTAGCCCCCCCCCGAAATGTTTTCTTAGCCCCCCTCTCCCCCCCAAGAAATTTGGCTCTAGTTGCGCCTCTGCCTGTGGCTCCTTCACAGGATGCTGAGGCAACATTAATATGAATATGAATGAATGAAATGTCATTTATAAAGCGCGATGGCTACCCGGAGGCCTCCCAGCGCTGCGGACAGGTGCAGAAGGCAAAGCAGAGAATGAGTGCAAATCTAAAAGAGCCAGGTTTTTAAGAGCTTTCGGAAGGAGAGCAGATTAGGCTCTTTCCGCAAATGAAGTGGAAGGGCATTCCAGCCGATGGCCCCATTGTATGAAAAGGAGCGCCCACCACATCTGGCTCTCCTTATTCTGGGTAGTAGGGCAAGAAAAGAGGCAGTTGACCGAAGGTCTCTCCTCGGTTGATAATGAGTGATCAGAATTTTGAAGAATGGACGGGCCGTTCTTCCAGAAGGCTTTATGGGCCAAGCACATAGCCTTAAACTGAATCCTTTCCCTGATTGGCAGCCAGTGCAAGCTCCTTAGAGCTTGTTTAGCGGATTGCCGTCGAGGAATCTGGAGAAGTCTGCGGGCGGCACAGTTTTGAATAATCTGGAGCTTGTTGATGGTATACTGTGGAGCTCCCAGATATAAGGCATTCCCGTAATCCAAGCGAGAGAGGATCAGAGCTTGGACCATAATCTTTCTGGCGTGAAAAGGGAGAAGGGGAAGAACCTTGCGAAGCATCCTTAATAAGCCAAAGCAAGTCGCTGAGAGCTTCGCTGCCTGATGATTAAAAGTCAGGGATTGGTCAAGCCAGATACCGAGGCTCTTAATCTGGTCTTTAGGGACTGGGGCGGGGCCCAGGCAGTCGGGCCAAAGTGATGCCGGGTTGAAGGAAGGGGAGTTGCCCAGGAGCATAAGCTCCATCTTGTCTTCGTTCAGTTTAAGGCATGAGAGTTCCATCCACTTGGCAACCTCCTCTAGGCAGCAGCCTAGGGTGCTAGATGACCCCTCGGGGTGGTTAAGCGCCACCACGAGCTGAGTGTCATCTGCATAGGTGATGATTTTTATGCCAAATGGATGGACAATCTCTGCCAAAGGTTTCATATATATATTAAACAGCGTGGAGCTCAGGGCAGAGCCCTGAGGCACCCCACAGCTGAGAGGCAACTGGTTGGAGACAACATCTCCCTCAAAAACCTTAAAGGAGCGTTCGCTGAGAAAGGACTGCAGCCAGGCTATTGCTAAGCCAGACACTCCCAAATTCTTGAGTCTGAGGATCAGTGTATTATGGTTAACAGTGTCAAATGCGGCACTGAGATCGAGAAGGATAATTGCCGCATTGCCCCTTTGATCTAGGATCCTTCTTGCTTCCTCAGTCACAGCAAGGAGGGCAGTCTCAGTGCCAAGCTGGGGCGAAACCCAGTCTGGGAAGGGTGAAGTAGATTATTAGATTCCAGAAAGGATACAAGTGTGGTGTTTATGTGTCTCTCGAGAATCTTGCTCACCCAAGGCAGGAGGGAGATGGGCCGATAGTTAGCCAAATTAGCCTGATCAAGGTTAGGTTTTTAAGGAGGGCTTTAACCATCGCACATTTCCAGGCCAGTGGAACTATGCCTGTAGAAATAGAGGAGTTCACCAGATCTAGAATAACAGGGCGGATAATATCTACAACCAGGGTGAGGGCCTGGGGGGGAGCGGGGTCTATGGGAGAGCCTGATTTTACGTTAGCCATGATAAGGTCCAATGAGGCAGAGTCCAGGAGGGTAAATTGTGCTAATAGGGTTTGGGTTCCTGCGATCGACTCAGAGGAAGGAAGCGTGTGGTAGGTGGTCTGAGAGGACGGAAAAGACAGATAAATATTCTGAATTTTCAGTTGAAAGAACTCTGCCAGGTTATTACAATGTGTGAGTGCATTATCCAACATAGGAGGTCTCTGAGGCAGTTTAATAAGGGTCTTTGCAATTTTAAAAATTTCTTTAGGAGAATTCTCAGCTGACTTACTTTTCTGTTCATAAAGGCAGCTTGGGTGACTTTAATTTCAGATTTGTAGGATCTGATAGATTCCCTGTACTCTGCTTTACTGAGATCTGAATAATTCAGTCTCCATCTCCTTTCAAGCCTTCTGCAGCATTGTTTAAGTTCCCTCAGTTTAGGAGTGAACCACGGCGCAGTTTTCAGCCTGTTGGTTGTATGGGAAGGTTTCTTGGGGAACACTATATCCAAGGACCCTTGAATCCAAGAGTTAAATTTCTCATTAGCATTGGCCAAGTTACGGTTTAGGCATTTGTATAGCGCACAGCTACTCAGTCGAGTGTCCCGGTGCATCAAAAGGCCCCCTGGCATAGACCCGCCCACATGAAGGACAAATATAAGGAAACCTAAACGTGCAAAAGAAGTCCTCACCATTTTTGGTTAAAAAGCAGGGTTTTAAGACGCTTTCTGAAAATGGTAAAATCCATCACCGCTCTCAGTGAGGCGGGGAGCGCATTCCAGGCCTGAGCGCCTAGAAGCCCAAATGAGGATCCCCCAGACCGCACGCGGGAGATTCTGGGTACCTTGGCTAGATTCATTGAGGAGGATCTCAGCAATCTAGAGGGGACATAATGAGAGATCCTTCTACACAGATACTTGGCCCCTGTTCCGTGCCAAGCTTTGAAGTATAGTACCATCACTTTAAATCGGATTCTGTTTTTTACCGGGAGCCAATGAAGTTCTCTAAGGTAGGGGGACATATGTGTCCTCACCTTAAGCCTGAGAATGGCTCTAGCTGCGGCATTCTGTGCCACCTGAAGATGTTTAAGAAGATATTCTGGAAGACCGAGATAGAGTATATTCACATAGTCCATGCAGTGTGATGTAGCGCGAAATTCTTTTTTCATTTGTAGGGGTGCCTCATAATCACGAGTAGTCTGCACCCACGCATATCCTTTCATTGTATTAACCTGAGACATTAGAACGTGAATTGTAATAATGTGAATCGAGGTGTATTAGGGATATTTCAATGTAAACGTGAAGAGATCAACGTAGAAACTAGATGTAACTAGCTGAAATCATTAACTTGCAGGATTCGTGTATACCGCTGACAATCATTCTTGTATTCGATGTGCTTATGTAACGTGTTAACTTAGAAATACGCAGTAAAGAGTGTTTATTTTAATAAGCAATTTCGTAACGCCTATGTGCCATCCTTCTTATGTTAGCCGAATTCTGTAGGCCTGAAATGCATTTTTCCTGGAAGTCCTCGCATTACATTTAATAGTTGAATTTCATGTGCAGGTTGGGTTCTTTTTTTCACATTTCTGTTGCAGGTGGAAGAATCATCCTTGCTAGCTAGAATAATGTCTTTGTTTTAGGTGTTAGGCATGGAGAGAAGGGGATACATTGAGCGTTGATACTGATAGTGGAGAACTGTTGTACTTTCTCATCAGAGAGAGCCTGGGAATTAAGGTCATCTTACCAAGCTCGGGAGGGTCGCTGCCCACTGGAAACGTACCTATGAGGAGGTGGCCTGACTGGATGGTGTGATTCGCAAAGGATCCTGGGACACCACCTGTGCTATTGATGTATCGTAACTAGGGAAAGAGCCCTGGGACTTCTGCCTTGCCGAGAGAGAGAGAGAGAGAGCATCTTAGAACAAGCTCTGTCTTAGTAGCTTTATGCTGCTTGACCCAACCAATGTGGGGAGACTTCTTAGGAAGGCTTCACACACTGACACCTTAACTGATCATGCCCCGAAAAATGCGTATTTAGGGATGCAACCTTAGTGCTAGTGTAGGGATAGATTAATGCTTTATTCCCACGAACTTTCGATGCAAGGGAACTTAGACGTTTGCTCCGTAATCTTTTGTATCCTGATTCTCGAACTAATTATTCTGTGCATGTTGCACCGCATTAATTTCATCCGCAGATTTGGCTTTGTATTAGTACCAATGTATTTCTACACACTCATCTTGAGGTGCCTGTACGTCCAGTTATTTTTGACTTTGTAATAAATCAACTAATCTTATTTGGTAGTCTGTGATTCTTAAGAGTGAATTGGAATTGAAATGATTGGCCATCTAATGATTTCTCTCCCCCCCACACGCTTTCATGCTGAGAAAAAGTACCATTGAGTCGAAGTTTTACAGCGGATTTAGAACGTGGAACCCGGCTCTTTCAAGTGTGACAGAGTGACTTGTAGGCCTATATTTACGATGGAAAAAGTAAAACTACGTCACCCAGTGTGCAAACTGTTGGTTAAAATGCCGGCTACAGTTCTCACATCTCTTAGCTATGACGTTTTAAAATAAACAAACCAACACATTAATTCATAATTTATTTAAAAACGAGGATAATCTAACTTCAGACAATGGACCAATTATTTTCACAGAGAACAATATCAGGATATTACCCACTGAGTTGACTACCCAAGACTTACCTGCTCTATCTATCATTATAGGCCAATTCCCTAATGGCAGACTAGAGTAAAAAAACCACATGAGCGCCCAGGATTGGTGGTCACTGGGAGTCACACTGTGAGCCCCCTTTCTTTACAGTTAATTTCCTCATTTGTGTGGTGGGTCCGACAACCACAAGTTCCTCTGAGAAGGCTCTCAAAATGTTATGAATGAACCTGTCTTTTAACTGCTTCATGTAATTGCATTAGTGCTCAGTCACTCATAACTTCATCCGCAAAGAGATTCACTGAAAGGCCATGCTGATCCTTTGGTCTTGTGGGGATTCAGGGCCTAGCTGGGCAGGTAAGCGCTGAGAGGTAACTCACAACGGACCATTAACACCAGGAGCTGTATTACTGAGTTGGCAGAGGTGATAGTGCCACTGGCATTTCTGGATTAGATAGATCGTAGTGGTAACTACTGCCATTTTATTTCTGCTGTGGTGCCCACCATCCTTTAGGTCATCACTGACACTGTTTTCTGTCCTGGAATTTTGTGTGCTACCAGTGCTGGAATTTAAAAAAGAATTACTCTGGGAACTCATAAATTGGAGGTCAAGGTGTGGCTATGGAAAAGAGGCAGAGTCAGGAGGGGTGAAGCCATGAAAGCACATCTGACAATCAATTGATATATTTATTTTTAGAAAACTGCACAAAGAAATTGGCAACATGGGCAAAGGTGACAGCAAATATGTTCCGGTTTACTTAATTCATCTCCAAGAGGCTGCATTTTAAAATATTTTATGGGATTAAGGCACCTTTTGCAGAGATTTTGTGTGCCCAGCAAATGTAAGGGAATAATAATAATGGTAAGATAACACTGGTGGTTAATGTACTTGCTGGAGAGATCTTTTTGCCTAGTCACAGTTTCGTCTTACATAATAACATATAGGGTTAATATGCCTGCTGCAAAGCACACTGTGTAATAAACAGATCACCAATTTATATTCTATGTAGGTAGGTAAGTTAGCTACTGCTTTTGAGACGTTATTTCCAGTTCATAAGTTGCAATCCGTCTAATATAGCACAGTGAGCTTTGAACCGGCATCAAGGAGCTATGAGCAAACTTCAAGGCATTTGATTTGTTTAGAACCTTATTTTTTCTCAAACTGTTTTTATTCTAAGGTGCGAAAAAGGGTTAAGTTCAGTACTAACAAAGTCTTATTAATACAGACAACCCCAGACACTGTATTATGTTTTAAATCCCGACTTTATATTTCTCCGGACCATGCACTCTTAACATGTAATTTCTACAGTAAGGGTTCTATGCGACTCCTTCACTTTGTAACCTCATTGTTTTATGTAATATATTCTGTAACAGGGCGGAAAAAACCATCTTACGCTTACAGGCCAGGGGTTATGAAGGAGGGAACAAAGTGGGGTCCCTGCTTGCACGCCAACTCAGGGCCAAGCAGGAAACGGAATACATAAAACTCATAGTAGATGACACGGGCGCCTCTCATAAGACTGAGGAGGGGAAAGCACGGGCCTTTGAAGAGTTTTATCGTACTCTTTACACTTCGGAACACCCGCGGGCGCAAGACCAAACGGGGTATCTGGACCCCTTAGACCTCCCACAGGTCCCGGCCGACACCAATGAGGATTTGGCTAAACCGATCACTACTGATGAGGTGCAGCAAGCGATTGACGCACTTAAACTACAGAAAGCGCCGGGCCGGATGGGTTCACAGCACACTTTTACCGCACCTTCGCTCCGAACCTGGCCCCTTTTTTAACTTTATACACAAAGATAACACGTGTTATCGAAAGGGGGTAAGAGGAAAATATTATGGAGAGTACATCTCCGTGTAACAACACTGAAATCACAAAAAGTACTCCCCTAATGCCACATGCATATAGATTAGTAGATGGAAACGACCTCAACAAAAAGAGTACACCACCTGATGGTGGGCAAGGAAGCAATCCTTTTTGTTTTTTATACCCTCACACACCCTAGTGGTGTCATGCTTCATCATCGGGTCATCCTGACGCCTAAAAGTCAGGATGGGCTCGACCAGTCTTTCAGGGAGCTCTTAATAATATGTTTTTGGCCAGGGGGAATAAAGATTAAAAATCTCAGAGAGATCCCGGTGTCCCTTTATTTTGGATCTCACTGAAATATTAAAAGAAAGTAAAACTAGGGTCTTTGGGATATTATGGTCCTAGGACCCTAATGCCAACATGTTTCAGTCCATAAAAAGTCCCACTACGGGTACTGGACTTTCTTCAGGGCAGAGGAATAACACCCCCTGGAATATGAAAGAACGGGAGAGGGAATTTCCCTATCCTATTTACAATAAGGGCAGATAGCTGCTCCTTAAACTATTCCTGTTTCGGACACAGAGTTAATCGCTCCATCCCTATTATGGTGGAGTAATGCTTCGCGTCGGGCTTCGCAACAGAGGGGTAGTCTTGTAGTCACACAGATTCTGTACAGAGCCGGCGGGACCAAGACCGAGTAGGTTTATCGTGGGGAAGGAAATTCCCTCTCCCGTTCTTTCATATTCCAGGGGGTGTTATTCCTCTGCCCTGAAGAAAGTCCAGTACCCGTAGTGGGACTTTTTATGGACTGAAACATGTTGGCATTAGGGTCCTAGGACCATAATATCCCAAAGACCCTAGTTTTACTTTCTTTTAATATTTCAGTGAGATCCAAAATAAAGGGACACCGGGATCTCTCTGAGATTTTTAATCTTTATTCCCCCTGGCCAAAAACATATTATCAAGAGCTCCCTGAAAGACTGGTCGAGCCCATCCTGACTTTTAGGCGTCAGGATGACCGATGATGAAGCATGACACCACTAGAGTGTGTGAGGGTATAAAAAACAAAAAGGATTGCTTCCTTGCCCACCATCAGGTGGTGTACTCTTTTTGTTGAGGTCGTTCCCTTTTTTAACTACCTTATTAAACGTCATTGCTTCTACACAGCAGGTCACCTCCTCCATGGGAGAGGCGATTGTGGCGGTCATTCCAAAGCCGGGGAAGGATCCTACAGCCTGTTCCTCTTACCGCCCGATCGCCCTTCTGAATTTAGACGCCAAGATTTACTCCAAAATCTTGGCTACTCGCCTTGAATCTGTGCTCCCAGGCCTTATTGACCCAGACCAATCAGGATTTATTAAGGGTCGGCAGACCCATGATAATTTGCGGCGCATCATCCATATAATTGAGAAGGCCAGGAAGAAAAACATCCCAGCAGCTCTTCTCTCGTTAGACGCGGAGAAAGCATTCGACCGTGTAGAATGGACCTTTTTGTTTCAAGTGCTCCAGCGCTTCGGATTTAACGAGGCTTTTGTAGGGATGATTTGCGCCAATTATCACTCTCCTAGCTCCCGGATCCTGGTCAATGGCGTTGCTTCCCCCTCTTTTAGCTTGACGCGTGGGACGAGGCAGGGGTGCCCGCTGTCACCCCTCCTTTTCGCCTTAAGCATAGAGCCCCTAGCGCATAAAATACGAGAAAATCTGGACATTCGGGGAGTGCGCTTTTGGCACAGACGAACATAAGATTTCGCTCTTTGCCGACGATTTGCTTCTTCCGATCACAGAACCATTTACCTCCCTACCGGCTCTCCAGGAGGAGATTGTGCTGTTCGAGCGGGCGGCAGGGTTTAAGATCAATTTAGCCAAATCCTTCTTACTTAATCTGACTCTCTCTAAAGAGGAGTGGTGACGAGTAGAGAGCGAATCACTGTTTCGCTGCACGGTTAAGGAGATTACCTATTTAGGTATCAAGCTTGCCCCCCGTATCTCAGATCTCTACAAGGCCAATTTCCCTCCCCTCTTACGCCAATTGAAAAATTACCTGGGCAAATGGAGCGCTGCATACATCTCCTAGCTGGGTAGGATTAATGCCATCAAAATGAACACGCTCCCCCGATTGCTGTACCTCTTTCAGGGGCTTCCAATTCCAGTGGAAAATGGCCTCTTTAAAGAGTTGCGACAAATGATTATTAAATTTATTTGGTTGGGGAAGAGGGCTCGCTTGCCCTATCGCCTGCTCACGCGGCCACGTGGGGAGGGAAGGCTGGCACTGCCGGATTTTCAGGGATACTATAGGGCGGCTCAGCTACACGTCATCACAGAATGGTCGCTACGTGCCTCTGAGAAGCACTGGCTTCATATGGACAGACAGATAGCCGGCCGCACCGTATGGGATCTACTGTGGAAGCCAAAACATGACAGACCGCCCAACGCCTACATCAGTACACCCACTTCCACCGCTTTACGGGTATGGGATGCTCTCACTAGGAGGTTGCAGTTGACTACCTTTCCATCTCCCTACACGCCCATACACTTTAATGCTGCCTTCCACCCGGCGCTCCAGAAGGAACCCTTAGAGGCATGGCGGGAGGGGGGTTGTCTCACCTATTTCATAAAGGAGAGATTCTCTCCTTTCAAGAATGCAGGAAACAATTCTCACTTACGATCAAGGAGGAATTCCACTATTTGCAACTTAAACATTGGGTTCAGCAGCCCCTGGTGTGGCTGGCCGCCACCAGGGACCTGCTCCCCATCGAGAAGTTTGCCCAATCTGGGTCCTCCTCCAAGGGATGTATTTCCTTTCTATATGCTCTCATACAAGCTCTGAGCCCCAGAACGACCCCGCGATATAAACGTTTCTGGGATGCACTTTTAGATACTGCACTAGCGGATAAACAGTGGGAGCATTTAAGTAGAGATATAGCTAAATTTAACCGCTCGCTGTATCTAAGGGAGGCGCACTACAAAATCATGTACGACTGGTACTTGTATCCCCAGAAACTGCACAAGATCTTCCCCAATACTTCGGATAGATGCTGGAGGGGGTGTGGCCTGTTGGGCGACTTTCGTCACATCTGGTGGGACTGCCCCTCCATACAACCTTTTTGGAAAGAGATCCTGTCCCAAATTAAACTCATGTTGGGCTACCCAATTCCACACTCCTGGAACACACCTTGCTGGGGGTGAGAGATGCAACCGTGAAGCGCCAGACGCAGAGTGATAGGTCTGTCATGTGGCTCTGTCTGGGGGCAGCTAAAATGGCGGTAGCTGCCGCATGGAAAAACAAGAGGCACCGTCTTTAACCCAATGGCATGCGAGGCTCTGGAAGGCATTGGCTCTGGAGCGCATGGCCGACATCGTAGACGACACCAGAAAAGGATTCGAATATATATGGTCCCCGCTGGTGAGTTACTTGTCGGAAGGACTCCCACTGACGGCGTGCGCCCCACGGCTAAGGGCCCTTAATCTGTTTCATATTTAATGCCTCAGCGGCACAGATGACAGCTTGCAGCTGGGAGGGGGCCTCGACTGGGGCCCAGGCGCCCATCCCTCATGACCACTTCATTATTATTTGCACCATGACATCACGTTTTTGTTGGTTTTTTAGATCTGTTAAGTTTCCTTTTTAGGATCCTCTGCTTAGAGGATGGATTGATGGAAAAGCGTGGAATACTAAATGCAACATGATATTATTGTACTATTCATATGTTTTTTCATGCCACAAACCTCGTGAATAAGCTGTAACCTACATGTGCTTTCTGTAACTCTTGGCCTAGCTTGACAATTGATGCAAGTGTACTGCATTTCTGTTTCAATCTTAAAACTCAATAAACAGAATTTGAAATAAATAAAAACCAATTTGCAAGACGGGTATTTGCGTACTCATGCAGACCGTTACACCTGACATTCTTACAGTGCATGCATATCACTTACATACAGGTGTTGAGTATAGTCACAAAACGTCCTCCAAATCATAGTTTCTCTTAAGTAATTGTGACGTGATAACAAGCTGTGTGCCTTTGTTTCCTTTCACTGCATTGACATCTAGATGTTAGGCTCCAGATACTCCCAGCCAAGAAGATACTCAAACAAAAGGAGTGCTGATGGCTCTTTAAACGAGGTCTATGTTTTGGGCCCAGCTGGAAGTGAAAACAAGAAAGCCCCCTCACCGCCTGCAGGTTGCTGCTCCGAACCAACGGAAAGCAGAGACAACATGTGGGCGCTGCTGAATATGTCCGGGTGTCGGCATATTACACTGGGACAAATTCAGTATATTTTCTTGAGGCCAGCCAGGATCCTCTATCTGGCTCAATAATAGCTGATGGGTCCAGGATCCATCTGTGTCCCCCTCAGTTCCTGCACTGGCTATAGCCTATTGCATTCTGGGTGTTGTAGTTTTGTTTTGCACCCACTGCACTAATTAGCCCAATACACCCGAACTCAAAGATTTGAGGTGTAACGTACTGGACTGGAGACAGTTTCCAAAATGACTTAGATGTTGTGGTCATCTTAATGCTAACACTTGATGGCCATACTAGTTTTAAAACAACATTTGCACTGACTGATCAGATCAAGAGCAATTTTTTTCAAGGGACAGTTTCTCCATTGCATCAATACAAGCTATGTGGCTGGCAGGATGGTTCAGAAAACTGAAATACTCAACAGTGAGATATATTCGAATCTGCAGGTTATGAGACTGAATCCTGGCCATCACAGACCTGCCAGATAAAACAAAAGTCAGCATGTGAGGAAGTGCGGGCCTTGGAGGGTGCAGGGCCTTCTGCTGAGAAGTACCTAAGAGGCACTTTTGCCTCTGCCCCCAACAAACTCCCACCTCAAAAAAAACGCTGAGGCTGGTGGGGATGTCCTGGGGTGTCTTCACACTCCTTAATGGACATCAGCTGTTCATAGCCTCGAAAGACGAGCTGGAAATCCACTCTTTGCAGTGGTTTCCATCTCATTTTCCCTGCCACTGGGTGATATCGTCTCCTCACTGGGTGACCGTGTGAAGGGAAACGATATTGTGAGACACATGGTGGCACCGTATGAGTTGGCAGGTCTGCATTCAGAGCTGGTCTTTGCTGAGAGAGCATCCTGGACAAAACCACATTTGGCAATTCCTCCCATTAGTCCTCTTTAACTGTGTAAAAGATGGGAGGGTTAGCGGAAAGGTGAGGAGGGAAAGAGAAAGGAGTCATGAGAAGGAAAGCAGTCAAAATGCAGAAACAGGAACCAGCAGCCTCCAGAAACAGCATTCAAATGCATGTTTCTTTGGAGCCATGTCGGTAGGAGACTGCTGCAGGCAGCTACTGCGCCCCTCTTAAAGGCTGTGCCTTGGGTGTGGGCCCAGCTTTAATGCCAGTGGGCAGCTCTGCTGGAAATGCCAACTCAGACTCCTATCCTTCTGAGGTTGGTAAATGAAGTACCATTACATTGGATAATAGTAACACCTGCTTTTTACAGTGTTTATACATGGCAGTGTGTGTATTATGAAGCACTATGTCCCCAGATGGTGCGCATGCGTTGCAGAGGCCATTTGAGGGCTGGTGCATGAAACTAGGGGTAGCATATGCAATAACTTTGAACAGAAAGATGCGGTTGTCGAACTCCAGGACCACAGTGTAAAGATGGGGGTCAGCAGCCACACGACTGCCAGAGAAATGACTGCAGTGATTGGTGTGAAAAGAAATATCCGTGTTGACTGTCTCTGCGGGCTGGTGTGCAGGCTGCAACTGCAAGCCCCGCCCCTCTGGGCGCGCGCCAGGCCTCCTCGCACGCGCTTTCATTCCCTCACTGCTCTGTACAAGCCACCAGATAGTCCCCAGAACCTACAATTACCGCGCTTCAAACAGGAAACAGCAGAGCAATTTAATTACTCCCTCAAACCCCCCAAAGCAAGAGGATAATAATGGCCACAATGGCCCCCTCCCTGGGGGTTTCCCTCGGCAGCTATTATTTCAGACTGAGCAACTGCGCTTTAGAAAGTCCCTCCTCAGCTCGGCTGCACTTCAGTAAAAGTTTTGCGGTTTTGAAGATCTTAAAAGATCCCTTTTAACAACATGATTAGCGACCCCGTAGGGGAGCCATAATCCGAAGCCAAGCAAGTTAATAACAGACTTTATTAGATAGCTGATATTACTTGTGTCACTGTAGTGTGCATCACAGTTTATGGGATTTTTCTTCAACATATATGATCTAAAGTCCTTCTTATTTCTAGCAGGTATGCTAAAACAAACACACGAACACGATCCTCATTTTTTTTGTCTTCGTAAAGGATTTAGAAATACAGTGAGAGGTGTGTTCAGATCATCACAGTTGTCAATTCAAGAACACCAGAATAGAACCTGTGACATGCATTTGAAGCTGCAGTGTGTGTTTATGTGTCATTTTAATTCAGTTTTATATATGGGACCTCCTTCCAAGATCGCTAAAATCAGTCCCATTGTTTGAGCATTTATAAGTACCTCCTGGCCCTGCGAAGAGGCCCTCCTGTGTGCGCTGGGCACTATGTCAATACTTCTGGCTTCTTTTATTCTCTTGCCTGTCTGTCCCTATTCAAAACACTAAAGTAAATGTATGAGCGCTCCCAGTGGCGTAGCCTGAGCTTTTGCTGCACGGGGTGATGCCTGAGTTTACCCCCCGCAGTGCAGGTAAGAGCGGGGGAGGGGAGTCTGGCGACACACGACGACGAGCGTGTGGGTTGGTATCTTGCGCTCGCCGCTGCCCCCCAAGAAGTGCCGCCCGCTCCCCCTTAGCTACACCACTGACAGCTCCACAGCACAAACCTAACACATTTAACACAACTAATTCTACAAGTAAAAGCAGGGCACAAGTCCTAAAAAAAGAAGTGGGGGGACTCTCCGAGTTAGGTAGTATCACAGGAAGTGCCATAACGGCGCGTGACATCACGGCGCGTGACATCACATCACAGGAAGTGACATCACAGGCCTGCAGTCTCAGCGGAGAGGCCAATGATTGCAGGGGCACAGGGGCTGCAAAACACCCTTTGAGTGACTGGCTCTCCCACCAACTAAATCTCTTGCTTGGTCCAGCTCGGTGATGCCCTCTGTCAGACACACACTGGAACTCCATCACCTTTTCGTTCACATGGTTACTCAGTCGCCCCTCCCCCCCCCCCCCTTTACTCTCCAACTCACAAAATATTTTCTGCTTAGAGTCACTCACCCCCTCTACTACTGCCGCTCTCTGTTAATCACTGTACACGTCCCCCCCCCCTTTACCTCCATCCTCTTCACTCCACTCACCAAGAATCGGCCCAAAACATCTCCTGAGGGGCATTGGGAGAGCAGAAGTACAGTGGTGAGAGGGAGTTGAGGAGGGAGTCGAGAGAGGCGAAGGTGAGGGAGGTGGGGCTGCTGATTAAAAAGCAGGGATATGAAGATTGAAGAGACATCAAGACGGGAGTGGAGATGGACGGTGACCGGCAGTCCGAGACATTTCCGGATTCAGCCGGAATCACCTGGAAATGCTTGTTTGGTGCGCTCTTATCACGATTTTGATGAGCAGGGTGGACGGCGTTTTGATTAGCAGGGTGGACGGCGTCCACCCTGTAAAAATAGTGGGGGGACGCCGTCCACCCGCGTGTACCCCCGACTCGTGCCCTGAGTAAAAGGAAGCACATATTAATAATCTGCTACCTATTTACCGCTAGCCTTGGATGCCGGAGTAGTGTACTACATGTCTCAAAGCGCTTCAATGCCTCGTCTGGGCTATAAAGCGTTATATAACTACAATTTACAATTGCAATTAGTACACTCCAGTCACTTTACTTCCTTGCCTACCTTTGCCAATGGCTGATAGCAACAAGGATGAAAGTTATCAAAATAAATAATTTGGCATATTGAAATTGTAAAACTAGGTCATTTGAAATGGGGAAAACGTGGAAAGACAGATAGGATAAGATGAAAAATGCATTATGAAGGGACATGATCACAAAAGCGGGAAAAAATGGAAAAAAGCGATAAAGATGGAATAGAGAAGTGAAAAAATCTTGATGAGGACACAAGTAAGTGAACATAGTACAGCATGAATCTGCACTGAGTGTCTGTGTAGAAGGAGGAAATCGTTTGTGCAACGGGTCATGGAAACGCAATGCACTGCTTCAAGTACATATATTGTATTGCATTGAAATTTATAAGGCGCTTTCTGTATCCTTTGAGAAGACTAAAGTGCTCAGGATAAGCCTGTCAGAATGCTTCCAAGCTAAGATTCTTATTGGCCACAAGTCACCCCTCTGTGACAGTTCTCAAGGTCACAAGTGTAAACAAAACAACATACCAGCTCCTTAGATCGCACCAGAAGGCCGTGCAAATGTACCCTTTAAATCCTGTCCTTTTTAGGTCTCGGCCTGCACCAGCGCTTGCGCTGGTCTGGCCGAGAGTTTTAGTAAGTGGGTTTTGGAAGTGCAAACACTGGCTTTCGGCTGGCGACCAGCTTGAGTTCACGATGGCGTGCACGCGCAGCTGGCATCTGGGTTTCCTATCTCTTCCTCATTTCCTCGTCATGGCTCATTAACTCTCTGGACTCTGATGTTTCAATCGCAGCAGCAGCTCACATTACCAACTGAGGGCCCTGGATTACAGTCACATGAAAAACAACAGCGATTAGCATTGAAATGCAAGCTTTTTTTGTCTAGTTAGAAATATTGCTTTGGTGGGTTGATTTCACCTTATATCGCTATTTGTTTTATATTGGGAGTCACAGCCTAATTACCAGTATTTTTGTCTCACTGTTTTTTTTTTTTTATATTTATTCGCGCAAAGCACAAAGCTATATTTAAGGTTACTTTTTCCGCGTCACTTCTTCACTCTATTTAAACTCCACCCCCACTCTTATTGTCTCTCTCCTTCTCTCTCTCTCTCCCCTCTCTAATTCTCTCTCTACTTAATTAACTCTCCCTCTCTATCTTTTTAGCCTTTCATTCTCTCACCCCTTTATCTGTTTCTCTTTCAAACTCCTTCATTCACTCTCTCTCCCCTTCTTTCTCTCTCTCTATCCCGCTCCACTCTTTATTCTATGTACACCCTTTCTCTCTCTTTCTCTCTCACCACCCTCTCTAATTGGGCATTATATCTTCACTCTATCTCTCACTCGGCAACACCACAGCATCACTCAGCGCAACCACAGCATCAATCAGAGCCAGCACAGCATCAATCAGAGCCATCACAGCATCACTCAACGCCATCACAGCATCGCTCAGCGCCACCACAGCATCGCTCAGCGCCACCACAGCATCGCTCAGCGCCGCCACAGCATCGCTCAGCGCCGCCACAGCATCGCTCAGCAGGGCCACCACAGCATCGCTCAGCGCCGCCACAGCATCACTCTGCGCCGCCACAGCATCGCTCAGCGTCGCAACAGCATCGCTCAGCGCCGCCACAGCATCGCTCAGTGCCGCCACAGCATCGCTCAGCGCCGCCACAGCATCACTCAGCGCCGCCACAGCATCACTCAGCGCCGCCATAGCATCACTCAGCGCCAAGACAATATCACTCAGCACCACCACAGCATCACTCAGCACCACCACAGCATCACTCAGCGCCAAGACAATATCACTCAGCACCACCACAGCATCACTCAGCACCACAGCAGTATCACTCAGCAACACCTCAGCATCGTCTCCACAACAGTCACCACCACCACCACTACCACCTCAGCATCACTCAGCACCACCTCAGCCTGCTCTCGGAATCTGGCATCTGTTGATTCTCCCCTAGCGTCTGGCCGCTGCTAGTGTTATAATACAGGTACTAGTTCCCAACCTTCACCCTCCGATTGTTTATGCCCTCAAAAAAAAAAGCTTTAACAAACAACCATTGCAATAGGCAGAAACAAGTTGCCAGCATTGCAAGAACAAAAGAAAACTGAGGAAATTTTTTATTGTAAATACTTTTTTTAATATGGTCGTTCAGTTTTACATAATGCCTTCTTGGTCATATATAAAGTAACAAAAATGCTTCTGACACTTTTTTATTATAACTTTTCAGCATGCCGCACAGCAGCCACACTTCTCTACAGCACAGCTTGAAGACATTGGCAAAGTCAATAGCTCTGGCTAAACACTTTTAAGGCCCCAAAGGCGAGACCTATTGGCTATGCCAATGCTTGTTACTTGCATGTCGTCGTCTCATTGGAAGGCTGGTAGTGCCAAAGGACAATCTTCTGCGTCATATCCCCTTCCAATGTTAATCCTTCCTGCTGCACTTGTATTGTTCTATCCGCCTCTTACCAGACCACGTGGTTGTGGCGGGAAAAAGCGGAAACTATTCCAGGACAACCATGACTAGTTTCCATACGTTTGCTATGATTTTTGTCTTTTAGACTGTGCATTATGCCATCTTTAGACTATCTCAGTAAGAGGATAGACACCGTTACCAGATGGCTCTAAGGGGTGAAGAAAAAATAGGGCAGGAGGGAAAAATTAGCTCCACATCCTGTGGTATAGCCGAAAATTGATGTCAGTTCTTTAAAGAGCTGTGTTACCTACATACGTTGTTAGACCTTTACATTTACTCATGCAACACTTTAAACATACCAAAACAGGGAAATAAAATACAACAGATTTTTAGGGGTCAACATGCAGAGAGCTTTCAGGAAAACAAGCGATGTTAAAGACAATAGGTGCCTTTTTAATAAACATGATAGTATACAAAACAACGGTTCTGCCGAGAAAGAAACAATTACTTTGAAACTAAGTTTGTCCTGTTCAATTAGGACGGCCAGTCAATGTCCCTAAATAATTGCTACTAACCACAAATGACAATAAAGATGAGACCGACACTGTGAGTTCAAATTGTGAACGATATATTATAAACACATATATAGTGTAAGATGATACATATATCAATATTTAAAGACACAAGACTGTTGCACAACATAGAGAATCACATACATATATTTGTGCCATTTACATTACATAACAACGAACACAATCGAAAGACTATAGGACAATTGACAATATTAAAACACATAAAAGATGATAACTTGATTGGGCGTCCGGGTAACCTTATTTTACATATTCAAACATAGGGTCTTATTCTTTGGCGTGGATATGTCTGATTTAGAGTGGAGCGCCTATTCTTTACTCCATAGGATTGTGTTAGTTGTTATGTAATGTAAATGCACATATATATGGATGTAATTCTCTATGTTGTGGAACAGTCTTGTGTTTTTAAATATTGATATATGTATCATTTTACACGATATATGACTTTATAGTATATCGTTCAGAATTTGAACTCACAGTGTCAGTCTCATCTTTATTGTCATTTGTGGTTAGTAGCAATTTATTGTGGACCATTGGCTGGCCATCCTAATTGAACAGGACAACCTTAGTTTCAAACTAATTGTTTCTTTCACAGCAGAACCATTGTTTTGTATACTGTCATAATTCCCCAGGTTCTGTGAGATACTGGGATACCCCATTTATATTGAAGGTTTTTAATAAACTTGGCAGCCTGCTTTAAAATCTAGAAACAAATGTTGCAGCACACGTGCATGGTCCTAAAGAAGCCCAGGGCCCGGTAGATAATGACCCCTCTCCATCCCAATGGATAGGCAAGGAGAGATACAAAGGCAAAAACACTTCCATGAAAGGGGAAGTCAGCTGCAGTTCACTGAAGTTACACTCACTTCTACTCCAGTAGCACTCTAACCCAACTGGGCCCAACTCGAGCTAAGACTTAGAGTAAGTTACACATCTCATGTGACTACTCACAAGTACTGCTAGAGAAACACAGAGGGCCATATTTATGAGCTCTTTGGCGCAACGCAGCAAGACACCTTGCTGTGCTGCCCTGCGTCACAGGGAAAGGGCAGGAGTTGCTGTATTTATCCAACACGGCACATTCCTGTCCTTTTCCCTTGCAGTGGTGCCGTTTTGGCAGCCTAGCGCCAACGCAGGCACCCTTACACCATGGTGCATGGGTGCCTATGTTGTAGGCAGGAAGGTGCACCTTCTTGCACAAAAACAATCGTGAGAGGTGTTTTCCTTTTTCTATGTGTGCTACAGAATGCAGCACACATAGAAAGAGGAAAAAACAGGGAAAAATAAAGATATTTCTCCTTGTTATGCTCCTCCTGGGGAGGCGTATCTTTTTGGCACATTCCCAGGTTTAGAAGGTCTTGTAAATCTGGGAATGTGTCAAAAATCATGGGAGTTGCATGGGAACAGCCACGCAATGCCCATGGAACGCCTTGCCAGAGCAGAGTAACACACCGCAGCGATTTGCGCTGTGTTTCAATACTCCATATTTTTGGAGCCACTCAAAGCCATGCAAAAAAGCCTTGCGTGGCTTCATAAATATAACTTACGGTTTGCGTCGCTCTTGCACCCACGTTGCGTGGTGCAAGTGCGACGCAAACTGGGTCATAAATATGGCCCATAGTAATTAATGGATGCAGGGAATACCGTTATCAGCACAAATCCTAACACCTGAAAAAAATTAAAAGTAAATAAAGTCTAAAAAAGTGGTCAAATAACTCTAGATATTGCTGATATCCATATGCATGGCACTCTAAAATTATAAAAAACAAAACATTAAAAAAAATGTAAAAATACCTTGACACCTATAAATCATATGATAAAAAAGTAAACATACATAGACTACTACAAATAGGAATTTTACAAAAAACTCATAACTCACTGTACATCTTTGTGTGTATCTGTGTATTATTTTCCCCAAGCGATGCATATTTCCCTATTCTTTTCAATTTGTAGTCCTATGTAGTGTAGGTAGATCTCTCCCTACACACTAGGTAGAACCACATTTGGTGAATTTATGACTAAAACATGCCTGTAAAGTTACTAGTAGTACCTTTAGAGTGATATTGTGAGCTGTACTTGTCCCCACGACCTTATGTAAGGCAGAGGGACCTGTTCGTTGACTATCAAGATGCTTATTTGTTCATAGGTGGAGATTTACAAGGTTTACACCTAGGTGTAAATCTACATATGTGCGAATTTCCATCCAAAGATTTACCTTTGTGATTTATATCAATTGTGCCTGCAATAGAAGGGATTGCTGAAATCCTGGCTTCTAGAATGCCCAGTGTTCCAAGATCCAGAGGGAAGGCTGAGGGTAGAATCAGGTTTTGTAGATGTCCTTAAAAAGTGTCTGGAGCGTCTCATAGGTTTGAGGTGCAATTTTAATTATATGTTGCCAGAGACATGGTAATAATGGAGGCCAGATAGAAGAATTAAAAAAACCATGAAAGGTTTTTTTATGTGCTGTGACAGTTCTCTCTATGGCAGAGGAGAAGGACATGACAAATGAAATAGACTTGTTGCTTTTGTTGCTGTTAAGGATAACTGACCCAGATGTGGAGTAACATAAAACAGAGTGTCAAGGCATTCATTGCCAACAACAAGGAGGGGGCAGTCTCAACCATCACTGAAGGAGGTACACCGCTGGTCATTTTGAGGATGGCGGAATGCTGTGGGGTTACACGGAGGGCTGCAACAGGAAAGAGATGTGATGATATGGGAAATACAGTTTATCGTCCTTTTTCCTGACCCCATTGCTGCGATTGTGACACAGAAAAGGCCTCTACAAGGGGTGAGTAGAGAATATCCTTAACATGCAGGTTTTTGTGCACCACCTAGCAGGGCTCAAGGGCCCTGATTCACAAGTTTATTTTACTGGTAGTAAATACATTTGCCCCACCATAAACCTGTAATTTGTGTATTGGCAAAACAAGACTAATTCATAACAAATTAAAGGTATTATTAACATATATTTCTGTGTGTGTGTGCAAGGTAATCTTTGAGAGCACTGATTATGTACAAACAGAGATTAATTCACGCCAAATATAAACTGCAAGAATATGTCAAATAATTAATGCATAAAAGGCTGCAACTAAATACAGAAATATGCAAAATAGAAATGTTCAACCAGTCACCAAGGAAAGGCAATGCAAAAGTGGTTTACACCCACAAAGAAGCAAATCTCACAGAACACTATGCTGAGCCATGAAAAGGAGCAAATTAATTACTCCTGTTTACCCTGGCAACAATTTGCCCCTTTTCTGACCTGGCTTAAATTAAGAAATTTATGGGGGCGAAATTAAATACCTATTTTTTTTCTTTTGATAATTTTTTTCGATAGAAGCGTGTCATCTTTTAAGTTTTGGGGAATTAATTAAATAGTTTATTAATTTCACTTGGTCCTGAGTTAATTCTCTGCCTGGCATTTGCAACCATTTCTGTGGACAGAATGCACAATGTGTGTCTTATGCATATGAAGATCTTTGTGAATTTCCAAATCACAAGATGGTATGTATAGTCAAGAGTGCAGTTTGCATTTATCGTGGTACAAACCTAAAAGTGGGTTCCTTTGAAAATAAGCCTCATTGTGTTCGACCTGGACAATGCCATAATTTTCCCACAAGCACTAGCTCCTACACTGGAGAATAAAAGCAGAAACTCCAAGGTGTCCCATGTGATGCATGAGTATCTCGTCCCGTCCCTGTATTTCTTATGCATGCCTGTACTCATAGTCCCCCCATCTCGAATCGAAAAATAATAACTATGGATCTATAAACCATTGTGTATGAACTACCTCCACACCAGACCTGGGACAAATTGGTAAAACTGTAAAAGTGGAATGACATGAGAAATAGGACCTTTGGTTGGTGGCCTGAGGTGATGATAGATGTGCAGAGCACCCATCTAGTTGTTTTGGGTCCTGGGCAAAAGTGAACATGCAACACCCCTCTAATTTGTATATGACTTGACATGAAGTGCAATCCCAGGGACTAACATTAAGAAGTTGCATGAAAATTCACTTTAAAGTCATCATAATAGACCCCGCTATTTCGAATCATAAGTTGCCATCTTGTTTTAGGAGTGTGCCCATGTTCTACACAGCCCTGTTCTGCCTTGTTGCTTCTGACATATTCAGCCTCATTGTCATGCTGGGCCCTTCAAAGTGAGGATTCATAAATAACGTGCTCATCATCTGGTGCACCTAATCCACCTTTTTGTGGTCTCAGTACAGACGGCTCTAGCTGTCTATTGTAGGCAGCGCAATATGCAATACTATATTTGTCATGACTAGATGGCTTTCTAGTCAATCTCGTTTCCCCGCTTTCCTGTGTTTGTGCCTCTACTTGGAGCATAGCTTGCTTACCAATGCCTTTGATTGACTACAGTGTAGCGTTCACTGCTGATGTGATAGAATTACTTTAAAAAAATGTTTTTATTTCATTACTTTTTTAGGACTCCATGGTATTGAATGTCTAATCCTTTCTGACTCATGCCATTGCTCTTCGGTGGCGCCCCAGGGACCGGATGGTGGCTTTTAAGATGTCCTGGATGTTCTCCTTGCCCTGTCTCTCCCACTCCCTTATGATGTTCCTCCAGAGTGCGCCAGGTGCCAGATGGGACCATGCGCCAGATGGGGCCATGTGATGCCATGGATGTTGTACTATTGCACTTTCCAGTGCAGCCCCTCTCCTTGGCGATAGCCGACCTTTACGTTCCCAGTGCCAGAGACTTTTAAGCTTTGCCAGCATTGCCAAAGGGAATACAGGCTATGAGATGTGTTAAAAGTATAGAAAAAAAAAATGAGAACATTGCTATGTATAGTTTCAAGATAGCCACACCATTGCATAACCATGCAGCACATGCTGTGTCATAAAACACGTCGGCCATCTTGAAAGAATAGAAAAAAGATTTTCTATACTTTTAACATGGCCATTTGGCCATTCGTCAATCGGTCACCTCACCCACTCGACAATGGCAAAGCGAGACGATTGGCTTTGCAGGGTTTATATAATTTTTTTCTTTACAAGGGACATCACTAATATTGTTGAACTGGTAGGAGATATGTGCTAGTGGCTAAGATGCTTAGCCAAACACGAGAGCCTCTGTGTTTACCGCGGTTTTGGCACTTGATCAAAAAGTAAATATGTGA
This sequence comes from Calotriton arnoldi, assembly GCA_963921515.1. Classification (NCBI taxonomy): domain Eukaryota; kingdom Metazoa; phylum Chordata; class Amphibia; order Caudata; family Salamandridae; genus Calotriton; species Calotriton arnoldi. The sequence goes on from CAWUFW010007512.1 coordinate 550,199, forward strand.
TTTGGCAATGACTCTATCTCTGTTCATGAAATTGTAAATCCATTTCATATAAAAACGCAATTGCATTGCACAGTGTGTCGTAAAGCAGTTTCTGTCACCTTCTGGCTTCTATAATCCTAGCTGATATTGGTCTTTACACTGTTCTTTCTGTACAACACTTATGACCCGATTCACAATTAACCGACGCTTGTGATCAAGGCTTAAATGTTTATATGATTGTGAGCACTTGAGGGCAGGTATCAATGTTGCAGCTTCCCAGCAGTGCTCCATGTCTTTTTTGGGTAATTCAAAAACAATGTAATTTTCTATTGCTAGCCGATATATACCTTCAAGGTATGTAGATGTGAAGTTAGGAACAGTAAATGTATACTTCCTCTATATGCACTTACTTTTTGATATTTTGTGTCTCGAGATTTTGTCCACATTTGTCTTACATCTCGATAATTAGTAGTACAACACTCTGTAGTAGATGACAATTTTTCAGATTATGCTGTGAATGTGTGCAAGTATTTATTTTATTTAATGCAGTTTTATATAGTGCAAACTTTACCCAAAGGTGTCAGAGCGCTTTACAATAGAACCAAGTAAGTTACATAAGGAGATTTACACACTAAAAAGTTACATATGCAATCAGGATTATTTAAAAAAACTAAAGGTGGCAAAATTGGGTTAATACAGGTATAGAATACATATTTACAAAGTTGAGCTCAAGTGAATGCCAAGTTGCTGCGAGGGTCATGAAATGGGATGAATTATTCCTGGAAGTGTCTTTGGAAGAGAAGAGTTTTAAGATCTGTTTTGAAAGTCCAGATAGAGGCGTGAATCAGAGGATTGAAGGAAGCCAGTACTATGCTATGTGACCTTTTTTTTATATTGTTCGTATTTAGTTGATTTGCATAAACCTTCAGTACATTGTTTGTAAACTGAAACATGTAAACTTCCATAGTGACCTACTTAATCCCTCCTCATTATGGGCATCATTTCATTTAAAGTGTGAAAGAAAGGGTGCTTGCCTTCCTGGCCTGTTCCTTCTCAGTTCTTTTAGCTGGTTACGTTTTCGAGGGACCCTTTCAAGCCTTCCGTATTTGAACCGATGTCACAGCAGCTGCTAACTCAGAGGTGTAAATGTTTAGTACTTCTTAAAACACCCTGAAAATGATGCCGCCGGTTATCTGAAGAAGGCATCGTTGTATTTATCTTTCAGGCACGTGAGGCGGCCTGTGCTGCGTGGGGCTCTTCTTCCTGTGGCAGAAAGCTGTTACTTTATGGGCGCTGTTCTGTTTATGACCCTTTGTCGCCTGGCAGGCCTTGTGCTCGCAGCCAGGGTCGCTTCCTCTTTGCTTTTGCCTTCGCACAGGAGGGTGTTCGTTTCCTGTTTTCGGTCGGTCACAGACGAATTCATGGACATCATTAAAAATCAACACCACAATGCTGACAGAGGGGCTCATAAAGCTATAAACATGAAAGGAGGCCTGCGGGTGCTTCCTTGGCGGAGGGGCGCAAAAGCCTTTCACCTTTTAGTTTTGCCATGTTTGTTCCTGGTGTTTTTTGGGGTGATTTGTGATTGGGTTTCTTTGACTAGCCTTAAAAATTTCCCAGCTTTTATGCTACCAGCACCAGCCAGTACTTGACGACAATGATATGTGTGACAAAAAATGATAACATCATACAAATATTTGCTTGAAAAAGTAAAGATAAATCACTTATATTTCAGAATCTTGTCACTTAGTGAGCGACCGCGTGCGATGGCAGTAGCCAAACCCACAACTTTAATAGAGTTTGAGGGGTTCCATTTAATTGTTGCATTTTAAAGCACTTTTGCTTCCTATATAGTATATAGTTGAATAAGACTATAGACTTTATAGGGTCTACGATTGCCACCTGACCAGTATTTTACTAGCCTGGAAGGTATTTTCATGCTAAGGCAGGTACAAAAAGATATCAAGTAAATCATTAAAAAATATTTTTTCCTTTTGGTATTTAAAATGAAATTACCAAATACAGTATGAAAACAAAACATGTCAAAAGAAGTTTAATGCTGCCTACTCTATACTATTATTAAATATGTTTTCAAACAAATAGCGGTCGAATTGCAGTGTAAAAGAAGACACAGGGGATTTTACACAAACTGTTATTCAAGCACCAGCTTCTTGCCCTTCCAAGAACATCAAAACACACACAAATGGCTGGTATTTCTCTCTGAGAAACATGGCAATCCTAATAGGGCCCTAAAGGGGAGCTGAAGTCGTCTTTCGAAGTATCTCAATAATCAATGTCAAATCATTATTCTAGTTATTTTTATTATTTGGCATTTATATAGAGTAACTTATCTTGCAGACAAGTTCACCATCTCTTGACACACCTGCAGCCAGACAGGCCTTCAGGATCTGGAACAACATCCGCGTATCCATAAAGACTGCTCTAACACTGCTCAAATTTAGGAGAGAGCTGAAGACAGGCTTCTTTAAAGAACCTTGCATCACAATGCAGTAACAATCCAATATCCAGCTTCCTCTCCTATCACTCATTGGCTGTATGCTTGCCTTTGACTCTCTACAGCACGCTACTGCCTTTTTGGTTAGGTTTGTGCTATACAAAAACTGCATGCATACAAACACTTGTCCATTTGTACTACTTTACATCTCTTTTTGATAATCCAAAGATGGTTTTCCACACAGTTTTAAGTTCACATAATCAACATTATCATGCTCAAGAAGGGCTTATTTTATGATAGGTTAGCATAAATTGTAAACCGCAACATCCACTCGAAGGTCTTTTGGCGCTAAAGCAAGGATTGACAGAGCAACATAGATTTAAAGAGAAAAAAGAAAAATCTTAAGATTTTTTGAAAACTGAGATGATAAGAAATGTACCTCACATGGGGAGGAATTCGGTTCCATTGGCTGGATGCAAGGTAAGAAAATGACTTACCACCAGAAAATGATTTACAGATGCATGGAACAGCTAGCAGATTAGTATTAGATACACGGGAAACACTCCCGGAAAAATGTGTAACTTAAAACGAGTCTTGACAAGGTTGGGGGCTTGTCCCATATAAATGATTAGGAACAATTCACAAGCATTTAAAAATAATCCTTTTGTGCATAACCTATGTAATGGGTGCAAAATAGGTTCAAATGACAAAACGCATGAGGTCAACACAACCGCTCTTGCGGCCTGGCTTTGAATCGAGTCAGCTCAGTTGCTTTTAAGAGATAATTCTACACAGAGTATTACAATAATCAAAGTGAGAGATGATGGTAGCTAATACAATGTTTTCCAGGCATCAAAGGATAGCAAGGGGAGGTTGCACACAAAGTCTCTGAGGATTTTGCTGGGAGCAGGGTTCGGCCGGAGACTGTACATCTGGCTCCGGGAGTTATTTCCAGGTCCCTGCTCAAGCAGGCTTTCGTGCACAGTGTCCTCTTCGAGAGTCCTGCCACTTTGCTGGCCGTAGCTGCTGCTTTTGCGTCCTTGGTACGGTGGTGGACATCCTCCTCTTCTCGCTGGATAGAGGATCTCTGCGCTGGCAGGCTCCTCTCTAGTTGCCATCTCGGCTTCCCCTTAACTCCCTGTGTGGAGGCAGCCACCTTCTTAAACCACAACACATTCCTGGTGACTTTGCAAGGACCACGCTGCGCGGTAATTATTGTGCCATTAACCACAACAATTCTCCCAATGTCCGTTTCTTAGAGTGTTCTTAATTTCCATCCAGCGTATCTGTCCTTGACAATGACACTATCACCCACTTGTAGCGAGGAAAACTGTGCTCTCCAACTTATACTCGCTTTCCATTTGGTGACTTTCGTTCTACCTTGAGTGGCCTCCCTGTCGAAATCCATCTGCTGTCAATCTGGCCTGGCAGGAACACTGTCCAGTGGGGGCTTCCGAAATAGCAAGTGTGCTGGTGCGCAGTTAGTAGTGCTGCGTGGGGTCTGCTGGTATGTATTTAGAAACTTGTGTAGGCAACATTTAGCCTCCTCACCTTGCTCCACTCCTATCTGGAGGGCTTGGTTGAAAGTCTCCATAAACAGCTCGACTTCCCCATTTGCTTGGGGCCACTGCTGGATGAACTTCCTATGTGGGATGGCAAGGGAGATAAGGCATTGCTGGAATTTACATGGCTGGAATGGTGGACCATTGTCAGACTTTATCTCCCATGGGAGACCCAGCATTGAAAATGTTTTATCCTGCACCGCCTTAACCTGGGGGAATGCCGTGGATGACACTACCTCCACAATAGGAAACTTTGAGTTTGAGTCCATCATCACAATGGTACTTCAGCCATTGGCGAAGCTCCTTAAGTCGATGCTGACTTTGGTCCGTGGCACCAGACTCGGTTCCTCAATGAGGACTGGTGCAGGCAGCTGCTCCCCACCCGTGATGACGCAAAAATGGCAGTTGCGCACGGTTTCATCGACAAGGGCGTCCATCCCCGGGAACCATACTTTACTGAACAGCCGGGCCTTGGTCTTCGCCGCTCCTTGGCGTCCTACGTGAGCCAGACTGATTACTCTGACCCACAGATCTGTTGGGACCACGATCATTTGGCCACAGAGTAGTAGTCTGTGCTTCCCTTGCCTTAACTCATGGCAGACCCTCCACAGTTGTTGTCTTGTGAGTTGATCGTCCAAAGGTCAGCGACCGGGACCCGTCGAGGAAACGCTGCCATTTGCTGTGGACAGTGCTTCTTTGGCCCTTACCAGATTCTCATCCAGATTGGTTGCTTCACTGAGCTCTTCCAGCGTCAGTGTCTTCGGGCAGGCCTCTTAGACGATCATTTGGATGAACTCTTCGATTCGATCCTCTTCCTGGGCCAGACATGGCAGGGGATGGTAAGACAGGTAGTGGGCCGGGTTGTTGGCGCCTGGGCGATAGGCAGTGTTGAACGGGTAGGCCTGCAGTTTCACTGCCCATCGTTCTATTCTGGGAGGTGCTAGGCATGTGGTGCCAGCGAACAAAGGGATGAGGGGCTTATGGTCAGTCACAACCCTGAATTCATGTGAGCACACCACACTTCCGTCTCTGAGACTGCTCTGCTGATGTATGCTATGGGTGACCAGTCTCTGCCAATGCCTTCTTGCATGAGCTTGCCCCTAGGCCAACTGCGCTGGTGTTGACAATTAGTTCCGTTCTTTTCCTCGGGTTGAAATACGCCATGGTGGCTTTTGTCCATGAGGACATCTTGGATCACCTTAAAAGCCTTCTCGGCTTGGGGGTTCCAGTTCCAGGGCGCTCCTGGGCACATGTAAGCCCTCAGGGGCTCAAACAGAGAGGCCAGATTTGGAATAAAATGTCCACAGTAGGTGGCCATTCCATGAAAACTGCGGACCTCTGTCAAATTCCTGGGAGCGGGTGCGGTTTGGATGGCTAGGGCCTTCTTCGGATCCACACGGAAGCCTTCACGGCAGAATAGGTATCCGAAGAATTCAATAGAGTTTTGGTAGAATGAACACTTGTTTTTGTTCAGGGTTAGGCCACTGTCGGATAGTTGTCGCAGCTTGTCTCGCAGGCAAACGTGGTGCTCTTCCAGACTGTTCAAAAATATGACAATGTTGTCGCTTAAATTGAGGACCCTCACCAGACCGGACCGTGTCTCCTTGATGGTGTTTTGGAAGACCTCCGCCACTGAGGAAACACCAAAACTCAGTCTTTTATACCTTCTGAGGCCTACATGCATGGAGAAGGTTGTGATGTACCTGCTCTCAGGGGCCAACTCCAATTGATGGTTTCTGGATTTGAGGTCGAGCTTAGAGAACCACTTAGCCCCGTAGAGGTCAGCCACAATATCGTCCATCGTGGGCGTGATGTGGCGTTCTCGCTTGACAGCAAGGTTCGGGAAGTGCATGTCTACGCAGAGCAATTATTGCTCCTGGTTGCTTTGGTTTCGGTGCTATAATCAAAGGTGACACCCAGGGGGTAAGTCCAGTGACTTTTTCGATGACCGCAAGATCCTCTAACGCTTGTAGTTCTCACTCGACTTGAGGCCTCAGATAGAAGTGGACCCTTCTGTGCCGCAGTGCTGTGGGCTTGACAGAGGTGTCGAAGTGGAGTTTGAACTGTTTGTGCTTTAGCTTGCCTAGTCCTTTGAAAAGTTGCGGCGGGAACTCGGCTAGGATGGAGTCAGTGTGAGATTTGTGGACCTGGTTCGCAAAGAAGGCCAGCTCTAGATCTTCAGCCGTGTGGCAGCTCAACAGTGTGGCTTTCTTGCCCTCTGTAACATGGAACTTCGCTCAGGTTGTCAGTTTCTTGCTGGTCAGATCCACTTCAAATACTCCACGCAGCAGTAGGGGTTCTGTTCCACCGTAAGTATAGACCTTTGCCTTGGTATGAGCGAGGGGAGGGTGCAGGGTGAGTAGCTCATATTGTTCAGAGTCCATCACATTCACTGACGCCCCATGTCTATGAGGGCTCTCACGATCATGTTCATGACCTTAATGGTGCACATGGGGGGCGGCCGCCACCTGCGATCTGCACTTCCTGTGAACGACACTATGATTACGTCTTCCTCTTCGTCGTCGATTTAACCCCGGATCCGTGCACACTGGCACATTCTGGATCTGGCGTGTCTTTGTATGGCGTCTACCCTTTCAGCTCTAAGGGCACTGGGTCTTGATGGACAGGTCGTGGTCGGGGGTTTGTTGAGGGCTGCCTTCATTTTTTCAGCTTGCAAGTTTGATAGCTCATGGGATCGAGCGAGGATGAGGATATCATCCAGGGATATTCCTTGTCTTCTCAGAATTAGCCGGGGGAGCACTGCTGACCGACACCCTTGAATGACTTGTGCTCAGATCTCCTCCCTTTGATCGTAGAAGGTGCACGTGCTCGCCAACTTCCTCAGCGGCACATAGAACATGTCAACGGACTCTGTGTCTGACTGCATGGCCTGGTGCAGCTTAAAGCATTCGAAATCTGTGTTGATTTGGTGCTCAAAGTGTTTGTTGAGGGCTCTTGCCACTGCAACGAAGTTGTCATCCTCGCCCGTGTCTGGCAGCGTCTCAAAAAGTTCATACAGCTACGTGCCTCCATAATGCATGAGCAGGGATCCCTTGACGGCCCCATCTGTCTCCTTTGTGCCACGGAAGTAGTGATTTATATGTCCTAGCCATGACCGCCACCGGGGGGGCAACTGTCACAGGGTCAGCTAGCTGGCTGAAGGGAAGTAGTGGCGTCACAGCTGCATGACTATGGTGCTGTGGGACCTGGGGAGCAGCCGGTCCTGGTTGCTGCTGACTGCTCATGGTCAACTAGGCTGGTGATGGAGTGAACTGGTCTCAAGGAGGGGGGTGAAAATCTTGCATACGTCCACTGTGCCTTAGCCGTGTTTTGTCATTTCTTACTGTCTGTATTACCATACGTTATTCGAAGTGCGCAGGGGCCCTGGTGGATCGTGGCGGGCGTCCCCCCTGAGGTTGATGAGGTGTCAGTCTTGGAGAGAGAGGACCGCTGTGTGCATGACTAGTTCCTTGGGCATTAATACGTGGGCATTCCATGTTTTTATAAAAATAATCACCAACAGCTGTTTAGTCCTCTTTTTATATCCATGCACTCACTCTCCTTCTGCCGCGCTCCAGCGAGGAGCATCTGCTGCTGGTACGGGTCAGTGTGGGGCCTGGGATCACCACGTGGAGGGCCTCGCGATGGGGCCTCTTCCGTTCTTGTGCCTCCGACGCCTTTATCACCTCCGTAGGCAGCAGGAGGGAGAGTTGCGTGCAGGGCCCTGTCCAGAATGCCACTCGGCCCTATGACAGGCCGCGATGCTGCGGCCGCTGGATGGTAATGGGTGGCAGGACCAGGGTGGCGGGCACAACAGCTTGGGGTGTTCAGACAGGCACCTACCACCACCACTGACGTCTGCAGGGCAGCTGGTCCGGGTGGCAGCGTGGTTCGCAGAAAACCAGGTGAGCCCAGTTGTCGTGCTAATCAGGTCAGCTTGCCTAAGCTGGGCTTGCGGGCTGAGGGTTACGGAGAGACTCGTGCAGTCGCTGGCTTTCCCTCTACCTTAGCAGTCACAGGGGTTGCATGGGTCGGTACTGGCCTTGTTACCAGGGTAGTGGGGGAGGTACTGGTCTATCCCTGCTAGGGCCTAACTGGCCCAGCTCTTCAGTGATACACACACACACTGTAATTACTTGCCAGCGAAGACCCCGTGTGGCCTTTCGCTCATTCATTTATCTCCTCAGGCCAAGTAACAAAGTAATGCAGAGGCCGGATAGCTCTCTACAGTCGGCAGCAGAATATGCAGGTAGCAGATATGTGGGCAAGTTAGAGATATTAATCTGAAAATGAGAATTAACACAAGGATGATCCAGGTTTCTCTGATGAGCTTTTCACAATGAAAATTCTTGAGCAGCTCTCTGAGATGGTAGACTCTGTTCTCTCACTGCTCACCAGTGCCATGTGAGCCACAGTGCCATTTCATTAGGTCTCAGGAAAGCAGTGGCTTCTGATGCCTCGCCCTTGGCATGTGATGTCATGTAGGGCTCTTCTCTGAGTTCTGTTTGATTAATGTGTTTGTATGTACTCTGGCTAACCTAATTTTTAGCTATGGTTTTCAGTTTTCATTTTCACGTCATAGCCTGATGACACCTAGAATTGACGCCTTGAATCCTACACCTTCAATTACTCTGAAGACCTAGGAACTTCTGTTCAATCCTGTATGCAGCACAGCATTCTTACGTTGAACAGTAGCAAGACTAAGGTCTTGGTGTGTGGCTAATAATGGACAATCTATAATTAATAAAAGGGGAGAGGTATTGTGGTTTTTCTACTACGGGAAAACAAATTATCAATCATGGACTGCTAACCTGGATGTCAAGGAGAAAAACACTATCCTTACTTTGAAAAGCGGCTTTAATTTATTATTGCTGTACTGATGCTGCATTCCATACTGAACTCTTTGTCAGAAGCTCTTTGAAGAACACAATGTATGCACTTTGCAAATGTATGTAACATGACAAAGTTCATCACTCTGGCAAGATTTGTATGTGATGTGCTGCATTACACAAATCCAACTTGTAAGTACAGTAGAGCCGCAAAATGAGTGACTGAGAGATAGAGAAAGAACAGATATATAGCACACAGTGCTGGAATTGGAAAACATTATTCCGGGAACCCATAAATTGGTGGTACAGTACATGGTCAGCTTTTACATAGGGGGGGGTTGTACAAAGTGAACAATCTTCCTCCAAGTCAGAGTTTCTCTAAGGTACTTGTGAAGTGATAAGCTAAGTGCCTTTTTTCCTCCCATTGCATTAACCTCTAGGTGTTAGATTCAAGATGGCTCCCAGCTAGGATGATACTTCAACAAAAGAAGGGCTATTGGCCCTTTAAATCACAACTTTGTTTTGGGCCCAGCTGGAAGTGAAAAGAAGAAATCCTGCTCGGAACGCACAGAAAGCAGACAATGTGCGAGTGATGCAGCACTTTGTCTTATAGCCAAGAAATTACTCCAGGATGCATTCAGCATTTTCCCTGGGTCAGCTTGATCCCAGATCTGGCCCAGAACTAGCATCTGGAAGTGGGATCTGGCAGAATTCCCCTACTTTCTAGCACTGATAGCACAGCACTGTAAATCGAATTGTCTCTAAGCGCTTTTTTACCCGAGAAGGTGGTGAAAGGAGCGTTAGAAGACATTCATTTTCGGTTTCTTTATGTTGATTTGCTTTGGTGTGTGCATCGATGTGGCACTGTGAAGCCCCACTCAACATCTGGAGCGCAGTGTGTCCTGGGTAGGGGAGGAGGGGAGGTTAGGGGAGGGAATAACCGAAGGAGCCAGTAGCCGACCAAGACTGGCATATTTCATTAGTGAGCTTTTTTGAGGACCTTTTACTTCGACATGTCTTTAGGTGAAGTATGCGGCGCCGAGGATACAACATACAGTAATAAATAATGCCTAACCTTCAAGTTTTAATAAAGACTTGTGGTAGTGTTACATTTCTTTTATTTCTTATTTTTTTGTGAAGAGAAAGGTGTTGGTTATGAAAAAAATATTACGAAGCACTTTGATATCAGGTAAGGAAGTGCTTACTCGTCTTCTCTGGCTCACAAGTTCAAATCCAGTTTACTGTGAATATCTGTGCAATAAAAAGAAACACATTTCACACTGACTTGTCCCTATACGAACTAAACAGGCAGAGTCTGGATGGCTACACAGCACCAACTTCACTGCAACCTTACTGCCACAAATAACTCACTTTCGAAGACCTTAATTAAATAAGCCCCCTAGCATCTTTCTCACCAAATGTTTTTGGAAATAAGCAGCCTCAACTGTGCACTTTGAACATTTTGAAGCATTGGTAATGACTCATGCCTTGTAGCGTTTTAAAGGGCCCCCATGTTTCAGAAAGGAGGGCGTGTGATATGACAGATGTCATGATAAACATCTCCCAGGTAGAGAGAAGGCTGGCCTGCACCCCTTCAAAACATGCCCTGCTCTTAGCAGTAACGTGTGGTATGTTGGAAGTATTGCTAAAGTGTGCTATGCAGCTCGTCAAACTCGTCCTGCTCTTGCCCCCGGGCGCATTCATTGTCCCCGGGGGTCCAGAGCAGCTATGAAGCTACAAACAGAACTGACTGGCAGGTTTTTAAACATGATTGAACTTTGCCTTTTCGAGAACAATAGGCCGAGTCTTCTGAGTAATGTAGAGATGGCTGAATGGGTAGAAAACATGTTTCCTTTATATTATGTCTTTCATCTGAAATAAATCCAATTGCAAAAAAAAGGGTGTTATAATCAGGCGCGGCGGTGTCGACAGATTACCTATCCCGTCGTCTGTCGACAACCCGCCCGTACCCCACCCCGCCTCATCATTCTTACCTGTGCTGGCCGTGCCTGGTTATAATAACAACATTGTTAGATGGACTGTAAAATGGACTTAAGAATCTCTACTTTTACTGATATTTGGTTTATTTATATAAAGCTTGTGCCACACTGGACTCGCATCCCAACCACCAGCGTGCTAAAATCTAGCAAGGAAAATGGCCAACCCTTCTCCCACTTCGGTACTAACATACCGACATAACTGGGGTCAAGCGGCTCCCTCCCACCCCATGCACACCATTTTCTATCTTTGGATCTCATTGTAGAGTTTTCCATGCATAGAGGCTGTGCTGAGTAGTGCTTCATGGTCTTACTGCAGACCCTAGGAGGAGCAATTTACTGCAGCCATTTGAAGGAGTTGAGTTTCTAGGCGACTTATAGGAGCACCCAAGCAGCAAAGCCCTGTGGAGTGAACATAAACAAAAAGAAATGGCTGCAATGGAGTCTGACAGAGGGGGCCCTTCAGCTGTGCACCAGGGTAGAGTTGTACATTTCATTCATAAGTTGGTTCCTCTGTTCCTGGAGTGGAAGATGCAAGTGTAGACACATTGACTACATTGTAGTCCTGCTCCTCAGACATTTATCTCCTCAAAGGACTCTTACGATGGATTTGATACAGCATTGCTTTTCCAGTGGTGGACTTGATCGTGGATTGGAACATCCACCAGCTCATCCATTGCTTAAGGGCCACAAACTTCAATGCATAAGGGGGTGGATGCAATATATGTTCCACTTCTGCCCGAGCTCCTGTATGCTTTTCCTCATTTCCTACAAAATCCCAGTTTTCTTCATAATTTTAGAAAGTATTCTGGTTGTCCTTGCCCAGAAGTGGAATTATTTCCTGCTCCTCAGGCAGATGTCTGTTGTCCCTGAGTAGGTCCTTTTGCTCTCTCAACCCCTTTTCACTGGCTCGTCCTTCCAGAATAGTGTCTTTCATGGTCTGGAAGCTGAAGGCCTTTGTCTCTTGATGTTGGTCATGTCGAGTGAGGTGGCTTTTGCCATCCAGCAGTGGCTAAGGTCTGGTCCAGTATTCGCATTGGGTATACTTCTGTAAGTGGTGCTTTGAGAGGTCTCGCCTCTTCTTATGCTGTGATCCCTTTAAGGTTATTGATTTCTCTCTGTACTGTATGGTGGTAGAACTTCTTGTTGGAACTGGACCCTGTTGAATCTTATGCAACTCCCTTGCCTCTGAGCTTTCAGTTTCCATGCACCAGTGTTCGTTCTCCTGTTTCACGTGGGACCATCTTCTTATTCTTCATTCTATGCAGTCTTCGCCCTCTGAGCTTTTGGAGGAGGCGCCCATTTGTTTAGTTTATGATAAGGTTCTCTTTTGTTTGACCATCACCAATGTCCACAGGCTGAAGGAACTAAGTTCTATTCTTAACTTTCTCCCATAGGGTTGATCATTCATCCATCACCTTCTTTCATGCCAAAGGTCATCTCTTATTTTCAAGTGAATCAGGGCATTGTTTTGCCTTCATTCTTCCTGTGTCCAGCATCTGAGCTAGAGGTTAATTTGAACTAACTCTGTTGGGCATGGCTTCCATAGGAAGCCTCTATTGTTTACACCAGATTCTAAATCTGGTAACTCACTGCTATGACCTAGCGACACTTGGTAACAAAGCTCGTTACCCACTGTTGCTACGTCATAAACGCCTTTCACGGCAGGCGGCCAGGACTCCTGAGAGCCTGGTTGCATAGCACTGCTTGTCTGCTTTGACAGGAAGTAGAAAGCACAGTTGCAGGAGGCGGAAGGAAAGCAGGGAGGGTGATAGGGGTTGGTTAAGGATGGCAGATAGGGTATTTTTTTCACCTTTGGGTCAAGGAGGAGAGACCATGTTATGAATAGCTCCTCTATTACTACTCTGTCCCTGCATAACTGTTGGAAGCAGGAACAGATCATTTTGGGGGCCATACATAACATAAAATTATCAGTGGTTAAAAATTGAATTATGATCTCTCTCATCAATGTTGAGGTCAAGCTCCTCGCCAAGACTCTCGCCAACAGACTTATGGGACACATGCTTGACCTGGTCTATCCAGATCAGGCTGGATTCATGCCACATAGGGCCACACGTCACAATTTCCGATGTGTCCACAATGCCCTACCCATGGTTGATCGTTTGGAGGTCCAACTGCTGTACTCTTGGCCGATATTGAAATAGCGTTCAACTCGGTTAGCTGGGAATGCCTATTCATTCTACTTCAGAACATAAATTTTGGCCCATAATTCCTCTCTTATATCCGCTTTTTATATACAGATTTGACTGCCTCTGTCCGGGTGGCATACAAGGTGTCGGCGCCATTCCAGATCCGCAGGGGCATGAGACAGGGGTGCCTGCTGTCCCCCCTGTTGTTCGCCCTAGCCATGGAGCCATTGGTTGCATGGGTAAGGGTGGATGCTCAGGTGCATGGCTTTGAGTGGTCGCTGGAGTTGTCGGACAGAATTGCGCTATTCGCAGATGATGTTTTGTTCTTCCTTACAAATCCGCAGACCGCGGGCCCCATATTTTGCAGAATATGCAGCTATTCGGCGAGACATCCGGACTATACATGAATCCTGGGAAGTCGGTGGTATTCCCTGTGGGTGGCTCGGCCAATGACATGGAGCAGATGGCTGGTTTGACAGTGGCCAGACACGGCTTCAAATATCTGGGAGTCTTTATCTCGGAATATTTGTCCACTGCTATCACGTGTTAAAGAGGAGGTGAGGGCCTGGTCTCAGATGCCACTCTCCCCGCTAGGCAGACCGACAATCTTTAAAATAGTTTCGCTCCCGTGTATGCTTTATCAGCTTCAGAATTACCCCCACACTATTCCAATAGCATGGTTTAAACAGATTAATTCTGTGCGAAACTGGTTTCCATGGTGTGGTGGCGCGACACTTATTGCCCTTCGTGCATGCTTTCAGTCCACTTATTGTGGAGGAATCGCGGCCGCCGACGTACTATCCTATTATACTGCTTCACACCTCCTGATCACTAATGACTGGTGGTATAGCTCTCTTGCTACGGAGAGATGGGCGATGGGTGACACCCCACTCCTGGACCTTCTGTACAGTGGGATGGGACTGGGCTATCCTCCCCTGTGACACAGATTGTTATATCCCAATGGTAACGCTCCCTTCGGCAGATGGGGTGGTAGGGGAGACTGACATGGAAGACTCCCTTGTGGCATGGCATCCTTCTTCGTCAGGTTGACCCTCTATAAGGGTTCCAAAAATGGGATGACATAGGGGTGTCCACACTGGGCAATGTTATGAAAGGTCTAGTCTTGAAATCCTTCCAAGAGCAGCAGACCGCGTTCCAGCTTCATTGTAGCCAGTTCTATAGGTATCTACAGCTCTGCCATGTGATATCCCCTATCTACGTGACCTGCCAGAGTTTAACCCTCTGGAGGGCAAGCTATTAATGGGTGACCTAGGCATGCATAAAATTACACAAATCTACCAGTCACTGATCACGCATAGTACCATGACACGACCCGCTCTTCGGGCGACATGGCAGGGAGATGTAGATGAGGTTGAAGAAGATTACTGGACAGAGGCCCTGGGGTCCCCCGTGAAGCAGCTATTTCTTCTCGCCTGCGTTTGATTCAATTAAAATATCTACATAGAGCTGTTGCACATGGGAGTGACTGAGTCCCCTATGTGCCTTCGGGTAGGGTTAGACGAGGGATCCTTCATACACACAGTGTGGTATTGTTCGTGCTTGAGGTGCTTCTGGCGGTGAGTGACATCTTGCCTTGCCAAGATCCTTTCTTGGGAAATCCCACTAGATCCCAAACTGATCCTACTTCATAGCACAGAGTGTCTTGGTGGGAACCGCTATAAATGACACATGTTGTTCTTGGGGCTCACACTAGCCAAGAGAGACATTGCTAAGATGTAGAAAGCAAACTCCCCACAATCCATAGGTGCATGGAAGAGAGGTATGGACCATTGTATGAGTCTAGAAATTGTAGTCTTTCAAGGGGCTGTCATCATAAACACCCAAAAATATGGCAGCACTAGGCCGATTATAGAGGTATAGTTCTAGCCCCGGTGAACACAGTTGATGCCCAGTTGGACACTGAGATACTAACATATGGAGATCCCACATGAGGGAACCTGCCATAAACTACAAGTGTACTCGCCTCAGGGATCCGTGGGGGGGCATTCTGGGGATTGTGGGGAGATTGGGAAGGACTGTGCCAGTTTTCTATGCTATTGTTGTTCAAGGGTATATACCCTATTATTTGCAGCCTAATTATGTAGGCCGTAATGGCCTTGTCTTATTGCAAAAACCCAATAAAATTTGTTGTGTAAAAGAAATTTGAATTACGTGGATGCTTTCTACCACGCAGTTCTGAATGATAGCATAGACAACTCGATCTTTGCTCTTGCTGTCTATTTGACGTCACTCAGAACCTCTTGGTGAAAAATATCCCCATAATTCACTGTTATCAAATATATCATGCTATATATGTTGGGTGGGTGGTTAGGGCAACAAATGCAAAAAGAACAGATGATGGACGGACTGCTGAACAAATCAAACATTCACCCCCAGTCACAGATCTGGGTTAAATCCATCTAAACAATGGATTAAACTCACATCAGTGACTGGGGGTGAATGTTTGACAATGTTCAGCATACCGCCTATCATCTTTTTGTGTTGCTATAGTTGTCCTAAGTGGGAAGGGTATGCCCAGACGTGGGTCCCGTGCTCGCTATGCCACTGGATTCAAGCTAGCCTGGCTGATGAGAGGTGATACCCTGAAATCTTTCTCTTTTGATTGTAAGACACCACAGGCGATCAGCTTTGCTAACAGTTTTCTTCTCCAAAGTAGAGATACTGTCATCACTACCCTCTTTATTGGGCTCCTGCTTTGCAGCATACTGCTGAAACAGGCAGGCAGTTTTGGGGACATATACAAGACAACTCCTTGGAATGCAGGCTGGCAGACATAGAGTTTGAGCCTTAGTTAGAGTTTCACAGACAGGATACTCCTATCTGCCAGAGAGTTGTAGATATGGCAGGCTGTGCTCCACAAAGGCAGTGATGTACATCTCTCAGCTAATCTGATAGAATAGAGCATAGCCCACCAAAGCCCACTACACCTGCATTTAAAGTTTGGTGTATGAGATTTAGGGGCCTATTATGATCTCAGTCGGAAAGCCTCTGACCTGAGGGCGGAGGATTTCCAACCGAGATCATCGGTTTCTCTTCCGACCACCTAATTACAATTTAGGGAGTCGGAAGTGAAACGGACGGTCATTCCGGCTGGATTCCGACGGGCTCCAGGAGCCCGCATGCCAATCGGAGACCGGCCGTAATCTATATGGATGGGGTTTTACGCCGTCTGGATTACGATGCTCAGTTTCCAGTAGGCTTTCCATGCCAGGCTTTCCGACATGGAAAGCCTGTCGGAAAGTGAGTTTGGGGGCCCCTAGCAGGGCCCCCTTCTCAGTGCGGCCTCCAGTTGGTGGCCGAGGGGTCACCAGAGGTGCAGGGATGAACACAATCTTCCTTTTCTGTATAGGAGCTTGTGCTGCAGCCGGTTTCCGACCCCAGCACAAGCTCCCATACAGAAAAGGGAGCTTGTGACTGCACCATGTACGGTCGCATCGTAATTCAGTGGTCGTGACCGCAAACCGGAGGTCGGTCAGACCCGTATCCGCGACCGACATCGTAATAAGCCCCACTGTGTCAAAAAAGTGGTGGATATCAAATACGACAAACTTGTGGTTCCCCGCTCTCCCTAGAGTCAGGGGAATTGCCATGTTTCCGTCAAGAGAGCCTACAATGGCCCTACTGGTGGAAACCTTTGACCGATCATCCTTCATATATATTAGTTAATGGAAAATGGATCTTATGCCCGCTGTAGGATTTTCTGATGTCCTTTTTTCTGTTCAGGATCGCCAGAGAAAAGCCTGGTGGTCCCAAATAAAAAATAGGTTTAATAACCCACTTGCCCTGGGGAAAAAACTCCCTCTTTGTTTGTTTTTGAAAAGAAAAACATGTAGATGTGCTGGGGCATTTTACATGGCGTCCACACAGTAAATATTCTGTGCCTTCAACAGAGCTGTGATTTAGGGTTTTATCGACTGGATATTCTATCTAAAACATCAAAAACATTCCAGATATCTGGTCCACGTCCCTGGCTTTATCTAGTGTCGGGGAATTGCCATTTTTCCATTGGTGAAGCCTATGTTTTCAGTGGAAACCTTTGACCAACAGCTTGTCGGATATCAGGCTGTAGGAAAGTACCTCAGACTGTCCTCCCTATTTAGGGTGGACATTTTTATATACTTTTTACCTGTTCATTACCCCAATGATAGACCTGGCATCCTGAACAGTAAAGCAAAGAATAGCCACTACACATTGGGAGGAAACTCTCAGCATGTAGGGGACATTTATTCTTTGTTAATCAATAAAAAAACTTTACTGAATGGTGCATTAATCATGTTGGCTGCCGAGCCAACTTTCAGCGCCTTCAATATGCTGCCACAAGGGCGACTATGTTAAATGCATGAAGAGCTCCGCCTGTCTGGTGACGATCTCTAAATATGGCAAGCATTTGACTACATCCCTCTGAATGGAGTGCAGTCTGCCATACTCTAAATAAGGGCCGCAATCTGTATTTCAATGTGTTAGTTACACATAACACATAGGTGCACCACGCAGAGGATATTATATTTATTTGCAATGCATAGTTACCAAGAAAGAATCCTGATGCTGAGACCAAGCAAGAAGGAAGCATCTTTACTAAGCAGATGGGTTTTTAAGAGTTTCCTAAACTGTAGCAAACAGTTTGCAGTGCAAAGGGGAAGCAATTCCAGTCCTTAACTGTAGTGACAGAAAATGTATATCTACGCATTTGTGAAGCTGGGGTTCTGAAAGAAGATTGGCCAGGCTTGAGCAGAGAGTTCTTGGATGAGTATAGCAAATAATGGAGTACACATCTAGCTATGTACTTTGCTAAATAAGGTTTTATGGCAAAGACTGAGAGACTTAAACAAGCCTCTCTTTCGAATCGGTAGCCAATGAAGATCAAGAAAGACACTAAAGATCTGTGAACACCGATTTAGCCTAAGAACTAGGTAGGCAGCCACATTCTAGATACATTGAATTTTATCCAGAGTATGCGTTAGGAGCCCTAGATAAAGTGAATTACAGTAATTCAGCTGGGATAAAATTAGGACATTCACAACTGTTTTATGGTAGTTGTTCAGGGGTAAGGAATTATCTTACTGCCGATCCTGATAATAAAGAAGCAAATAGAGGTGAGTGTGTCAGTCAGAGCCTCCACAGGTAGCTTATCATCAAAGATGATGCCATGATTAAAGCAGAGAAGGTAGGTATCGGGTGGGGTGTATCATGTTCTTTAGCCCATTGGTTGGAAGTTTATGATAAGAAATTCCTAAAGATAATAACTTTTGTTTTATTGTCATTTAGCTTAAGCGAATGCCTTTCCATCCATCCAAGCAGCATTTCTAAAATTGTGGGCTTAGGGGAGATTGGTCACCCTCTAGTCTCATTATATATTTAGTATATGTGTGCATAGGAAAGTGCCAAGGCTGCACAGGGCCACATAAAAGTTAAACAATTTAGGGCTAAAGGCAGAGCCCTGCGTGGCGTCACATTGAGACAGACTGCTTGGCATAGTCTGTGGAAAACAAGAGAAGCATCTTACAGCCAGGTCATTTACCTTACCAGTGGGAACAGAGTTACGCAGAATGGAATGAGGGACCATTTACAATGCTCCAGAGAAATCTAGTAAATGAGAGCAGCAACATCGCCAATATACTGGATCCTCCATATATCGTTGGTAACCGAAAACAGAACCGCTTCGGTACCATGGGACTGCCGAAGCAAAATTGAGGTGAGGGGGGGATCTAGTATGTTTAGGTATTCCACAAGCTCAGAATCAACTGGATCTCAAGAACCAGCATATCAAGAGGACTGAAGATGACCACAGACCAGACCAGTGACCAGAGGAGCAAGCTGCTGACACTTTGATAGACCTGGATGCTGATACCCACATGGAAGAAGGAGACTGTTAGTATTCTGTGAAGGGGACTGGACCATGAGACAGCATACAGCAGAGATACTGCAGCCCAGAGATGGGTCGCGGGCAGGCAAGTATCTTGGGGAGGGGAAAAAATGCTAATTCAGTTAGACGGATAGGAGAGGAATAGAGGAAAAGATATACAATCAAGACATTTGTAAAGCTTACCGTGAGAAGCAAGAGATTCTTTACCTACGGAAGCCATTGTGATAAACTTAAAACTACTTTAGAAGAAAAGAGAACTCCTGGCTGAAATTATAATACTGATGCACTCCCTTATAGAAAATCATCAGCATTGTTCCAGAAAATAAAACCTATTAAGTGATAGGAAAGAAACTATGGGGCATATTTACAAGAGAATGGCAGAGTGCGGTGTTAAGCCAAAATTGCTAACTCCGCGCTCCGCCATTCTGAAAACGCAGGGATGCGCCGTATTTACAATAATACGGTGCACAGCTGCATTTTCCCTAGCGTTTGTGCTAAACATAGCTGCCTAGCGCCAACGCAGACACCCTTGCACATAGTCCTAGCATGCCTGCGTTGCAGGAATGATTAGCTAATGTGCAGGAAGGTGTCCCTTCCTGCACATAAACAATCCAGAATGGCGATTTGTAACTCCTATGTGTGCTTCATTGTGTAGCACACAAAGAAGTTGCAAATCGTAATTTTTTTTAATGATTGTTTATGTGCAGGAAGGGACACCTTCCTGCACATAAACAATAATTTATGGCGATCTGCTGTTTCTATGTGTGCCGCACAATGCAGCACACATAGAAAGAGCAAAAACGAGGAGAAATAAATAATTTCTCCTCGTCTTGCCATGTTAAGACCAGGTTTTTGTTAGGTCTTAAAATTGGGGCTGCCCCATATTTTCGCCACCCTTGTAAATAGGGGGCAGCTTCAAAAAGCAATCGGTGATGCGGCGGAACGCCCACCACAACAACCATTGCCCACCCCTTTCATGATAAGTGTTGTGTGAAAGGGGGCCTTATTCACAAGGCGGCCTTAAACCAGGTTAAGTGGCTTAATAATGATTAGGCATTATTTTGTAGTAATTTGGGGGTAAATTCCAAATAGCTCCACACTGGGATGAGTTTCCACTAGTATTCTTAAACTTTACGTTCTCATCTTCTCACCAGATATATGTGAAGTCACCTTGAACATTCTGCATTGTAATCACATCATTCTTTAGATTCTTATATCAGGCAACTGGAATTATGAAGTAAGGGAGATCTAAATTATATGCAGCAGGGTTAGCTACATGATGTGGCAATGAAAGCCAATTTATGCTGCACGTTTTGTGATAATATTACTTCGTAATATTGTCCTTTTTACATGTGGTAACAGTGTCTGGGCAAAGGTTTCACCTCATTTCACCTCATAAATACAAGATTAACACTCAAATACAGCAATAAATAACTGAAAAAGTACCAGTCAACCTTTAACTAGGGCTTCCACTGTCCCGTAAGTCAACATGTGTTGCCACAATCTTAGTAACTTTTGATCCTTTTGAGCTATTAACAATGTTTTGCTAAAATCTGCAGTTTATGTAGCAAATGATGGCTTATGTGGCAAAAGTGGCAAATCCATAACTATGAGGAAAACACTGCAACTGCAGAATCACATATTTTCAGTGGCCCTGCCTTATGTATGTTTTTTCCCAATTTACATTGGTAAATTGCTCGTTTCATGTATTATGTGCGCCTGACTTTCCATTTACAATGCTGCTATCTGTTTTTTGTTAAGTTAGTGTAACACTTGTAAGCTTGCTGTAAAACCTAGATGTCATTAGATTAGAGCATTTCAAATGTTAAAATTATCAGTTGTTTTCAAATACACTTGCCAACACTGGTTAATATGAGTGCTGTTAGATCCCTACAGTCTCTATATGAATGCATTAGCTTTGCAATTTGACAAGAAGCGTGTATTTCAGTGCTTGCTATCTTACCAATATCGCCAGAACATTTGTAGAGCAATGGAATTCGGACTTGACTACATGACATACGATAGAAGAAAACAATGTTTGTTTATGTTGTTTGATTTGTTGGTAAATTTCTCTAGCTTCAATCAGTTGATTCAAATATCACATGACAAATTTTAGAAAATGCTGAATTGTTCTAGAATTCTGCATTCTATGTTATTAATGTATGTGGAAAAGCCTATTTGGGCTTTGCAGATTGTACATTCATACCACTCTGTAGACACCTTAAGTTACGTTAGATCTACGTACTGTTACTCAATTTCACAATTCGTTTTCTCTGTGAAAGTGAAGGGGGTCTTTTTACTTGGGTTAAGTGTCTCATAGCAAAAACTCGTCAAAATAAAGCATTTGCTCCAGGGTCTGCAGCATAATCGAGGTTATATGTTTTAAGACTAATGCTATTTTTGCTAATTTGTTTGGGATCTTTCAGATGAAATGGAAGAAACCTTTTAAACTTCTAGCCCTATGGTAGATTTTACTTTTTTACAACTAACCTCCATTTTTGATCTTTTTAAAACAATATTTACAAGTACGTTCTTAATAAATTCCCGGGTAAGCATGATTAGCGGGGATTTGCTGCTCCCCTTTCCATAAGAATAGTACCACAGATGTAAAGCTTTCTTGGCTTTGGAGTTTTGCTTTGCACACTGAAACAACACAGCTACACTACCCGTGAGCCTTTGAAAAGGAAGATAAAGAGCAGAACTGGATTAGCCTGTCTTTGTTGACCTGGAGCCGTGGGGGTCAGCGTCCTAATCACTCCGGACTGTCCAGGTCTATAGTGCATTGAAAACAGGTCCTAGTGTTGACAGGCGAGGCAGTGGACAGAGGGTTATTGTACAAACCCTTGCTGAAAACTGCAGATATGGTTTTGTTTTTAAAAAAAAGAAGCCCTTTGAAGACCTTCCCTATGCCCATGGTCTCCCGTTACTATTACCAGTTTCATAACATCCAGGTTCCCCCATGCATCTGGATACCAGCTCTCCAGATGTGTAGAAATGGAATAAGTGATTAGGCAGCAGTGGCCGTATTGGGTAAGGCTCATGTGTGAGCCTTGGTCTTCTATTTGGCGTTGTGTGATCACATGTTTACAATATGGATCCTGGGCATCAACACAACTATGCAGATGCCTTTATTCTTTCCCTTTTATGACCAGAATATATTGTTAGGTCAGTGAAGAAGCTTGTTTGCTTTATTATTATTTATCCGTATAACACTTATATCCTGGTGCGCGTTTTCCCCAGTTTTTTTTATATAGCGTGAACTTGACCCGAAGGTATTGGAGAGCTTTACATGAGCACCAGTTCCATTCCACAAAGAAGCATTCATTTGAATTCTTTTAGGCCCTGGGAGATTAACTGGCACATGCAACAAGCTAGGATTTTGCGAGTCCTTAATAGCGAATATTAAGGATTCGCAATTAAGTATTCGCAAAATCTTATGCATGTAGGAATCGCTATAATAATAGCGATTCCTTCACATTCCTTATTTGCGACTCGCAAATTGCGAGTCGCAAATAAGGAATGGCTTCCCATTCATTCCTATGGGCCTACAGGCCCATAGGAATGAATGGGAAATTGCGAGCGCTATTTGCGAGTACCAATAGGTACTCGCAAATTGCGCATGCAATTTCAAGGGTGCAGGGGTGTCAAAAGGACACCCTGTTGCACCCCTGAAATTGATCCGTGCACATATGTTGCGCACACACTTGTCCCAAGGACATGTGTGTGTGTAACCTTCAACTTTGAAAAATGCACTTTAGTGCATTTCTCAAAGTTTTTGCAAATTACCATAAAGTTCAACTTCATGGTAAATTGCGCCCCCTAGTAGCGAAATCGCTAATTTTTTTACTTTGTTGCATTGCATTTAAGGAATCTCAATTTGCGATTCCTTAAATGCAATCGCAATTTAAGTAATCGCAATTTAGAGATTACTTAAATTGCGATTTTTGCATTTGGGATGATGCATCCCAAATGCAAAAATACCGGTCGCAAAGGGGCAGATTCTGAGAATCTGCCCGTTTGCGACCAGTTTTTCTTTTGATGCATGTGCCTGTTGGTGATTTAACTAGAGTCTCAGGATGTTGAGCCCATGCCAAGACTGGAACCTGGTGCCCCAGTTCCAAAGTAGGCAGTTTTGGCCTTAGTGCCACATCCTCTCGCCCCATTTCTAAGTGCCTTAGGTAGGTATTTGTCAGTGCAGGGTCTAGTGTGTGCAGTATCAGTTGTAGAATCAAGTTGAATTGTCGGAGTAAATATCACAACCTGAACAGACTTTGGGGCATATTCTCAAGGAGCTATCGCTGAGTTAACGGCACTTTATCGCAGCCAAGGTCGAGATAAATGTATCGCAACATTCACAAGCTGGTGCTAACAGCCTATAACACCAGTTTACCTGCGAAAGCATCCGCACAGAACATCGCCACAGATGACCCCTGCAACTATCGCTAATGAGATGCAGAGTAGGCGCTCCCGAGCAAAAACCCGCGACAACACCACACCTCAACAATCTCAACGACCAGCCCAATCAGCGATAAAACCACAAAACAGTCGATAAGGCGCGTTAGCAGCAGGAAACTAACACCTGCCCTGACCTGGTGCAAAGTCGGACCACAGCCTGCACCACAAAATGGAGCCCAGACCAGAGCCACACCTGAAGGGCAACAGATGCCATGGAGCTACTCACCATGCATCCCGGAGCACCGAGAGGGCAACAACACCCACTTCGACCCCCCCCATCCCCCCAGACACCCACCGCCCCCCCCGGACCAACACTGAGGCAGCGCAGACAAAGACAGCGACCCTCCTAAAAGGGACCAACCCCACAGACCCAACACCAGAGAATGTCATTGCCCACTATATGCCCAAAGGGACAACCCTCCTCCGCATCCTGACCACCATAGCCCACAGGCTGACGGTACCAACACAGCGGACAACCAACATCCCACCGCAGACAAAGCTGCTGGCCGTGCTGCACGTGTTGGCCTCTGGTACCCTCCAACCAACCTCTGCCTGAGACGGAGGAGTCACACAGCCTGGCCAATCCAAGTCCCCCACAACGGTCATGGATGACACCCTCAGCTTGGTACCCCAACACCCATACCTCACACACACTGCGCAGGAGCAGCTGGAGACCAAGCAAGGCTTGTACGCCACAGCTGGCTTTCAGCACGTGTCAGGGGGCAAGTGACTGCACACATGTCCTATTAGTGGCCCCTTGCGACACTGCACACAATAAGCGCAACAGAAAGCGCACGGATCACACCAATGTGCAGGCAATAGTGGACCACCGTGGAATCCCCGCCAACGACGTCGCCAAACACCCAGGCAGTGTGCATGATACCTGCACCTCCCGACAGTCCATCATCAACCTGTACCACCAGGATGGCACCCACAGAAATGGACTGCTCGTTGGCCAATAACAAATACACACACCACACACCTCAACTCCACAATCATGCAACACACAACACAGGAAATGCACACGTCACAAGCTCACATACAACATGCACACCCACCAGACACGACAGCATAACTCACTGTGGGAACCTGGCCCAGCCATGTACATGAGCCATCTACGGCATGGCACCTCGGACACACAATAGCAGAATGTTGGAAGAGGTGGGGACCAGGCATGTGCTAAGGAGGCAAGGGACCGATGAATGAGAATGTACACAATGCCAAGTGTGGCGTGGATGTGCTGGCCAGACTGCAGTATGCAGACCACACACATATCCATATCGACACACACCACTGGTGTTTGGAGTGTAGTGGACAGTGGACGCAACCATGTCACACCAGCCAGTGGGGAAGTCGCAGAAATGTAGCTTGTGACGTCCCCCCATAAGCGTGAGCGGAGTGGGCTGGCCCGGCGTACGCCAGGCCAGCGTAGGGGTGTGAATAAAAGGCACGTAACCCTGGGCGTGGTCCTCTTCCGGAATGCCCAACGTCTCTGCCAGGGCGGTGCCCCTCACCCCGCCACGAGGCCAACGCCGTGAGCGGTGTTGCCAGCGATCCTGGGCGCCTGCTGCACCCCGGGACGCTGGTCCCCGAATCAGTCCTGCCCGCCCCTGCGCACCCAGGCCTCAATGCCCACCTTCCGACACCGGCGTGTGTCGATGAGGGCCCACCACGTGCCGGTGCAATCTCCAAGCCCGAGGCCTGCGACCTTGGCAGCCTCCTCAGACCATCACGGCCTCCGCAACACAGGCCCGCATTATTCCTTTCACGTTGACGTACTCCACCGGCATGCACAGCGGACAAGTAGGTCACACATTTGGAACTGAGTCTTGATTACACCATGGCAGAGCACATAAATCATGGCTGAGTGTATGTCACTATACACCCTTGGATGTGGTGCCAACAGATCTTAGTGTTACATCACAGCCGCAAGATTCTGTGGGCCCACGCGGACTACTGCTCTCGGCTCACGCTGCGCTCGAGTAGGTCACAGAATTGGAACTGAACATCGATTATTCAAAGGCAGAGTGGGAATCATTGCACGCAAGGAGAGGCATACGAGGATGACGCGTTGCAGTTGGGAGGAAAAAGGGACCATCATTACGTAGGTGATCGAACACTACCGACAATGCCCTGATGTCACTAACTCTGTGCATCGCGAGCCTACGACACGTGGCTGTGGCCCACTGCTGACCGCTGCCTCCGGCCTACACTGCGGTCCAGTAGGTCACAGAGTCTAGAATCGTCAATGCCGGAGTTCATATCAGTGTACCGGCATCATCGCAGACTGCATCCCCTCTCAGCCCCGGTGCCACTAAGTCTGTTCCCCGACATTCATGGACACTCTCTGGTCGTACATTGGTGGCGTTTGAGCCTATGGACTAGGGGGTGGTTTTCATCCTCATGCAGCTGATACCGAATTGGTGGTGGCAAGGAGGCAGTCGCTTTCCACTCCTCCATTTGCTGCTTCCGGATAGCTTCTGCCCCCTGCATCATGCCCTGGAAGAACACCTTCCACTGTCCCCCGAAACACTCCGCGACATCCACCTCTGACATCGACGAGGACCCGCTCAGTCTGCGTGGCCCTACCTCATTGGACCGCAAGTCACCGTCCCGTGGCGGTGTGCCTGTTCCTGCCGCTGTGCATCCAGGGCCACTAACTCTGTGCAGCTCAAGTCCGGGACCCTGTCTGAGTGAATATTGGATGACCTCTGTGACGGTGGTCTTGGGGTCATCGACGCCATGTGCATGTGGCCCTGCGCTGTCCGCTGCCTCTGACCTCAACTGCGGACCACCAGGGCTCACACATCAAATCGAGTCCTGACCGGCCCGGACGTTGCATCACCGCAGGAGGCACACGCCACCATCGCCAGGGCCAAGTCCAACCACCATCTGCCAGAGTCGAGACAGTGGTACTGGCAGACTGACGGAGTTACTCAGACCTGTCATGGATGCCATCATCTGCCTGCCTGCATCCACTGCTCAGCACTCCAGGTGCCACTGACTCAGTGCACCGCAACCAATGGACCGTTACTGATTGAGTTTTGTGATGTGGAGATGTTGCGCAGCAATGTCACCTCAGGCAGTGTGGGAGACCTGGGACGTTGATGAGGAAGTTGCTGCAGGTCTCACACACCCGTGGACAGAACTCCACCAGCAACTGACCCACATTCAGACCACCTTGAATGCAGCCGGAGTGCCAAGGAGGCCAATGGAGGAGGCCAAGAGGCGCTGACATGACGTGAAAACCTAAACCAGGCCCAAAGCCGCTGCCAACAGGAAGGCAGCTACGGCGACAGGAGGTGGGAGTCCTGCGCCAAAGGAGGAGCTGGAGGAAATGGAGGCCAGCCATCAGTGTGGAGACGGTGCAAGGAGGTGGGAGTACGGACACAGCTCGAGAGGACCTGACACAACAGCAACAGGGTGAGTAATGAACAGGTCCTGGGGGGACGGGGGAGATGGGCACAATGGCACACATGCACAACGATGTGTAGCACACTGCACACCCACAATAACACAGGGTCATGTCCCCCATCCCCGTGGCACACTGCAGCACACACACATGGCAAACACAGCACATCCCATGACAATGTGGCACAATATGAAACCAGAAAACCTGGGATTAATCTCAGCTTCCCCACTTTAGCACTTTCAACTCACTTTCCCTCCTTTTTCTTTTATTATCACATATAAGAGGACCTCTAAACACATGACTTCAGGATGTGTGCTGCACAAAACCCTTTCCTGTGTTTGATTTAATACACTATAATGTTGTTCATGTATAATAGGAGGCCACCCTAAGAGTGCACATAACAACTGACTTACCTCTTAGTTCACTATTGGCATTGTTGTCAGTGTGGAAGAAGAATGGATGTTTCTAAATTCATATTTGAAAACTATCACTTAAAAATATACTTCTCAATGCATTGATATAATCTGATACACTAAGATGAAATGGGTCTGCATGTTAATTAAATACGCTTTTTGAACTTTTGAAGAAACCTTATCATATTTTTACACTTTTGCTGCAGAATGGCTTTGAAAATGAAGGTGTTTCTTAAGATAAGTGGTGCAGGACAACCTAGTTACTTCCTTTCTTTAACTTCAATGTAGCTTCAAATAAAGACTTGCCTGTATATTTAATATTGTTTTTAATATTAGTGCTGAGTTGAGTGAACAGCAGCCCAGTGCTTCTGTTGTTCAGGGGGCCGCATGTAAAGGTCAGGAGGGCTGCATGCGGCTCCTGGGCCGTACTTTGAGTATCACTGATCTAAGATATCCCATGTGCAGAGGGCATGTGTGCTAGGCATTGCCCTGCAGGCAGCTCGTAGTCTCCTCTGTCAGTGACTGTCATGAGAGTTCTAGGGTCATATAATTATTCTACTTGATAAGCACTCCGCACGTAATTATTCTATTTTACTAGCAACTGGAGAGTGGGCATTTTATCTTTCTCTGGAGCTCTCTCGGTGAGAGAGGTCTCTTCTTTTTAGATTCAGGGCAGGCACTATGTGGCGTCTTTTGTGCTTTTTTTGATGAGGCAAAGGCTTGGGGCAGTAGTTTGCCGGCGTGTCCTTGTGACGGGTCGTTTGTGTAATCCTTGGTACACTTTATGTTCTTTTGTAAATGTTATCGTTTTTTTCAACACTGACTTAACCATATTCTGAAATCATTTGCCTTCAAAAAATGCAGGGATGCCTTAATGTATCTCCAGATGTTAGGCAGTGCTGATATTTGTTTTGGTGTTTGTTGTTTCCTCAAAATATTGTTAAGAAGCAGGAAATTGATGGAGGGATAACGGCAGTGGTGGCAGTTCCTTGCTAAGTTAAAGCACTTTATTGCAGCAGTTTTTATTGTATTGATGTTATGTTTTTAATTTACACTGTATCAACGTTTTAAAGTTTTTATGATGTGTTTTTGTATTTCTGTGATAGACTGTATTCTACTCTTTTATGATTTTTATCCAAAGATCAAAAAAAGATATTTTGACTTGACTACTTGATAATAGTAGCCTTTGACCAGTGGGCCTTGTTGGCTAACTGCCCTGCCTTCCTAAATGTAGGCAGCTACCACAGTGGCAAGTTCACAAATACAAAGCCCGCCATGATGACTTCTGGAGGAACCTTGAGCAGCACAATTGTTCCAGCTGGAGTAGAAGATGAACTGATGCGGCACTGAGACAATCCTACAGCAGGTGTTCAAGATGGCTGCACCACACAGACAGTGGCCAAGGAATCCCACTTCCAGAGATGCATTTGGAGCAATCCAATTCATGGCCCACTGGAGCTGCGCTGCCAGGTAGTAGGATTCAAAAACAGGTGATCTCAGGTCCCCACTATCAATAGCGAGGAATAAGTGGTCAAGAGTCACTCTGCTCCTATCTGAATTTCACACCAGCTCCACTTGTAAGCTTTTGAGGACCTGGAAGAAAGGCCTATGCAGCGGTAGTGCCAAGTTGTAAAATAAGTACAAGAGATGTGGTAGAACCACCATTTTAAAGAGTGTGATATGCCCTAATGGCAAAAAGGGGAGTTTCTTCCAGAATGCTAACAAGGCCCTTGTGGTAGCCAATACTCTGCCCAGGTTCCTGATCTTGACATTGGGTAAATGTCTGTACATGTTGACTCCGAGGTATTTGAATGTGTGCAATCCAATGCGCAGTTCAGTGGTGCCCTGCTTGCTACATGTGTGTGCTGTGTCCAGGCCTTGTCTTTCCCCTATCTGGCACATTGGACTAGCCAGCGGTTCCCGTGCAAGAGTAAAAAAAGTGGGGAGAGGGGGCAATTCAGTCAAGTACCCCTTTCGACCAGCCAGGATTCATAGATTTCCCTCCCTATCTTAACTTGGTCAGTGGTACCAGTGTATAGGATCTGAATCCAAGACAGGATGACCTCCCCAAATACCATGTGCTGCAGGGCCCTTGAATAAGTAGGTCCATCAGGTGCTCTGCCTTTCTCCATCATCTTGGCCCAATTGGTCAATTATCGAGACTGGGACAAAATCTCACAAATGGCAAGGGACAGAAACAGTATACAACATGAGGGAAAACCACCTTCATTGTACCCCAACCTCACACACTCTGTACAGGATGCCCAGAGGAAGTTTACTCTCACAAAAAATAAACTGCATGATCTGGGGTTTCAATATTCCCTGCTTAACCCCGGCACACTGAGGTTTATAATGAATGGTAAAGCACATCTTTTTATGGACCTGGATGAGGTGAAACATTACATCAACAAATTGTCCCGTGCAGGCAGAGGGAGCAGGAAGAGTCGACTGAACTGATACAGTCATCTAAGTGACATGGAATTACACTGCTGCACTTCGTATCAAGTAGCTCATTCAGGGCTATTGCCAGGGATGCCCTCACCAAAATGGAAGATCTTCACTTAGTGTGATTCCAGTGTTTACAGCGGTATTCATTTACTATTAAAATATAGTGTTTATTTAGTATGCATGAAGACTATGTAGTATGCCCACAAGCCGAAATATGCTAATGAGGGAATACTAGTTCTACTCAACTACCCTTCAGATACATGATGAACACTTCAATTGATTACTAAAAGAAGACTAGTAGTATTCTAGAAGAATAGTATTTGAAGCTTAGTAGTATTCCGTTAGGGTTTATTTGCAGCTCTTGTGCTATTTCAAGAGCAAAATGAAGGCTAGTCTCATTGATTGTGACCACTGTTTGAAGACTAGTGGTATTCTTTGTGAGCAATATCTGAATACTAACAGCAATGATTGTGAAGACTCAAGTAAGACTAGCAGAATTCAAATTGAATGTTAATTGAACACTATTGTGCTATTTCAAGAGCAAAATTAAGGCTAGTCTCATTTATTGTGACCGCTAATTGAAGATTAGTGGTATCTTTGTGAGCAATATCTGAAGACTAATGGCAATGACTGTCAAGAGTTAAGTAAGACTAGCAGAATTCAAATTGAATGTTAATTGAACACAAGTCGCATTAATTCTGATTAATTTATAGCAATTTTATTCATTTGGTTGCTTGCACAAGGCTTCTTTTCATGATGGCTTTTGGACTAAATTTTATGTGTTACATATCTTGGGAGTCAATGATTCTAATACGCCTGTTACAAACTCATTAGTCATGCATTTAGTAAGCATTTTATAATTGTGGTATGTGAGAAGACCGGAGCAAGAGATCGTAGGAGAAGCACAAAGCAAAGGAGCCAACCCAGACATACACAGGATTGTACCAGGAGACCCCTCCTCCTGCAAGTAGAGAGCCAGTTGAATTGTCGAGAACCTGACTGAATTCCCACTTGGTCCATGACAAGACAGGATCACCACCGTTTGTTTTCAGATTACCCAAAATGAGCAATTGTGCAAAATTCAATTAGTTGTCAGATAAAAAATTAATTGTTCTAATTCCTCCTGTGTTGATTGTCCACCAGACTCCAATAATGTTAGAACTTATAAAAACAATTCACTAAACACGTTTGTACAAGGCGTTTATGGCATTCACTTGTAAATTTTTTTAAAGGAAATGCAGTTGATCATAAAAGTGTGTGATATGAAATTTCAATGATATTTGCCACTCAGCCTTTTATCCTGAGGTTGATAAAATGAGTACCATTGAGTTGGGTAACAATAAACATCTATTAATCAGCAACAAGATACCTTTTCGCTGAACGTGTGCATTACAAATGTACATGTTATGTTAAGGTAAACACCAGTTAAAACTTAAAAATAACAACCATTGGTGCCAGATAATCTGCGATTGGCCCATTCAAAGTGGAAGGGTGGACCCTGATTGGCTGGCCACAAAAATGAGAATGTTGGATCAGCCATCTCAATCCTCTAGTCCTGAAGGGGGGAAAAAACATGAAAGGCCACATAGGGGTCAGGATAGGCATGCATTTGCTTTTGGGACACCCCACTTTAATTCAAAACAGGTAAAAACAGAAAATAATAAGATTGGGTTTCAGGTACCCCGGTATCAGTGCCTGGTACTAGGGTACCCAGCGCAGTAGCCACTGTGGTACCAATAAAACATTAAAAAATAAAATACAAAACCCTACGGCCAATCACCACTTTGCACATGCGAAAAACAGGCACCATCATATCATGGAAGCCAACAACAGGACAGGAATTCCTACCATTATACCCAACCCAGCATTTTACCAGAGGTAGCCAACATATCATGCGTGCTCACATATGACCAAGAATGACCCTTTTTGTGACTGGGCCAAAGTTTTCCAAAGGTTGGGTATCATGCAATGGTTGCCTAGTTGCCAAGGAAAACCATTATGTGAGGGTCAGCATATCACTAGTGTTGGCAATGGGAGCAACACTACTCCCTCAGGCACTCACAGAGCCTTAAATGTTTTTCTAGATTACCTTTTACTGCTGTCACAATGCCAAATGGTGCTCCAGGCTGCCTTGCTTTTCCCCTCACGTAGACAGCAGCAGTTCCACGATTAGTACTCCTGGGAGAAGTGGACGCGAGTCCTTTGGGTAGACTGCAGGAGATAACTGGGAGAGAATGACACGGCCTGGGGGAGGGTTTGAAACAGGAGAGCATGAGAGCAGCAAACGGGAGTGCATGGATAACTGGACACTGCAGTGGTGAGAGACCTTGTTATGTGAAAACTGTAGGTGTGAATGAAAGCATGAGTGACTCCACACCCGTGTAAACATTTATAATCTTTCTGATAGGACCATCAGGAAGAATGAAGTAAATGAGAATGCTAGCAGCTGAGGGACAGTATGAGTTAGCATACACAAATCTTTTATTGGTTCATCTATTTAAACTCAATAATATTTGGTGTTAGAACTTTCTATGTAGAAGCCTCTACTCCAGTGGTGGCTGCTTTCAATAGAAAGTGGTAGAGCAGCGGATATTTAAAAAAAGAAAAAAGGACTTACCTGCCGCTGTCCAGCTTCTTCCACGAGCGCAGTCCAGCTCCCAGACTGCACACCCAATCCCCAATCCCGCAGCTGCTCTCATGCTATTACCCAGCATGACAGCATCACCAGGATTGGCCTGAGCGGACTGGTTTAACGCTCAATAAGGCATATGAGTCTGTGGCTTTTCTCTACCTGGAAATACAACACAGCTGGGTTAGAGAAATGTAAGTGTGCATGTTGGTTAGGCCGTCCTAGGTTGGCCGGCCAAACCAACAAGCGAAATAACAGTGCCCACCACTCCTCCTCCCTACTGCCCGTTACTTGCCCAGCCCCGCTGGTCGCACCACAACACACCAGCCGCAGCCTGTCACAGAGCTACACTACACAGGATGGAATGAAATGGGAAAATTCTCGTCATCATTTGGATATACACAGACAGTGTCATGTTAGTCGCTTTCAATATCTGTTTGTGTTTCATCTCACAGATACCCCTCTATCAGAGCCTTCTGCTTGGGCTCCTCAGCAAATACAAAGCGTAGTGAAACATCAGACTTCACCATAAGTGTAGGAATGTGCCCCTTTTGCATGGTCACCCCTAACGTTTTGCCTGATATCTGATGCTAACTTGACTGAGTGTGTGCTGATACCCTGCTAACCAGGCCCCAGCACCTGTGTTCTTTCCCAACCCTGTGTAGTGAAGAGGATGTGTAAATGTTGTAAATTACACAGACACAAAGTGTGCACTGAGAGTTACAAATGATCTGAGCTATAAACTCTAACAGAGCGCTCCAACACCTTTCGCTCTGTGATTACACTGTTGCGGCTCAGGAGGAAGAGCGGGAGAGGGGGGGCTATTTCCTGCCCTCTCCGTGATTTGAGTGTGCAGTGTGGCATTGCGTAATGTCATTGCTATGTTTGGCCTAATAAAAAACACTCTAGTTGTAGTAGGGCCCTGGCTTCACCTTCTGGTGCAGGGCGGGCTGTGCTTTATGGCAGGCATGGAGGAAGGGAGGGATGGTCTCGGCTGCAGCTCCGGCCTTGTACAGTGCCCCTGCTATTACTAGTGAGCGAGAGGCACTGAGGTGGTGGTATTAGTATTGGTGGTGGTATTGGTGGGGGTGGCATTGGTGGTGGTAGTGGTCACACGGGTGAAAAGTTACTAAAAACGCAGCGATACATGTTGCAGTGCAATCGAAGGCCCTTTGAAAAGCTGGACTGGACACCTTTCTGTTGCTTATTTGTATTTTGGGTGTTAAACTGGTACTAAGGAGGTGCACCCAATGCACAGACAGTGTTACCAAGTTTAAAAATGGCGAGCTAATGAAGTAATACTATTACAAAATATGCAGCAGAACTTGCCTTTTCTTGATGCATAATTTACTCAACCTTGCCACATAATTTGTCCCTCTCCTGCCGCATAATTCCAGTGGACATGATCATAGGGTAGATTAATCTCGTCATCTTATCCACTGTACCAAAGCGAAGCAACAAAGAGTATCTGCTTCGGGTTTGTTGGAATAAAAGTCAGAGCCTTCTAGGAAATAAGTGAACATTAGCCGCAAACACACAACAGAAAAAAACGAGACTGTAGAACAAGACGCCAAATACCAAGTGATATGCAACACAAGTCAACAAAGTCCAGGGAAATGCAGAAATACTGAAAAAAGCAATATTTCACAACATCTGGACACTTAACCATGCCATAAAGCATTACTGTCTTTTAATATAATGGTTGGGCCACTGATAAGGGGAACAGGTGAGTTGTACCTTCGAACGGAGTCCGGTTTTCACCCTCCCAGGGGAGAGATTTACCCGTTACACCATTTCCTGCAACATATGATTCTTTACAATGCAAGGAGCACTCTCTATTTGTTCAGGTGTACCCTCTCTCAACAATGTTGTGTGTATATCGGAACAAGAAGGGGATGCTCCTAACGCAATCCTTCCTGACATACAATGTGCATTGTCCACCCCCCCCCCCTAATTCTTGTTCCTAAGCGGGTGGGTGGGTCTTCTCTTGATGCAATTCCCAGGAGAAAGAGGGCCCTGTGCCAGGCGCCCACCCTTAAATACCCCCCACCTCCCTGCCGAATTCCTAAACCTAGATTTACGGCTGAGTTAGCCCAGCATTATTTTCTGCTGGTCCAGCTCCTTCCCTGTCTCCCTTCCTTTATCTCCACCCAATCGTGTACATTGGCATTCGGGCTCTGCATACCTTTGTAAACTGGTTACTGAGGCTTCATTTTTATGTCTCGCATGCGCTGCATAGGAAAAAGACCTTTTGGAATCGCTTCGGCTTTTCAGCCAAAAACGTGCACGGGTTCCATTGCCTTCAATGGCAACGCGTGCACGTTTGGCGATTCACTTGCGGGAGCGAGCGGCGCCATATGGTAGCAATTATCGCTCCTGGCGCCGCTCGCTCCGGCAAGGGAATCGCGCAGGCCCCCTCCTCTCCCCCCTCCCCCTGCTGCCGTGCGAGGCACGCGCGGTTGTTTTCCTTTATCATACAGTCTGTCATACAGCCTTCTGATACCAATAAGCAGCAGTCTGTGGTGCAATAGTAACTTACTACCAGTAGTAGTAGTAACAAAGCTGCAAAAAACACAACAGCAAGTTACAATAAAGCTTTGTTCCTGAAAGTCTGATTTCGCTAATTTTGTTCTAGAGTATCTAGGAGGAAAGGGGCTGATGAGTACTTCTTCCAAACCCCAGACCTTATTAGTGCGAACATATTCAACTCCTAGCGGCCCTGTTTCTTGTATAGTACCTCTCATTTGCTTTGCCTTTTTGAACTGAACTTTACTAGGGACTATGTAAAATGGGGAACGGAAAAAAAAAGCCCTAAGTGGGGCAATGAGCAGTATAATAGTCTGCTGTACTCCCTATATGTAATGAGGCTAATACCCCCACCCCCTACTGAAAAATCACACGGTGTATTGAATAGAAAAACCTCCGTCAACTTTCAACTTTAAAGTGACTATGTAAAGATCAGTTATATAATCTGTGAAATGCCAGTACATTTGCAGGGCATTTAGCTGCAGAGGAGCATTAAGGTGAAAAGTAGGAGATTTAATGTACGTACAGTTCCAGCTCCAAACTCTGCTTGGGTTACATAAAATAAATGCACACGATTTAAAATTAAAACATTTTTAATTTTGTAGATTCAAAATTACTCCCTCAAATTGGATACAACTTTATTAGTGCCAAAGAAATCTTTTTAATCCAAACAAACTTCAATAGGTCATGTATAGAACAGCCCTAATTATTATTTTTAAAAAACAACATTTTTCGGAGTCGACAGTTCGCAATCAAAATGTTGTCGTAAAAACAGTCAGGACTGGCGAATGATGTCAAAGATTACTTCTGCTTATTTCCAGCTCATTTATTCTGCGAATGTGCAGAGTTTGTGTGATCTTATGATGAAACCGCCCTGAGAAACGCCTTTAGTAATAGTTGTTTTCTAGTTGCTGATTTACAGCATTCAGAACCATGACACCAGTTATGAAGTGTTAGCCTGCCCGTCTGACTAAACTGCACGTTCCAGTGCAAATTACTTACATCTTCATTTGCCTCAATTTCTTCTAGTGCCAAAATTAGCATCTTGGAGGAGAGATTCGGTTTACTGGTGTGCACTATGCAAATATAAATAATGCAACCATGAAGTGCACCATGAGCAAGCATCAAATGCTTAAGTATCTCTGCTACCTACCTGTGGTCATAACCGGGTAACTTCATTCATCGTTGAGGCCACGAGGTTGGTCAGTACAATACTTATGTCTAAGCTGAATGGTGTTCAATTACTTGCATTTGTTACAATGAAGAGGGGCAGCAATTAAGTCAGCAGTCAGGAAACATAGGGAGACAAAAGTGTGTGGCACAAACGCAAAACATGGTTTAGGAACGCACCACAATCGTAATGAAGAAGATGATAGATATAATAGTGTCTTTATTATTTTGCCAATTCCAAAAATATAAGTATGGGTCTGGCCTGCCAGGGTTCAAACCGGTGGCTTGCGGACCTCAGAAGCGAATACCTAACGTTATTATTTCACCAGTTGGCAGAGATGGGGTGCGTGAGGGAGCAGGACAGCCCTGCATGTCGTCCTTCTTTTGTATCGGCACCCCCACATTGCGGGGTTGAAGTAGCCGTTCGCAGCCATCACATTGCTAGCAAACCTGCTTATCAGCCCATCCCGCCCTATTCCAGCTCTTCCATCTCTGATTGGCAGGCCTGCTACTAATCTCGCTCCTTATTGGCCGAAAGCCTAATAAGCAGCTGCCAGCATTCAGGCTTTCAAAGAAGCCCGCGAAGAACAAGCGGCCTTTTGGGATAAAGAAACCCCATATCCTAGCGGAAGGTGGAAGGAGTCGGATAAAGCCAGTAGATTACGCGAAGCCCAAGGGGTAAAAGGCGGGCGCGCAGGTGGTACTGACCGGTAGCTCTGGCTGTGGTCGGGTGGCGTTCCCTCAATGCTCCCGCTCAGTTCAGCCTCGCTCAGTGATCACAGTGGCGCTCTGGCCTGCCTCTCGTTGCTCCAGCGGGCGCTCTACCCTGGGTGCGCCCCTCCCCGCCCTCGCTGGTGGTGCGGGTGTTCTTAGTGTAGCAGATGACGCTGTCTCCTGTCCTCTCTCTGGTTCGTCGCCGCTCTGAAGCTTGCGCGCTCTCGTTGGTAAAGGTACTGACTGCTGGTCTGTCCCTGCGCTCGAGGGTGGACACAGCATCCAAATATCGCGCTTATTTATATTGGTGCACAATTGAATGTACCACGGAGACTTTAAAAACAAAATTTGGACATTCTTGACACGGTTTTAGAATTCCTTTTTTTATTCTATGTTAGGACTTAGGCTCAAAGTTCTTTATTTTTTGTTTTAACAATTAATCAAAATCATTACAAATCATCCATTAAAAGAAAAAACACAATACAAATGCGACGGGGTTTATACCAACGTCGACTACCAGTATCAGCAGATCCCGAACAAGTCTGAATAGCAGAAAGTATAGCGATTAAACAATGCTTTTGGAAAGCTGATACAGGTTTCAAAGCAGCGATACAAAATAGCATTAAATTCACATATCTTTTGAGACGCAGGTAAAATGCAGCCTAACAAAGCAGAATACAAACAACCCAGATCAAACGCAGTTAAAGTGAAAATGCTATTTTCCTCAAAGCCTGCTAATACTAGCTGATAGAGAAGCTGCAAGATTGCAGACACCAATATCAATTTTAAGACAGAGCAGCGGTATTATGCGAAGTAACTGCAGCTTTGCAAGATGTAAAGTTCAATTATCTAAAGATCGGATAATGACAAGTGTCGCCTAAAACAGGAAGAGGAGGTGCACGAAGGAATCAACAAGAGTGCATAGACTGCGGTGGAAAATAAGAGAGAAGTTGACAGTCTTTTAAGACTCAGTTGAATTGCAACTGAATAGCGCAAAATGCAAACATCCCACACCAGAAGCAATTAAATTGTGAGTGCTGTTCACAGGGCACAAGTCCTAAAACAAGCATTGGCATAGCCAATAGGTCTCGCCTTTGGGACCTTATAAGTGTTTAGCCATGCAACACTTGATGTTGTTGCACCAAGGATATTGTGCTGGATAACTAAACACTTATAAGGTCCCAAAAGCGAGACCTATTGGCTATGCCAATGCTTGTTTATTCAGGTTCCAGTACCCCTCGAACCTCCGCTCTGCCTATACCTTACATTTGTATTTTAGATTTACTGCCATAGTGTGAGACATTTCATCAAAATGAATATAAAGTAGGGTTGCCAGCACGACCCTCCCGGACCCCCAGTCCGGTCCCCACACTCAAACACTATCCTGCACGACCCCCCAGCACTACCCTAAACCCTAAAACACTACCCTACATTATACAAACACCACAACACTACCCTAAACCCTAAAACACTACCCCCAGCATGACACTCCCCCGACCCCCAGTCCGGTCCCCACACTCAAACACTACCCTGCACGACCCCCAGCACTACCCTAAACCCTAAAACACTACCCTACACTACACAAACACCACAACACTACCCTAAACCCTAAAACACTACCCCCAGCACGGCCCTCCCCGACCCCCAGTCCGGTCCCTACACTCAAACACTTCCCAGCACGACCCCCAGCACTACCCTAAACCCTAAAACACTACCCTACACCACACAAACACCACAACACTACCCTAAACCCTAAAACACTACCCCCAGCACGACCCTCCCCCAATCCCCAGTCCGGTCCCTACACTCAATCGTTACCCTGCACGATCCCCCAGCACTACCCTAAACCCTGAAACACTACCCTACACTACACAAACACCACAATGGTATAATAAATAAGGCATAAAAATAGTATAATAAATAAGGCACCGATCTACCATTCAGCATGCAGCTTGAATAGAATGTTAATAGTAGTCTGGGTAAAGTCCAGTAGTATTCAAATAGTTTGTATTCACTAAATGTTCTGCATTGTAAATGAAGACTATGCGATTACAAATAAGTATGTGCTTAGTATTCTGTTAGTATTCAAGAAGTACCACTCACATATCAGTAGTCTTCATGCACTAGCCTTCCCAAAAAGAACACTATTGAATACTAAAATTGGCATAAAATAGTCTTCGAATGCTATAAAAAGACAGGTTAACCACTAAATGTAGTATTCAACTTCGGTAAGGGTGATCTCCAGGGTCCACTAGCCACATCGATGTTGAGACAATATCTCCCTGACTAGCTGAAACTTGCGTTAATATCATTGAGTTGGCTTGAACACTAACCAGATTAGCCGTTGAGTTGCAAATTGAAGCCAGTAGGACTTCATTATGCTGTCTATATCCACACTATGTTCTCATACTCCCCGTGGTAAGACAGTCATAGAAGATAAATGTTTGGACAACAAATGTCTCTAATGTCACACTGGCCTCCCTACCCTCGGAATGGACAGAATTAGATATGCCAGAATTCTACGAGTTTTGTTTTTGTTTGCATTACGTTAAAACACCAAGGGAGTGTAATGTGGGTTCTCATCAATGAGTTTGGACTCGATGTGGGTGAGGTTAGTTGAGAAGAGCAATATAGGCGACTTTGATTCAAAAGGAGACAGTGGGACACACATTTTGCACAGGTGAATCTATTCAACAAGTAGACATAAGAGTGGAGAGTTTAAGAGATAATGAATGGCCCAAGTACCCAGCCCTAAGCTTGAATGCACTACTAGACTGACAACATGGAATATAAGAAGGATAAACAATCCTCATAAAGCTCACCAGGTGATCACATACTTTAATAGACACAATATTGATATTGCACTGATTCAAGAGATACATTTGCCACAGAATGGAATTGGATCCCTGACAGAATATTGGAAACAAAAATACCATGTGGACAGAATATTGTGTCAAAAACATCGAGGGCTAAAATATTGAGAAGGTAAGTGCAAATAGGTAAGTATGGGTTTATCATTCTTAACTCCACATCTTCGTACCTTGAAGATATATATATTGTCAAGGTACATATATGTGGAGTTATACATAGTAAAACTGTGCTTACCTATAGAAATTTACCTTCACAATGTTTTTGTCCTCGATATTTTGGCAAGGTATTTTGTCCCACAATATATTTGTTTCTGATATTCTGTCTAAACACCATGGAATTAGCCACTTTGCTACAAAGTGGGCATCCCACAGATATTTCTCTTCTTTCTCCACTTTTTCCACGTGTGACAATATTGGTGAGTTAAGGCATCCAATTTAAGCCCCTGGACACTTTAGCAAATGTTGAGGAACGTTTCTTGCTAGCCTAGGGTCTTTTGGGCACTGGGCAGGTTTAAATTATTAACACATATGGTCCAAACTTTGATAACCCGGATATTTTTACCAGAATCAGGGAAAACCTAAACTCCGCTAACCCACACACTCTTATGTGGAGGGAAGTTTAATGTTAATCTGTGGCCTGAGCTATATAGCACTGGCGGGGGCACAAGTTGACATAACCAGCCACTGTGGGACATCATACATCAATTTGAGCTATTAGCTATACATCAAGTAGAAAATCCAGCTTCTAAAAAATATATGTTTTATTTGGCTGTACACCGGTCCTCTTCAAGGATAGATTTCTGGTTGGGTTCCAAAGGTTTAATGGCCTGAGACATGACCTTAGAGCACCTATCCAGAACCTTGGCGGCCCAGTCATCAGGTTTTCTCACACCAACGTCCCCACAAATACAAACTATGGTGGCTACCACCCACTAAGCTATTAGACATCGTTTTACAACTGAAATATGTCAACTGATCAAATCCTATTTCAGCATGAATTTGGGGTCTATGGCCGCATTTGAGACATTATGAGAGGAGTTCAGGATAGTGGTGTGGAATGAGTGTATTTCCAAGGTACAAGGTGTCTTCAAAGGTATCTTCAAAGCTATATGCAACAGGCTGGGCTTGCTGGAAGCTGAAATCATGGTTTTGGAGTGGGAATGTATGGAGAGAATGAATGGGGCTCAACAAGCCAAAATGAACTCAAAACGGCTGGACTTCCATGCAGAGCTGGACTAGGGAACCAAAAATAGCCCCGACATAAATGCTCAAACAAGCCCCGCTCCCTTAATCTCCTCACACAATGTCTCTCTTTCCACCCATCCATTTTGTCTCTCCCCTTCTCGCTCTCTTTTCTCCCTGATCACTTCCTTTAAGAAATTGAATTATTGGTTGAGGGGGGTGAAACCTTTCTCAAACAGCAACCATAATTCCTCTCAGGATGAAGTCACAAGCAAAACTGGTAGCTTGGCACAAGGCTTAATATAGAGGCAATGTGTAAAGTATTTATGCAGCACTTCAAACAGTAATAAAGTGAAAACACTACACGAGAAA
Source organism: Calotriton arnoldi (assembly GCA_963921515.1). Classification (NCBI taxonomy): domain Eukaryota; kingdom Metazoa; phylum Chordata; class Amphibia; order Caudata; family Salamandridae; genus Calotriton; species Calotriton arnoldi. The sequence continues at coordinate 591,246 of CAWUFW010007512.1, forward strand.
AGTCCCACACCAATTTAGAAAAAAGAGTAAATTTTAATAAATGATTTGAGAACAAAACAACAAAAATCCCATTAGGAGAACTAGAAATACGAAATTTCAAAGATTTAAGTGAAAGTAGTGCCTAGAAGCACAAAGCGCCAACTGTGGTTATCTGGTCCGACCAGACGAGACTGGGATGAAGTAACAAGTTCAGACTAATGCGATGGAGCACGGGCAGTATACAGGGACCAAGTTAGGCCCGCTGAACAAACTACCTCAAATCCCGGCTGCGGAGCTTTGTGAGACCCCACGTCGAGCGGTGGTTCCGAGGAGCAGAGAGGCTGCGATGTGGAGTCCTGCATCATCATCAAGGATGCTATTGACGAGGACTTGAGATGCACCGTGCAGCAGCGGTTCCGAAGAAGCTGCGGGGCTGCGATACGAAATCCTGTATCCGCATCGACGATGCATTTGACGAGGGGTTTGTGATGTGAAGGCCTGCGTCGAGGATGTGCCGCGCAGTGGTGGTTCCAAAGAGGCGGCGTCCTGCGATGCAAGGTTTTGCGTTGGAAATGCATTGCGCATTGGCGGGTCCAAATCAATGCTGGGATGAGAAGCACTGCGCTGCGTCGGTTTTGCCCACAGGATCGCAGCTGGGCTCGCAGAGCCCCTTCAAGCCCACTTCCAAGAGTCCAGGACTGGGGTGGCACCACTTGGAGGGTAGGACTCACGGAAAACAGAGTGGGTGGGGACCTGGTGCTGGGTTCAAGCGGGTTGGAACCTTTTGGTCCCTGAAGCTCTGATCAGGAGGCCAGCCAACTAGCCCATGGAGTCACTCTGGTGTTCCTGGGTTCAAGATGCAAATCCAGTCCTTTTCACTTAGGCAGCAGGGTAGCATAGTAGCGGGGCAGCACAGTAGCAGCCCTTCTTGCAGAGCAGCACGGCAGTCCTTCTGAGTCTTCCACAGGTCCAGAGGTGTACTGGAGAGTTTGTTTTGAAAATCCACCATTTATACCTGGTTCCCACTTTGAAGTAGGAAAAGGTTCTGGAGGTTTTCACCCTCAGAGGTGTTTGGAATTTCCTGCCTTCCTGTCCTAGCCCCATCTTGTCTTTGAACACAAAAGACTAGTGTCCAAGCCCTTAGTGAGTGTGCTGGGCAGTGGCTTGGTCATGTGAAAGTATGGTAGTTGAAAGCGCCTCTCCCTCATTAAGTCAGAGATTGCCAGCCTGCCAACACCTATTCCCCCTTTGTAAAAGTGCCATTTTTAGAATTGTGAGTTAAAATTCGATTCAACCATTAAAGATTGTTTTGAATTACAATTTTTTAGACACCAAACTCAACATTCCCACCTGCTCCCAATTGAAAGTTATTGCTTATTAAATGTAATAAGTTAATCCAATGTTATCCTATGGGAGAGTCAGGCCCTGCAGTAATGAAAAAGGAATTTAAGACTTTTTCACTACCAGGACATGTAAAAGTTTAAAGAACATGTCCAACTCTTTAAATACACCACACCCTGTCCTATGAGCTGTTTAATGCCTATCCTAGGGGTGACTTTTATGCATTAAGAAGGAAGGTTTAGGCCAGGCAAAAGGTTTATCTTCCCATGTCGAAATGTCAGTTGAAATAGCACACACAGGCTGCAATGGCAGGCCTGAGACATGTTTAAAGGCTACTAGTAGCATTTAATTTACAGGCCCTGGTACATGTGGTACCACTTTACTTGGGACTTACAAGTAAGTTAAATGTGCCAATTTGGTGTAAGCCAATTTCACCACATTTAAAGGAGAGAGCACATGCACTTTAGCACTGGTTAGCATGTGGTAAAGTGCACGGAGTCCTAAGACAAACAAAACAGAGATCCGCAAAAATGGAGGAGTAAGGTAAAAGGTTTGGAGAAGACCACTCTAAGGCTGTTAGGTCTAACACTTTTTCTCTACCTTTCTCTACCTTTCCCTTCCTTCTCTTTCTCTCTCTCTCTCTCTCTTTAAGCCTCCCCAATCCTACTTTACTTAACCTCATGGAGATGGGGAAAGTGACAGAGGCACCAGGAGCGACCCTGGGCTTTCAAAACCAGCTTTTAAAGGCTCTAGTCCGTTGGGGGAAATGCCCTTTTAATGAAAGACCTGTCCAGCACTTCTTCTGTGACACAGTGGACAGGGAGGTTAGGTTCCTAAGTAAATACACTTACGCCAGGAGATACGACAAGGGGAGAGGCCTGGACGTATCTTGGATGGCATGATTAGCCCTCCTTGGGGATCCTTAGACATAGTCCAAATAGAGACTGAGGTCCTTATTTACAAACTTTTGATGCACAGCAGTGCAGCAGGCCTTCCTGCTACGCTGCAATGCGTCACAGAAAAGGGCAGGAATGCACCGTATCTACAAGATAAGGCACATTCCTGTCCTTCTCCCCTGCGCCAGCGCACAAACAGCAGCCGTGGACCAACGCAGACACCCTTGCGTCATGTTGCAAGGGTGTGCGGGGATGATTGTTTTTGTGCAGGAAGGGACACCTTCCTGCGCAAAAAACAATAATTGATGGCATTTTCCTCTTTCTATGCGTGCTGCAGAATGCAGCATGCATAGAAAGAGAAAAAACGAGGAGAAATAAAAGTATTTCTCCTTGTTGCGATAAATCAGGCGTAAGAATCTGACGCATTCCTAGGTTTATGATTCCTCGTAAATCTGGGAATGCTTCAGATTCCATGGGTGTTGCATGGAAACACCCACAGGAACACCCATGGAACGCTCCTTTCGTGCATTGTTCTGCTTGAAAGGAGCACATATTTACAAGACAATGAAAAACCACGGTAAGTAGCTTTGCGTGGCCGTGTAAATATGCTGCACCACATTGCGCCACCGGAGCGTCAAAAAAGTGACGTTCCGGTAGAGCAAACGTGCTTCTAGGGCCTCGTAATGAGGCCCCTAGACCAGAGAAATAAGTTGCAATCATGCTGACATCCTTCATGAATTCACTGACTACCACACAGACTTAAACTCCTCACAAGATAATTTATCTGGAGAAGGTTTTAATGAATACTTAGATCGGGCTAAATTTGCATGGCTGGAAACGTACCAGCGTGTTCCACTATGCATCCCAATAACACTAGAAAAAAATTAAAAGGTGTAATAAAATCCACGAGAAATGTCCCCCCTTGGGGGATATCATCTCCCAGTTGAATTTTGTAAAGAGTACGCTAAGGAGCTAGTCCCCTTTCTACATGTAGTCTATAATCAGGGCCACTGGAATTATATGGCAAGTTTGACTAAATTATGTTGCAGGGATGACCACATTTTGCAGGAAGAAAAGGCAAATTATGTGGTAAAATGAGGCACATTTTTTGTTGGTTTTACTTTATTTTGTAATTTTTACACCTCAACACTATTTGGTCAAAGATTTCACCTCATTAGTACCACTTTGACACCCAAATACAGAAGTAGGCAATGGAAAGGTGACAAGTCAACCTTTACTTATGGCTTTACACTGCCATGCCAACTTATGTCGCTGCATTTTTAGCAACTTTTGATCTGTTTGAGTTAAAACCATTTTTTTGGGTTTAAATCTGCAGATTATGCAACAAACATGGGCAATCCATAATTATGTAGAAAATGCTGGAAAATCGCATAATTACAATGGCCCTGTCTATAATGAAGCGTTCGAAAGTGAAACACTCCCCCTACTATGCGTGAGGCCATAGTGAGCACCCTACTAAAACCAGTCAAGCCACCACAGACGTGTGAATCCTACCGCCCATTGTCTTCTGAAATGTTGACAATATGATTCTGGCTAAAATCATTGCCAATAAACAGCTTCCACTGCTGCCGAGCCTGATATGCCCAGACCAATCTGGATGTAACCATGTACGGTCTACAGCAGATAACATGTGCACCCCCTTTGCAGTTACACACCAGATAGACCCTGATGTTGAAGCAGTGGCCACCTTTCTAGGCGCCACTAAGGTGTTTGACTCTGTGGAATGGCCTTTTTATGAAAGTGACTGAGAGAATATTCATGAGTAAGACTATGCACAAATGGATCACTCTTCTCAGAAAAGAACCTAAAACTAGGATTAAAGTCAACAGCCTGCTACCTCACCCGATTCAACATGGGTGGCACTAGGCAAGATTGCTCACTGTCGCCCATACTTTTTGTCCTGAATGTAGAGCCCCTAGCTAGTGTCCTGAGAGAATTCCATCATCAGTGAGGCATACAGTTCAGCTAACTTAAACTTGTTAACTGAATGTACAAGGATGATATACTGCTACAGGCCAAAGAGCTGAAAAGGAATCCTAACTCTATTATAGAAGAAGTGATTATATCTGGCAACTGGTCGGGCTTGAGAATTAACTGGTCGAAATCTGCGAGGTACCGCAGATCCTCGATTACAATTCTCGCTTAAGTGGCAGCTAGAGTCCGTAAGATATCTTGGTATTCAATGCCATTGGGATATGGCGACCATCATAAAGGAAAACTATGAACAATTTATGTCAAACTTTGCCAAGCTAGTGGAGAGGTGGATTAAATTGCTGCTAACAGTTGCAGGAAGAGATGTGTTAATGAAAAAGGTGCTCCTTCCTAAACTACTTTATTTCAGACCATCCCGATTCCGTTAAACAACTCGAATCAATGGTGAGATTAGAGTAGGCCAGCTGCCAACACAGAACAGCTTGGAGAAAAATGCAATTGCTTTACAAAAGGGAGGCTTTGCATCCATAAATGTTGACATTTATTGTCTAATAGCCCAAGCCCATTATGGAAACCGCTTGTTTCATAGCGCTAGACAGTGACCACATTTAGGCCCTGATTCACAAAGGTAAACTGAGAAGAAAGTCTAACTTTGCGACTTTCGGTATTCACAAAGGGCATTTATGAGTAGTAAAGTTAGACTTTTGTCTCAGTTAAACTTAAGTTTTGATCTCAAGTTTAACTGAGACCAAAAGTCTAAAGGGTTTAAGTTTAACTGAGAGCAAAAGTCTAAATGACTTTTGGTCTCAGTTAAACTTAAGACCAACACTTAAACTTAAGTTTTGATCTTAAGTTTAACTGAGACCAAAAGTCTAAAGGATTTAAGTTTAAGTGAGAGCAAAAGTCTAAATGACTTTTGGTCTCAGTTAAACTTAAGACCAACACCTAAACTTAAGTTTTGATCTTAAGTTTAACTGAGACCAAAAGTCTAAAGGATTTAAGTTAACTGAGACCAAACGTCTGAAGTACTTTTGGTCTCAGTTAAACTTAAGACCAAAACTTAAGTTTAACTGAGACAAAAGTCTAACTTTACTACTCGTAAATGTCCTTTGTGAATACCAAAAGTTGTAAAGCTAGACTTTCGTCTCAGTTTACCTTTGTGAATCGGGCCCTGAGACTTGGAGACGGACCGGCTGCTCCAGTTCCACTGGGCTTAGTATTATTGCAAAAACCAAGGAGACCAACTGCAGAGATAGATACATATGGTAGACTGTACTGTAAGGGCGGGGGCCAGATTGGCAAAACTAATGGAGAGGGAGGAGATGTATTCAACACACTTCCCATTGACTAATGACCGCGGGCTAACGATGACAAGTGAGATCAGAGTAGTGAGACAATTGCGCAGCAAGGAGCTAGACCAGCTGAGTGATCATTTTAGCAGTAAGCAATTCAAGATCTTCAGAGAGTATCTAAAGGGAGCATCGGACACGTTAATGGATAGCTGCTGAGACCACTCGATCGGAGAGGTGTTCAGCTGAGACTCCTGGGTGGAGTTGACTCACCTCCATTATCACTAACCCGAACTACACCAGACTATTAACTCACATGTATTCCAATATAGTAATGATATGCCTCGCAGTGATCTCAAAAGGAAAGATAAATTGGATATACAAAATATATACGATATATACAAAACTTGTAATGCCATTCAGCAGGAACCAGACGTTTTCTGTAGGAACGGAATTATGGGCCACACACTAGTTAGGGATCAGTTCCTCACTTGTTTACGAGCATCGCCAAACAATTGCAGAGAGGCATTGCACATGTGCTGTTTTCACTGTTGTGACGGGGTGCTTGCTGAAAAAAAGCACTGACCACCCCCTCCTTCTGTCAGCCAGAATGTCTACAGTCCGTCATCGATTGCTCCTCAAGGAAGCCGTTGGTGGCCTTCGTGACGTCACCAAATGAAGCTCACCGTGATACTGCTGATTGGTTTTAAAAAGCCATTGTTTTATGAAGTAGAACAGCAAGCAGGAAAGAAACGAGATAAATTAGCATATGGGATTACTTGGCGGGATTTACAAACCACGCCAGACTGCCCACAACAAATGCAGCTATGAGCCTTTGTGCTGCCTGCTTACACTCTTCGGCCTTTTGTTTTCTGTTTTTTGAAGGCCATTGCCTAATCAAATGCTAATGTTCCCCTTTTTTTTGTTCCAAACCAGATTAACTCCAGGTAGGAGGTAATTGATGTCTGCTAAAGCCGCGTGAGCTCCTCAGAAAGACAGTAGTAGTGCGTTGCTGAATGAGCTTAACTCGGAGCAGAGAAAGAGTTGCTAAAAGAAATCGGTTCCGTCATGGAACTTTAGAGGGTGAGACAGAGGAAAGCGACCAAATCCAATTTCACGCTGGCATTTGGTGTCCCGTTGATGGGCTTGCATTTTAAACACTTTCACTATTGCTTGATGGCGCCTTGCGGACACTTTCCTCAACGTTAATACCAACAGGACGAACAGCACAAATCAGACAAAAAAATGACTTACTCTGTGGTATATACATTTAGCACTGTTCATTGATTTCAAAGTACAGCAACGTCGCCGTCCGCGTGGGGAGGTCATGTGAGGATTCATGTTTTTAACAACTCCAACAAGCACATACTGCTCAAATATTAGCAATTTGGAGACGACTCTGATTAGTCATCGCTGCCTCGCTGGGATCTGCACAGCGAACCGTTCGAGCATCTTGGAGCCTTCTTCGGGCCCAGCAATGAACTGCATTGTCCAAAAGACTTCGAGGCACACGCTTTGACTCTGCAAATCAAAATGGATTTTACGTATGCTGGCAGCAAAGGGGAATCTTTAAGCGGGGAAGCCTCACATAAAACCAATATGCCTGTATTCCAGCATAAGAGAAGCTAGTAATACTAGGCCTCAACTACAAGTGGGCCGTGCACCTCAAAACATATAGGCGCTGGGGGTGCAGCAGCACCCCCTAAAATAACCATGCCGGAGTTCAGAAGGTGATTGAGCATTAAAGATGCATTCACATTTGTTTTTATCATCTCACAATTGTGCCTTCAAAGCCAGAGGTCAAATGTCAGACTGTGTGCTGTGACACTTGGCTGCTGTTTCATTTAACATGGAGGTTGTTGTTTACTTTTCTTTTTCTGATTGCAAAGTGAGTCCAACTATCTGACAATCTTGCTGGTGTGAAAGAAAAGAAAGGCTGTAGGATTTGGAGTTTTCTTACACACAACATTTATACACCTATAAATGAACTGTACAAAAGTTTCAACATATATCAGCAGTTAGGAAAGCACACATTTTAATTATGAATTGTAATAGAAACAAAGATTTTAATAGGACCAAATCAAATCAAGAGACTTTACTTCGTGATGTGTAAATAATAAACATTTGCTGAAACCTGATTTCCACTCAGCAATGTGAATTATCATGTTTTAGTGGTATATTTGCATCAGTGTGCTCCAAATGGACCATCGGCTACATACTACTTCATTACCACTGTGTTGCTGAATGGGTGTGACTCGTGTGCTACGCTTTGTCTTTGTGTGAACCTTGGATTTTTCCCATAACTTCAATAATGTAACATTGAAGGCAGCACCCCTACCATGAAAACTGTTCAAGCACCACTGCCTGTACTTAAATTCAAGTTGGTGCAGTGTTCAGAATTCCGAATAATGTGGAGTTTACCGCACTCAGCAAAAATTTGGTGCGATAAATTCCACATCTTGCCATTTCAACGGGTTAATCTCTGTAGTTCAAACCCAATAGAATTTAGTGGGTTAAAAATACGCTGCTATTACCAGGACATGTGAAATTCAGTGTGGAAGCACTGGATTCTTCTAAATGCTCGGCACCATGTCTGAGTTTGAAAGCGAGATGGGAGGCATTTACTTGACATGATAAATACCTCACCGACAGTGTTGGTACTTACTGACTCTAGGAAATACGTCATGATCCGCTTTGCGATCAGGATCTAGTGATCAGCACCTTAGAAAATGCTCAGATGAAGAGCACGTGCCCTCTCAAATCCAAGTAGCAGCGTGTTACCTTTCACATGTTCTAAGATAATAGGCAGGATTGCATGGCCAATTTTTTCTTTTCACTGACCCTTTCTTTTGCCCTCGTGGATCTCCTTGCAAAACCATTGGCCTGTGTCAACATGGGCTACTTCATGTATGCCAATGACACCTACATATACATCAGAGTATCCAAAGAACCTTCTTGATGGGACAAGCACTACTTAACACCTGTCCAGAACCGGGTCTTTCTTCAGTCCTCAAATATTTAAGTATTTGTGATTATCCTTATGCATCCCTCCCTGCTTCACCTTGGTCTCTCGTCATCTTATGGTCAAAATTCTATTCCTAGGAGTCACTGTGGATGTAAACCTATTGCACAAACTGCATAACTAAAATCATGTTCTATCACTGGGGCTTTATCCAAAGAATCATAGCTTCGGTAACACACCTCTCCTCACTCACAAGTGGAAAGCTCTATAAAGCAGCTGCCAGAAAGCAATGGCACCATATAAAAGGAACAAAAAAATAAATGATTGGGAAAATAAGTGGTTCAATAATTATTATGAAATATAGGAATTAGAAACTGTAAGGAGTTACATTTGATAAACAAAATGAAGACTACAGAAAAGTGTTGCTCACATTGGCTAGTGCAATTCTCATTAATCACACATTTTCAATCAGATGGACTTGAAGTAAAACGCTTTTTACAAACCATTGACCAGGGACTGACCCCCATGCTGGGGGGTAACTGATTCCCATAGGGTAAGGGTCCCACTTTGGATCCTTTACCCTATGGAAATTGTGGTGGCAGCTTCAGGGAGAGTAGGTAGTGGTTCAGTGGAAAACTGCCTGCTCTCACTGAAGTTTTCTACAATAATTTTTTTTTTTTTAAGCAGCCCCGGTTCTTTTAAGGAACTTGAGTTGCTTTAAAAAAGGTTTTCTATTTGGAACGCACTCATAGTGTAAATAAGTACAATTTGGCAAGCAGAGGATGAGGCACCTCTGTTGTTAATGTGCCAGTAAGAATTAGCAAATATCCGCAGGATGTAGGCAAAGGTCCTTATGCCAAGCACAGTGGCCCTGGGTGAAATGTGTGATACTTAAATTGCCACCCATTTGTACTCAATCTAAAAAGTAAAATTGGACTGCCTGCCTATGGTAGCAAGTGGTAGTGGTTGGAATTGCTGAAATTGTCATAAACTAGTGTGAGCTGCACTTACAAATGGGTATAGGAGAGACGTGTGATGGTGGAAGCGGCTGCACAAGGCAATACCTTCTATGTAAGTGGTGTTCTTTGTATATGCAGTTCAAACCACATACATTACGGGGTTAAGAACGTACACAGAGATGATAGAGGCTTCCCCTGGGTGATGCAAACTCAGGGATTCAGGCAGTCACGAGCCCTAAGAATCCAGCATCTCAACCAAAAAACAGCCTCTGTGGAAGGAAAAGTCATATGACCTACACAGTACAACAGGGCCTAAAGCACCCACATTACATTTGCTTAAGGCAACATATACCTAAGATCAGGAAATCAGACAGGCTTTGGAGGGTTGGGGCATTACTATGAATCATTCCTAACACCTGATGGCAGTATATATTATTTTTCTTTTAGTTTCTGTTTCAATAGTGCATGATGTTATGAAGGGGTTCAAAGCATTAAGAAAATAAAACAAAGCAATGTTTCTGCTAGATTTGTTCTTTTGGCCTCTCAAGAGTTAGGAAAGTGCTATACAAATGGCAATTTAATATAATATCACTGCCCTTCTCTCTGTTGTAGTGTGATTGATCCTTGCATCTCTGTCTTCTTTTGAAGTTAAAGTGTGGTGAAGAACCCTGCTCTGTATTTGTAGATGTGGTGGGATGTGATAACTGGACTTTTCAACCCTGTTGATCTATCTCAAGGTACTTTAGGTAGCCCACCCTGGCACTGATTACAAGTTGCTCTGTACTGACGGGGTGTAAACTCAGCACCAGAAACAACCCCCCAGTTCCATGCAATTATGAGTTAAACCCCACAGGATGAAGCTTTACTGTATGGACCAAGCCTTAGCAGGCGGTGTTCTGCATGGTATTCCTTTTTCTGTGGGGTTTCATGCACCCATTTAACACCTGCTCTTAGTAGGTGGTAAACGTGCAAGGGGCTGTGGTAAAAGTGTGGAGGGGACTGTTGTAAGGCAGGGTAGGGGAGGGAGTGAAGAGGGTGAAGGAAGGAGTGGAGAATGTTGGCTTGTGGTGGTGAGCATGTAATACGCACACTGTGCCTTGTGTGAGGTTTGAGCAGGGGTAATGAATGGTGTCCGGGCTACAGTGCAGCCTTTTTCCACAGTGATGTTACATACTGGATTTTTGAGCCAGTAAAATTGGGTTCTTTGTTCCTGTACGCAGAAAATCTGGGTGCAAGAACACTGGACCTCTTTTAATTGCGCATAATGGAATTTCACACTGGATGTCCGCTTTATACAGTTGTCAATCATTGGGGACCATATCATTTATTGGCACCTTGCTAGTGGGCGGATTAGGCAGAGACAGAGCAACACCATGAGGCACTAAAAGCAATTAAAAAACAATCACTGCCTCCCCTACCTACAAAATTGAATTTGGATGACCTAGGTGGTTGAAGTGTCTCTGATCTATTGGGAATTACTTGCTCAATCTTTTAAAATTTTACAATAACAGTTCCCATACTTTTTTGTTAAAAAGCAGCTGGACCTGCCAGTTCCTTTGGCCGAAAGGGAAGGGAGAGGGCCTCCTATTCTGTGAGCCCAAGGTATAGACACACAGTGAAAGAGGGAACACGCCTTCTCACCAGAGTGCATGCTGCTTGCTACCTGAAAGAAATGTAAAGGGATGCATTTGGGTAATCAGCAAATGTAAAGGCTGCTTGGGAGACAGTATAAGGTTTTAATTGATGGAGTTATTTGAAGCTTCATGGTGACTAAGATTTATTCTTTTCGAGAGGTAGTGTGCGGGTATTCTGAAGTGTGTTCTAATGAAAACTTTTAAACACTGTGTATTACTAAATATATATATATATTTTTGACACACTTGTTTTATCTTAAACACTAAGGGCCTCATTTATAAGGAATTGGCGCAGGTCAGCGCCGCAAGTCTTCTTGCTGTGCTGCCCTACGCCAATGTGAAAGTGCAGAAATGCACCGTATTTATGAAATACAGTTCATTCATGTCCTTTCCCCCTGCACTTGCGTACAATTTGCTGCCTAGCGCTAGTGTAGGCACCCTTGCACCATAGGAATGATTTTGTACAAGAAGAGGCACCTTCCTGCACAAAAATAATCCTGAGAGGCATTTTCCTCTTTCTATGTGTGCTACATAATGCAGCACACATGGAAAGAGGAAAAACTTGAAGAAATAAAAATATTTCTCCTCGTTCCGTTGGCTCTGGAAAGGCTTAAAGTTTTGGCCCTGCCCCAGGTTTACGTGATTGAGTAAATCTGGGGCAGCGTCAAAATCTATGGATGTTGCTTGGGCAAACTCACTGCAACGCCCATTGAACGCCTCCTTGATGCAGAGTAAGGCAAGGCAGCGACTTGCGCTTCTTTCTCTTACTCCATATTTACGAGGCCATGTAAAGCCACGCAGAGTGGCTTTGCGTCACCTCATAGTTACAATTAAGAGGCTTGCGCTGCCAGGGTGTCAAAAAAGTGATGCTCTGGCAGTGCTAGTGTCTTATAAATAAGCCCCTTAATCTCTTTGCACATTTTCCAGCAGCCAATCATACTGTTCGCAAAGCAATTTTAAAATTATGACATGCTTATTCACAGTGCTTTCGGTCGCAGGCTGGGACCTCTTTCACTCCACATATACAATTGCCCAGTGCACCAACCAGGATTCAGTTCTCTAACTTACACACACACACGTCTGCATTGGTCGCATTAACCAATGGAGCTTTCTTAAAATAAAAGAATGCATTTGCCACTGATTTCTTTAACCTGCATTTATTTTTCATTAAGGTGTGTTTCAGTTAAAGAAGTATGTGTGTCCTGGAAGCTGCAGCAGCCGGGGCTAAAACACACGACGGGGGGGACTGAAGCCCTTTTAGCCCAGTAGACGTTGTGCACCTGACGGACAGTGCAGTCCTACTGACTCTATTTCCTCCATGAAAAGTTGGCGCTTTAATATTTATGCCACTTTACTCTAACTGTGGCTGTGACACCCAAAAACACCTCACTGAAATAATCCCTAGTACGGGGAAGTATTTTAAGCAACAACGGCAAGTGACAACCATGACAAGGTTTCCACTAGTAATGAGCACTTGAAGTTTTACTCAGCTGGACTTGCGCCAGCCTCTTCTATAGTTCAGACAGTCAATACAAGTATTATTTGACAAGAGACATGTAAAGATGTACGCCCTGAGATAGGAAGGGTCAGAAAAACTTGTTCTGCTGGAGTCAAATTGCCTTACCATGCCTCCTCATTAATATGTTCTCTGTTGGGGATGGCCATTGTTGTTAAACTAAGTGGATTGACGGCACACCTAAGTTCACCTTTGGTGCACAAATAACCCATGTGTGAGAATAATTCTGTTTCTGCAGACATTTACAGCAACAAATGTTAATGATTACTATGGAAAATTCGCCAGTACAAAATATTTTCTGCATTCAGCTACACTGAGTTTAGCCATTTTGTGGGTTTTATAATGATATTTTACTGCAATGATTAAATCCTCATAGCAACTGCAAACTATTGCCAATTGGTGCCATCTGAATTTCTTGCACCTGTGTGATAAACAAATGTGACTTGTTGTCTGCAATTCATTTTTGCTGAATATGTTTCTTGGGCTAATTCCAGACTTTATTTTCCACCAGATGATAGGTTCTCGGTGGCAGTGAATTCTACAATGTCCACCATCGCGAAGCACACCCCTTTGTCTAAGTAAAACAAGGGAATCCATATATTTTCTTAAGGGGGTAGAGGTGCACTATGGCAAGGCAGCACAGTGAGGAGTAATAGGGAACAAGAAGGCTTAGGACCTGCAAATAATAACACCATCAAATCAAATCAAATTATAAAGCACACAGCTACTCAGCTAGGCGGCCTGGCACTTCAAGTAAGCTAGTGGCTCATAAACTGCAGGTAGGCTAGTGGTTAAAGGTCCATATTTCAAGATGATGTTCAAATTGGCTTTCCTCAGTGAGTCAGCGTTGAGAGACTCGCACTTTGTTCCAGGTCTTGGATGCCAAATAGGTAAAAGAACGTTCTCCACGTGCCGTGAGCCTGAATTTGAGAATCTTCAACAGTAAAGCATCAGAAGATCTCAATACTCTTGCTGGCTGATAATGACAGAGTCTATTATTCATAAGTTTCTCAAAACATAACAAACTGAAACGAAAAAATGCTCCTTCAAATCGTATGGTTCTTCCAAAGAAATGAGGACAGCAAAGGAACCATAGTGCTTCACGGGTAATAATCAGTTGTACATTGAATTATATATCGGTTTGTAACAACACTCCTGTGGGCCTTCAGAATTATATACCTTAAAGAGTACTTGCGCGTGCTAGATGTGACAGGTGTATCCCTTCACACTGGCCTCGTGTGTGATAGCTTTGGGGTGCAGACCAATGGATGTACCCACCATTTGTATTGCGTAAAATCAGCAGAGAGTCAGCAGAGTGCAGTACAGAGTTGAAGGCATTGATCGAGTCATAGAGAACATGTAATGCTGTTCTGTCCAGCCTACCTAACTAGTAGGCGTCGTTGGGTCCTGCCTATCTGCCTAAATGTGTGGATTAGAGAATATAAGTCTGCCCTAAGGATATTAAAAACTGACTATAGTAAACCGTTGGTTTTCGCACTCTCCCACTACTTGTTGGCTATGTGGGTAACAAGGGCCATACTTAGGGCCTTAAACGGCTAAAAATCTGGTGCAATTTTACTGATGAGCGCACACATACAAAAAGTGCATTTTAATGTTCTATTTATACTGAGTTCTTATTCTCTGTCCACAAGACAGTTTTAATATTGTTTTTAGTCACATTTACTTCTGGACCATGTATTTATTGCATTATGATTGACAATGTTTTACCATGCTTATTTATGTGCTTTTATGACCTTGAGCCGAAATAAAGCTTGTACGAACGAACGATTGGAGGAGTGGCTTGCTTTTGAGAGCGGAAGTGGACTGCTACTATGGCGTGAAGTAGTGTTTTTTTATAGAGGTGTGCCTTCTGCTCTTTCCTAAATTAGAGAAGTGTTGGCACATTCCTGATGGGTAAGAGAATGTTGTTCCAGATCATAAGTGCATAGATATTGAAAGCCAGTTGCCTTGCTTTTCATTTTTGCACTTCATCTCCAATCTGATGGTATCCTGGCTGCATGTTCCGAGATTTACTGGAGATGGTGAGCTAGTCAGCCAAATTGGCGAAGATGTTGGTTGTGATGTTTTTGTAGGTGATGCAGCTGGTTTTGAAGATGGTGAAGACCAGCAAGGGGAGCCAGTGGCATTCCATTAGCATTGGTGTCATGTCAGCATATTTCCCCCATGCTATGGATGAGTTATGGTATGACATGTAGGATCTAAGTACAAAAAGAGAGAGGGGGACGGATAGCTTAAAAAGGAGGTCCAGTACCCAGGCTCCCAAGATCATACAATGAATCCACTGTAGGGTAACTGTTCCTACAGTAAGATTCCAGACAACTTTGTTGTGGAATATGTAGAGAGTGGAAAGAAGTAGAGAATCACTCATCTGAGATAGACAAGTGTCAGGTTGGATAGGATAAACAGAGGGAAATTCCTCAAATTTGAAGAGTTGCCCTCACACACCCGTTAAGGTGTCATGCTTCACCATAGGGAGTTTTTGCTCCTCGTGGGGTTAGCGTTGCAGTACCCCATGGGCCCCGCTAGAGGGCTCTTTAACAGAGATCTTTTTAAGAGAAACGCCGTAGTGGTGAGTGCAGGTGTGTGGGATCTGTGTGAAGGTGAATTACAAATATCGTAACAGTTCCCCTAATAGTATTTTATTCTTGGATCCATTCGGTATGATTAAAAACAGAAAAGGACTGTCTGACCTTCCACTAATGAGGAGGGTTAGTTCTACTTATGAAAAGTGAGTGAGTGGGAAAGGTCATGGGGTCGACATGTCTCACGCCCTAATATTTCATATTGAATCTTTGGCATTTCATCAGGACCGACAAAAGGTGTAAGATTTAGAAAGGCAAACAGGGGGCAAAGGAAAATGTACCGTGCTGTTGTTGGTGAGTAGAGTCCCAAGGAGCTCAATTTAGATGTTGAAGATGACTAAGGAGAAAATGGAACCTTGGTGGACTCTCTCAGTGATGGGGATCTCCTGGGACCAAACTGGAATGAGTTGTATAGGTAGGAGAACCAGTGAAGAATACTGACAGTGAATACCATTAGAGACCTCAAGGAGTGGATGATGGTTGAATGGCCAACGGGGTCAAAGGTGACTGAGTGGTTTAGCAATAGCAGCAGGCAGGGGTCATTTTTATCTGTGGTCACAAGAGTGTCATTTACGATTTGTAACTTAGCTGTCGCCATGCTTTAGCAAGAACTGAAGCCAAATTGGCAGTGATGTAAGATATATTTGGCATTGACGTTATCATGGGATTCAGCTGAGACTGTTTTTTCAATGATCTTGCCAGTGAAGGCGAGATTAGCATACTGAAAACCATAAAATTGGGCATCTGTCTTTCACACTTGATCATCCACCACACTGCTACGTACTGCGTCCCATAACATGAAAACCGCAACTCGGTGGAAACAGTTCCCACATAGGATCAAAACAAAGACATTATCATTCCAACCACACAGCTTACACAGTTTAGCATGCTACTCATTTAGGCAAGCACTTCAATGCCCCACATAGGGGTACTAAGCGCTACATAAAGACTGCAGTACAATACAATACTATATTTAGGGTCTGGGGCAGGAACATGGGCTATTGCTGGGGAGTGGCTGGTTTGGACATTGTGACGTTAAGGAAAACTACAAAGGCCCTGATTATAAATTGTACAGTAAATGGGTGGTATGAGGGTGAGTAAGAGGGTAAGAGGATTAAGGGAGGGAAGAAAAAAGTATTTGACAGCCTTAAGAAACACAAGAATGAGACTAAGGGCCTAATTACGAGTTTTTGGTCCCACAACGGACAGTGCCGCTGTGGGACCGCAAAACCCATGGTGTGACCGCCCGCCAGATCAGGAGTTTTTTCCTGGTCTGGCGGGCGGGCGGTCCTGCGGCAGTCTGAGAGCGGCAGTCTGTCAGGCTCATAAAAGAGCCAAACAGCCAGACCTCCACTCTCAGAACGCCGACTGCACCTTCCTGCACGGTGTGGCATACGCACAGAAAGGGGGGGTGCAAATCCAGGGGGAGACTACATGTGCCCCCCGCATGCACCTTCAGGCCCAAATCTGGCCCTTTGTAGCCATTCCGCCACCCTTTTCATGGCGGGTTCACCGCCATGAAAAGGGTGGTGAAATGGCAACTCAGAATATGGTCAGCAGTGCCGGCTGCAGCACCGCCAGTATATTCCTGCCAGGGAAAGACCACCAGCCCAGCGGGATCCTTGATCTCGGCCGTGCTGGCAGTCTCGTGGCGGTCCAACCGCCGCAATCGTAATACTGAGGGCGGTCACACAGTGCGGCAGTCGTCGGATCGCCACCACGGGCACGGCGGCCCTAAGGACTGCCTTACTCGTAATTAGGGCCTTAGTCGCAAGTGATTTTTCTGGCTCATAAAACAAGCCTGGCAAATATAGTCAGATTCCGATAAACCTAAGTACTCATAATCAGGCAGAGTGGAATTCCATGAGGCAATTCCGTTCCGACTGACTCATAAGCACGCCCTAAGTAGAAAAAAAAACTTCCTAAGGGTGTTTCTATTATCCAGCGTAAACAAACAAAATGTATTGACTTTGGAAGGATGAAAGACTAAGATTGCCATACAGATAAATCAGATTTCATGCTGCTTGTTAAAATGGAGAAATTCACCAAACTTGCCTTTACTTCTTTGGGAGTTCAACAAAAGGAATTTCATCGCCAGCAAAAAATATTTTTCTGTTGTAGAAAAAAGCTAAATATGCGGAATGTTCCCATGTGAATTATTACAGACAATCCTCAGTAGTATGTTTAGAGGAGGAGGCGTACATATGGGTAGCTACTTTATGTGTAGATGAGCATGAATTCTCCTGCACGTTTTTATTAGTCAACGAAATATCACACAAAAAATTAAATTGTAGTTCTAAGTCTACAAGGAATATGTTTTTTTTCACTTTACCAAAAATGATCTGGTCTCATGGAGCAAAGAATGGAATGCATGGAAATCATAAATTAGTTTTTTGCATTGTAATTAACAGTGTCTGGAATGAGAGAGTCCTTAGTCAACATGATTTAGGGCGAAAGACCTATTTACACTTCAGCTAATTAGTTAAAGCTAAGCTTGAGTTAGCCCTAGAGTTGTGTCATTGGCCTGAACCACGCTGTGGTCTCAGCTTGCCTGCTTAAGGATACTCTCTGGTCTATAGCCCTTCAAACCCTTCGCTGCCAGACCTTCCCACCCCCCCCCCCTGTGCCACACCCTTTTTTAGCTATTTGGGCTAGTTCACACAGGCCCCCATAACTTTTTTCCCACATAAGGTATCCACATCAAATGTATGTCCTTTTCTTACAACATCATGAGGATTCTAAAGGTACCCAGGGTTTGTGGATTCCCTTGGAGGGGACCAAGAAATTAGGCAAAATACAGCTAAATCTTGGGATGTTTGGGAAAAATGGGAAAAAAGTGCTGAAGAAGAAAGCGTCTGTTTTTTTCCCTGCAAATGGTATCAACAAAAGGGTTGTGGTGCTAAAATCACCATCTTCCCAGCTTTCATGAAAAGGTAGGCTTTTGTTAGAAAACCAAAATTTTCTACACAGTTTGGGCATTAAACTGGGATATATCCTATTTTTCCTATTTTTGGTGCTTTCAACCTCCTTCCAGTTAGTGGTAGAAATGGGTGTGAAACCAATAATGGGTCCCAAAAAGCAATACATTTCTGAAAAGTAGACTAAATTTTGAATTCAGCAAGGGGTCATTTGTGTAGATCCTTCAAGGTTTTTCTATAGAAAGTAACAGTTGAATACAAAAATATTAAAATTTAGTTGAAAAAAAAGCCTATTGTGTCTACATTTTCACCTGTAACTTATTCTAACTATGGCAGCTTTTTTAAAGCAATATACCATTACATCCGCGGAACCTTCTGGTTGCGGAGATATATTGGCCTTGTAGGTTCACCGAGAACCCGATGTACCCAGAGCCAATAACTGAGCTGCACCTTGCAATGGTTTTTCATTTTGTACCGGGTATACAGCAATTCATTTGGTAAAATATAAAGAGTGAAAAATAAGTATCAAGAAAACCTATGAATTTCCGAAATGGGAGCAAGATTTGGAGTTTAGAAGCAGTGGTTATTTGCACATCTCTGAATTTACGGGAAGCGATACTAGCATGTGAATTAGGGGGCATTTTTCAAAATGGCTTCCTTTTTACACACTGTCTTACAATTGGAAGGCAGAAATGCATAGAAAGACAACTGGTAATAACACTTGTTATACTATTCTGTCTTCTTTTAAGTCTCCAGATAAAAACAGTAACTCACTTCTGTGGGTAGGCCTAGTGACCGCAACAGGAAATGGGTCAAAACGCAACACGGACACATCACATTTTTCCACTGAAAACTGACCCTTTTTTTGCAATGTGCCTAGCTGAGGATTTTGAGCCCTAGCTCAGCCAGCACCTACATTTTTGAAAACTAGACACCCAGGGAAATCTAGGATGGGTGATTTGTGTGGTTCTCACCAGGTTCTGTTACCCAGAATCCCTTGCAAAACTCAAAATTTGTAAAAAAAAAAAAACTAAAAAAAAAAATGTTCCTCACATTTCTGTGATGGAAAGTTCTGGAATCTGTGAAAGCCACAAACACCCACCCTCCCAGCATTCCCCCAAGTCTTCCAATACAAATGGTACCTCACTTGTGTGGGTAGGCCTAGTGCCCATGACAGTAAACTGCCCAAAACGCAATGTGGACACATCACATTTTTCCACAGAAAACTGACCCCTTTTTTGCAAAGTGCGTGCCTATGGGTTTTGGGCCTTATCTTAGCCAGCACCTAAGAAAACCTAGCAAACCTGTACATTTTTAAAACTAGACACCCCGGGGAATCCAGGATGGGGTGGCTTGTGCGGCTCTCACCAGGTTATGTTATCCAGAATCCCTTGCAAACCTCAACATTTTTTTTTTTTAAAAACACATTTTCCTCACATTTTTGTGATGGAAAGTTCTGGAATCTGCGAAGAGCCACAAACTTCCACCCACCCAGCATTCCTCTAAGTCTCCCAATAAAAATGGTACCTCACTTGTGTGGGTAGACCTAGTGCCCGCGACAGGAAACTGCCCAAAACAGAATGTGGACACATCACATTTTTCCACAGAAAACTGACCCCTTTTTTTGCAAAGTGCCCACCTGTGGGTTTTGGGCCCTATCTCAGCCAGCACCTAAGAAAACTTAGCAAGCCTGTATATTTTTAAAACTAGATATCCAGGGGAATCCAGGATGGGGCGAGTTGTGCGGCTCTCACCAGGTTATGTTACCCAGAATCCCTTGTAAACCTCAAAATTTGTAAAAAAAAAACACATTTTCCTCATATTTCTGTGATGGAAAGTTCTGGAATCTGCGGAGAGCCACAAACCTCCACCCACCCAGCATTCCCCTAAGTCTCCCAATAAAAATGACACCTCACTTGTGTGAGTAGGCCTCGTTCTTGCTACAGAAAACGGTCCAAAACGCAACGTGGACACATCACATTTTTCCAAAGAAAAACTGACCCTTTTTTTGTAATGTGCCTAGCTGTGGACTTTGGGCCCTAGCTGAGCCAGCACCTAGGGAAACCTAGCAAACCTGTACATTTATGAAAACTAGACACCCAGGGAAAGACCAGGATGGGGTGACTTGTGTGGCTCTCACCAGGTTCTTTTACCAAGAATCCCTTGAAAACCTCAAACTTTGCAAAAAACACACATTTTCCTCAAATTTGTGTGATGCAAAGTTTTGGAATCTGTGGGGAGCTACAAACTTCCATCCACCCAGCATTCCCCCAAGTCTCCCGATAAAAATGGTACCTCACTTCTGTGGGTAAGCCTAGTGCCCATGACAGGAAACGGCTCAAAATGAGAAGATCTACTGTATAGCCACCTCTTTATTATATATATCTGTATGACTTTATTATAGATTGTTTTATGGTATCATTTTCAAATCAACTGTAATAACTGATATTGAAGTTTTGTATTTTTTATGAATTTTGATTTATATTCCATAAAAGACATGTTGGAATTATTAAAACTTTTATATATATAAAAAAAATAATCAAATAAAATCTATACCTTTTAATAGAGCTACATTGTAGTTGCACTGAGTTCCTTATATGTATTGTTATGTGTTCTGATGAGTTGTTAATGTAATTGAACCGCATGACTGCCTAGGGTTTTTGCATACAATTATAACATTGCCCTGCCCTAGGAGTTCTAGAGTTACTGCAGGGGGTCCTTGATATTTGGATTACATAATTCTTTCCAATGAGAACTGACCCTTTTTCGCAATGTGCCTAGCTGTGGATTTTGGACCCTAGTTCAGCCGGCATGTAGGGAAACCTAGCAAACCTGTACATTTATTAAAATTAGACACCAAGGTGAATTCAGGACAGGGTGACTTGTGTGGCTCTCATCAGGTTCTGTTACCCAGAATACCTTGCAAACCTCAAACTTTGTCAAAAAAACAAATTTTCTTCAGATTTCTGTGATGGAAAATTCTGGAATCTGTGGAGAGCCACAAATGTCCACCACCCAGCATTCTCCCAAGGCTCCCGATAAAAATGGTACCTTACTTGAGTCGGTAGGCCTAGTGCCTGCAACAGGAAACAGCCCAAAACACAACATGGACACATCACATTTTTCCACAGAAAACTGACCCTTTTTTTGCAATGTGCCTAACTGTGGACTTTAGGCCCTAGCTCAGCTGGCACCTAGGGAAACCTAGCAAACCTGTACATTTATGAAAACTAGACACCCAGGGGAAATCCAGGATGGGGTGACTTGTGTGACTCTCATCAGGTTCTGGTACCCAGAATCCCTTGCAAACCTCAAACTTTATTTTTTTTAAAACACATTTTCCTCACACATCTGTGGTGGAAAATTCTGGAATCTGTGGGGAGCCACAAACTTCCACCCACCCAGCATTCCCCCAAGTCTTGCCTCACTTGTGTTGGGAGACCTAGTACCCACAACAGGAAATGGCCCAAAATGTATTGTGGAGACTTCAAAATTTTCGATCACAAAAAGACTTGGTTTTACGAGGGAGTTTCTTGAACTTTTGGTCCCTGGCTTGGGGGCCATCTATGGAAACCTACCAAACCCAGACATTTCTGAAAACTAGACACCCGAGGGAGTCCAAGGAGGTGTGGCTTGCATGGATCCTCCAACGTTTTCTTACCCAGAGTCCCCTGCAAACCTCAAATTTAGCTAAAAAATCTAATTTTTCTCACATTTCTGTGTGTGATACCCATGCCAGCACATATTTCCTACCACCCAGCATTCCCTTTGGTCTCCCGAGTAAAATGATACCTCATTTGTATGGGTGGGCCAAGGGCCTGTGACTTTGAAAGGGCCAAAAACGTAGAGATTGAGGGAAAAGCACAGAGCGCTCTAAACGCTATATTTTTTTATATGCATTTTTAGGCTGACTCTACATTGGACACCGACACAAGTGAGGTATCATTTGTATCGGGAGACCAAGAGAAACACTGGGTAGTAGGACATTTTCTACCTCCCGGCAAACCTCAAATTTAGTTAAAAAGTCCAATTTTCCTAACACTTCTCTGTGGGAAGTTTGTGAGAACATCACTCCGGCACAAATTTCCCACCACCTAGCGTTACCCTCAGTCTCCCGATAAAAATGATACCTCACTTGTGTAGGTGCGCAAAGCAGAGTCAGCCTAAAAACTTATTTTAAAAAACTGTCCTTTTGGACCCATTTTGGTTCCCCCTAAGTTTTTTTATTTTATATGTTTTTAGGTTCTCTGCTTTGGGCACCCACACAAGTGAGGCATCGTTTTTATCAGAAGACCGGGCGAAATGCTGGGTGGCTGGAAATTTGTGCTGGTGCAGTGATTTCATAACTTTACCACACAGAAGTGTGAGGAAAGTGTGACATTTTAGCTAGATTTGAGGTTTGTAGTGGATTCTGGGTAATAAAACACTGGCAGATCTACGCACGCAACACCGCCAACCAAGCGCCATCTACGCACACTGCCAGCCAAGCGCCATCCATGCACAGCATCAGCACACCACCAGCCAAGAGACAGTCCACGCATACCGCGAGCAAAGCGCCATCCATGCATACCACCAGCCAAGCTCCATTCTCGCACACTGTCAGCCAAGTGCCATCCATGCATACCACCAGCCAAGTGCCATCCACGCACACTGCCAGCCAAGCGCCACCCACACACACTGCCAGCCAAGTGACAGCCCACACACACCGCCAGCCAAGCGACAGTCCACGCACACTGCCAGCCAAGTGACAGTTCACACACACCACAAGCCAAGTGACAGTCCACGCACACTGCCAGCCAAGCGCTAGTCTACACACACTGCCAGCTAAGCGCAAGTCAACACATACAGCCAGCAAAATGCAGGTTCACACACAGCCAGCCAAACGCCAGTACACACAGACCGTCAGCGAACTCCAGTTCACACATACACTGAAACTTTTGCTAATGTCTACTGGTTTTCTGCCCCCCCTTGGGGGCAAATGAGCCTAAAACTATCTCTGATCTGGGGACAGAAATGGCCAAAATGTGTGCACAAAAAAGGGGGGAGCGACCCTTGCCTAAGTGGCCGCTCCCTGAAATGCCCATGAACATATCTCTGGTGCCTAGTGGGCATTCTGCCCCACCGTCAGTAGATCGGGGGCTTTTGCCCCCATCTTCCCCCCAGGGGGGCAGAAAGACTATGGCTATTTTGGGGGGAGCATTAGCATGCCCATTCTGGGCAGTCCCCACCCCTAACATACAGGCAAAAAAGTGCCTAGTGGGCTTTCTGCCCTCTCAGGGTGAAGACCGGGAACTATTGCCCCCTTATGCCCCCCAGGTGGGCAGAAAGACTGTACCCATTTTGTTTTGAGTGGGGTGGGGGTATTGGCATGCCCATTTTAGGCAGCCCCACCCCTACTTTGGCTAAATAAAATACTCAGTGGTGCTTAGTGGGCTTTCTGCTCCCTACAGGGGGCATACTGGGGTTTGATTGCCCCCATCTGCTCCCTAGGGGGGTAGAAAGTCTGTGGCTATTGTTTGGGGGGGCATTGGCATACTCATTCAGGGCAGCCCCCACCCTTGAACGACTACAGCAAATAGTCCCTGGATTCCTAGTGGGATTTCTGCCCCCCGGGGGGCAGACTGGGGGCTATGCCCATTTTTTTTATTGGGGTGGTAGCCTTGGCATGCCCATTCTGGGCAGCTCCCACCTCTACTCTGGGTAAAAAAAAATACTGCCTGGTGCTTAGTGGGCTTTCTGCCCCCCCTGAAGGGAGCTGATCGGAGGCTATTGCCCCATCTGCCCGCCAAGGGAGGGCAAAAAGACGGCCCTTTCCAACAATAGCTCTCCCATGTGTTTGGGTGCCCGGGGGACTGAGATAGCACCACGAGCACCAAAGCAGTGAAACTGAAACAAGCTGATCGTCTCATTTGAGTTTCACTTTCAATGTAATGACGTCTGCGCACCATGCGCGCGGTCGTCATTACATTGAAGAAAAAAAATGCCTCGGGAGGTTGGAGAAGCTCTTCGCCACCTCTTGAGGCTAAAAAAATAAAAAGGAAATCCCTCTGCTGTTTTCAGCACAGGGATTTCACGGTGGTGTGCCGAGGACGTAATGGTTACGTCCTCGTCACACCAGCGCCACTGCCGAGGATGCAACCGTTACGGCCTCTGCACTGAACGGGTTAAGGACGTTTTGGAGTAGAAAGCAATTTGGTGTCATGCGTGAGTGACCAGAGAGGTCTGTTATATGGTCTTGGGCCACAGTGCCTAGCAGTGTGATGGAGGAGAAGGTGTGAGAGACAGGAGCACAAGTGCCACAGAAAGCTTCAAGTTACTATAAAATGACATCCATATTTGACTGAAATTATTGATACATTCTGGATTACGTTTTTCACCTTAATCAAATTTCCTGGTTAACTGTGATGTTAATATTAGATGCAAGATGACCATCAACAGGGATACTTACTGTGTCACAGCGTACAGACCACTGTAGTTGAAATCACATTTTTTATGATAATACCTAATTTTGACTTTTTTGCTCTCCCCTTTACCTTTTATTTGTGTACAGATCTTTTGTTATGCCTAATTATCATGCCAACCCTGGAATATGGGACTATATTTCACTTAAATGATACACAATAATAGTTATGAGAGATTAATATATTTCGAGTTGCACTAATAGTTACCACATACTTCATATTTTTTTCAAATGACTGATGTTTTTGTTTGGGCTCAAGCTTTTGGAGTCTTTTCTCCCCCCTCTCCGAACCACAAAAATGTAATATCGCCTCTGCAGTACCTACATTTAAAACAAATGTGACTTCATCGGGATCTAGATGAAAACAAACTTGCCCATAGAAATTCGGTTTCTTCTTTCCTTCATTCTCTTAATTAATTTTTTGATCTTCCCTCATTTCAATAACTTTTCGACCACTTTTGCCTCACTTTGACATGTTTTCTTTTTTTCACCATTCTACTAAAAACGTACACAAGCACGCTTTGAAAACCTGGAAAATAAATTAAGATTAAAGAAAAAAAAATAATTGAGGTACAAAATAGACGATTTATGCTTTTATGGGAACAATTAATAATTTGTTAAATGCTTATATACTTCTTCTGTACTTGTCTTCCAGAAACTCTCAAGTCCCTACTAAAAGGTTGTCAATTTTTCCACAATGACAAATTGACACAGAGTTTAAAATAAAATCCCGCTAAATACTTAGAAATATGCCTTTCGGCCAGATGCCAGTCATTTGCTATTGATAACACTTAATGCAAACTCCTTAATCTCCTCTACCCAGAAAAAAATATTTCAAACATTTAAACCTGTAAACCGTACAAGGGTAAAACAGAGCATGCTCTGAATAAAAGGCATGGCTATAATCTGGGTTTTTTACTAGCTGTACATTGTGTAGAGAATGAATGGCTCGGGGATTTCAGAATGCCAGGAAACCCTCTTGCTTTAAGGAAACAGGTAATCCTGCCTTTGGAAATCTGACTTCAGCTGGAGCGCACATTCCTGTGGTTTGGGACAACACAAAGAAATAGGCTTGTTTGAATCGGTTTAGAAATCTCGTAAATTTCCGAAGCATTCTCCATGTTTCGTTGGTAGAAAAAAAAATCACATAAAAATGTTTAATTCAGTATTTATAATAGCACGACCTCCAGAAACATCGCACGCAATTTTAACAAGAAAATGTTGCTCTACCAATAGTTTTGCTTTCAATTTACAGTAATTTGGATGAAGGCCTAAGATCCATTTTTGAATATGTCAACCACCATTGGTCAGGAGGAGGAAGCAGATTAGAACACTGAGGCCTATATTCATTAAGAGTGGAGAGAAGGGTGGACGATCCGTGCAGCGCAGAACATTTTTCTGCAAGTTGTCATAATGGTAAATAGACACAATCCTTTGTGCCACGGGAGCACCTTCGCAAAAACCTTTGTAAGTATCACCAAAGGACACCAATTATCTCGGGGCATAACCACATAAATGTACATCGGTGATGGTAATTTTGCACCCATTTGCACTTACCAACCCGTGCTAAAGTCAAGAAACAAGTAGAAATACAACATTTTCACCATCTGAAAATTGCCAAATGATATTTGCACTGAGCAGTGCATAAATAAACATTTTAGGTTGAAGCCTACAAGACCGCAGCTGTCTGGTTGAAAAACACTTTTTGGGAACATTCAGAAATCTTCCCAGGGAATGCATTTCGCCCACTGCTTACGATTGGCTTAGTGGTTTGCAATTCACATTTGTATGCTTTCTATTTGCTGGCTTTATTTGTTTTAGGCTGTCCAGCATGTTTTTGTCCCTCCTGTTGACCATAGCCTATTTACTGTATTCTTGTACGAGTGCTTGCTTTCTGTAAACAGACCTTTAAACGTTCTTATCTTGTCACATTTGTCTGGCTCTGTCTTCCAAGGAATCTTGGTGTTTATGTTATTTTTCTCTCTGACTTCAAATTGAGAGGATTTATTTGACAATTCCAGGGTATTTTTTTTTGTGGAGTTTTATATAGCGTGAACTAGACCCGCAGGTATCAGAGCGCTTTACATGAGCACCAGTTACGTTACATACGGACACATTCGTGTTTTTGTTAGGCACCGGGAGATTAAGTGATTTGCCCAGAATCACAGAATGTGGAGCGTCCCTGCCGAGACTCGAACCCGGTTCCCCAGCTCCGAGGTCGACCACCCTAGCTGTTAGGCCACATTCTCTAGCATACAACAAAATGTAAATATTTGTAAATGAACTGTGCAAATATTTCAGAATATATCAGAATTAGGAGATCCTAGGAATTAGGAAAGCATGATGGAAACAAATATTTTCATACAATCAAAACAAGGCAATACACTAGGTAATGCCATTTCCACACATCATGTGTGTGCTGTATAGTTTTAACTGACAAGCTGTATGTCTGTGGTCATTTCAACTGAAAATGTGTTGTCTGAAATGGCAGTGCACTACCACACCAGGCATACTTCACCCTGCGCCACTCTATCCCACTCTACATCACTCTACTCCACTCTACTCCAATCTACACCACTCTACTCCACTCTATTCTACTTCAGTCTATGCCACTCCACTCTACGCCACTTTATGCCACTCAACTCCACTCTGCTTGATCACACTCCACTCTCCGACACTGTACGACACTCAACGACACTCTACGCCACTCCATTCTATGCCACAGTACTCTACAACACTTTACTCCACTCTACACTTTATTCTGCTCTATGATACTCCATTCTACACTCCACTCCACCACACTTACCTACACCACACTCCACTGTATCCCACTCCACTCTATATCACTCTACTCCACTCTGCTCCCCTCAGTGACACTCTACGACCCCCCACTCTATGACCCTCACTCTATGACACACTATGACACTTCACTCTACTCCACTCTACAACAATCGTCACTACACTCTACTTTATGACACTCTACTCTACAACACTCTACTGCACTCTATACCACTCCACTCTACGACACTCCACTCCACTCCACTCCACTCTACCCCCTCCACTCTACGGCACTCTACTCCACTCCATACCACGCCACTCAATGACACTCTTATCTACTCCCTCTATGCCACTTTACTCCACTCTATGACACTCCACTCTACTCTACGACACACTACTCCACTACTGTACTCTACACCACTCCATCATACTCTATGACACTATGCCACTCCACTCTGTGACAGTCTACTCCACTTTACGCCCCTCTACTCTATGCCTCTCCACTCTACACCACTCCAGTCCACTCTCTATCACTCTCTATCACTCCACTCTACAGCACTTCACCACTCCACTCTATTCCAGTCTACTCTATTCCACTCTGCTCCACCTCACAACCCTCCACTCTACTCCTTGACACTTTTCTTTGCTCTTCCTTGACACTCCACTCTTCTCCACTATACTCCACTGCACTCTACAACACTTCACTCCACTCTATTCTACTCCACGACACTGCACTCTATGACACTCCACTTTACTCTACTCTTTCACACTCTACTCCACTCTGCTCCATGACACTCCACTCTATGACTCTCCACTCTACAACACTCCATTCTACGACACTCCACTCCACTCCTCTCAACGAACCTCCACTTCACTCTGCACCACTCTACGCCACTCCACTCTATGAAACTCTAGTCCACTCCATGCCACTCTCCTCTTCGGCACTAACTTTTTGCCATCCTGAACAGCAGCCACACTGGTGTACAACATGGCTAAAAGACATTGACAACGCCAATAAATAGCTCTTGCACAGGCGAAACCTATTGGCTTAGCAAATGCTTGCTTTAAAGGCTTACATTTCTGATTTAGAACGTGAAAATCAAAACCCCATGCCCTTTGAGATAGTTTAGCAAAATACCTTCTTTCACACAGGAGAATCTTTCCTCCTGCAGCCTGGACTTTTAGCATTCCTCCCAAAACAGGACTTTCCCAGGTTAAAGTTGATTGCCAGGTTCAGGTTCAGCCAGGGTCAAGCTGCCTATTTATCCAGGTTAAATGAGTATGAATTAAGCGACAACAAGCGCAAATTGCTTTTACATAACTGTGGAATCTTAACGAGGATACATGTAAAAAGCAAGTAATTATTCATTACAGGGCAGTGCACTCAAGGACACCCGTGCACTGCTGGAGCTGTGCATCACCCCCCTAAACAAAGCTTGGAGCAGATCAGTCTCGGATTTAGGGAGAGGCCCACACTGACGTGTGCTCTTTCATTTGCTGCCTCACTGGTCCTTTCTAAATCTGCTTCTTACTTTGAAAACACAAAGCAATGGTGATGTAAATACGAGGCGCTTAGCAGAGGTGCAGTTTGGCACACCCAGGCACACAAATAAGCTCCACCGCAGTGTGTTCACAGCGATTTACTGTTCGGCGGCTAATTGGAGGAACTGAAGCTAATCTCGCAAATTAAGTCGCCACAAGTGTGGAACAGCAAGGTTAGGGGTTTCACAAAAAAGCAAAAAGACAGAAGTGCTCGAATTAGGTTTCCATTGCCATAAACGTGCTCCGTGTTTAGACAACTGGAGGTGTAGATAAGCAGGATGCCTACCATGGGGCATATTTACAATGAAGTGACGGAGTGTGGCGTTAGCCTTCCTGGCTTAACGCCGCACTCCGCCGCTTCAGAAACGCAGGGCTGCACCATATTTACAACACACGGTACACTTAGCAGCCTAGTGCCAACGCAGGCACCCTGGCAAGGGTGCCTGCGTTGAGGGGAAGATTGTTTATGTGCAGGAAGGTCTCTCTTCACACACATGCAGCACACATAGAAGTTGCAAAACGTCATTTTTATTTGATTGTTTATGTGCAGGAAGGGTCACCTTCCTGCAATTAAACAATGAATGGCAACTTGCTGTTTCTATATGTGCTGCACAACGCAGCACACATGGAAACAGCAAAAACGAGGAGAAATAAAGCATTTCTCCTCGTTTTGCCTGTTTAACACCAGGTTTTCCCTGTTCTTAATTTTGGCGCTGCCTCCTATTTACACCATTCTTGTAAATAGGGGGCAGCGTCAAAATCAATGGGTGTTGCGGTGTGCTCAATGGGTGTTGCGGTGGAATGCCCACCGCAACACCCATTGCCCTCCCCTTTCACGCTAATTACAGTGTGAAAGGGTGCCTTATTTACAAGGCAGCGCTAAGCCACTTAACGTGGCTTAACACTGTCTTGTAAATAAGGCAAAGCCCCTATCGCCACCACAACGTCACTGAAAGTGACGCTGTGGTGGCGATAGGGGCTTGTAAATATGCCCCCATGTTTAATCAGCACATACATGTGATAAAGCTATCTAGACATTTATTATATGTGGCGTCCGAGTTTTAGAGCGCCGTACAATGTACTTTGATGTAGAATTCAATTATGCATTGACCTGGACACATTGAAAATTCCCATTAATATGAGAATAATAATTGTTTAGGCAAGGCACTATTACCCATATATAAGCACAGCGATACCAGAAATATGAAATCCTTTAGAAGAATATTTAACTGCAGCCCTGTAGTTTAATATTGACATCAATATATGCCACCTGCAGTTAAAAGAAAAAGAGTACATATAGAAAATACAGTTACAACTATGACATTACAAAGAATATAAAAGTGCATAAAGGAAATATTTTTTATGACAATATAGAGTAAGACATAAAAACAGATAGTAATTAGTTAAGATAGGGAGAGTAATTATTATTGTAAATCAGAGTAGACATGTCCATATGCATGTGATAAGGAATACTGAATGTGCATTAAGCACTTTTAAAATGAGCATTTTTGGGGAGTAGTTTTGAAAGTTACAATATGGAGGTAATTGCATTAAGTTCAGGCAGGGAAAACCATACCTATGCTATGTGTAGAAGGCAGAGTCAGAAAATAAACAGCATTTCATAAGAGAGTGCCTATGGTCAGTATCAAAACAGATTGCATAGTGGGCCTTGTGATGGTTCTGTGCAATGCAATAGTTTGTGAGTGGGCTGGTGTTATCACCACTTCAGCGCTGAACAGCGAACGCAGATGTTTATAGACTTCCTATCCCAAAATATAATTTCTCTCTTCCTGAGGAGCCTGCGTGCCCCTTCCACACACTGTAAAATACGACATGAATCAATGATATCTTTTTCTGTTTCTAACCAAACCCAGGTGCATAGCTGTCATTAATGCAGCATGTGTGGTGGTACTGGGCTTAGGGGCGCGAGAAGCACACCAATGATAGCTTCCTTACTCTGCGACCATAGGGCAGGAAGTCCATCATAACATTTGGTTTCACCGTCAACCAAACCTACATTTTTCATTCTCAGTTGTAAAATGTAATTAGATTGCTCTTCCCTATAAAACAGGTCCTTTTTCTGTCATGACCTATGGAGTCTTGACATCTAGAAAACAAAAATATGGTTTAGCTAACAACAGTAACATCTCTCAAAGATGTCATGTTTAGGTTTTGCCCATGTGATGTGTCTTTGAAACATATTGTTTTCTAACGGTGGGCTTGGAGGCCGCCCAATACTTAACTTTGGTGGTCTTCATTGCCACTTTCATTTCCTTGCTTCTTATTGGTCAGCTGCCGTAGGCTTCCTTCCTCTTCGTGTGTTTGTCTCTCCTCTGGAGCATGGATACATTACTTGTGACCTTCCATTGCTCATTTTTTTTTTTAGGTGCTACTTTTTTATTTGTGTTTAAGCACTCTACAGAGTGCGTCTTTTTGTACGTCTCTCTCGTGTACTTAGCTTCCTGTACCTTTGGCCCGCTGACCCTCTGCTGTCTGTCTGCTTGTCCCAGCCCCTTCCTCCCACCCTCTGTTAATGTCAGCTTCCCACCAGCTCCTCCCTGGCACCCTCCGTTGTCATCAACTTGCGTCAACTCCTCTTTCCCACCCTCTGTTGTTGTTGCTTGCCCCTTCTGTTGTCAGTGTTGCCCCCTAATGGGACCCCTCCCTCTGTGTTGCCTGCTTCCTCCCTTCCTGCAATAAACATAAAAAAAACACTATGACACGGCCAGTGTTGGTCGTGTCATAGCACTTTTTTCCCCCAGGCATCCTGCACAGCAGCCGCACTGCTGTGCAACATGGATAAAAAAAACACATTAACAAAGTCAATAGTTTTCTCGTTGGCAAGAACATTTGGCTTTGCCAAAGCTTGTTTTGATTTGTGTTTCTTTAATAAAGCATGCTTCGCCTATAAATTGTTCAATCATCTTCATAATGTAACTTTGTAGAAGTCACCCTCAGGCCTAATAGTCTAGCTGCATATCAAATACGACAAGCATCAAAGGGGTCAAAATATGTCTGTGATTGTAGGACATCATTGAGGGATATCGGCTGGCAAAGCCAAGCTTCAGAAGATGTCACCTTTGAGTATGACTTTTTTCTAAGCTTTGCCTCATGAATTTATAAAGGGGGTGTTTTGGGAATGCCTTGCTTCCTGCTTGTGGTGGAAGCTCATACAATGGTGGTGGGACTTCTAAATAACGACGAGGACATATTTTCCCTTCTCGGATGTTAATTTTCGACTTAGACACAATTTAAAGGACCTTGCACTTCACTGCGTCCTACAGCACATTACACCTTATTTATTTATTTATTTGAAAAGTTTTATAAAGCGCGAACAAGACCCAACCGGGTATCAGAGCGCTGTACAAAGAGGAAAGCTGACGTATACGTACAGAGACAATATAAATACACTTACAAACAAGCATTTGCAATGCAATAGGTCTCGCCTTTGGGACCTTATAAGTGTTTAGCTATGCAGCATATTATCTATTACATTATATTAGCTATTAAAGACATTAAAGTTTGTGGTAAATTATCACAACTGAGAGCACTCACATACCACCACTCTCACAACCCTAAGTGACTGTAATGTTAGTGCATTAGCCAATATATTTCACTATAATTTAAGTCATTAAGTGGTGGTTTTGAGCTTGCCTGTCAAGGAAGTTTGCAAGTTATCAGCAGTCTAACAAACTGTTTCTATCATGCTTTTTGATTCTAATATGCATGTTTGTTTGAAGAACTGTTGGGGGTTGTTCGAAACCTAGTGTTCCAGAAGCAAAGTAAATTGTGCTTTTTCCCCAAATTGGCAGTTAATCATTATTTTCACGGAGTAAGACCTTATATGTGTTTTAGCTAATAGGGCGTGCATCACGTGCACGTTTTGCCAAAAATGGGTCATGGTTGCTGCTTTTGTTTTGAGCCACAATAAAACAATTGAAAAATTACAAGAATGCAATAATAAAAAATGAAAAACACAGAAAGGCTGTAAATTTAACATGTGTTAGCTGAAAGTAACAGGGGGCAAAGGAATCTGTATATCTGCTAGCATGCCGGCGCTACTGAACAATAGTGAAGGCACACGGAAAATAAAACACGCTAAGGTGTTTCGGGAAAGTTATACAAAAACAGCAATAATGAAAATCAGTAAAAAAAATTTGGATTTAAATTTTACTTGTGGAGAAACGTGGCCATCTCCTTAATTAAAAGTATGTTCTTCCAGTAAAAACGAGAGAAAATAAACTTATAAAATGATGCCTAGATAGTTTATAAACATCGGTCTTGTAAGCGGAAACCGAAGGCTGACCCCTTCTTTAGGTACATCCAGGGCTCCGCCAAAACAAACTACCAACAAAACAAGAGAGATAAAGCGCCGTTACAGAGGGGCCGTGCTGCACCCGCAGGGAACAAGGGACCTACTAGCAGCTGAGCAGCGAGTGCCCGCGTTACCAATCCGACCCTGCTACTCCCCACCAGAGCGTAATTTGGGCTCCCACCCCTCAGGGGCGCCCAATCAGCCTAAAATCCAATTATATCGGTGAGACACTTCATCACAGTCGGGGCAGGGGTTTGCATTGTTTTGTATTACGTCACCGCTCCCAAGCTGTAATCAATCATATACTATCGGAAGTCACAAAAAGTAACTTACTCTGGCAACTCGAAGCTGAAGGGGAACTCGTGTGTTCCTGGTTGCAGAACCGTAGGGGCTTTGTAGTCTGAAAAAGATTCTAAAAAAACATGGCGCTATAAGTTGATGCTCAGCTGTCACAAAGAAAATAAGTAATAAAAACTGTATTTTCCTAACAGAGGACTTTAAATCCCAAAGCACCAGCTGATATGCAAACGATTGAGTCCTGCAGGTCTGACTATAAAAAACTAAGAGTTGATGGTGTGCATTTTATACCCAGCTGCTTGGTACTCCTCTTATCGACCTCTGAAGGATGAAAGGCTGAGGAGCCTCGTTGGGCTTTGAGCCAGTGACTTGCACCAAGGGGCCGACCAGCAGATTTAACGGCGCCTCCTTTATTGTTTAGCGGTGAAGTGCAGTAAAAAATCTAAAGCACTTGCTCCCGACTGCCCTGAAGAAGTCCATACTAGTAAACGGATACCAGTCGCGCACTGCTTTTTGGCAGCGCCAAACGCTGCACCACCGTGCCTGTGAAATCTAGGCGCTGCAGGAAGGCTCGCACGTTGAATCTCCAGCTCCGTGCATTATGGGTGTCTGGCTGGCATGTGGCAGTGTTGACCAAGAGCCCGTGATGCAGAAAATAGAGACGCCAATGCCTCTTCCTAAACAAAAACAATGCCCTGAATGAACGGTGCGAGTGGTGCCGTATTGCTGATAAATGCTCGGCATTAAACCACAGATAGGAGTAAAGTGAAAAGACTTACTTCTCTTGATGGCTGCGCGGATGGACGACAGGACTCACTGGCTGCAAAGAAACGAGGCTGCAAACTTTCACGAAAGTGAAAGATAATAAGACAAGTGGCGGCAAATGCATTATTTATCGACCAGCGCCAGCAAGCGTGCCCCCTGGGGCCCACGAGGAACACACACTAAAGCTTTACTTCAAGCATCTCTCGGCCACTTCACGGCTGCCGAGTCGCTATAAGTGTGAAGACACAAGTACGCAAGATTGTGCTTCACACACCCGCAGCCACGATTGGGTCACCTTTAAAACAAGCGCGGCCCTGGCGGACCGCGCTCGTGCAATTAAGTAAATAAACACTTACAGAGTGCCTAAACAAAAACAAGCGCGGCCGAAGCTGAGAGGCGTGTATGTGGGAGCAGTGTAAAGACGCGCGCTGGTTCCTGCCAACATTCAAGCTTTAGTCAGCAGTATGTGTTAAACAATGGCTACCCAGGACAGAGCACGTGATAGTCAGCCACTGGCAGTGGCAATGCGCGAGAGAGAAGCGGGGGCGAGTGAGCGCGGTGAACGCGCTAATTAAACAAGTGAAGCGCTGGACAGCAGAGACGTCAGCAGCGTTAGAGAGGAGCGGGGGCGAGCGAGCGCGGCAGCCTGCTGAGCTGACCACACGCTCGTGCGCCATGGCCTTTTGCTTGCGCGTAACCGCCCGAAAAAGGTCACGACGCACGAGCGTGTGGTCAGCTTCTGAAACCCCCTTACATAAAGTCTCGCCAGAGCAGCGCTTGCGCGCTACTCGAGGCTCGACCTAAAAAGGAAATATGAGACGAACCGGAAGCAAAAAGTAAATGAGGGTGCTAGGGGAAGAGTAGGTAGCAAGTGAACAAACAGGTAACAGCCCACCTAGATGAGGCCGAGCAGTTTCATCATCGACTTACTTCAAAGACAAACGAAATAAGTTTAAACCCCCAGTAGAAATGATTGTCAAGCACAAGTTTCAAACATAAAGTGAAAGTAAATTGTTAAGCATACAATAAAACACCCAAGCCAAATGCGATGCAGCGCGCGCAACGAAATTCGTTTTATTTATTTTTTTGTTTACTTACCTCAGTGCGGCCGAAATCCGTAGTTTACTACCCCCCACCCTGCCCCTCCCCGCCCTGCGTCACCGCCGGGCAGCACTCCCACCACGGGCCGCTACTGCGCAAGGGGCTTGTAAATCTGTCCCCAGGAATGGGCAAGAAACATCCCTAATACTAGTGGGGTGTAGGTGAAGGGTTTTCACTTAGGCTCTGAATACAACTACACGGTTAATTCCGTTGAGTGCAATCCCTCTTTTACACCCGAAACTTGATTCCAAGTCTGGTTGTATTTGCTAATTGCACATGTGCTACTTGCCCACAACTGTTCAGCAGGTAAAACCTAGCAAGCACCTTTTTAGCAAATTCCGGGATTTGTAACTCGCATTGCATGCTCTCTGCGAGCAGGCTTCTTGCTATGTTTTACCTCCTCTACACTTGGGTACAAAAAGTGCGCTAAGATTAAGAGTGCACAGCATTGCCATGCTAATGGTACAAGGCGCTATACAAATGCTGATAACAAAGCATAACGTGATATACAGTACTATTGACACTTTTAAACAGTTCATAAACAGAAAGTTCATAAGGTCATTTTACTTTGCCTTATATCTACAGTGCCACGAGTTTCTGGTGTGCTTACTATTTCTCACAAACTGCTTAATATATGTATACAAGTAAAAAGAAGAAAAAAAAGAATAATTCTTATTCCAGATTTGTATGTATATTTCTTAGAGACTCTAATGAGTATGGAGACAGAAAACCAGGAAAGGAAGACAGATTTTCCCAGGTCATGACATGAATTAATGAACGACTAAATGCCAACAGCAGGCCTGGTGCCAACTAGCTGTTCTTTGTGCCCGATCAAGGGCTCCAGTGTGAGGGGTATTATAGATGCACCAATGAAAGGGGCTCTTTTTTTCAGACACAGTGGAAGGCATTGACATTTCCTGAAATGGCCGACAAATGTACTTTCCCGGAAATCAGGGATCTCAAGTTTAATACAGAAAAACATTTGAGGATTTACAATTATCGTTAATGTTTTATGCCTTGTAAGGCTGAATATTTGTGATTCTGGGAAGTGGTGCCATTTTAGTCTATTCCAAGACAATAACAAATGCTGCCTTTCAAAGTAGGTATTGTGGCATCATCCATGTTACACACGCACAGTACTGGTTACAGAACATAGACACTCCCTCCACTGCAGAGGGTTCAAGGGCGGAGCAGGTCTATGTAGCTTCTTTATTTGTTATATTGGTTTGCTGTCACTTTACAAAATGCACCCACCCCACCCTCCAGGGTAATACTTCAAAAGCAAGAACTGCGCATACAGATAGTGACACATGATCATAAAATGTACACCACCCAGTGTGAAACCATGACACCTTCCTAGGCAGACTCCACAAAGTAGTCGTCGTCTGTCAGTACAGTCCCCAGCAAACTCCTACTTCCAGTGTAACAGGCTTCCAGTCATCTTGGCTTGACAATTTTCCATCATCTCAGAGTACTAATGACTTCCAAAGACCTTGCCATCCTGAAGCGCAAGCAGCTTGCAAAACAAAAATACCGCTTTGGGATTTTCTTTTTGAAAATAAAAAAAATGGTAACTTTGCCGGACGGCTCCATCATGTTTGCTAGAACCACCTGGCAAAGTTACAATGCATTGTCAGGAAGCTCCCTGACGGCAGTCCCTGTCAATGCTTGAAATGTCTGCTGAGCTGACGGACGTTACAAAATTTGTCTATCGGCTCTTCTTCCAGGGTAAGGGAGTAAATTGCTCAATAGCCATGGCAGAGGATGGGCCGATTGTCAAATTTTAAATCAGGCCATTATTGAGCAGAGAGGACAGTGTTAGATGCAGGGGTTGTGCAAAGTAAGGGGCTGGGTCATGCAGAGATTTTAAAACCATGGTTAGAATCATAAGCATGGCTCAGTTTTGCTTTGAGAGCCAATGAACTGGTGCTACTAGCTAGACAAGGGGTGCATGGTTGGAGGATGGCATGCACCATTAACATTATCTGGGAAAAAAAACATTGAGAAGTTTTTCATCTGGGGTGTTTTGTCTTGTCCTGCGCCTAAGTATCTGTAGAAGAACATTGATGAAGTAACATCTTCCAAAGAAGGGCTGCCAATATAGTGCAGATATCATTTAATACATGGGCATTTTAAAGCTAACTGGCGAGAGGGATGCCATCCATGTGCAAGAGGTGGTGAGGGGGTCACATGATCGGGGAACTCCTCGACA
The DNA here is from genome assembly GCA_963921515.1 of Calotriton arnoldi. Lineage (NCBI taxonomy): Eukaryota > Metazoa > Chordata > Amphibia > Caudata > Salamandridae > Calotriton > Calotriton arnoldi. Next base: position 628,766 of record CAWUFW010007512.1, read on the forward strand.
TTTGACCTCTGTGTTAAAAAGATACTCAATGACTCTATAACTGCACCAGTTCCATTTTCTCTGTCCACCTCACCAGAGGAAGCTGGTGGCTGAGGTTACAACCTCCAACATTATCTAACATCACCAGCAAAGATTACTACAGTGTATTCTTCATATATATCTGAAAGGCAAGGCCAGGAAGACAAGCAGTTCTAACTGCATACAAGTGCTTAAATTTAAAGCAAAGATGATCAAAGAGCCACATGCAGGCCACGAAAATGCTAGTTCTGGCATACACATCCCTTCTCTGTCTGCGCTTATAGATTTTGAAACAAATCCATAGCTGTTTAAATTTTTTTTTTTAAAAACACTTCTTATTCATGACATGTCCATTCCAGCTCTTTTTCCCACATTAATGTGCATCCCTACATGGTGCACATCTATATTGAATAGTGCATGTATGTTTTTCTATTACTTGTTAAAATTTTGATTTTGGAATATATCTTCGGTACTGTGTCAATGGTGCCTATGTTCTCATGCCACTGTGCAAGCACCATGACTCTCTGACTGTTTGTAAAGTACGCTGTCATCCCCATACTTTGTTTTATGCGATACAAAACACAAATAAATAACTAAATAAACACTTCTCAAAGTTTATAAGAAGAAAACTACGCTCTGCTCGACCATATCTACTATCATATCTTTGTTCTCAGTGAACTAGGCTTTTCAAGTCAAGGTTTGCATGTCCCGGTCCTTTTCTTGTCCCCCAACTGGTCATTGTGTGAAAGATGTGCTGACTGTTGCTGCACCCAGGCTCGGAGGAGCTAGCATCCTCATGGTATGTGCTGAGTTTGTGCTTTTTGCTCTTTCGGTGGTTATCTGATTTATTTAGGGCCACAAGTTGAATATTACAATCTGTGGATTCTGGTCGGCATTTTAAAAATAGTTTGTTTGCATAGTGCACGCATGCATATGTATATCTCTGCAGCATGTGCCTTTGACAGTCAGGAAGAGGATCTGTACAGGTTATGACGCTCAGCTGGTGATGGTTTTATGCAGCAAACGTTTGACATGTGGTTGGTTGTCAATGGCAACTTTCAAACAGATACATTGCACCTGCTGGGGTTTTCTCATTTGTTCCAATGTGGTTTTCACATAGATCACGAGGTTTAAACCTCAGAATGCGACCAGGGCGAGCACACACGCTGAACTGATGCAAGAGGGGAAAAACTTAAACTCCCCCCTCCCCACCCGACCTCAATTAGCATTTACCTCTGTGTGCAGTTTTGTGTCTCGATGAAAGCAAGTCGTGCCACTATAATTCATCGTGCTTTGCTCTTGGACTTCATCTGAAATTCTAATCCTTTGTTTGTTACATCATCGTTTCCAACACATAACCTTAATATTCACTGAGCTGTAAATGTAGCAGGACTGGACACGAAAAACACAGGAGGGAGGCTGATCAAGCTAGTATATTTTTAAATTGAAAAAGCATCTCGGGCAAGATCTGTAATATCTTTGGACATGATTGACATGTGAGGTCTTTATTTGTTGTAGATAACTCAACCTGAAATAAAAGTGTTTCGTGCATCACAGGGTGTGAAATTGAGCATATTTTTTTAGCACTGTCAAACCACCAGCGAAAAACGCTAACAAAGTTATCACAGTGATGTAAGAAATGTATTCTAGGTTGGTGCATACAAGATGCGTCCTACTGCTAATAATCTGAGCTGTAAGAAATATAACTGAGAATGGGCACTAATCGGCTCCCTTAACAACACTTGCCACCAACAAGAACAGCTTACACAAACGATATCGAGCAGGTCACGTTAAACACAACAGCTCACCTACATTCAACAGAGGACAGACCCTTTATTGCCTATCACAGTGCTCCTGCCACCTCTTGTCACGAAGATAAGCCATATACGAACATTAAACTGGGAAATTGTGTCATATTCTTTCTAATGAATGATCAATGGTCCTGCTACTGACAAAGACAAGCTAGAAATCAGTAAACTCATCACACCCTTCCAACTTCAAATTCATACACCCACAGTTTATTGACGAATAAATTAATACCCAACCCAGAGATAACCCACAGCACAATAGTAGGAACATGACGTAACAGAATGTCTCAGACTGCAAAGGAAACTCCGAACGGTGTGGAAAGGAACTCTCGGACAACGGATAGCAGCTTTATATCAATGGCAGATTGTATACTACAGAACGTGATATAACATACCACAACATATGCCAACCTTTATAAGATATGGCATAGCTTTTATCAGTAATGTCCTGGACTTTACTGTGATGTGTGCTCTTCACTTGACATAGTGGAACTTTCCCTCACATCCCGACTACCTTCTTCTTCCACACATTTCACAATCAGCTACTAGTATCTCTTGGGATCTTCTGGCCATTAAAGATTGGCTGAAGTCAGATTGCATGATCCAAAGAAGCCTTCCCTTCTGCTGACCCCTTCATCCTCTTGTCAAGCTCTGTATTTCCCTCCTGAGATGGTCTTGCCTTCATAGTGATTGAACTGTTGATGGTTGACAATCTGCAGACCTCTGTTGTCATGCATCCAATCCCTTACTTTTCATCCTTACATACGAGACATTGGGCCCTGGCTGTGATTGGCCCTCGCCAGGCAGCTTCCGGTGTCCCTTGAGGCATTTTGAACAACAAACTGGCTAACAGTTATCTCACTTTCATCTTTGGGCGCCTGTGATGTCTTTCTTGCTATGTTCTTTTCTTCGTCAACCCCTTGGGCTCTTTCTCTTCCTTTCCCATCTGACCCTTCTCAGGCAGAGAAGCTTCCTGCTTGGGCCCTACCTTTCTCTCTCACCAACTACCCGCTCACCACAACCAGTTCCCCTCATCTATTGGGGACTTTTGCCTCACAGAGTTTGGTTCATTCATCCTTAAGGAACCCATACAAAGACTTTTCTTCTCCAAACTAAGGTACATTTACTTTGGAACCAAAGCAAAGGACCCAGGACACAAAAAAGCTAAGAAAACTGCCTAAGTGGCATTGGGAGCATCTAGGTTTTGAAGCACATCCCTAAAAGGCTACAGGCAACTTAATTATAGAGCCCACTATTAAAGAGTATTACATTTATCCTCTTAGGGCTTACCATTCAAACAGCACCAATGGCACATAGGCAGTTCACCTCACCCACTATTCCTGCCCAGCAGGCCACACTCATTGTAGCACTACTGATAACTTCTGCTGCATGCACAAAGGGAGCTGGACTAGAAGGTGGGGCGAGCTACACAGAGGTCTAGAGCACCCCTGCCCACATGTGCTTTTTCGGTTACTTTACCCGCAGTGTCTGAAAGGTGTCCTACATTGGCACCATCCATAATTGCGCATATAATCCTGAAAATACACTGGCCCTAAGATACATAGACAGTAGGACATGCATTTCAGGATACATAAAATAACTTAGGTAAGAGACACATGGGGAGATAGGGTGTTGAGACGGGCATTTTCTCTGCATGGCATACAGGCTTTTGCCCCTGAATGTAGGACTGCATGTGTTTCTGATGTCCTGAGTTTTACAGCCGAGTTGTAACACTAGTTTAGCTTGAACACAAAGGTCAAAGTTTCTCAATTATCCAAAACAAAAAAACTCGATTAACCTACTGCTCCTTATCCTTCACAAGCACCACAGGACTGAACGATGATTAAACTTGAGGCACTAATGTTCAGTAAAGGCAATTCACAAAACATTCCACAACACACACATATCAGAAGAATTGAAATATTGGGTAACACAAACGTAATGCACACACTTTGGCAACGTCCGTCACCTGGCATTTTGACTGCCCTCTCATTTGCCCTGGACCTGGTGCCCCTCAACAACTCAGGAGTGAGATTCTATGCTTGAACCACTAAGTACAGATATAGTTCGAAGTGGTGATGTAAGTTATTTTCACAAGAGACACTAGTCTTGTACTATGCTTTTACAATCGCAGTCTTCTGCTCTAACTTAGTATCTATGAAAATGGCAACACCCTACCAAACAGACAACATACTTTGGAGCCTATTCACAAGCTGCATTTCGTAGTACATTTTGAAGTACTACATTATTACAAATGAACTTCAAAATGATATTCACAGACCTACATGCAGAGTTTACGCCTCTGCATCTGTTATCTTTTTCTGTGCAGAGATTTACTCCCCGGCTATGGAGTCTCCACATATGTAAGTATACACTTTAACGATGAATGTGGGAGTGACGGGGGAAGTGGCTGTAAAATGAGGAATAGTTACAACTAAAGGGGAGGAGAATAAGGAGGAGTGAGAAGGGATTAAGGGAGACTCCGGGAGGGGTTTAGGGAGGGAAGTGTACCGACCACGAAAGAGTAAACCATTCTAAAGTTCCTATAGCCAAAAAGGGACCTGAAACAGTAGTGAATTACTCCAGCTTAGAGCTGAAGTAAGTCCAGCATCACACATGGCCAACCACTAACATTGCAACACCCTCCTATAGAGAACAATGAAGATAGGGATTTAAAGTAAAACCCATAGGAGACAATGTTAAATTAAAATATTTGAAATACCTAAAAATATAAAGAAATATAATTTAATGTTAAAATATATGTACAAAATTGTGTTTTTGGTTGAGAAGGGGGTGAAACAAACCGTACTCGAGCAACAACCACAATCCCCGTCAGGGTGAACCACAAAAGTCACTAAATTTACCTGTGCTTAACCCTCTCATAGCTTGCCACAAAACCAGTTAGGATCAACTTAGAGGCAAATTGTAAAGTATTTATGCAGCACACAAACAGTAAATCTCACACACATTTAGAAAAATCTAGAAAAATAATGACACCAAACAAATCCAATCCAATCAGTAGAACCAGAGTATTGAATTGTTAAGGTTTTTAGTGAAATTTAGCGCCTAAAAGATCATAGCGCCAACCACGGGTACCAGGTCACACAACACAGAGGCAAAGTCAAAAGTTAAGACCGATCACAATGGAGTGCGGATTGGATACGCGAGGTGGATTAGGTCCAGTCTTGGCTTCCCCCCGGAATCCTGCAGAAAAGACATTGTGATCAGGTATACTCACTCAAGCCACCCTAACATCTCCAGGTGAGACTGGAGCTTCACCTCCTTCCAGATCGCATGTTCCAAGTTATTTCTGAGCAGACAATTCACAGGCATGGCAGGACTCACAGCTACCTTCATGGAACCTGAGACCCCACCCACCCCACTCAAGGGGATCAGAGCCACTGGTAGTGACTCTCATGGTTGTCTGCTACAAGGACCAGGTGGAATACATTAGGGATCATCTGCTCTGAGGACATCAGATGACATCCGATGACACCTAACAGTAGTCTCACTAGCTCCTGTGTCTCTCAGACCCTCCACTGCTGCCCATCGATTGTGACCCACTGCCTATACTGTGAAGTATTGGTAGGCATGTGAACTTTTGGAACTATCTCCTTGTTACCCAGGGACACTATGGAAACCTCTGCACTACCACCCTATGCTAACTGGTAGAACCTCCTCCCCAAGCGCTACGCTGGCCAACCCTGGTGTCTGCCCACCAGTGGGGGGCTGCACCCTCTTAGGGCATTTGGTGTCTACCTTGATGTGCCCATATCTACAGTACTCTTAGCATTTGGGATTGAACTTCCCTGACTTCTTTTCAGGGAAACACTCTTTCTCTGGTCAGGTTGGAATTGGGAATCCTGCCCCCTTAGAACTGTTTTGGGGGCCTTTAGAGAACTCCTTGTTTTTTATTTTTGTCTCCCCCCTCTTTCTTCTACTGGGGATCCTAACCACTTTTTGGGTATTCCCCCAGATACATTTTGTGGACTCTGGTGCTGAGTCGCCGGTCCTCCTACTTAGGAAGCTCCATAGGGTCATTGAGCTTACTATCCACTAGGTGTTGACACAGCTCACAAAACTATTATTAAACATGTGTTCTCTGGAAATCAGATTGTACAGCCCCTTGTCGCTGCCCTTCACCCAACCACCCAGGGCTTTGCAAAAATGATTCACACAATCCACCCTGGACTGGTGGGGCAGCTTCTGGCTGTCCCTAAACTTCTGCCTATGCTTCTCAGGGGTGAGGCCATACTTCCTGACAAGGGCGTCCTTAATGAGGGGATAACTCATCCTGTCTCCTTTTCCTAGGGCCAGTAATGCATCCGTCCCTTCATTGGTAATGTGCCTCCAAAGACCGGCTCCTCAATCTTCCTCAAGGACCGTGTGCATCTTCAAGGCAACCTCATAAGCCTCAAACCACTTGTCAATGTCAAGCCCCAAACAAAGTTAGGCACCATGACCTTATGGACTTGGAGCCTCCTTTCTCCACTGAGCACTGGGGCATTGCTACCACCATTGCTGCTGGATTCTGAGGCTTGTTTAGTGTTTATGTCCATCTATTCAGGGATTCACTTAAGAGCTTACAAGATTTTCTTTTCTTTCAAAGCCCTGTCAGTCTCAGCCTGCGGCTTTGAGTTTGCCAGCTGCAGCCTAAACTCCCTTTCATCCTTCCTGTCCTCCTGTTCCTCAAGGGACAGGTTGGAGGAAGACACACTGCTCCCTGCCCTTGTATAGGGGGCCATACTCCTGTGGGCAATTTGTCCTCTTTCCCACCGGGGTGCTGCATCACAAGACTTGCGGCCAGGCTCTCTTCCTTCTCTCAAGTCCACCTCCTCCTCCTCAGGCCCATAGTTGTCCTGCTCCTCTGGGGTGGCCTGCATCCTCCTGACTTCCTCAAAGGCTCAGATGATGATCTGGAGGTCCACCCTAGTGGCCTTCCTTCACACATTCAGGCCCCTCTCCATGCAGTTCCTCTGTAGCTCCACCAGGCTGAGGTTGTCAAGGCTGATCAGCTCCAACTCCGTTGTAGCAAAATGGATGTGAGGCAGCTTCAATTTGGAAAAGGAAAAAAATAACGCTGTCTCGGACTTCTTTTGGGGGCATTTACTTGCTGGCAACATTACCCTGGTGGGATTTCCAACCCATGGCTCACCATCAGCCTTCCTTTTCCACTCGCTGGGCGGCAACACACCCTGGTGGGACTCCAAGTCCCAAGGAGCCTTGCATGACACAGGTGCAGGGGAGGTGCTTTCATCGCGCTCAAAGGCGCTGCCTCTCTTCCCGCGGGCGGGACACGGGACGCTGTCTCGGACTTCTTTTGGGGGCATTTACTTGCTGGCAACATCACCCTGGTGGGATTTTAATCCCAGGGCTCACCATCAGCCTTCCTTTTCCACTCGCTGGGCGGCAACACACCCTGGTGGGACTCCAAGTCCCAGGGAGTCCTGCGTGACACAGATGCAGGGGAGGTGCTTTCATCGCGCTCAAAGGCGCTGCCTCTCTTCCCGCGGCGCGGGACTCGGGACGCTGTCTCGGACTTCTTTTGGGGGCATTTACTTGCTGGCAGCATCACCCTGGTGGGATTTCAATCCCTGGGCTCACCATCAGCCTTCCTTTTCCACTCGCTGGGCGGCAACACACCCTGGTGGGACTCCAAGTCCCAGGGAGCCTTGCGTGACACAGGTGCAGGGGAGGTGCTTTCATCGCGCTCAAAGGCGCTGCCTCTCGTCCCGCAGTGCGGGCCGCGCCCGGGCAGAGCCCGGGCCAAGGGCAGGCCCATCCTTGCCCGTCATTGCCAGGAAGAGGCAGGGCAGGGCCATCCCCTCTGGTGTTGATTCTTCAGCACTCCCACGCTGGTAAGACCTTCTCTGGACCATCAAATTGCCTCTTCAATGTCCAGTATTTTCCTACTGTATTGTACAGTTGCCAATAATTCTCTTATACTGATCAGCAGGAGCTGGTAGCGGAACTTGGAAACTGTACTCCAGTGACTCATTTGATCAACAGTATAAGCCACCTATGTATCATAACAGCCGGTGCAGTACCTGAGACATTCTTAATGGGATTACTGACTTTCTAACTTTTTCTTTTAATTGTTTATTTGTGTTTTCCCTAATCGAATTACTTGATTGTATCTTGTTCCCCAGTTGCAATTATAGTCATTTGCCTAGGTTCTGCTCTGCCGTACCTGATTTACTTCAAGGGCCAGGTGGTTCTTTAACCTTGTCTGACCCGAAAATGGGTAAGCGTGCTTGTGTAGCAAAACATCTCCAAGTGTCTATTCCTTCCCCTGAACCTCCAACATCAATAGACAGGATGCTTCAGAGGGCCATAGGGGCGGTAACAACCGAAATAGAATTGACTGAGAGGCGCCTGTCTTTAACACCAGATATTTTCTGTCAGGTGCCCGAGCCATCTACCTCCCAAGCCGCAACCCCTGGTTCTGCATCTAGGATAGCAGAGACCACACCTAGGCTATTAGAGTCCCTTCAACCCTCACCACAAGAACCACCAGCGCAGCCAGCAACTCGTAAAAGCGGAACTACCACTAGTCTATCTAAGAAAGGGAAGTGTAAGCCTGGAAATGGGGCAGGTGCTAAGAGAAAGAAACATTTCGAGTTAACACCTAGTGGAGATGAAATAGCCAGAACTGGGGGAGTGCCAATCAACTCTACCAACCCTCGGATAGATCTTGATTGTCCTCCTTGGGTGAGGAACCTGATAGCGGACCTAGAGATCCAGCTGAGAGCTATTATAAAGGAAGAGCTTGCTCATCTACTTAACCACATAGGCACAGGACAGCTGATGGGACACAATAGGCACACCAACATTCCTGATAGTACTACCCAAGCCCCAGGTAAGAGGAAAGACAATAGCTCCCAGACAAATAGCATAGATCAAACATCCCTAGGTAATCATGGTCCAACGAGTGCAGCACTCTCCAAAGTGCCAATGGGTGTTAGAGGGGTAGAGGATTATAGTATCGACACAGCTGGAACTACTTTCTCCCACTTGAAAGGGCCAGGCACCCAGCTGGCCCAAGATCAATGGACTGCCATTGGCCCCAGGAGCCTCATTAACGCGAAAGGGACTCATAACCCTGCCCTCCATAACGAGGATCTAAACAAAAGCAGGTCTACCTGACAGAGTCTAGGGTAGCCAGGGATGGGGTGGACCATGCAGAGATTGTTGAGAGAAGTTATGGAGTAGCGACTCTTCCGACCATAAATCTACCCCCAGCCTCACTCCCCTATGTTATTATGTTGACAGGGGTACCCGAGATTAAAAATAGCCAGAAGGAAACGCAGTTGGATCTAAGGAACAAATGCCTTTTTTGGCTCGCTAGGCATAGGCAGTTTCCTTATGACAGGGTAGGAGAGATTTTAATGGTCCGCAGAGTCGGCTGGGTGGGTAAGAGACCAAAGTCAACGCAAGGGTACTGTATAGTTATTAATTTCAGTAATCCCTGACTGTTTACACCCTAGCAGACCAGACTTCCTGTCTCCACGCACCATATACAGGGGTAGGAGCTCATACCTTGGATTATTTCTACTCCCGTAGCAGTAGTGAAGCGAGGACCCCGAACATCAGTGTCCCAGCTAACTGGACCCTGGAACAACCAGTGGTGGGCCCACCCCAGACCTTTTTTATTTAACATCCCAGTAGTGAACAGGTTTGGAGTCTTAGAGGAGGTGGACTGACTTGCGTTGAAAGGTGCCTTTGTTCTTAGATATGGGTCCCGGGGGTCTGGCAGGGTCTCAAGGGAAACTAATAGTGGTCAGTTGATCCAGAACACTCCCGGTGGTAATGGGGATGAACCAGGGATTCCACAACTTGAAATCCAAAGGGGAGCCTCTGATCCATACGGGACTCGTATAGACTTATCTAGCAACCCAGTTCTCACATCTCCCAATTTCTTAATACTTAGTCCATCCAGGACGGGCCCCCCCTTGGAAGTTGCAGAAGTAGCTACCACGGCCCAGCAGGAGGACCCCCCCAAGCCCCAATTCTAACAGCTTTAATGCCCTAGGTGATAACACTAACCCTGATCACAAGTTGAGGGTCCTATCCTGGAACATCGCTGGAATAAAAAGCAAATTGAACTGCCCAGACTGGGGACCCTTTGTACACAAATTTGATGTGTGTATGTTTCAGGAAACCTGGGCAAGGGATGATATCATGAGGATGGGATATGCAACTTTCAATGTGTTGGCCATCTCGGGGGGGAGAGGCAGACCCTCAGGGGGCTTATGCACTTGGGTTGCCACGCATTTGAATTGTACAGTGGAGCACCTGAACACCCTGTCCAACGATATACAGTGTACTGTACTTACCTTTTCATCTAGTCTTAAAATTGCCTTCATTAACATCTACTCCCGTCCTGTAAGTATTTGTCATGAATCACCGACCATCGATCAACTGAGCACTTTTATCGATACTGTTCCCCCGAACACAAGGCTGGTTATAGGGGGAGATTTTAATTGTCAATTTGAGCCCCTTGCCGTCCCTACTGATGCTATTTTTAGTGATGAGGATCGACATTGGCTAATCCCTGACCCCCAAATTCAACCGATAAAGGCCTGGACCCCGTTAGCAGTCCAGATCAATGCAGCAACACTAACCCACTCCTTGAGAGCATGCAACGGGTGTACCTAGTCAGATAGATCAGGGAAGCTAACTTTTAATAGAACTGGTCAAGCCTCCCTGCTAGACTATATTCTAGTAGAAACAAGACTATGGCAGTGGGTCGTCGATTTCGCTGTCCTGCCGAGACAGGACAGCGACCATAACGCCCTGACCATGGAGTTGGTGCTCCCTGATTTTTATAATCCCACGGCCAGTGGTACCCCTGTAGACAGCAATCTAATACTCGCCAATAATAGAAGGAGAATTAGATGGGATACAGTTAAGCAGTCACCAGACAAGGTCGCCGCATTATTTTCTCTAACTATTTTTCCACTAACGGAATTGGAGGAGGCTGCCATGGTATTGGACTCTCCCGAAACCATTGTTAGAATAGCGACATTGCATAAAGAACTGACAACCAGCATGACTAACATATTCAACCCTTTGACACACTTTAAGGTGAATAAGGGTGTAAAACAAACCTGGTTCAATGATACCTGCCGTAAGGCCAAGGGAGCCCTCTTAGTTGCTATTAAAAATAAGGATAGACTCTTGATCAAACAAATGAGGGCCCTCTATCGAGACAGTATCAAGCAAGCAAAGAAGAACTGGGAGTCAGATAGATGGGATTCCATTAGAATAGCTCTATCTAATAGGGATATGAAGGCATTCTGGGCACTAGTGTGCACAGATAGCAGCGAAGGGAAGCCAGCCCTAGAGCCCAACATTGCTGCAGTTGCATGGAAGTTACACTGCCAAGCTTTATATTCCACTGAGGAAGCAATAGACTCAAAAGATGAAACATTCCCAATAATTCCTGGGATTCCCCTTGAAAACGCCCAAGGGTTTACTTTAGCAGAAGTCCTAAATGCAATTAGGAAGTGTTAGAATTAAGAACGCCAGGAAACGGAGCAGGTTCCAAGCAGTACTTTATTGGCCATCCAACTCTCCTCAAAACAACTGTCACATCACAACATTCCAACTCAAGCTCCAGCGGAGCATTCCAAAGTACTGGGAAAGGGCAGGGGAGTGCGGGATGTACCAAGGGGAAACAAAGAGAGATTATAACACACCTCCCTTATTTATCAACAGAAAACACATTAGATTTTACAATCTTGTCACAGCTCCACAATTGTCCATTTTCGAGAAGGACCACATTGTTGAAGGTTTTGGCTATCCGACAGGGAAGGTAGAACTTGCTTTGGCTGTGCAGGCCCTTTACACTCTTTTTCACCTGCACCACATCACCTACTCTCCACCTTGGAGCTTTGACTCCGTTCTTTTTGTCATACCAAGCTTTGTACTTGGCCTGGTGCAGTTTGACCTTTTCGCTAGCTTCCACAGAATTGAGATTTGCCACATTGCCACCCCCCAGCCAACTTGGGTTAAATTTAGTACAGGGTTCTCTCCTCCTGAGGGAAACAAAGGGGGAAATACCTGTTACCAGATTGGGGGAGGTGTGATATGCCCACAAACAGTCACGCAGAGATGATTCTATCTCCCAACCATTAGTAGTGGCTAGTTGGATGTGTTCCTTAATAAGTCTATTGGTCCTCTCTACCGGGCCATTGGCCTTGGGGCAGTACAGGGCAGTCTTCTCATGCTTAATGTTAAATTTTGCTAAAAAGTCAATCATATGCTGCGACGTAAACTGTACCCCATTGTCTGTGACTAGGGAGGATGGTATACCCTCCTTTGTGAAAACGTCCTTGAGGAAATCAAGAACAGCACAGGTGTTGATGCGATGCACAAATTTATGTGTGATCCAATGGGACGTGTAGTCAACTAAAACTAACATAAACCTCTTCTGGATACCCAAATTGTCCATAGGTTCGATGATGTCCATGGCCAGTTTGCTCCATGGCTTAAGGGGCACTTCAACCGGGGACAATGGTGCCTTGCGTATAGATTTTGTTTTGTCGCTCCTGGCACAACTAAGACAGTCTTTCACTAGTTGCTCTACCATAGCATCCATTCTAGGGAACCAGAATTTCTCCCTCACTCTTTGTTTAGTAATGCTGCGACCTAAATGTCCCTCATGTGCTAGTTCCACTATTCTATTCCTGAGACTTACAGGTGGCACAATTCTATTCTGACGGTATACTCTGTTTTCTATAGTGCTCAATTTGTATCTGACCTCCCAGAAGTCTTTGAGACTATCCTCTAGTTTGCTGCACTTGCTCGGCCAACCTTCCCTCATTATTTCTTTAAGTTTGTTTAAGTCTTTATCCTCTTCCATTCCTTTTTCCCATTCTTCTTCCGTCAGAGCTGGCTCGTCCACCACCATGATGGGACTGTCCAACATGTCTTCGGGTTGCTCCATTTGCAAAGGAGCTCTCGATAGGTAATCGGCAATTTTGTTGTCCTCACCAGGGTTATATTCAACTCTAAAGTTGAAATTCTCCATTCCCAAAATCCATTTTCCTATCCGGGGAGTACAGTTTTCCATCCCTTTCACAGTAAAGATGAAGGTGAGGGGCCTATGGTCCGTACGAACAGTAAAATTCAAACCCCACAGGAAAAACTTAAAATGCTTTACTGCCCAGAAACATGCCAGAGCCTCCTTTTCAATTACAGAGTAATTATTCTCTGCCTTAGAAAGGCACCTGGAAGCAAAGGCAATTATCTTTTCTCCCTTCCCATCTCTTTGTGAAAGGGTGGCCCCTAGCCCCTTTTTGGATGCATCGGTGGTAAGGATCGTCTTTTTAGTGGGGTCAAAAGTGCCTAATGCAGGTGAATTCATTATCTCTTCCTTTAGGGCATCCACAGTGCATCTGTGCTGGTCATGCCATTCAAAATCCTTGTTTCTTTTTAACAGTTCCCGTAAAGGTTCACACTTAGAAGCAAAATTCTTGATGTACTTGGGCATGTACTCCATTAAACCGAGGAAGGACTTGAGTTCATCCTTATTCTGAGGGTAAGGTGCGTCTTTAACAGCTCTCAGAAGGTTGTTTTTCGGTCTGAACCCTTGTTCGGAAATGGAATGTCCAAGGTAGTCGACTGAGGTGACCCTAATTTGACACTTGTTCTTCTGCACAGTCAACCCCGCATCCATCAACTTTTTGAACACAAGCTTGAGGGTGCGGTCGTGGTCTTCCACAGTGCGACCATACTCCAGGATATCATCCTGGAAGCACATAGCATGGTCTACATCTTTTAGGATCTGGTGCATGATCTTCTGGAAGACCACTGCGGCGGATGCCAGCCCAAATGGCATCCTTTTGAACATGTAGGCTCCCTGGGGGGTTATGAAAGCAGTGAGGGGCCTGGAGTCAGGGTGCAGGTCTACCTGATGGTAAGCCATAGACAGATCAATGACACTAAAGAATTTTGCCTGACCCATGGTGCTGAGCATCTCATTTATGTTGGGGAGTGGGTACCTCTCGACCCAGATGTTCTTGTTGAGGCTTCGTAAGTCCACACACAAATGGATACCCTCCCCACTAGCCTTGGCTGCGATCACGATGGGTGCCAACCATTCAGACATGTCAACTGGTTGTATGATCCCCATCGTGCACAGCTTTTGTAACTCTCTTTCCAAAGGCTCCCTCATTTGGTGTGGTACTGGACGTAACTTGTGTACAGCGGGCTTGGCATTTGCCTTGAGTTTAATTCTGTGTTGGAAATCATGAAGGAGACCCAACCTATCTTCGAACAGTTTGGGGAACTCATCACATATGTTGGCGCTAAGCAAACTCTCCTCAGTCAACAGAACTTGTTCTTCCTTATTGGGGTTTAGGATGATACCCAGTTCTTTTTGGTGCTGCCACCCTAACAAATTGGATCCTGTCTCAACGATGTACACTTTGCCTACGGTGTTTCTCCCTTTGAACTCGATCTGCATTTCTTTCATTCCTAGGAGGGGTATAGGTTCTTTGTTGTAGCCTGTGGGGAATATGTCAGGTTCCTGCAAGGTGTTGCCTCCCTGGTTGTCTATGCATTCAAAGTCTTTACAGTTCAATAATGTAAAAGGAGAACATGAGTCGGCAAACATGGTAACAGATTTGTTGTTCAACTTTACGTCACATTTGGGATAAATTACATTTACAGTTCCAGTATTTTCTTTAAGTTGGAAAATGTACTTCCTCTCACTGGGCATGACACATTTTATTTCTTTACTCATGGTACCTTCTATACTTGCACCCTCTCCGGGGTGGGGGTCACTTTCTCTGCACACCCTTGCAAAATGTCCCCTCCTATTGCATTTCTTGCAAGTCACACTCCGAGCTAGGCAATGTATGTTGTTAGCAAGGTGGTTGCTGCTACCACACCTGTAGCATCTGAAATTTCTTTAATTCCCAGGAGGTTTGTACACTACCCTTGTTTTGTACCTTATTAATTTCACTTATCTCCACTCCTTCCTGAACATTAGCCACCACTTCCGCTGTGCTCTTCATTTCTTTAATGCACTTGGCAGTGTGTTCCACAGATTTTGCAATACTCACAGCTTCTCTAAGACTGGGATTCTTTGCTAACAGTTTCTCTTGGATGCGTAAATTGGTAGTGCACCACACCAATTGGTCTCTAATCAAGGAATCTGTCAAGTTGCCAAATTCGCACAATTGGGTGAGACCTCTCAACGCTGCAATATAGTTAGTAACTGACTCTTGTTTTCCCTGAGACCTGCTGAAAAATTTGTGCCATTCCAAACTACATTTATTTTGTCCCCAAAGTGTGTCTCCAACTTTTCCATGGTACTTGCAAAAAAGTCCATACCTTCAACTGCCTCTCCATTCAGGTTTCCTGGTTCGGGCAACGTTTCGTAAATTTTGCGCCCCTGTACACCCAAAATGTGAAGAAGTATGTGCTGTTTGCACATGGAAGTGAACCGTTCACCCCCAATGGCAATAAGATACGACTCAAAAAGTTGGACCCACTCCTTCCAGCATATCTCAGGTTCTCCTATTTCATTTAGAAATGGAGGTGGTTGGCTCATGCTTGCCGCAGCCATCATAGTTTGAGTTAGAGATACCCAACTGCTGCAACAATGGAAGGAATTATCTGGAAGTTAGAGACCAAGGGGGAACAACAGCTGACTGGGTTAGCAATACTCTCCAATACCCAGTAATTAGGAGGAAAAACAGGAAGAATGGCAGCATAAACCTTGAACAAGGGCAGCACTACTCCCTTACACTCAATTGCTTAATCCGTGTTCCAGGTCAGGGAGTTCCAAGGAAATCTCAAAATGGGCAGTCACTTCCCTAAAGATTCCACGGCAAAAGGATTTTATATTGTACTTACTGCGCTCCCATAGTACATAACGCAGATGTAATTACCTTCGCCCAACTCCTCATCAGGTTGAAAAAAACCCCCACCTTTACTGGTTCGATGAAGGACGTGAAGGAAACTACGATCTCTGACAGGAATTGCATGCACCCCCCATGGAGCGGTGTCTCCTCACAGCATCGCCTCAGAATACGCTGACAGCTGGAAGGACTCGACTTCTGCTGTTGAAACTGATTGTTTCAGTATGAGTCGGATTGAATCTGCAAGGCACGATCTCGACCACTAAGAGGCGCTGGCAGACTTACTGCGCAGGTTCAAGGGAATAGTGTCTCCTCACAGCGTCTGCTCGCACACGATGACGAAAAGCTACCTCAGAGGACGCTGCACTGACAGGAAGGCTCGTCGCACTCAGAACTCCCCGCTGGCGATAACTCGCTCGCTCCTCAACACCTCACCAATGCGGCAGTCCACAACTCTTCCGACGCTGCTGATGACCAGAGTTTGTTACCGCTGATTCTACTGCACGCAATGGCACTTCTCATGCAGCCCATATGCCCGGCAACCAGCTCCACTACATTTACGACATGCACGGGATGCCGCGACGCCACCACCCGTTCTTCTTTGAAGATATGAAGGATCTTTGCGAGGGAACACCGCCCTCCTGCTGCGTTGTGAGGCAGGATTCCGCATGCACAGTAGGCACAAAAGGCAAGGACGGAGTGAAAAACCCCTTGAATTTGGCAAAACACGTTCACATGTGCCCAGTCTGTTTTCTTCAATTTGATTCAACTGCATGCTGTATGCAACATGCCTTCCTTGATCAGGTAAGAATATTTTCTTCCTTCTTACTGTAGTTTTCTTCCTCCCTTAGATGATATATGGAGAGAGCACACATAGGGGAAATGGCCAAAACTGCCCCCTTCGCAGTCCCTCGTCGCCAGTGTTAGAATTAAGAACACCAGGAAACGGAGCAGGTTCCAAGCAGTACTTTATTGGCCATCCAACTCTCCTCAAAACAACTGTCACATCACAACATTCCAACTCAAGCTCCAGCGGAGCATTCCAAAGTACTGGGAAAGGGCAGGGGAGTGCGGGATGTACCAAGGGAAAACAAAGAGAGATTATAACAGGAAGCTTCCGCTTGGCAAAGCCCCGGGACTAGATAAGATTCCTGGGGATCTATTTCGGGCAGAATCACAAATATGGGGACCTTATCTTTGGGCAATTTTTTTTGCTATCCTGAGAGATATGGCAATCCCGGACACCTGGCTAGGGGCTGAAATGTTCCCAGTCTTCAAAAAGGGCTCACCTCTCCTGCCGACCAACTATAGGCCGATCAGCTTGATCGATGTCACCCAGAAATTGTTTGCAAGGATCCTCCTTGATCGCCTTCATGTGTGGATGGAGGAGTGTGAAATTCTGAGTGCCTATCAAGCTGGTTTTAGAAAAAACATCTCAACCATCGACCAAATCTTTAGGCTCCAATTATTATATTGGAAGACGGTGTCAATAGAGGGTGGCAGCCTCTATTTGATATTCGTCGATTTGAAATCAGCCTTCGATCTGGTCCCCAGAGACAAACTATGGGAGGTTCTTAAGCAACTGGGAATCCCTACTTACCTTCTGATATTGATTATGAGACTACATGCTGGCAACTTTGCTCAAGGAAGGTAGGGAAATTTGGGGAATTAACCCCCTGCTTCCCAGTTAATAGAGGAGTAAGGCAGGGGTGCGTGCTTGCCCCTACCTTGTTCTGCCTCTTCATTAATGCTCTGATCGCCCAATTAAATGAGATACAGGACAACGATGCGCCAAAGTTTGTGCAAAGTAAGGTACCAGCAATGATGTTTGCGGTCGGCACTTTGCTCCTATCTAAGTCCCCTATGGGCATTCAGAGGATTCTTGACAGCTTTGTAACATTCTGTAAAAACAGGGGGCTTGAGATCAACACATTAAAGACCAAATTTATGGTCTTTAACCCAGCCAAAACATCCCGTCCAAACCCATCTTTAAATGGTACCTTGCTAGAGAGGGTGACTGTTTTTGACTATCTTGGTGTTACGCTGTCCGAATCATTTGAGTGGGGTCCGCAACTAGCCAAAGCAAGCCTCAAGCTAGCCCAGACGGTAGGGGGAATCACAAGAATATATAGGAATTCCTCCCATAAATCGGCTGGCCCAGTGGCTGAGATATATAAAGTGCAAGCTAGGAGTGCGGCCATGTACGGGGCCGAACTATGGGGCCATTGTCCTTCTGGTGGACTGTCCAAAGCAGAGAACAATTTTATGAGACAGCTGCTGGGCCTTCCGCCAAGTACCACCCTTATTCCCCTATGTTTGGACCTAGGAATTAGACCTATTGCTGAGGAGACTGGACTTAGACCGCTGATTTTTTGGCGTAGATTGTGGGCAACCCCAGAACTAGCGGTCTACCAGTCAGAATTAAAGGAGATCTTGGGTCTTCCGGGTGTGGCCAAACTACCATGGTTTTTATATATAAGGGAGGTATGTTTTAGGCTAGGCATCCCAAACCTATGGAGTAACCCCGAGGCAGTGTGCCTGAAAATCTCATGTTTAGAACTAGTTAGAGCCTACAGATCCCTTAACTAACTGATATCCAGTGGAATACTAAACTTGGCCAACTAACAGCTAACTTTTTAAATATCAAAGCTGAGTACCATATTGAGCACTTTCTGGATGATATTCAACCTACCATGGCAAGAAAGTTGTACATACAGTTTAGAGTAGGGACATTGCTGCTTCGTGCCTTCACCAACAAATGGTCAAAAGCCTCTCCCTTGGGTGCCCCGCTTGCAATTGTGTAGATGAGTCTGATATTCATGTCTTTTTCTTTTGTCCCAGCTATAAAACAGCCAGACAGTGATGGCTTGTCCCACTTTGCAGAAATTTGGGGTTTAGGCAGTGTATGGAGGCATATGGAATACTAAGAACTGACACTCACCCACCCATTGTCTTTGCTGTGTCCCGATTTTTTAATTCGATGTGGCATAGTCGTAGGCTGCTGTTAAATTCACCACCCCAAGTATAAAACTCCCACAGTGTAGATTTTGTCACATTTTATGTATTTTTAACTTTTTAACCATTCCTAGCTTAATTTTAATCCTTTTTATATTCCATAAAACCAAAAGTATTGATGAAATGAAATTGGACAGCATCAAAATGATACATGCCTACTCTCTTTAAGATGACTGTGGTCGTACCTAGGGCACTTGCTGTGGTAGTTGTTGGATGTTGATAAGAAGTTTTGTATTCCTTGAATCCCCTATCCTGTGATGAATTTTAATGCTGTTAATAGCCAAGTTTTTAGGTTTTTACTCTCATGTATTGCTCGTCTTTTGTGATATTACTGTTATCGCTTGTATCATCTGCTTTTTATGGTCTATATTGACCGAAATAAAGTTTATTGGAATGGAAAATAGAAAAAAATAATTAAATCAAAAACTAAGAAGAATTTAGGGAAAAAAAATCGAATTTGATGTTAGATTATTTTGGGGATATTAGTGTTACACAAATCACTGAGTGGCACTGCACAAACACAAGTACTGCATCTCACCACTGAAAACCAATGTAAGAAATTAAGTTATTGGTTGAGGGGAAGTGAAAACCCTACTCAAGCAACAACCTCAATTCTTGTGTGGGTGAACCACTAAAGTCACTAAATGAGCCTATGCTTAACGCTCTGGTGACTTGGCACAACAGAAGTCAGGTTTAACTTAAAGGCAATTTGTAAAGTATTTAAGCAGAATACAAACAGTAATAAAGTGAAAACACAACACAAGAAAACTCTCACACTAATTTAGAAAAAAAAGAAAAGTAATGACACCAAAACAAATTAAATCCAATCAGTAGAACTTTAGTATTGAATTGTTAAGGTTTTTAGTGAAAGGTAGCTGGGAACAAGGGGAAATCAATGTCTATCTACATGTGTTTGGACTCCAGGAGCATCCCTGACGCTAGCCACCCACTGGCACATACAGAACAAAAACTACATTTTGCTGTAATACAAGGTCATCCACAAGCCTCTATTATGATTAAAAATACTTATAGCACAGCAGCAGTAAGAGTATGAAAACTACGTTCTAAAATACATCCAAGGCCTACTACACAGCAGACCAGGCCTCAAACAGTAAAACAGCAACACAGTACAATGATTAACAAATCTGTATAAAATTCGCAAACAAACACATGTAAATTCCCAAAAATTATATTATAAACCCAGGCCTTCATAATCCAAAAAATTGTTAAATATTATCCCTTAAAACTTAATCCCAGAACAGCACCTTCTTCAAATTCCAGGCTATCCAACAACAAACAAAAAGAAAAAAAATGCAAAAAGGAACAACAATCGTGCTGCCTATCCTCCCTTAAACAACAATAGTTTTGCAAAGAACTGTATTGAAATTACTTGATTTTTAAAGCATGCAGCTGCAGCAGAGATTGCCACAAAATCAGAGTCATTCTTTCTCTCCAAAATCCAAATCCAAACTGACCAGATGCTGAACAAAACAGAGGGAGTAGTCTTCAGCCCAGGAAAAGGACGATGCTACTATATGTATAGTAGCTTCCCAGTCACTATAAAAAGAAATTACCAGAATGGTCTGCTTGGGTAAATATTCAACTTGAAAATGCAGGTTCAAGTTGATTTTCCACATCGCTTATAAAGAACTGTTGCTTGCATTTGGAGCTGCAGTTTTGCATTATAAATTCCCAGACCATCCACTCAGGTGTAAAATTAAACTGAAATGTATGTTGACTCCTTGCGTTAAAGAGCTGCCACTCACATCCTGAAACTGCTGCTCACACTTGTGCAGATTGCGTTGTTTCTATGCTTCTCCTGTTACGATTTTTCCCAGAATGGAATTCATGTTACACAGTCTGATAGAATAGCATAATCTTGGTAATTGTTCATAAATTAAGCAAATTATGCTAGTGTTATTAACATTCTGTCTGGGCCTAGTACATTGTAAGTTAAGTTAGTTAGGTTAGTATTTGTATGTTTATATTTATGCTATTTGGGCTATAGTTAGTGTGTGTATTATTGTAGTTGTTTGGGGTGCATGAACTGGGTCTAAATGTGATTTAATCTATATGTATTTTTAATGTTAGATAGTTATATTTTAAATACTTTTTAGGTATTTTGATTTGCTTATTAGTGTTTCCCTGGGGTATGTTTGTTTTGAGAGTGTTTTTTCCCGTATTTACTTTAGGTTGTTTATTATAAGTCGAGATTACATTTTTTTGATGATGAATGTGTTTTTCATTTTTTACAGTGAAAAATCGTTGGGATTCTTTAATAAAGTTTGTTATATTGTTTTTTGCTCGTTTCCTGGAGCATTTTTTGGTTTTTTGTGCTTTAGATGGCATCCTTGAATTTTATCTGGTTGTATTGGATGGCTTATATTTCTTATTTGTATTTTTGCATTTTTTGGGCTACGGTTTTAACACATTTTTGATGGATTACATTTTGTTATGGATACCAAATCGCTCAAGGAAGATTTCAGCTGTCAGATGAAGATTTCTATTTTTAATGTATTTATTTGTTTGGTGGGAATTTGTAATTGTATTATGTTGTTATTTTGTAAATTTGTCTAATGCTATTGTGTTATATTATGCACAGTTTGTAACTGTGTGTATTACATTGTATTGTATTTTACATGTTTATTTTGGGGTGGTGTTTGTATATAAAAAAATGTCGTTTTTTGTCTTATGAAATGATGTTCCTTTTTAATATTATTTGGAAGAATAATAAGAATTTGGAAGCCTTAATCCAGGTGGTCCTAGCCATGGTGATATCACACCTGGATTATGCCAACTCTCTATACTTTGGCATCCCGCTCTATCTCACCAAAAGACTGCAAATGGTACAGAACCAGGCAGCCAGGTTGATATCCCAACAACCCAGATGGGAACACATCTCTCCCACGATGAAAGAGCTACATTGGCTTCCCATCCCACAAAGATGTGCATTCAAAGTTGGTTGCCTTATTTTCAAAACCCTGCATGGTGCTAGCCCAAAATTTATATCCAGACTTGTTCAGAAATATTTACCTGCACGTAGCTTACGCTCTGCCCACAAGAACCTTCTAACCATTCCGGCCTACAAACGGAAACGAATAGGTGGCTGCAGGTGTGCAGTATTGGCACCGAGCTTATAGAATTCTCTAGATTCCGTAGGCTTCTTAAGACTTGGCTATTTACCCAAGCTTATAACTAGATTCTGCAGACAACTAAATATATGGGGTTCCAGCAATACCTTAAGTTCAGCGCCAAAAAACCAATTGGTGAATGTGCGCATTATAAGAAACTTTAACATAACATAACATAACATACTTATGTAATTGTGTAGGTTTCTGTTGTTTAATTCATTCAAGTGAGGCTGAATTTTGATCTATTTAATGTAACTTTTTGTGTAATAATGTTCTGTTTATTATTTCAAGGTGGCCTTGGTTGCTAGCATTTGGTGCATTTGTTTGGTTTGTTTAGATATTTTTGGGTTATGTTCTGTTAGGGATCAGTCTAGTCTTTGTTCATGTTAGCTTTGCTCTTTTTTGGGTATTTCTTGATATCGGTAGCATATTGGTTGGCTTCTTCCAAGCATTCCTCGGAAGGAATTGTTTCACATTCCTGCTGCATTGTTAGTTTGTGCTTCTTGAGACATGGCACTGTCATAGACATTCCACTATGGGATGTGAAATTTGTGTGATGCCTGTCTCTTGATTGGTGCAAGCAGCTAACTCACGTGTGTCGAAAACAGTCCATTAAGGTGGGAGTTTGTTTTAATTTGTTTGATAGTATGAGGTTTCTATTAGCATGTTGTAATGTTTAGTGACTTCTTTGACAAGGACGTAAGCTAATGGCATTAATTTTTTTACGGTGCAGATTAGTTATGCATTTGTGACATATTCTGCATTAAGCATATATTTTTACATGTGCCTTCATATACCTTGGTTGAACTGGTCGGGAGTGGTTGTGGCCTAAAGTGTAGAGCGGTCGACCTCGAAGCTGGGGAACTGCGTTCAAGCCTTGGCAGGGACGCTCAACATCCTGTGATTCTGGGCAAATCACTTAAACTCCCTGTGCCTACCAAAATGGAGGTGTCCGTCTGTAACGCAACTGGTGCTCATGTAAAGCGCTCTGATTCCTTCGGGTCGAGTTCGCACTGTATAAAACTACAAATAAACCACCCTTGAATTGCTTTGCATACTTCAATTTTCACAATAGTAGAAATTATAGCTGGTTCAAAATTAATAATCTTCTTTTAGCGATCATAATAATTTTTTTTGTTTGATTAGTGTTGAGTTCATTATAGGTTCCACTTTGCTTGTTTGGAAGCAGTGCATGTATTAGAGGGAAATGTGTCTTATAGTACTGACAGCGTATAGAATGCATTTGTGTAAATGGTAGTGGGCGCTATTAAAATGTGCCTTACATCATCCGTGTGTTGCACTGTGTTAGGATTAGTAGGTTATTGTTAGTTGCATAGACAATGATTGATTCTTTTGTCATTATTTTTATTACCCTGCAGTAAGAAATTTTGGTTAGTGTGGGTTATTTTTAAATGTTGGGGGATTTCTATATCGTCATATTTTCTGAGTGCTCACTGTGTTTCTCTAGTGAAACTAATTGTTCTACTTGTTAGTCTATTTCTATGGCAGTGAGTTGGCCAGCTGCTACAGGCATGAATTTGGGGAATTATGGGGCATATTAGCAAGAAGAGGCGATAATCATCGCTAACCCTGGTTAGCGTGTTTTTTTTATCGCCGGCTATCGCTGGAATATATCGCCACGCTAACGCTGTATCAGCAACGATTAGCGCTATGGCGATGAATATTCCAGCAATAGCGGAGTAATGGGCCAACATCGCTGAAAAACCAGCGATGTTGCATGGAGAAGGAGAACACCTTGCTGATACGACCCTGTGGTCGTATCAGCATAATCCACCCCCATGTTAGGTATGGCTAACACCTGCTAATTGCAGGTGTTAAATAAATGGCGATGCCCCCGGTTAGCGCGACTTTTCACGTCGCTAACTGGGGCCATGGCCACCTTGCTAATAGGCGATAGGCCTGTTAGCGAGTGTTTCCCAGGTTTGTTCGTCGGGAACGCCCACTTTGCATGTCATTAGCGATAAATATCGCTGACATGCAAAGCGGTAAAAAGACAGTTTGCTGATAGGGCGATATAAATATCGCCGCTTTAGCGGCAAAAAGTGCCGCTAAAGCGGCGATAGTGCCCTTGCTAATATGCCCCTATATTTTTTAGTATGGTTCATTTGGACTCTTGTGAGCTTGTGCTCACTTCTCTCAAGTCCTATAGGATGTTTCTAATTTGAATTTCAGTGACGTTTGGAGAGTGATTGTATTCCCTTACACTTTCAGCTATATATTCTTTGGTGGTGGCTCTGTCACAGAAGCATTGGAACAATATTTAGTGCATTTCCAATTCATCCTTTTATTAGAAGGGCTCTCTTTGCTATAGGTGTATCTGCTATAACTTAATAATAACTTCCCCATTTTATGGTTTGATGTATGTTGCAGTTTCTGACATATCTGTGGATTACACAATTATTAAATATATGTTAGTGCTATGAAAATTATATGTTATTTAATAATTGTTGTTACATTTTTGCAACATGTTTTACATTCTTTTCATTTTTGGAGTTTCTTCTCAGGTAAGTTGCTTCTGTATTCTTTGGAGGGCTGTTTTTTGTCTTCTTTTCGTAATTTTTTTTATTTTAGTGCAGGAATAGAAATATTTTAGTTTTGTTGCAAGATTAATTTTGTTTTTTTCTTCATGTACTTATTGCTAATTTAATAAAGGTTTATCTTTTATTGTTTTTAGTGAGTACATTTATATTGTTTAATGTACCCACATTTCTGCTTGTGCTTCTTGTATTTTCATGTTGCAATAGATTTGAGGCTTGGTTTTCTTGATGCATTGTTTGGCTTTATTTTTTTGATGGCTAGTATTTGTGTTTTGGAATACAAGTTGTATATAATTCTGCTTGTATTAAAATATTTAATTTATTTTGTTTAGTTATGTTTATGTTATGTTGTAAGTCGGTACTTACTTTGTTCATGTAGGGGCTGTGGCTCTACAGAGTCTTGCAGCCTATCAGGTTGTAGCTTCAGTTGAGTTGGGCAGAGTGACAGTTTTCAGCAGTGGTGGCTTCTTCTGTAGAAGTTGGATGTTTTTGTTTCCTTATTATACAAATGTTTAATTGGAAAATTGTTTCTATTTGATAATTGTCTTTGCGTTTAATTTCTTCGTTTATATGGTTTGGTAGTTGTACTTTTTTTACACAATATGTTAAACATGCATTATGAGTTTTTCTGCTATTATTGTGTTTGATTTATTTATAAGTATTTATATTTATTTAAAGAAATAAGTATTATTATATTTTTAGTGATTTTCAGCCATATTTTGGTTGTAATTTTTTTCCCCAAGGTTTTGATCATGTTTATTATTTTTTATTGTAATCTTGATATTTCGTATGTCAATATTTGTGTTTTCGATATTTAAGTGTTTTTGATATTTTTTACGGTTAGGTTTTGGTGGGAGATATTTGTGATATTTATGTTCTCAATATTTGTTTATGATATTTTTGTATTTCAATATTATTTACGTCAATATTGTGTCATAGACACATCTAAAATGCCACTCACAACATGTAATTTTGTTCACAACCAGGGGGATGCTTACAAAAACATTTCAGAGTGCGGTGTTACTCCAAAATTGCTACCACTGCGCTCTGACATTTTTTAAACACAGGGATGCGCCATATTTACAACAAATGTGGCGCACCCCTGCGTTTCCCCTAGCGTTGGCGATAAAAAAGCTGCCAAGCGCCAGCGCAGGCCCCCTTGCACCATGTTGCAAGAGTGCCTGCGCTGCAAGGGGCGATTGTTTATGTGCAGAAAGGGACACCTTCCTGCACATAAACAATCTTTACAGGCGATTTGCTGTTTCGAATGCAGCACACATGGAAAGAGCAAAATACGAGGAGAAATAAAACATTTCTCCTCGTATCACCTGTTTAACACCAGGTATTTCCTGGTCTTATTTTTGGCGCTACCCCATCCCTTGTAAATATGGGGCAGCGTCAAAAAACAATGGGTGTTGCGGCGGAATGCCCACTGCAACACCCATTGCCCGCCCCTTTGCCGCTGCATACTGCTGCGGTGAGGGGCATATTTACATGGTGGCGTTAAGCCACATTAAGTAGCTTAACGCCATCTTGTAAATATTGCGTTGAGAGCTACGCCACCGGAGCGTCAGAAAAAGTGACACTCTGGTGGCATTAGGGGCTTGTAAATATGCCCCCAAGAGTCATGAATTCATTATACATCAAACAATGAAAAGAAAAAGGGACCTCACAAGCCCTTGGAGAGTCAAAACTACAGTCTATACTCCTGGACTAGCTAACCAGGTATCACCTGTGCCTAGGTTAAGACTGGCCCGCATGGGTGGCCGCACTTTCATTGTTCTGGGTCCTAGACTGTGGAATGCTCTTCTAGTCTTTGAGAAACTGTACCTCACTTCTTTCATTCCGTAAAGGTCTAAAGACTTGGTTATTTTAAACAGCGGCTAGGCCACCTTACCCTCTTGAATAGTGGGTAGCTGTAGTGCTTTATAAGACTTTAAACATTAAACATTGTGGGCACCAGTTTCCTGGTGTATAAAGCATCCGGTGACAACATCGCACGGATAAATAGGGGTATGTTTGTCCGTAGTACTAACTTCTGCAACCCCGGTCACTCAGTGTCAAAATCATTATGGTATTGCCGCTGTATACTCTGTCCATGACTGTGTTGTCCCTCAATATAAGGGAGTGGGTTTAACAATCTGGGCTTGTTGTTATCTGAATAACTCAAGAACTAAACTGTTGTTAGTAGTTTTTCAACTTCAAACTGGTGACTCCACAAATTAACACAAAAAATTGAAATAAGGGCCTGTTTTGTCATAATCACTCTGTTTGACGGGGCGTGGCCAAGTAAGATGGCGGAGTAGACGTGCCTGTGAAGAGCTCCCGTCATCAGAACATCCGATCACCATCCTGGCGTAGAAACCTTAATGTTTAAAAGTACCCAGAATATGTGTACCCCTTTCTGACTACGAGACACCTGTTTTTGTGGCCGAGGACCCCCGTCTGACGGCGAAACGCAGGCTAGACCAGTGGACTGCCGGAGTCGCCGGCCATCCCGCTACAGCGTGTGCAGCCGGATCCGGCGTCTGGAGACTGCTGAGCGAGATATCCTGCTGGGATTGCCGCGCCGGAGGACCGGGGTAGCGTCGCTGCCT
This sequence comes from Calotriton arnoldi, assembly GCA_963921515.1. Classification (NCBI taxonomy): domain Eukaryota; kingdom Metazoa; phylum Chordata; class Amphibia; order Caudata; family Salamandridae; genus Calotriton; species Calotriton arnoldi. Next base: position 655,767 of record CAWUFW010007512.1, read on the forward strand.
TCCCGCGGCGCTTTCTCAACTACTGAAGGGAGACGCGTGCTGGCCGGTGAGTGAACTCGGGGCTCGGGGCAATCTATGCCTGAGGCCCGGCCTGTGCGGCGTGAATTGCGGTATCCTGTGGAGGAGGAGGAACCGGCTCGCTGCGTCTGCTGCCCCGCGAGACTGATTTCGGGCCATATTATAATGATGCGGGCTCTGCGGCGCTCGATGGTCCATCGTGGCATGTGCTGGAGCCGGATTGAACTTGCAGTGTGCCTGGAGATCTGAGGCCTGATAACTGAACGCCCGCGCTGCGTGGGAGGCGCCTGTACTGCAGACCGGACCCGGGGCGATTTCCCAGGTGGGGGCTGCCTAAGGAGCTACAGATTGCTATCAAGGACCCTGGGCCTGCAGGCTTTACGTTTGAATTCACCCCATCTGGCTCATTACTCTGCTGAGGCTTGGTGGTCTTGTGAATGGGTGAGACGCAGAGACTAGACTGTCATTGCCTACACTAAAACAGAGGGCTGGTGGTGTCCGGGCTTCTGCTTATGTGAAGGACTTCCATTGCTGCTGGGGCCCTGGCTGCTGCTATCCATACTGTAACAGGGGATATTACTGCGACTGCTCTACACCGGATGGGCTACACTGCGATGTGATGCCAGGGGAGGTTCTGAGGTGTGGAAAAGTTTGGCTGGTGGTGCTTGCAGCCCTGCGATATATCATCAATCAGCGCTGTGGAAGAGGGCACTGAGACTGTGTACTCTGATCTCCGTCCTACACACCTGCTCACATGATGGCAAAGGATAAAGGAAACAAGTCGGCCCAATCCAACAAAATATCAAACTACGCCCAGCCGCTTAATGTGGAACAGGGGGCCTCAGCGATGCCGCAGCCCGCGGAAACGGCTGACCCATCGTCAACAGCGGATAGACCCCCATATATTGCGGAAATACTTACAGCTATCCACGATACCAGCGGTGAATTGAAAAACAGAATTGAAGCGGTCGCCATCGACGTAAATTTACTCCGACTTGCAAAAAATCTCGGATAGGGTTACCACCACAGAACGTACGGTGGACACGATGCAAGCGGAGCTGCACAGTCTCCAGGACACTGTGATTACCCTCCAGAAAAAACTGGTGTACCTGGATGACCGGGCCGAGGACGCAGAAGGACGTTCCCGGCGGAATAATCTTTGCTTCATTGGTTTTCCTGAAAAGGCGGAGGGACCTTCGGCGTAACTATTCCTTGAGAAGTACCTGATGGAGATCACGGCCCCCCGGGGGCTTTCGAAGATCTTTACAATAGAGAGGGCGCATAGGGCACTGGTGCCTCCTCCCAAACCAGGGGCACCTCCCAGAGCCATAATAGCCCGCTTCCTCAATTTCCGGGATAGGGATAATCTACTACAACTAGCGCGCACGAAGAGGCAACTTCTTTTTGAGGGACATCAAATTGCGATATATCCTGATTATACCCAGCGGGTTCAAGAACAAAGACGCTCTTTTTTGGCTGTGAAGCGACGCCTGCGTGACTTAAATCTCAAATATAGCCTTTTCTATCCGGCCAAGCTGAGGGTAGAGCACAATGGAAAGGCTCTGTTTTTCTTTACAGCAGGAGAAGCGACCGACTGGCTGGATGCAAGTAGCTCTCCGGGACCATGTTTGGTTCCCTCCACGCTTACGCCTAGCAGGCCCGGTCCTCGTGATCGGTCTAGGAGCCGGCGATTGCAGAAATCCTCTCAGGGAACCACCGGACATTGCAGTCCTAGCAGAATAACGGTCTGCCCGGATGGCACGCTGCGGGCCTTGGAGGTTGTACCGGACTCGAGGGCTTCGTCGCCAGGACGCCCACCGAACACTGACGCTATTGAGGACACTGATGCCCGAAATGGCCCCTTACCTGGGACATTTGTTACGCTTTGTGATGAACACTTCTGACTGGTAAGATCGACCTAATGTGGGGGGTTCGAGGTGTACCGCAGGGGGAATTCATTGATACACAGACTTTTCTTTTCCTACGCAATGCTTTCTATGACGGGGGCATGCTCCCCAAGTTACTGGTACCTGCCGATGGAGTTGGAGGTTCGGCCTCACACCTCGGCAGCATCCCACTCACTTCTGTGGAATGGGGTGGGGTGGGTGGGAACTCACATGGCTGTGCTGCAGTTACTATAGTGGTGTTATTTTGAATTTGTAGAGTTCACTAAAGGGAAATGGGGCATTGTCTACATACCCTCACTGAGCGTGGGTTTGCCGGTGAGGGAAATGTGATGATGCCCAAGGGGTGGAGGGTTGTTGGGGTAGTTCTTTGTTGGGATTGGGCCTTCCTTCATGTGAAATACTGTGTAAATTGCCAGAGGTTGCATGACCTGGGGACACCGCGTATTGTCTTGCAAGATGGGCGGGATTCTTCCGGGAGGAGTGTTGAAAGGGGAATGGTATGGCGTCCACCATGACTAAATTTCTTACCTGGAATGTACGCGGTATCGCTACATTTGATAAATGTAGACGAATATTTGCTTACCTGAAGAGATACAGGGTGTCGGTGGCGTGTCTTCAGGAAACCCATGTCTGGGGTGATTCCATAAAATGTCTGAAGAAAAGGTGGCGAGGGCAGATTTATACCACCTCTTATTCCGGGTTTGCAAGGGGAGCCCTCATATGGGTAGCATCAGGAGTCCCGTTCCAACATCTACATCACGTGGTTGATGTGGATGGTCGGTATGTTATATTGCATGGGAGGCTTGATGGCTCTGAAATCTGCATTGTGAATGTGTATGCCCCGAACGATGACAGTCCCTCATTTTTTAGTGACCTTTTAGAAGCGGCTTCTCCATATCTTGGGGCTCCAATATTGCTCACTGGGGACTTTAACTGTGTGCTGGATGGTGCGCTGGATAGGGAACCCCCCAAAATGCACACAAAACCAAGAATGACATTAGCGCTCCATCGCATACTGCAGGGCTTACAACTCCGAGATATATGGTGAGAACACTTCCCCCTCACGAGACAGTTCTCCTGCTATACTCCTGCTACGGGCACTTCCAGTAGATTAGACTACTGGTTTTTATCCTCTGAGCTGGGTCCCCTGGTTGGGGGTATAACGTATCAGACGAGATATCTGTCGGACCACTCCCCGGTATTACTGGAGATGGGGACTAGTAGGGTCAGATCGCAGATACCTTTATGGCGCTTAAAAAGTGAGGCGTTAACTGATCCCTCTTTTTTGGCCACGGTCACAGCAGAATTGAGTAATTACTTCCGAGAAAATTGGGAAACAGCCTCCAGCCGGGCTACTGAATGGGAAGCGATGAAGGTTGTTATCAGAAGTGTTTGTATAAAAACTACATATGGAGTGCAGACCCAATTGGAAAGAGATGTTGCTCTTCATGAATCTAGACTGGGAAAGCTGCAGACGGAACTAAGTTCAGATCCCCAGAAACTGAAAGAGTGGACTGACGCTAAGGAAGCACTCATGACGGACCTCCGTAGTCTGGAGAAATATGTCTATATGACGTATCGACAGCGATTATACAGGGAGGGGGATAAAACTGGAGCCTTACTGGCTCGCCTGGTAAGACAGGAGACACCAGTTACTCCTATCCTACAGATACGTGCTGCAGACGGAACACTACACTTCACTCAGAGGTTCATAGCAGACACCCTAGCGACGCATTTAGAAAACGTCTATACTAACTGGGTAGACCTGGGGCTGAGCCATGTGACAGAATATTTAGACACGGTTCAGTTGTCCTCTGTCACCAACGAGGAGCAGGAGGCGCTGGACTCTCCAATCACTAAAGAAGAAATTCGTGGGGCTATCGGGCTCCTTAAGCCGGCGAAAAGTCCGGGATCAGACGGACTCCCGGCAGAATTTTATAAGAGTTTTGCACCGCTATTAGTGGATAGATTGCTTGCAGTTTATAATGAGGCATTTCAGATGGGCTACTGCCCACCTACAATGAGCGAGGCACTGGTGGCTATGATTCCCAAAAAGGACAAAGATCCTGTTCTGCCGAGCTCTTATAGGCCTATCTCCTTGTTGAACATAGACGCCAAGATACTGAGTGGTATTATGGCTAAATGCCTTCTCCCCTATATGAGACGTTTGATTCACACAGACCAGGCAGGGTTTATCCCTGGACGGAATACTACCTATAATCTACGACGTCTGGCACATGTGTGGCATGCCCCCAGCCTAGCAGATTCGGATAGTGTGGCAGTATCCCTTGATATTGAACAGGCATTCGACTCTGTGGAGTGGCCTTACATGTGGTGGGTCCTGAGGGGCATGGGGGTTGGGGAGCGGTACCTTCAATGGGCACAACTGCTTTATGCAGCCCCTAAGGCCAGAGTGCGGATGGGCAGGACTGTGTCCAGACAGATAACATTACGCAGAGAAACAAGGCAGGGATGCCCACCCTCGCCCCTGCTCTTTGCGATTGCCTTGGAACCATTGGCAGTTCGCATACGGGCAATCATCGACAATTGGGGAATACAGTTAGGTAACACCAACCATGTAATTTCGCTATACGTGGACGATACGCTATTGTATCTGCGTCAGCCAGGAACATCCATCCCGCTGCTCTTATGCCAACTAGGGCAATTTGGAGACATCTCGGGGCTGCGTATTAACCCCGGTAAATTGAGGGTGATACCGTTGGGTAGGATGGCCGCTTGCCAGCCAGAAGTGTGACCAGATATAGACCTCCCTTGGGCCACTGAAGGGGAAAGATATCTGGGAATCCGCCTAGCTTACTCTGGGGACACCTTTTATGCAGCCAACATGGGAAGGGCCCTTGAGGGGCTACAGGGCTCGGTACGTTTCTGGGCAGATTTACCCCTATCGCTTATGGGACGTATAGCAATTGTTAAAATGATTATTCTCCCACGGTGCCTCTATCTTTTACAACATCGTGTTTTGTCACTCTGGACACCCTCATTGGCACGCTCTTGTGGGGAAAAAAGCGAAGAAGGGTCTGTCTCTCAACACTGCAAAGAACATGGGAGGGAGGTGGCCTAGAGGTTCCACGGCTGGATATGTATTATATGGCGTCCCAATTGCAATATGCGGTTTGCTGGTTCGACGATGACGATAACTGGGAGAAAAACTTGTTGGCTGGAACATATGGAGGAGAGTCGCTAACTGCATTATTAATTATGGGATCTTTGGTCCCCGATAGGTACCCCTATATAATACGTCATGTGGCAACTGTATGGGAACAGGCGTTACGTAGGATAGTCCGACATGCTCCGTATGCACCAGACATGCCTTTGTGGGCGGTTCGTCCATTTGCAGCAATAGCGGATTCTATGTCGGTTAGCCGCTGGAGGGAGGGGTGCTGTCTCCTGATGGGGGATCTGTAGACGAATGGCCGCTTCATGACCCTTGAGGAGGCACAAGCTAACTTTGACCTAGGTCCGGGCCAGTTTTTACAATATGCCAAAATATCGAGGGTCACGCGAGAGCTATGGCAGACTTTTCCGGATGAACCATCTGTTACTAGTATCCTTAAAACTATGCTAGAGATGGCCCAGGGGGGGAGATTGATATCGATTTTATATAGAGCCTTAAGAGATGATCTTCCGAGAGAGTCGCTGCGCTTTCAGCAGAAATGGGAGGATACACTGGAAGAGCGCCTGACGAAGGCAGAATGGCGGAAGATTAATGGGGGGTCCGTAAAGTTAGCACAAATGCTTGTTTTAAATTACTCCAGTACAATGTTATACACCAGGTATATCTAACCCCACGTACGCTACATGTAATATACCCCGCTCGGGAGAACTGTTGCCCTAGATGTCGCACACAGGGGGCGGAATTCATCCATATGATCTGGACTTGTCCCACATTGCAGTTTTACTGGGAGGAAGTGCTGGGAAGACTGGGAAGGGCCACGGGCTGGACTATTACGCGGGATATCAGGACGGTGTTACTGGGCCTACTGCCAACTCCTAAAAACAAAAACTTAAGCAGGCGATTTGTAAACCTAGGTCTAGTGTTGGCTAAGAGGCGGGTGGTAATTGCATGGATGCAACCAAGACCCCCGAAACATCCAGACTGGGTACGAGATATAAATGAGTGGGCAACGGCAGAGTTGGTCCAGATGCGCTCTGTCAGGAAAGATGAAAAAGCAGAGGATGCAGATTAGCCTGGGCATCCATGATTACCGAATTACAGGGAGATCAGAGTCATCCCACACAATTCTCTCAAGACAGGGAGGAGGCTCAGGGGGGTAACTCCGGGGGGAACTCGGACAGGCACACCCCGACACCTGAATAACGGATACCTTATATTGGACTATTGGTAAACGCAAACACGACTGACATAATATGGATCAGAAGGAAGGTAGGGAGGGGGGGAAGTTATTGGGTATTGTTTAGTTTCTGTTAAAGTTCTTTTGTCCGTTATGTAATGTTGTAGACACTACTGCTGGAAATGCACACCATAAGGGGGATATCAGTGGGGCCATACTTATGGTCCGACACGCGCTTTTGTATAAATACTGATTCCAAATGTGTCTTACACCACCAAATGTACGTATTGTGCAGACTGTATTATGTTTACGGTTGAAAATGCTAATAAAACATATTTTTTTTAAAATAAATAAATAAATCACTCTGTTTGACATGTTTTAGCATCCATGTATCATCACGCACATTTATCAGGACCATTCTCAAATGGGTTTCTAGGGTGCCACAGAGGAGGCTGGATTGATGAGCCACTACCTTGGGACTGGTGTATTTTGCCTTTGGTGTCCTAGTGCATATCATACTATGGAGCTGCAAACCAGGCCAAGTACACCCTTGCAGCTCTTGACACTCAGGTTTGCTAGGGTGAGTAGTACAAGGCGTCTCAGGGAGGTAGTTTGGGGGGGTAGAGACTCAGAACTCAAGGAATCAGACAATAGGCACAGTAGGTGAATGTCTAGTCTAGTGCTTTTCTTTTAAGAAAAACACAAGTACTTTAATGGCACCACAACTCAATGGAATACAAAAAGAATATGCATTACTATGGTGAAGGTATTCTAGGGATGCTATGGAGTTTACTACAAAGGCAAGCAGAAGCTTTCAATTTAAGCACTGCCTCACTGTGGTGAAATAGTTCAGCTTCCTCGAGTTCTGTGACCTGCTGGTCAGTCCATATGCGTTGACCAGGTAGTGTGCTGCATTGATAATGACCGATCTGATGTAGTGTTCCTCCAAAGTTGGTCTCTCTTGGGTAGAGTGTTTAGTAGAGACCAGGACTGTTATTTGCTGCTGGCTTCTGAGGATTCATTGTCAGGGATCTTGTCTTGTGAAATGCAAACCTTTCATTCCAGAGTACCATCGCTTGCGTTGAGAAAGGGGATCCTGTTATGGACTTTTTCGTATAGGAAGAATTGACAAGTTGAGATGCTAATTTTGAATATTATTGGAACTTTACAAGTGAGTGGCTTCAGGGGGAGGGTGTTTGGAGTGTGACACCCATATCCCAAATACATACGCACTTGGCTTGGTAGTTGGGTCTGTGGGACTTCAGTTGGGTCTGCAATGTATTTGCAGGGGCGTAACACAGGCCCCTGCAGCCCCCGCGGTGCAGGGGGCCCCAAGCTCCAGGGGGCCTCTTCAGCATAGTACTCTGGCCGGAGAGCTCCAGATTGAGTCCGGAGGGGGCCCCTCCACGTACCTTGCAGGGGGGCCCCCTCAAGTTTTGTTACGCCAGTGTGTATTTGTCAGAGTTTCTTATTGTTCTCATTTCACTAAGAGATTTTAGCGTCTTCATTTTTTGTAATGGGAACTTCAATGTATATAGTGACCGGTTTACCAAAAAAGTACTAAATCTGCACCCATAGAAGTATTCTTTGAATGAGTGTAAATTTACTGCATTTTGGAATTCACATACATTGGCAGAAGTAGGCTTAAAAGTCTGTGCCAGTCTCAGGTTTCCAGATATACTACTGGCAATTAAACACCCAAGAGTCAATGGGACGAATGCTTACAAATAGTCTAACCAATGGCAATCACTCGGGCTAGCATTCCAACCCATCGTTTTTCACCCACTGTGCCACTTTGAACAGAGGCCCACCTAATGCCAATCAGTACTGACCCTGCTCCTAATGGGAGTCCATCCTGAACCATGGCCATCTCACCCCTCCATCCTGTAGATCACTGAATTTAAGCTGGGAAATTTGAGATTCACAACCTTGAATCTCACTGACTAAGTTATGTCCCTTCATTTGTAGGTACTGAAGGCTTTATCCTTGGTTTGATTTGTGGACGAAGGAGAGTGTTTTAAAAGCTGAGCATCTAGCTGTAAGTAGCCAGTGTAGTGTCATGTGCTCCGTGGGTGGAGGTGAAGTAGTAATCTTGCTCTATTCATCTATGTATATTTTAATTAATTTTTAACAATAAGTCTTAAACACAACCTGCTGTCAAACCCAGATCCAAAATGGGTGCAAATGGTTTTGTAGTAGCCAGTATGACGAGCCACGCATCAATGGCGTTCGCTTGGTTTTTTGCCCAGGCACTCACCTGCAGTTTTTTGCACTTTGCAAGTTACTCCCAATTTTTAGTGTTGGTTTCCATTAAATACTCCTGTAGATTTCTGTGAATGTACCTAAATTCAGACATGTAGCATGCTTGAAGACTAAATTCAATGAGCAGGTTTCCATCTCATGCCGTTTGATTCATCATTTTGTGCTGGTAAGGGCTGGAGAGAGGGCTGCACATTGTAGCTGTACTGACACATTCTGTGTTTTATTCTTTCCTGCTCCACATGGAATTTATTATTGAACTTTTAGTTGCTAGCCCATCGTCGAATCACAAGCATGTAATGTTCCAAATGTTCTGCGTCACTACTATTGGCGCCACATTGTCTGTGGATTCCGAGCACTGTCAAGGGATTGGGTGTGTTGCCATTCCTCGTGTTTGCCGAAAATTGTACTTTCATTTTTCAACTCGTGTTCTATCTTGGTCTAAAGATGTTTGCGTCACCGCAATATAAAACAGCACATTACTAATCCCCTCACATTTTAACTTTATAACCACCAGCATATGTTTCAAAAAGTCATTTCACGTTATAAACACGTTCCTGGCTTGCTTTCAAATACGACCTTCATGAAACTCCAGAGGATGGCAGCATGAGATCTCGAAATGGAGTTCAGGAAACAAGGACGCCATCTTTAACTACCACTATTACACCTAATGAAAAAGTAAAGTAACTTGGGAAAGGACACATTATAAGACATTTGTAATATATTTCTACTTTTTACTTAGCAGATTTTTACATGTTTCTACTTCTTGCTTAAGGTAAATATTCAGACACAACACTTACATGGTGCAATGTGTTACACTAAGTAGTTAACATTCCCCAATTAAGCCTAAATAAAGCGTCAGTTGAGGATAACGTGGTAGGGCGTGGGCGCTTGCACCCTCCTATTTTCAATCCATGCTATGTTTGAGAAGGACTGCATAGGAAACTATAGGGTGTCGATTTTCCGCCGCACAAGTTCCAATGCCAACAATGACCTTTAGGCAAAGAAGGTGGCATAGCCTCATGCTACCTTTCTACTCTTTTGTTAACAGATTAATACAATCGGATGAAATGTATCTATTTGTGTGCCTCAGTTGCTCTGCCCAATAGGCTGTTGGGAATATTTTAATGCTCGTGAACGAAGCATGAAGCGCTAACTTTTTTCATTTGAACATGTACCTACCCAATTTGTGAACTACTGAATATGGGTCAAAGGTGGAAGTCAACGAACGAGTGATGGACTAACAGTAGGACAGCACCAGTGCCGGATAGGCCATTTATTCCACTGGGCATTTCCCCCATGAGTTGGATCCCTTTGAGCCTGTTTTGAAAGCCCAGTGACACTTTTTGTGCCTCTGTCACTTTTCTCCAGCTCCCCAAGGGTAATTGCAGCAGGAATAGGGATGCTTCAGGACAGAGAGGAGAGGGAGGGCGGGAGAAAGGTAGAGAGAAAGTGATCAGAAATGGAGAGAGAGAATGGATAGATGGAAAGAGAGAGATTGTGTGAGGAGATGAAGGGAGCAGGGCTGGTTTGAGCATTTTTGTAAAAGCTGTTTTTGATTCCCAGTCCCAGCCCTGGATGGCACGCTGCAGAAATACAAATGATTAAATCTGCATTATTTTGCATTATATGTGGTTGAACCTGATTTTAAAATGATCAGAACGACAATGTACCTCATAGAGAGGAATCAATGTACTGCATGAAGCAGACTTCTGAGAAGGGGGAAAAGTCATAAACCATTAAAGTTGAACAGTCACTTGATTTTTTGCTTTCTTCCTATAATGTGTGCTGCAGGTGACTTGGTTTTCCTCTGGAGTGGGACTACATCATTGTGGTTGTGTACCAAAAAGGTGAAGCCTTTTATCAATGTCAGCCAAGCTCAGAAGTTGAGAGAGTGGACTCTGTGGGAATACTCGAAGTAAGTCATAGAATGCCCAAGTAGATTTCCTTCATTAGATACACTGCCATCACTAGATGAGTGACATTGTAAATGACAGTCTTTTCAATGTCACAGACAACAACATCAATTCACAGAAATTGTTGCAGTATAGAAAGTGACATCTTCCACCCCGTGCTCCCTAGTGGGGCACAAGGTGGGAAAGGCTGGAAAGGAGGAAATTTCACTTCTGCTCTGCACATCCGCCAGCCTGAAGGAGGAGAGGTCTCGCCTGCTTAAACCGCAGTTCAACCTTCTTGGGATCCGTACGCGGAGACAAGCTGTGATAGCTTGCTTTAAACCAGAGGACCCACAGCTAAACTGCAAGCTAAGCCTGTGACTCCTAGTGATGGACTATGATATGTTTGTGCATCCTCTGGCATAACTATCAATGATGCAGTATGTGCAGTGTCACAGGAGCCCGTGGTTAGGAGGGAACCTCTGGATTCCAATTATGTCTATTTTATTATTGCACAAAAGCGGTCTGGAGGCCCATTTTCCATGCTGACATTAGGACCCGTAGTACGCGTTCTACACCACTGTTGGCAACAGTATTTAGATTGATGAAAAAGGGTTATCCACGCAAACTTATTCGCAGAATTATCAAAAGGGCGTGGTATGGTCCGTGTGACACACTTCTCACACCTAAACCTAAGAAAACCAGTGACCATTTAGTCTGTGTCACCACTTTTTCACCCATTTCTAATCAGGTCAAAAAATGTATCCTGAAACACTGGTCAATACTCAGTGCTGGAGGGCTGGCTTGAATAAAATGGAGGATTGTACCTTCTTGGTCTGAATCAACCTGGAACCGCTCTAATTAATGAACCTTGATATATTGTTGATCTACAGAGGCAGTTCTCTGTCTTTGTCCCAGGCAGCATTTCAATTGCCTGCTCTATGCTTCAATCTTAATGTTTTGAAAACTTGATTTCTCAATTACTCTTCAGATGCCGCATACTGTCCAATAACTGTTAATTCCAAATACTTACTGTGGCAGTACCGATCATGTTTAGCATTATGTTGACATTTGTGTTCTAATATCCTTTTATTAATTTTCTCTTTTTAGAAATTTTTCTTCTTACTTCTTTATTCCTTATGGGTAGTGTTAGACCTGGCACCATTGGCATGGGTCTCCCCTCCATTTCTCGCTTTTTGTCTCCTCTGTGTTTGCTGGTATTAGATGCTCTGGGCGCTGTGCCATGGCCATTCCGTGCCACAGCACGAATGCTCCCTATGGTAAATTGACTGTATGAATTGATGTTCCCCTAATTGGCTCATTTGGTTTACCTGTTAGTCTCTAGTATCGTGCACCGTGCGTGCCCAGGGCTTGTAGACCGAATGCTGCTGGTGGGCCTGCAGCGCTGATTGCGCCCCCCCCTGAAGCAGCTTGTAAAGTGGAAAGTCGAATTTGGTATGCCTGAGCTCAGAATATTAACGTACATCTTTTACTGAGGGTTATTTCTATATTCTGTGTTCGAAAATACCACTTTGGGAAAGTGGGTATTTTCTTGCCTAAATCTTCCAGTGTGCTCTGCTGTTATGTGTATTGGCCGTCTGGTTTTGGAGGGACAGGGTAGGCTGAACCCGACCTGGGTCAAGTAGAGGAATCTGCAGCTGGAGTAGGGGGAGGGGTGACCCTTTGGTCTGAGCAGGGCTGGGCCTGGCAAGGTGAATGATGGCTCCAGCCCCCACTGTGCGTCTGATAGCAGACCCCCTCTTCCTCAAAGGCAGGATGCCGCCTCGTAAACAACGTGCCCCCAGGACCTCCCCGAACTGGTTCTGACTGGGTTCAGTGACTTGTGACTTTTGAGAGAACAAAGACTTGTGGGGTATAAAGATCTGTGCCGAAACCCCTACAGAGTGTGTTACTTCTGGATGCCAAGACGAACCTCTGTCAGTGTAACTAGAGGGAAAGGACTTTGAAACTTTCATCCATCTTGCTGAAGCAACTACCCAAGGGCCTGATTTGAGCTCGCCTCCTGCCGAAGTCTCAGGGACATTAGACTTCACCCATCAGCCATCTGGATTCCTATTTGAGGGGGATTCTACCCGCAGGTGAGGCCTCCGTTGAGAATTCCGGAGCCTCTGGTTCTACTGCGGGGAAACGCGGGCTGAACGTCGCTATCGCTATTGTGGGCCGCTGCAGCTGAGGAGCTGTGCCGCTGAGTGCCTGCATTTGCCATCCTATGAAAGTCGCTATCGCTATTGTGGGCCGCTGCAGCTGAGGAGCTGTGCCGCTGAGTGCCCGCATTTGCCATCCTACGAAACTCATCGCTATCGCTATTGTGGGCCGCTGCAGCTGAGGAGCTGTGCCGCTGAGTGCCCGCATTTGCCGTCCTCCGGAAATCGTCGCTATCACTATTGTGGGCCGCTGCAGCTGAGGAGCTGTGCCGCTGAGTGCCCGCATTTGCCATCCTACGGAAATCGTCGCTATCGCTATTGTGGGCCGCTGCAGCTGGGGAGCTGTGCTGCTGAGTGCCCGCATTTGCCATCCTTCGGAAAACATCGCTATCGCTATTGTGGGCCGCTGCAGCTGAGGAGCTGTGCCGCTGAGTGCCCGCATTTGCCATCCTACGGAAATCATCGCTATCGCTATTGTGGGCCGCTGCAGCTGAGGAGCTGTGCTGCTGAGTGCCCGCCTTTGCCATCCTACGGAAATCATCGCTATCGCTATTGTGGGCCGCGGCAGCTGAGGAGCTGTGCCGCTGAGTGCCCGCACTAGTCACCACTTCCAGGATCTTGTTACCCCCTGCGGGTACCGCTGGGTGCCCGCCTTTAAGCCCCGTCCCAGGATTATTGGGAGTGCACGCCGCGGACCGCTACAGCCGGGAGCTGTGCCCGATGCGAGTCCGCCTGTCATCACCGCGGCTTCCTTGTGAGGCTGCGTGCCGTGCCCCTTTACATCCCAGGTACATTGTGCATCACCAGGTCGCGTAGACCCCGGCCCGAACTAAGTCCGTTCCAGCCCCGTTTCGAATGCCTTTATTGCTTTTAAAGTGAATCTGTAATTGTGTGCATTGTGGTTCCTTGAGTGCTTTTTAGCCTCGTGTTCAGTCTATATAAAGATAACTATTTTTCTATAACTACTTGTGGTGTCCGTTTGTAGCGTCTCTCCTGTGTTATTGTGTATGGTCATAAATGCTTCACACACTGCCTCTGAGATAGGCCTGTCTGCTCGTGCTACGTTACCACAGGGTTGAGCAGGGGTTATCAAAGGGTGTAGCCCCCTTACTCTGACTTAGGAAGAAGGATCCCTATTTGGACCTCGGCGCCAGCCGTGGCCAACTAGAGATCCCCATTTCTAACATTGGCGGTCAGCGGTGAGGATCAGGACTTGCATTTGTGATCCACATACAATAACCAGTGTACGCTACTAGTGAGTGTAGGCCTAGGCACAACCATGTACGGGTTGATTTTGTTCTATTGTCAAATGTAATTGCCAGTTATGTCTACAACGGGTAGGCCAACGTCCAATGCTTCGGAGGATCTCATCTTTGAGGAAGAGAGGTTACAAATCTACACTGCCAAATAGCTAAAGTCTTTTTGCAAGCGATTCACAGTCCCTGTTGCGGGTCTCTCTAGGAAGGAGGAGTATCAGAAGGCCCTTAGGGCCTGGTCAGAAGCGAGAGAGTAAGCTAGGAATGAGGGAGAGAATGCTGGAGGGCAGCAGGATGACGAAGTGGATTTAGTGGGAGGTAAAGCACTTTCCAATCCAGGTACTAGTGTGTCCTCAAAGAGTCTGTCTCCAGAAGAGATGGAGGACAGGGAGAGAGATAGGAGGCATAGTTTGGAGATGGCCAAATTAGAAGGTCAGAAGTACCTAGAGAGTAAAAAGTTGGATATTGAGAATAACAGGTTGACATTTGAACTTGAGAAAATGAAACTGGAGCATGAAAGAATATTGAGGGAGCTGGAGATCAAGGCTAAGAGTTTAGAGATCTCCCCCTCTGGTGGCAGCATACCGTTAGTACCTACCGAGAGTAGAGTGTATATACCCAAGGATGTCAACAAGGATTTCCATAAGAGTGAGGATATTGGGCAATGGTTTGCCGCATATGAGATAGCCATGGTGTCCCACCGGGTCCCTGAGAAGGATTGGGGAGCGGGGTTGTGGGGACGTTTTGTGAGTGATGGGAGGGATACACTGTTGGATCTGCCTGCAGAGAGCAGGATGGTGTATGCCCATATGAAAGAGGCCTTGATGACGCGATATGGTTTGACCCCAGAAATGTACAGGCAGAGATTTAGAACCTGTAAGAAGTTAGAGGGTACCACTTGGGTCGAATATGTGTCTTTTTTTTGCAGAGCAATGGATCACTGGGTGAAGGGTAGCAAAGTGGAAACTTTTGAGCAACTGTATGATTTGTTCGCATGGGAGCATTTATCTAGTAACTGTTTTCCAGAGCTATGCCAGCACCTTGTTGATAGCAAGCTAACTAACCCTAGGAAGCTTGCTGAGGAGGCGGACCGCTGGGTGAGCACCCAGGTTCGCAAGGGTCCTGTGGGAGACTTCGACAAAGGTGGGCAGGGTCCCCAGCAGAGAAGTGGGGGGGACAGGGGTAAACCGAGGGAGTTCCAGAGAGGGCCCCAAAGTAATTCCCAAGGGAACCAAGGAGTGGTGTCCCAGTCTCCCCCTGAGAAGAAGCCAGTGCCCCCGACAGGTAGGCCTGTTCATAGGGGGCCCCTTACTTGTTTTAAATGTGGTCAAGTGGGCCACCGGTATTATGATCCCCAGTGTCCCCAGAGGGACCTCAATGCCCCGCCCCGCGCACCACCCCGCCAGCTTGCTAGTGTAGCCCTGGGAGGGGAGGAGATGGGTGCCCATGGTGGGTGGGATCCCGTGGAATTGACCCTTGTCTCACTAGGAGACTTTGAGAAGGTCTCTAACCCCACGCTGCCTGATAACACTAAGAACTTCAGGCAGTGGGTGACCATCAATGGCCATAGGGTGGAGGCTCTGAGGGACACCGGAGCTAGTGTGACTGCTGTCAGCTCCTGGTTGGTGTCCAAAGAGCAGGTTGTCCCCCATGCATTCTGCCCAGTAGTGTCAGCAGACAACACTGATAGCCAGTGTGAGGTGGCTCAGGTTCCATTTGAGTGGGGGGGGTCTCAGGAACTCTTCAAGTAGCTCTGAGGCCAGCCATGCCGGTAGACTGTCTGTTGGGCAACGATTTAGAAAACTCCCCGTGGGCTACGGTGGAGAGGAAAGCTCACTTGGAAATGTTGGGTCTGCCTGAGTGGGCTTGTGCGATCACTCGGTCCATGGCAGCCAGTAAGGATGTTCAGAAGGACCTGGAGCCTGAAAGTATGGCCCAGGCCCCTGCCTTACAGAGAAGGGGTAGGGGGTGTGGGAAACCAGCCCCCATAGTTCCCACGGTCCAGGAAGGAGCAGACCTTGAGGGGGATGCCCTGGAGCCTACAGGGGAACAGGTAGCCGAACTGGGGGACCTGCCTGAGCTGACCCATTGGCAGCAGGAAGGAGGGCCCACCAGGGAGGATTTTTGTGAACAGCAGAAAACGTGCCCTTCTCTCGAGGGGCTGCGGCGACAGGCTGCAGCCCAGGCGGCAGGTGATCAGTCAGGGTCACATCTGATCTATTGGGAGAATGACCTCCTTTACAGCAAGCCTAAGGTTGCTGAGCCTGGGTCAGCCCGTGTGCTGGTGGTACCCCAGTGCTTCAGAGCCTTCCTACTGGGGCTGGCTCATGACGTGCCATTGGCAGGACATCTGGGGCAGACCAAGACCTTCGAGAGGCTGGTCACCCACTTTTTTTGGCCCCAGATGCGCAGGAGCTCAGATGCTCACTGCAGGACATGTGAGACTTGCCAGCCAAGTGGGAAGAGTGGGGGGAAGATCAAAGCCCCACTCCAGCCCTTTCCAGTTGTCAGTACCCCGTTCGAGCGAGTGGGCATTGACAGCCATGGGCAACAGGTTCATCCTGGTCTTGGTGGACCATGCCACCCGGTACCCTGAAGCCATCCCACTCCGGACAGTGACAGCCCCCGTGGTGGGATGTGCACTGATGGGGATTTTCTCCCGTGTGGGGTTCCCCAGAGAGGTGGTGTCTGATAGGGGTACTAACTTCATTTCCAAATATATGAAGTCTCTGTGGGAGGAGTGTGGGGTAACCTATAAGTTTACCACCCCTTACCACCCCCAAGGGCATGGGCTGGTTGAGAGATTCAACCGGACCCTCAAAGGCATGATTATGGGCCTAGAAGAGACCATGAGGCGTAAGTGGGACGTCCTCTTGCCATGCCTGTTGTTTGCTTACCGTGAGGTGCCACAGAAGTCCCTAGGGTTCAGCCCCTTTGAACTCCTCTATGGTCACCCGGTAAGAGGGCCTCTGAGTCTGGTCAAGGAAGGCTGGGAGCAATCTCCCAGGAAACCTCCCCAGGATGTGGTTAGTTACATGCTGGCCTTCAGGAACCAGACTCGGCGTTTCAGAAAGCTTGCTGAGGCAAATCTGGAAGCCAGCCAGGAAGAGATGAAACGTTGGCACGATCAGAATGCCACTCTGATTGAGTTTCAGCCTGGTCAAAAGGTTTGGGTCATGGCCCCAGTGAAGCCTTGTGCGCTCCAAGATAGGTGGACCGGACCATTTGAGGTGGTGGAGCGAAAGAGTCCCGTTACCTACTTGGTGGACTTGCGGTCTCCCCGGAACCCCTTGCGGGTCCTGCATGTCAACCGCCTGAAGCCCCACTTTGAGAGGTCCGAAGTGGGCATGCTCCTGGCCACAGATGCTAGGATGGAGGAGGAGAGTGAGCCTCTTCCTGACCTCCTGTGTGCAAATGAGCAAGACGGGTCAGTGGAGGGTGTGGTCCTCTCCGCCACACTGACCCCTGAGCAACAGAGTGATTGTCGCCAACTGTTGGGACAATTCAGTGATCTGTTCTCCCTGGTGCCTAGTGTCACTGATTGGTGTTTCCACGAAGTGGACACTGGGGACAGTCCTCCTGTTAAGCACAAGGCTTACCGAGTGACTGACCGGGTTAGGGAATCCATTAAGGAAGAGGTTTCCAAAATGTTTGCTTTAGGGGTGATTGAGTCCTCTAGCAGCCCTTGGTCCAGCCCAGTGGTCTTGGTACCAAAAGCTGCCGCGCCTGGTGCCACCCCAGAACTTTGGTTCTGCGTGGACTACCGAGGTCTCAATTCAGTCACAAAGACTGACGCGCACCCCATCCCCAGAGCTGATGAGCTCATAGATCGGCTAGGGGCTGCACGGTACCTCAGCATGTTTGATTTGACATCTGGCTATTGGCAGATCGCCTTAACTGATGGGGCAAAGGAGAGGTCCACATTCTCCACACCAGATGGGCACTACCAGTTCAGGGTGATGCCCTTTGGGATGAAGAATGCTCCTGCCACCTTTCAGAGGTTGGTCAACAGGGTGTTGGAGGGGCTGGAAGATTTCAGTGCCGCCTACCTGGATGACATTGCAGTGTTTAGTTCCTCATGGGAGGACCACCTGCGCCACCTCTGGGAAGTGTTGATGGCACTGCGAAGGGCAGGCCTCACAATCAAGGCAAGTAAGTGCCAGATTGGGCAGGGTTCTGTGGTGTACTTGGGACACCAGGTGGGGAGCGGCCAGGTGGCGCCCCTACAGCCCAAGATTGAAACCATCCTGGCTTGGGAGCCCCCCAAGACCCAGACACAGGTGAGAGCCTTTTTAGGACTCACGGGTTATTACAGGAGGTTTGTCAAGGGGTATGGCAACATTGTTGCACCCTTGACTGAGCTGACTTCTAAGAAGCAGCCCAAGATGTTGAACTGGACTGACACCTGTCAGAACGCTTTTGACGCCCTGAAGACTGCCATGTGCACAGCACCTGTACTTCAGGCACCCAAATTTTCAAAAGAATTTGTTGTCCAGACAGACGCTTCTGAGCATGGTGTGGTGGCCATTCTGTCACAGATCAATGAGGAGGGCCTAGACCAACCTGTAGCCTTCATTAGTAGGAGGTTACTCCCATGGGAACAGAGGTGGAGTGCAATTGAGCGTGAGGCATTTGCTGTGGTCTGGGCACTGAAGAAGCTGAGGCCATACTTGTTTGGGACTCACTTCCGGATTCAGACAGACCACAGGCCCCTCAGATGGTTGATGCAGATGAGGGAGAGAATCCAAAGTTGTTGGGGTGGTCCATTTCCCTACAGGGTATGGACTTTACGGTGGAACACCGCCCTGGTACAGAGCACGCCAATGCTGATGGTCTGTCCAGATTTTTCCGCCTTAGTGATGAGAACTCCCAAGTGGGTGGGTAGTTCTCCCCACATTTCAGCTGGAGGGGACACGTGTTAGACCTGGCACCATTGGCGTGGGTCTCCCCTCCATTTCTCGCTTTTTGTCTCCTCTGTGTCTGCTGGTATTAGATGCTCTGGGCGCTGTGCCACGGCCATTCCGTGCCACAGCGTGAATGCTCCCTATGGTAAATTGACTGTATGAATTGATGTTCCCCAAATTGGCTCATTTGGTTTACCTGTTAGTCTCTAGTATCGTGCACCGTGCGTGCCCAGGGCTGGTAGACCGAATGCTGCTGGTGGGCCTGCAGCGCTGATTGCGCCACCCACGGAAGCAGCTTGTAAAGTGGAAAGTCGAATTTGGTATGCCTGAGCTCAGAATATTAACGTACATCTTTTAGTGAGGGTTATTTCTATATTGTGTGTTCGAAAATACCACTTTGGGAAAGTGGGTATTTTCTTGCCTAAATCTTCCAGTGTGCTCTGCTGTTATGTGTATTGGCTGTCTGGTTTTGGAGGGACAGGGTAGGCTGAACCCGACCTGGGTCGAGTAGAGGAATCTGCAGCTGGAGTATGGGGAGGGGTGACACTTTGGTCTGAGCAGGGCTGGGCCTGGCAAGGTGAATGATGGCTCCAGCCCCCACTGTGCGTCTGATAGCAGACCCCTCTTCCTCAAAGGCAGGATGCCGCCTCGTAAACAACGTGCCCCCAGGACCTCCCGAACTGGTTCTGACTGGGTTCAGTGACTTGTGACTTTTGAGAGAACAAAGACTTGTGGGGTATAAAGATCTGTGCCGAAACCCCTACAGAGTGTGTTACTTCTGGATGCCAAGACGAACCTCTGTCCGTGTAACTAGAGGGAAAGGACTTTGAAACTTTCATCCATCTTGCTGAAGCAACTACCCAAGGGCCTGATTTGAGCTCGCCTCCTGCCGAAGTCTCAGGGACATTAGACTTCACCCATCAGCCGTCTGGATTCCTATTTGAGGGGGATTCTACCCGCAGGTGAGGCCTCCGTTGAGAATTCCGGAGCCTCTGGTTCTACTGCGGGGAAACGCGGGCTTAATGTCGCTATCGCTATTGTGGGCCGCTGCAGCTGAGGAGCTGTGCCGCTGAGTGCCCGCATTTGCTATCCTATGAAAGTCGCTATCGCTATTGTGGGGCGCTGCAGCTCAGGAGCTATGCCGCTGAGTGCCCGCATTTGCCATCCTACGAAACTCATCGCTATCGCTATTGTGGGCCGCTGCAGCTGAGGAGCTGTGCCGCTGAGTGCCCGCATTTGCCATCCTCCGGAAATCATCGATATCACTATTGTGGGCCGCTGCAGCTGAGGAGCTGTGCCGCTGAGTGCCCGCATTTGCCATTCTACGGAAATCGTCGCTATCGCTATTGTGGGCCGCTGCAGCTGGGGAGCTGTGCCGCTGAATGCCTGCATTTGCCATCCTTCGGAAATCATCGCTATCGCTATTGTGGGCCGCTGCAGCTAAGGAGCTGTGCCGCTGAGTGCCCGCATTTGCCATCCTACGGAAACCATCGCTATCGCTATTATGGGCCGCTGCAGCTGAGGAGCTGTGACGCTGAGTGGCCGCACTAGTCACCACTTCCAGGATCTTGTTACCCCCTGCGGGTACCGCCTTTAAGCCCCGTCCCAGGATTATCGGGAGTGCACGCCGCGGACCGCTACAGCCGGGAGCTGTGGCCGCTGCAAGTCCGCCTGTCATCACCGCGGCTTCCTTGTGAGGCTGCGTGCCATGCCCCTTTACATCCCAGGTACATTGTGCATAACCGGGTCGCGTAGACCCCGGCCCCAAACTAAGTCCGTTCCACCCCCATTTCGAATGCCTTTATTGCTTTTAAAGTGAATCTGTAATTGTGTGCGTTGTGGTTCCTTGAGTGCTTTTTAGCCTCGTGTTCAGTCTATATAAAGATAACTATTTTTCTATAACTACTTGTGGTGTCCATTTGTAGCGTCTCTCCTGTGTTATTGTGTATGGTCATAAATGCTTCACACACTGCCTCTGAGATAGGCCTGTCTGCTCGTGCTACGTTACCACAGGGTTGAGCAGGGGTTATCAAAGGGTGAAGCCCCCTTACTATGACTTAGGAAGAAGGATCCCTATTTGGACCTCAGCGCCAGCCGCGGCCAACTAGAGATCCCCATTTCTGAATGGAGAGAGAGAATGGATAGATGGAAAGAGAGAGATTGTGTGAGGAGATGAAGGGAGCAGGGCTGGTTTGAGCATTTTTGTAAAAGCTGTTTTTGATTCCCAGTCCCAGCCCTGGATGGCACGCTGCAGAAATACAAATTATTAAATCTGCATTATTTTGCATTATATGTGGTTGAACCTGATTGTAAAATGATCAGAACGACAATGTACCTCATAGAGAGGAATCAATGTACTGCATGAAGCAGACTTCTGAAAAGGGGGAAAAGTCATAAACCATTGAAGTTGAACAGTCACTTGATGTTTTGCTTTCTTCCTATAATGTGTGCTGCAGGTGACTTGTTTTTCCTCTGGAGTGGGACTACACCATTGTGGTTGTGTACCAAAAAGGTAAAGCCTTTTATCAATGTCAGCCAAGCTCAGAAGTTGAGAGAGTGGACTCTGTGGGAATACTCGAAGTAAGTCATAGAATGCGCAAGTAGATTTCCTTCGTTAGATACACTGCCATCACTAGATGAGTGACATTGTAAATGACAGTCTTTTCAATGTCACAGACAACAACATCAATTCACAGAAATTGTTGCAATATAGAAAGTGACATCTTCCACCCTGTGCTCCCTAGTGGGGCACAAGGTGGGAAAGGCTGGAAAGGAGGAAATTTCACTTCTGATCTGCACATGCGCCAGCCTGAAGGAGGAGAGGTCTCGCCTGCTTAAACCGCAGTTCAACCTTCTTGGGATCCGTACGCGGAGACAAGCTGTGATAGCTTGCTTTAAACCAGAGGACCCACAGCTAAACTGCAAGCTAAGCCTGTGACTCCTAGTGATGGACTATGATATGTTTGTGCATCCTCTGGCATAACTATCAATTATGCAGTATGTGCAGTGTCACAGGAGCCCGTGGTTAGGAGGGAACCTCTGGATTCCAATTATGTCTATTTTATTATTGCACAAAAGCGGTCTGGAGGCCCATTTTCCATGCTGACATTAGGACCCGTAGTACGCGTTCTACTCCACTGTTGGCAACAGTATTTAGATTGATGAAAAAGGGTTATCCACGCAAACTTATTCGCAGAATTATCAAAAGGGCGTGGTATGGACCACACCTCTCACACCTAAACCTAAGAAAACCAGTGACCATTTAGTCTGTGTCACCACTTTTTCACCCATTTCTAATCAGGTCAAAAAATGTATCCTGAAACACTGGTCAATACTCAGTGCTGGAGGGCTGGCTTGAATAAAATGGAGGATTGGACCTTCTTGGTCTGAATCAACCTGGAACCGCTCTAATTAATGAACCTTGATATATTGTTGATCTACAGAGGCAGTTCTCTGTCTTTGTCCCAGGCAGCATTTCAATTGCCTGCTCTATGCTTCAATCTTAATGTTTTGAAAACTTGATTTCTCAATTACTCTTCAGATGCCGCATACTGTCCAATAACTGTTGATTCCAAATACTTACTGTAGCAGTACCGATCATGTTTAGCCTTATGTTGACATTTGTGTTCTAATATCCTTTTATTAATTTTCTCTTTTTAGAAATTTTTCTTCTTACTTCTTTATTCCTTTTGGGTAGTATATATTTTTCATATGTTTCTTTCATGTAAAATATATAATTGTTTTACCATTTAAGTATGCACTGTGGATCCATTACAGCATGGCTGCCTAACTCTACCTATCCTTTTCCTTACTTACTTAGCGCCCTTAGCGCTCTAGCTCTCTCAAATACGTCACTCTAACTGCTCATGCCCACGTGCACGTCCTTACGTCCTGCGTACACACTCATCTAGCGTCCTCGCACTCCTCCATCACTGCAACACCGATTGTGGACCGTCCCGTGGTTTGCAGCCGACATTCTTGAACCGGCTTCCACGATAAGTCTTGGCTACATCCGGTATTCTCTGCCTTGCTGCCATTGGCCCCATTGTTTTCTGGTTTAACAAACCCCTTTTACTTTGACCCTCAAACAAGCTTAACTCACCGCACCGGAACTATCAGGTATTCTCGGTGCATGCCCTATTCACTCTGCATGGTGCCCGGCGCTGGCACACAAATTGCCCCACCATTAATTCTGGCTCAGGCCACCAGTTCGATTCAACATTGATATACATCTCTGACACGTGGGTCCCCCTTCTTCATTATCAGGTTAACATTATGCACATTTTTTATGACTGGCATGCAACTTCAGCTCTATGCATTGTCCCCTCCTAATTTTTTAATTTTATTTTTTCCTTGGTTGCAGAGGCTGATCTGACGTGACCTCATGGAGGGTATTGACGGAATTCCTTCCCCTCCTCCGGGTCAGTTGTCATGTTTCCTTATCCCGCACTAACTGTGACTGTTAATTCACTCACCATGACCTGAATCATCATCCATGCCACTCTTGCTTACCTCACGGATACTGAGCATGATTATTATTATTTAAACTTCTTCTACTTTTTTAAATCACCATAGGCACTTACCAGCATGCCAGCACTGTGTCTGTACTATCTGCATGATGCGACTGATCACATAAAACAATTCTTAATTGTAAATACTTTTCCTTTTCTTTTCTCTCCCCCGCTCTCCTACCTTCTCCAGCAGACACCTATCTCAGGCACTATTAGATATGTCCTGAGGATGATCCCATTATGTCTATGGGGATCAAAACGCCGTCGACTTCAGCACCTTGACGCAAAATTTCTTATATTTCATTTTGAATATGTGCAATGGTGCAACTTATATTTTTATGGTCTATATGCTGATTGTCTCTTGACCACAGGTTATTTTGCCTGAGTTGATTATTCCTTCTCTTTTGTTCTTACACACTGTCCCACTTTCTATGGTTCTTTTTATCCTTGATGTAAATAAACCACATTTCCCAGTTGGGTTGCCTAGAATATAGAATCATTGTTTTTTGTGTTTATTCTTGCTCCTAATTTATGTTACGATAGACCACTGTTTGTATAAAAAATACTTGTACCTGAGGTCCCTTCTAGACTAATTGGGTTCCCTTGTTCTTTGAAAATGTATCCCAAATATTTCCAAGCATGAAACTAACTCCTTTTTGGGTGTGCTCTCGGAAGGTGGTGGGAATGGGGGAGAGGATCTGTGGCATCTGACCAAACATTTTCCAGAGCAATCTAATGCCACAATCACTCTCCCCTAGTCAAACTACAAGGAAAAGGCCTTTCTATTCCTGGATTAAATTAGATATATATAAAGGAAATGAAATGTTGACCGCACCACACTATTATGCAGCTTCCCTTTCTTCCGGGTCTATCCATTACTCCCCAACAAAATATCATTTGGGATAGAGTGTATGAACTGTTAATCCTCCACCTTATGGTTTGCCCAACATACCAAGACCCCTTCATCTCCTCCACTACATCGTCTGGCATTATATTGTCAAAGGTAAATTGTATAAAATGGGTTATTGATATGGTGTATTCAATTAACATTGGGGAAAACAGAATAAAAAAAATGTGGGTGCCCGACCAAGACATTGTAATGTTAGGCAATGTAGTAGAGGGTATGCAGTGGTAGGTAATGGTAATGTAGTGGCAAGATATGTAGTAACATACAACCATTTGGCCCATTCTTGTTACAGAACATGACTTCCTCGAATCATACACAAAATTTTTTCTTCTTTCCCAATGTCTCATTAATTGTCATGAAAAAACCTTTGAAAGAGTTGTATAAAGTGGGATTAAAATTCTATTGAAAAACCAAGTTCCTGAGGTGGTTGAAACAGGGCAGAATATTTGCAAGAAGGTGCACAGCAACAAGTGTGAAAGCAGGAAACCTGGACAAGCCAAGCTAAGCAACCAGTTTGACAAATAAAATAAACAGGAAATTATGGGAATAAAGCCATTGTAACAGGGGAGATGAATGAGTAGACAAATTCCACCACCCATGGGACATGGAATCTATGATATACACAGGGTTATGATATAAAACACTTAAAGAATGTCCAGAGCACCACCACAATTGCAATGAAAAGGTCCGTCACTCTAACGGGTCCATTCGAGTAGAGTCAGCTTCAATCAGAAAAAGGTACATATAACCAGGTTGTTGGTTCCATTTGTTTTTATTCCATATAAAGCTCAATGACAGCTGACACATGTTTCGACGCACTCGACAACTTTTTCAAGGCTTCACAAAATGAATCAAAAACGAGTCATCCAACAAGAATTTACAGTGTATTCTCAAGTTGGCCCCTGGAGCCCCGGGGACTAAAGAGAGGGTAATCTCTAAATAAAAATATCAGGTCAACGTATCGAGTATGGGCTGTATCAAATATAGGTAACCGGGACCCTGATAAGTTCGGAACACTAAGTATAGCCAAAGTTGCCCGCTCTAGGTAATGCGTTATATGTACCTTTTTCTGATTGAAGCTGACTCTACTTGAATGGACCCATTAGAGTGATGGACCTTTTCATTGCGATTGTGGTGGTGCTCTGGACATTCTTTAAACATTTTGTGTAGATTGGTTTTCCCTCTATACTTGACACTATTTGGATGACGTAGTGTCTTCATCTTCATTGAGCACACCTGCCCGTGCTTGTGTTATTTATAGTTTCCTGAAACTGTGTATGTGCCAGCACTGTTCTAGGCCATTGTCATCCTTGTGCTTGCTCAATGATATAAAACACCATTACCCCTTCAAATCTACTTATATCATGATTTTTTGCAGTACAGAGAGACTACACTAAGTTCCCAGCATTACCATATTCCCACCCAACTCCTGGTGCTCTTTCAGAGATGTCAGTGTTATGAATGTCTGCTTATGGACTGTCACCACTTTACTATGTAGCACATTTCACTTATATTCACTAAAAACCAAAGGTTACAAGGGTGTTATAATAGTTATAGGTACAAAGCTTGATCTTGATATTTTGTCCACTTGGGCATTCATTGATAGCTTGGAGTCCATGGTCATTCGGAGGTTTCTTACTTTCTTTGATACTTTAGGCGGTGTCCCTAGATCATCAGGCCATGCGGCGAGTGGGTCATAATTTTTCCAATCGCCACACGTGAGTATTTCTGTTTTGGAAGTATTTAATTTGAGATTGCTCCATGTCATCCATTGATCCACAGCTCTGAGACAACTGAAAATTGGTGAGCTTCCAATGTCTTTGGGGCATTCCAGTTGAAGGAGTATTTGTGTGTCGTCTGCATAGTTATAGCACATGAGGTGAAATTGATTGATCAGTGCCGGTAATTACTTCATTTAGATGTTGAAAAGCATGGGTGAGATGATAGAAGCTTGAGGGACCCCTGCTTTTGTGAAGTACGGTTTTGGAAGAGAAAGTGGGGTATGGATGACATTAGTTCTGTTGTGAAGGTAGGATGTGATCCATTCTAGAGCAGTCCCCTCTATGCCGGCTTCGTAGAGTCTTTGTATCAGAGTGTCATGGTCAACCGTGTCAAAGGCAGCTGAGAGGTCCAAGAGAAGTAGTGCATCAACCCCGTTGCGGTCAACTGTGTTCTTATGGTCATCCCAGATGGCAATGAGGGCAAATACTGTGCCTCTTCCTGGACGGAACCCCCTTTGGAAGCCTGAAAGTATAGGAATTATCTTCAATGAATTGTGACATCTGGGCGAATGCTGCTCTTTCTATCAAATTGCCCAGGAAAGGTCCATTTGTAATCGGTCTGTAGTTGCCGGGGTTCAGCGGGTCCAGGTTTGTTTTCTTTTGTAATGGGCGTATATATGACTTTGTTACTTCTTCTGGAAATATTCCTGTAGTTAAGGAATTGTTGATGATTCTTCTAACTGGTGTGGCAGCAGAGGTTATTAGAAGTATTCTCTTGAAGGTTTGTGGTGGACAGGGGTAAGAAGAATTATGATGCTAAGCATGGAGTATTTATTTGAAAAGTTTTATAAAGCGCGAACAAGACCCAAACGGGTATCAGAGCGCTGTACAAAGAGGAAAGCTGACGTATAAGTACAGAGACAATATAAATACATTTACAAAAAAGGGTAATATGAGAGGAACCGGAAGCAAAAAGTAAATGAGGGTGCTAGGGGAAGAGTAGGTAGCAAGTGAACAAACAGGTAACAGCCAACCTAGATGAGGCCAAGCAGTTTCATCATCAACTTACTTCAAAGACAAACGAAATAAGTTTAAACCCCAGTAGAAATGATTGTCAAGCAGTTTCATCATCGACTTACTTCAAAGACAAACGAAATAAGTTTAAACCCCCAGTAGAAATGATTGTCAAGCACAAGTTTCAAACATAAAGTGAAGGTAAATTGTTAAGCATGCAATAAAACACCCAAGCACACCCCATAAGGCAACATGAGAGGAACCTGAGGCATAAAATAAATGAGGACGCTAGGGGAAGAGTAGGTAGAATGAACAAACAATAAACAGCCCACCCAGATGAGGCCGAACAGTTTCATCATCGCCTTACTTTAAAGACAGCTGAGATACGTTTTAAACCCCAAGTGAGAATGATTGTCAAGCACGAGTTACAAACAAAGAAAAGTCAATTGTCAAGCATACATTTCAACACAACAAAGTAAAAATGCTTGTCGAGAATGCAAGGTAATTGACTAGCAAATGACATGGAGGCTATTGTTGATGCAGTTCTTCCAATAGTAGCCATTTGACCTGTTTTTGAATGAGGCAGGCGAAGGGTTGGCTCTGATCTCTGTTGGTAGGGCATTCCAAATTCTTGGAGCCAGCCCTGAGAAGGTACGATTGTAGGTTCTTTTTTATTGAATTTCGGTGGTTTCAGTAGTAGGGTATTGGAGCTTCTTAGGTTTCTTCTGGATCCGGAGAGCTCAAGTTTTTTGCCAGGTAAACGGGGCTATTGAAATGTATAGCTTTATGTGCCAGGCAGGCTATCTTGAAGCGGATCCTAGCTTCAATGGGGAGCCAGTTAAGCTGGATTAAGTCAGGTGTGATATGATCATGCTTTCTTGAGCCTGTGATTAGTCTGGCAGAGGCGTTCAGAGTAGCTCTTAGCGGCGCTAACCTAGATTTAGGAAGACCAGCTAGGGTTACCAAGCCATATTCTACTCGTGATATAACTAAGGATTGGACTGCTGATTTCATGTCTTCGGGGGTAGGAACGGTTTGATTTTCCTAAGAGTGTTGAGCTGATGGTTGGCACTCTTAATGGTTGCACTGATGTGACCTTGCATGTTTAGAAATTAGTCTAGGGTGACCCCTAAAGAGCAGACGGAGTCCACCAAATGCGGGGTGCAGTTGAGTGCTGAGATTTTTTTGATCCAGTATGTGATGTGAAATTGGTGGTAGGACAATGGGTGCCAGTGACATCTGTTAAAAAATTGCTAAGGGAAAAGACAAGCTCAGAAATCCCAAGCAAATTGTGAAGGTGATAAATAATACTGTAGAACTGGACGATGGCAGTATTTGTCATATGGGTCGCTTGGCAATAGTCAGGCGTAATGAGGACAGTATGGAAGAAGTTGGATACAGTGAAAGTGACTGGAGTGACAAATACTGGTGGGTGAATACGGATTCAACGAGAGCGCATGAAGAAGTTGTGAGTGAAGAAGCAAAAGGTGATAATAACATTCTTGTGAGAAGACTCAGAGTGAGAATATGAGTGAGTCCTAATGGCGATCAAAAAGGTCATGAAAATGAGAATGTGAATGACGGCAGCTAGAATGGTCTGGACAAGTACTTTTGGTAGGAGTATTAAGCAACCTAGAAATTTAGAGGACTGTGTGTGTAGTACATCATGTATCCTTTAAGTATAGAATGTTATACAATAGTTTTTTAAGTACAGCATGTATCATTAAAGTATATATTGTTATATTATATATTTTTTAGATGATCTGCGTAATTGCGCAAAATTGTAATTGTCCTTGTCAATTGTTATGATGGGCCGCTCTAGGTTTTTTTTTTGTTTAATGTTCATCAGAGGGAAGGAATGTGTTGTAATGGATATTACCAGTGGTGGCGTGGTGGTCCAGCCACTGCCGCACCGGCGGTCCGACCGTCCCATTACGACTTGGGCGATCGGACTGTCATCGGACCGCCGACGTTGACAGGGAACCGCTGTTCCCTGGTGTGACGGTCTTGATGCCACAATATGCTTGGCAGGACTGCAACAATCCTGCTAAGCATATTACGAGTCTCCTTTCCACCACGGTTTTCATGGCGGTGCTCAACTGCCATGAAAACCGCAGTGGAGAGAAAACAAAGCCTCACACCATGTGGATGCACACAAGAAGGCACAACATGTGCCCCCCTGTGTGCATGCATCCCAGTTTCTGCACGGCATGGACATTACAGTCCATGCTGTGCAGGAACATTGTGTGGCATTCCCATTGCTGTGCCTTTTTCACCCACACCGTCGAAACTCGTAATCAGGCCCTAAATGTTTTCATTGTCTCATGTTTTGTGTGTATGTACACTGGGATTGTCTACATTCTCACTTTGCATATGTCATTTAATTTGATATATGCGATATATGTATTGTGGGCAGAGTATTGAAAAAACAAAAAATGTAAGTTCAAGAAAATTGGTGCAGTGGATACAAATTCTTGGTATATGACAATGAATATATAAAACCAGAATTGTCTTTGTGCAATGTGTGGGTTTTTGGATGATCTTTTTAAGACTTCCTGTTTTGATTTATCCCTGTAAAATAGGCATTGCATTTGGTTTCAGGAGACTTAAATTAGAGGTCTCTAATTAATAGGAGACTCCCCTTTTACCAAAGGGATCATTTTGTGACCCTTCTATACTGACGTTGATTGTTCAACATTCCACAATTCGTCTTTAAGAATTGTGTTACCCGAGAGAACTCTCTGTAGCTTATAGATTGTATACCTAGGCTCTGAGGGACACAGGGCAACCCCATTATCTTTAATGGCTGAATGAAAGCCATACACTCAGATTTTTGGATGCAGCCAGCTCCACCGGAAAAGAACGTGCCTTTCTTTCACTAAGCATCATACAATATTTTGTAATCCGAGTTTCCCTCCAGGGATATGAGTCTGACATACATTATCAATGTGACATAATTATTGAACATTATGGTTTCAATATCAAGGCAGTGTGCAACCTTTCTATAATTGACCCCTATTGCTTAAGTTCTGTACCTTGGAGTTGCTTCCAATTGTGAAGAACATTAATATAACACATAGAGCTGTTTCGGAGGACTTGCAATTTAATCTATGTGTGAAATGGTTAATATCAAAAAGGAGCCAGCTGTGTAAACTGTATGAGAGGGGAAAGGACCTTTCAGAATTAATTAATGACTTTTAACCTCTTTTTGATGACCAGACGTTTTCACATACCACCTTTTTATACTTGAACCATTGACATTAGGAGGACTGGCTTCAAGCAATTGCTCTCATTCTCATCTCTTCACAAATCTTGAGATCTCCCAAAAGTGGATAAGCCACTGTGGAATTGGTTATATGACCAAACATTTCAAATGGGTAGTGTGCTACAAATGCATGAATGAGGCTAGCGACTGCATCAGCCCCAATGACCTTAAAAAAGGGGTCATTCATTTATTCATGTTTTCCTCTACATATTAAGAAAGTCGTGTTTTATATTCATGCAACATTTCATTCAAATTTTGCTTGATCTACATTAGCAATTTCAAATGTAACTATTTTTCTAAAAAATGAATTGTTTGCATTTTGGCTTTCATTGTTGTCCTAAACAACTCAGGCACTTGGGAGTATATTTAAACCATAGGAAAAAAAATGCCAGATTAAACATATGTTTAATGTCGGGCAACATTAAAGTGTTTGAGCAGAGCAGGCATCTACAACGAGTAGCTTTTGAAGTACTTGTAGCTCTCCACCTATCTGTAAGTACTATGTGCAGACCAGCCTACTAAATTAGAAGCTTTTGCTTGGTTGAATTAATAAATGTGTTCCAAAACTGAAAAACGAGCTCATAACTTGATATTTGGAGAAAAATGGCTGGATTCTCAAACTATATTTAATATATTTAAAGCTGATATCTGAATGATAAATCATGAGGCGTAGGGGAGACATTACTAATAGTATTGCCTCTGTGCCAGGGGCATTGCAGCTATGGCTATCATGTATTAACCATGAAGAGGCATTCCAAACTGATAAAGCCTTTTTCCCATTATCGCAGGTAGCCCTGACTGATGCACTGTGGTGATCACTGCTGCTAATCTTGCATGGGGTGGCCACTATCGTAATCTTGTCTGACTTGATCACTATTACCACACTAACATTCCTCCTCCTATCTACCTCTCTCTCCCCTCCTCCTGTTCAATCTTGGATGGATCAGCTGAATTTACTCAACAATAAACCCATCATTGTCGACAGCGCTAAATCCCTGGGTGTCATACTTGACAAAACACTCAACCTAATCTCCCACATCAACTCTATTGCTAAGAATGCGCGTTACCAGCTGCGCCTTCTCTGGGGGATTCAACGGTTCTTCCCGGAGCAAGACCTAAAAACCTTGGTCCAATCGCTGGTTCTCACTAGACTGGATTATTGCAATTCTCTTCTGACTGGCCTTCGCAAATCCCACCTCTCCCCTCTCAAATCCATCCTCCATTCAGGAGCTCGCTTTATTTTGGGGTCCAAACGAAGTGACCACATCACTCCTATCCTGTCTTCTCTTCGATGGCTTCCCATCGAGGCAAGATCTATTTACAAAACTGCCTGCATCACCCACAAAGCCTTGCACACTTCCTCCCCTCGTTACCTGGCGAATAAACTGAAAATTTCTGGAGGCTCTAGACCTTCTCGGAATGCGGAAAAGTTTCTGCTTGAGCCCCCCTCCTTCAAAAGGGAAAGATCGATGGCTCAATCCTTCTCAGGTAATGCGGTGAGAATCTGGAACTCGCTTCCTCCACTGCTCCGTGCCACCTCCTCTACCCGGATCTTCAAAGCCGATCTCAAATCTCTTCTCTTCCAAAGACACTTTCAGAACTAATACACTAATTTTCTGGCCCCTCAAGGAAGTTCGTCCATCATTGTAAATTTGTAATATTTTCTTGTACATTCCTCATCCTAGCTTGCTGTGTTTGATATTGTGTTTTTGCCTATGTGATTTTAGAGTTTATCTGTTTGTATCTCTTCCTTGATTGACTTTACAACTTGTACATTTGCAAAAAAAATTCTGTTTGTATCTCTTTTGTAACTCATGTATTCCAAAGTCCTTATGTAACGCAACTGGTTCTTTTGTAAAGCGCTCTGACACCCTCGGGTAATGTTCGCGCTATATAAAATCGCATTAAATAAATAAATTATTAGTAGCTCGATATGATTTCCATTGAGCATAAAAGCTCTTATTACAGAAAAGGGTTGGAGACCCATGGTGTAGAGTTTAACGTCATCATTAGTAAATTGCAATTATTTTTCATGACGCAGTTCTGCAGGATTGAACTCGAAGGATAGGGGGACTCCCCATCATCCACAGATATTTACTTTCATTTCTAAATGTTACTGCCATCTCCTGACTGTGAATCTCTTTCTGTAAGATGCAACATCTCCCCTCAATATTCTCTGTTCTTCCTTTTCATCTACTGACCAATGCTTGTTTCTTATTAGCAGTGCTTTTGGGGTGCTTGGCTTGCAGGATTCTGACTAATCTCAGAATAGTTCAGACTAGGACAAAGAAGACAGAAAAAAAGAGGTTTCAGCTACAAAACGTTTGCTATGTCACACGCGCATTGGATAAACACCTAAAAATTCCACGGCATCAGTAAAAGGCTATTTATTTAAACACAACTTCACGTTCCAGACTCCTAAAAATAATATGTTTTGGAAAGAACATAGGAAAAAACAAGTGATAACAATGGAATAAAAAATAAAACCTAATAAACTGATCATGCAAGAAAAACTAACAAGAAATCGGCTGGTTTTTGCATTTATATGTCCTTTACGAATATATCGGATACATGAAAAGTAGTCCTGTAAAAAACATATGGCTCGTTGTTAATTTTTCTTAAGCTTTTCAAGTCAGATAAATCAGGAAGACAAATACTTAGATTATTTTTAATGCCGAATGCCAAATGGCTTTTGTTTTCCAAAGCAGTATGTGCGTCATATCCGTCAGCCATTAGAAAATTGAAAGCTATAGGCTGTCCATGATGGCGTCGGCCTCAGCCGACCCTTCGGTCCATTTGTCTGATGGACTGATCACTATTAACTTGCCAGCTTGGAGTCAGTGGCCCGCTGTGCAGGCCAGACGGTAGGTGTGTGAAGACAGCACTCATGCGGTGTCAGCGAGAACTAATGAGGTGCGCCCTGGAGCCAGCCCTCGCAATCTTTCTTTCCAAAACAATAGGTAACATTCGTGGCAGGGAGTAAGAAAGCGGTGACAGGATGCAGGCAATTCCTTCACTCTGGAGATGATGGATGTGTTGTGGACAGTGAAAGCAAACAGGGTCAGCAAGAGGGCAGAGGCAAAAGATACTCAAACTTTGGATTCACCTAATCACCTGGCATACTCTTGTTTTTTTGTCTCCTTTTTTAGGTCGAGCCTCGAGAAGCGCGCAAGCGCTGCAAGACTTTAAGTTAGGGGGTTTCGAAAGCTGACCAGACGCTCGTGCGTCATGGCCTTTTCCCTGCGGTTACGCGCACGGCAGACATCTGTTTCCAATTATCGTGCCCAGACGCGGGCGCGATAGTGGAAACACATGCCGGCCGTGCGGGTAATCGCAGGGAAAGGCCATGACGCACAGCGTCTGGTCAGCTTTCAAAAGCCCAGGCTGCCGCGCTCGCTCGCCCCCGCTCCTCTCTTGTTTAGTTGTTGCTTTCAGCACTCTGTACCATCGCTACGCACAGATTTGCATCCATTCCATTTCTCCTTTTCTTCACAGAACGCATAGCGTGGCACAATTATCCGTGTGCACGCATTTTTATTTGTGCGCATGCGCTTTTCATTATAACTCGAAACGCCACGAAATGAAGTCACAGCCGTGTATTTTAGTGGGTGGTGAACGCGTTGTGTTTCATGTGCCACCCAGAAGTGTGTTTATAAGGCGTACGCTGCCTTCCAGGTGCTGAACTGAAACCTTAGAAGGCATCACACACTTCCATAAACACAGGTGTGCCGGGTGCACGCACACTGAAGGGTCGTCAAACGTGAATCCGTAACGTGCAAACTTCACAGGCCTTATCGCTTATGCTTTCATTGGACCCAGTTACTGAAGTTGTTGAGAAAATCAGTTTCCCAGTAGATCGTTAGCACTGAGCGCGGAAGAGTAACGGCAAGGAAGGTAAGAGATAAGTGGAGGGACGTGGCATTTTAACTTATGTATTCTGTCCCTGTCATAGTAATAACTGGCCGTATTACGTCGTCGCTGCAATCCTCAACCCCACATTAAATACCCAACGAACAATGAGTGCCCTCGGTGTATGTAATTCCTTGTTGTATGTAGCGCTTGCAGTCCCACATATTCCCTTCTTGGCGCTGTAAATTATAGATCGGGTCAATGCCCAACTCACCGGTTCTCATGTTACGTACACGAGAAGAGTGGACAGAGTTTGCCCCACGGGGAGTCCAGGCAGTGACTTGCAGCTTGCATGTAGGTCTTCGCTACAGGCGCACGTTAGCCCACTGAGGTATCATAAATTGGTGTTGGGAAAATATTTAATTATTTCATCTAGCAAGACAGCGACATCTCGTGAGTAAATTATTGTGAGGCTGGTGAGGGACAAACCCAAACTCTGAACATCGTCAACGCTGTGAAATGGGCAGGAGTCCTCCTGACACCCCAGCTCCTGCCTCCTATTGCCCTAACAGTGGTTTGTGGGGTAAGAGCGCCCCCGCGAGCAGCTAGATTTATATATGCAGGGGTTCTGCACTAACTCTGATATAGAGTGCCTCCTAAGTTCTGTCCTCTCCCTGGAAGGGCAGAATATCCCCAAAATATCTGCTGAATCACTGAATGCGTAGCCTGGATAATATGCAGAGTCTTGATAAAATGTACAGCCTTTCATCCTTCTGCGATAAAACAAGTGCCACTGTTTGTAATAGGAGCACCGTGCCATTTACAGAGCGAATAGAACAAATTAGTTATTTTATTTATTGTATCTTTATGTCCCGGGATGGGACCAAAAAGTAGGGGCACATTTAGGGGGACTAAATACATTAGTTAAAAAAAAAACTCTCCGCCCCCTTTACAGCACAGCTTCTGGAACGGCGGGAGACGGTGATAGACCAGATGAGAGAGAGGCAGAGTGAGTGAGTGAGAGATTGTAAAAGGTTTAACGTTAATGCAGGTTGCAGAGCTAGAATTTCTGCATAGATGAATCTCAGACAAAAATAAAAATGTCTAATGGGAACCTGCATTCTAAAAATTCAGGCAGCAGCATCATACAATGGGCAACGCTCAGGGCTGGTCCCAAATTGCTGCTGATGCATGAAGTAATTCTGAGATATTCAGACCTATTTTTACCAATTCTTTAAGATATACATGCAGCAGCGCTTAATTTGTAAAAAAAAAAAAAAAAAGTGCCACGGTTCTCGTCAGGAGGCTACTGACACTTCTACCACACATTGCCCTGCTATGCTGCCAGTGATAGTAACAACACAAGTACTAACCATCACACCCCTACAAGTGTGACTGTTCGGACTATTCCAGGCCCCCACAGCTATAACAAGCATTGGCATAGCCAATAGGTCTCGCCTTTGGGACCTTATAAGTGTTTAACCATGCAACAGTTAATGTTGTTGCCCCAAGGATATTGTGCTGCATAACTAAATACTTATAAGGTCCCAAAAGCGAGACCTATTGGCTATGCCAATGCTTGTTCATTCCAGTTTGCAGCACTGAAGTTTTCTATAAACTACTGAAATGATGAGTATTTTGCACATGTATGCAATGTTGTTCTGTTTATTTTCTAGCTCTGTTTACCAGCAATATTGATATTCTCTTGATCAGACGATTAGAACATTGAGTTTTGCATTTATTTTTAAAACACTATGGGGCATATTATCAAGCGGCAGCAATAATTATCGCTGGCTGCCCTCAGCGTGAAAATGTTTATCGCCGGCTATCACAGATAATTATCGCCATGCTAGCACTGTATTAACAACGCATAGCGCAATGGCGATAATTATCCCAGCGATAGCGATGTTTTCCATGGAAGATCGCTGGTTTTTCAGCGATGTTCCATTGAAAACGGCGATAACCTTGCTGATACGAATCTGTGGTTGTGTCAGCATAATCCACCCCCAATGGTAAGTATGGCTAAGTCAGCATTTTAGCAGACCTATGTTTTTGGCGAGAACCGCGGTTTTCGCCAAAAACTAACGTCTGCTAAAATACGTGGGCCTCCTTGTAAATATCGCGATGTGCACATCAGCGATAATTTACAGGGAGTACTGCCCAGTGACGCCCACTTTGCATCTCATTAGAGATGCAAAGCGAGGCGTCGGGAAAACGGGTGCTAACATGCGCTAATGCATGTTAGCATCCCCTTGTAGATAGGGCGATAATATTATCTCCGCTTTTTTGGCTTTTAAAGCCAAAAAAACGGAGATAAGGCCCTTGTTAATATGCCCCTTAATGCTGTTAAATGAAATGTGGCGAACTACTACCCCATCGCAATACGTGCATCAATAGCGCTTCAACGCAAATTTGTGGAACCAGCTGTCTAAGCACTTAGGTACAACATGCTCCAGACAGAATATTTAACTGGGGTGTTGCCTCTCAGTTTGTTGCAGTCCTCAGAACAAAATAGGTTAGAAAGCTCCGTGGGAGGTGTATGATAGATTTTTCTTTTTTGTTACAGACGCACCAAAAACCTGATACCTTTGAAATAATTTCCACTGTTTGACTGTATGGGGGACCGAGGGGATGGTGCCTTACTGCCTTGGATATGGCATGCCCAAGGGGAGGTGGACCCTCAGCCGACACTGCCTGAACAAGCACACCTACTACCCCCCCCACCTTCAAAATTCACCCGCCACCCGTCCAGCATAAACAAACTTGAGCCTCCATGCACGAGCTGGAAACCTACTGTATGAAGTGGTTTCCAGCTCACCCCAGGCTTCGCCGTGTGGTAGTCGCTCTTAACAGAGTGGCCTCGTGATGAATTCTGGAACCCTGTGTCACACAGCGGCACCCTGTGAGTTGGCAGGACTGGCACTCCATGTTAGCGGGAATGTCTCAATTGTTCTGCTGAAGTAGCGGTTAAAATTCACTCTGCCATGCAAGTTACACAGTCTAACCATGCTGTAATCGTTGCATTCCTGTTAAATAGTAACAGGCTCTAGTTCAACATTACCGCCCATGAATACATAAAGATAGTTGTTGATTAAAACAATCATTTACCAGAACCACATTTCATCCTGCAGACAGTTTCCAGCACATTTACCACAAATATATGTATGTGTGTGTCAGATGGCACGGACAGCAAAGAATAACAATGATGCAATTAATGCATCTAACAAAAAAACAAAACTTGCTAAAGTGATGGAAAAAATGATGGTCTTTGCAGAAACAGCAAAATGTGGTGTCCGTAGCTGCAATTCCTGACAACTGCAGTGTATATGCCACTGTGCTGAGCAGTCATTGTGACATTGAGTGTGTGGCCTGCTTCACTGTGTCGTGTAGTCGATGTTTATGCCATGTGGCACTATGATTCACAAGCCAGCATGCAA
Source organism: Calotriton arnoldi (assembly GCA_963921515.1). Taxonomy (NCBI): domain Eukaryota; kingdom Metazoa; phylum Chordata; class Amphibia; order Caudata; family Salamandridae; genus Calotriton; species Calotriton arnoldi. Next base: position 693,188 of record CAWUFW010007512.1, read on the forward strand.
TGCTCTCTATGGCCTTCTTGTACAATGTAATGCTTGTGTGCCAGATGTCTTTTGCCAGTGTGCATCCCAAGTCAAAGCATGCTGTGCAGTGTGGGACCTGTTTCACTAAGTTGTGCTGTTTGTTCTTGGGGTTACTTTGTCAAACAAGCATTTGCAATGCAATAGGTCTCGCATTACTGAAAGTTTAAGCTGTTGGCGTTGCTAATATTAATGCAACGCCAGTAGCTCCTACTTTCAGTACTGCGAGAGCTATCGCATTGCAAATAGATTGCGGCACTCGCGCTTTAGCTTTGCACATCTTACGCTAAAGCGTGGGTGCCCAATTGGTTCAAAAGTAGAGAAATTGAAATTTTTTTTTTCTATTTCTTTACTTTTGAAGCAATCGTGACACCCGCACTTTAGCTTAAGATGTTAAAAGCTAAAGCGCGGGTGCTGACATTACAAAAAAAAGTGAATAAGTAGAAAAAAACCATGCGGCTGCGTTCGGTGCCGTAAATAACAAAAGAAAGGTTCGGCCGCCATTATATCCGCTGAGGAGTGCCGCACTGGTTACATGAAAAAAAACAAGAAAGCATTGCGGGAGAGCGTGGCTTGCCTGCAACAGCAGGCAGGGAGAAAGACATTTAACAAAATAGTGCTCCGAGGCTGTATTTACTAAGTACCGAGTAACAACACGTGTAACAGGGGGTGTCTTCATGGGAGGTTACAAGAAGAGAAAAGATAGTGCTAAGGAGGGAGTACTAAGCCTATTGACCAATGAAAGGCCACCATTTACAAAGGACAGTGACAGGAGCCAATTAAAAAGATGGGGGAAAGTGGGCGGAGCTTCAAGACCATACATGAATACAGCATGTCTCGAAGAGACAGCAAAAACGCTGCCTAGACGAAACCTAAAAACTGCCACATTCCAGTATGCTGAAGACTTTACCTAAAGACCTTCAACCAGATTTACTAAAGTTGATACTGTGCTACTTTATATAAAAAATCCTTAGTTCTGAGTCACACAAGTCAGTCAGTCATAAAACTTTATTTCGGCACACATGGCCATAAAAGCATCATTAAAACACCAAGTAAAATACATAAAATTTCCACAATTTAAAATTTGACATAAAAATAGTCAATATTCCTGTAGTTCATTGCCACAATTCAATCAAATTGGCATAAAAGGAATTAAAATAATCATACAGATTCTACAGTGCGATTCTGGTTGGCCATCTTTTTTAGGATAGATACGCGGGTGCACCACATGGTGAATAGGAAACGTGAAATGGAGAAGACAATGTGCATGTGTGTGTCGGATTTTAGCAGCCTGTACACTTCGCTACAGTTTCTAGACCCCAAGTTCCTACAGAGTTGGAGTAACCAGCGAGACCTGGACCTCCTGTAACCCTGGCAAACAAATATCACGTGAAGTTCCGTCTCGTCTGAGTTGTTACATGCTGGACACTCCCCATTGGTGGAGCCCTCCCATTTTTTAGTGAATGAGCGCAGCGGAAGGACTCCATATCTAAATTGTAAATAGAGTTTTTTGGCGAGGAGTGGCTGGATGTCGTCCAGCACTAGTTCTAGGCTGTACCTATTTTTTGTTTCAAAGAACTCGGCAGTCAAGCGGCCCACAGTGGGACTCCTTTCAAGCTTGTTGAGTTTGTGCTCTCTAAAGCTCTCTACCAAAGTCCTTCTAGAGGTTGTTTGGGAGGTTTCTGCTGCTTTACTCCATCCCTCGCATTCTTAATGTATACCAACCATGGTAGCTTCCCTGCACCCCGCAGGCCCATAACATCAATCAATTCATCCCTATATGCAGCTAATTCTGGGGTGCTCCAAAGACGGCGCCAATAGAGAAGAGGTCTGAGAGCAACTTCATCCGCAATGGGTCTAACCCCAAGATCCATATGGAGAGGTGTTAGGGGTGTGCTAGTGGGGAGGCCCATAAGATGTTTTATGAATGAGTTCTCTGTACGGACTAACAAGCCAGATGCACAATGTCCCCTTAATTCAGCTCCATACAGAGCAGCGCTCCTAGCCTGGGCTTTGTAGATTTCCACCACTGGACTGACCAACTTTTCAGTGCAGCTCCTGTATAATTTTAAAATACCCCCCGTAGTTTGAGCTAGTTTCAGCCCTGCTTTGTTAATTTGGGCACCCCAGTCCATTTTCTCTGTCAGCGTGATTCCCAAGTACTCAAAAATGGTTACCCTCTCCAGGGGTCTACCATCCAGGCAAGGATTGGGACGGGTAAAATTACCTACGTTGAAGACCATATACTTTGTTTTTTGGAGATTAATCTCTAGTCCCCGATGTTTGCAAAAGGCACTGAAATTATCGAGGGTCCTCCGGATTCCCATGGGGGATTTTGCAAGCAGGAGCGTGTCATCTGCAAACATCAGGGCTGGGATTTTGCGCTTCACCAACCTAGGGGCATCAATGTTCTTCCCAGCAATCAATGCATCTATTAGGCCATTAATGAAAAGGCAAAAGAGGGTCGGTGCAAGGACACAACCTTGACGGACACCTCTCTCTACGGGCAAGGGAGCTGATAGTTCACCATTTTTGCCATATCTAATTTGAGCAAAATTACCCTCATGTAGACGTTTAAGCTGCTGACACAGGTACTCTGGGACTCCAATGTCTGATAAAATTGCCCACAGTTTGTCCCTCGGTACCAGGTCAAAAGCAGATTTTAGGTCTACAAATATGAGGTAGAGGCTGCCACCCTCGAAACAGACAGATTTCCAATGTATCGACTGTAGCCTAAAGATTTGATCAATTGTTGATGTAGGGGGGTAAGAATATTATGTTCCTCCATCCAGGCCTGGAGTCGCCCCAATAAGACACGGGTGAATATTTTCTGGCCAACATCTATGAGGCTAATAGGGCGATAATTGACAAGCAAAAGCGGGGAGCCCTTTTTTATAGATTGGTATTATTTCAGCCCCTGCCCAGGTGGTGGGAATTGCCATGCCTTGTAATATAGCATTGAACAGAATGGCCAAGTAGGGGGCCCAAATTGTGGGTTTAGAGCGAAAGAGGTCGCCAGGGATCTTGTCCAGTCCTGCGGCTTTGGCAGGTGTTATCTTTCCTAGGGCATCGGTGACTTCACTCACCGAGATTGGGGGGACATCGTCGGATGTTGGACCCGAATGCAATGGCCTTCCAACCGCATTCCCTTCCCCATCCTCAGCCTTTGAGTAGAGGGCTTCAAAATGTGCCTTCCATACTCCTTCGTCTATGTTAGGTTCTATGGCCAATCTGCCAGCCTGGGAACCAGTGTTTATGAGGTTCCAGAAGGACCTCAGGTCGTGTGAGTTTAATGCGCTTCTGATATCCTCACATTTTTGGGTTTCCCAACTTTTTTTTAGCTTTGGCCGTAGCGCTCTTATATATAGCTCTTGCTTCTTTAATCACTACCTTGTCACTACTTCTAATGGCAGAGATGAGGTCAGATTTGGCAGCTCGGCAACTAGCGTTAAACCATTGGTGCTTGGATTTGTTAACCACCCTAGGCTTTTTATTTTGATAAAAGAAAACAGCCAAAGAGGCGACCATTTCTTGGTGATTTTTAAGAATTCTCGAGAGGGGGTTGGGGGATCCTTTGTTCTCTACTACTCGGTTTGCAACCAAGAGGTATGGAATAACTTTATGGTAAAGCTTAGCCAGTTTTTCTTGTGATTGGGAGATTGCACCCCAACGAACTCTCCTCCCTCCTTTAGACTGAATCAAACATTGGTCTAGTGCTGGCGACTTATCCGGCACCTTCCTGGCACATGGCAGTGCTATTTCTAGAGTGAGAGCATTGTGGTCGCTATCATAGCGGGGACTGATTTTAAAGTCTATCACTCTATGCCATGATTTGGTGTCAATCATGATGTAATCAATGATTGAAGTATGCCCCGGTCTATTAAAAGTATGTTTCCCCGGGCTATCCGATGTGGTGCGTCCATTACATGCTCTCAGTGAGAAGTTTAATGTTAGGGTGCATATCTGGAGTACTAACAGTGTCCAGGCCCTCACAGGGGGTATATTGGCCTCTGGAATGAACCATTAACGGTCCTCCTCCTCCAATGTGCCTGTAACCAAACCGTTCAGGGGCTCGAATTGGCAATTGAAGTCTCCGCCAATGATTACCCCACAGTTTGGAGGAATGGTTGGGAGAAGGGTGCTTAGTTGGTCAAGGGTGGTGGACTTTTGACCGCGGGGTGTTGGTTGTGAATACAGGTTTATTAGCAAGATGCTTAGTTTTGTTTTGAAAGATAAAATGACACAGAGGATGTCACGTGAGGAGCTTTCGATTTGTTTTACCTCACAACCCAGATGTACTCCTACCCAAGTGAACAGCCCCCCTGAGGGTCTACCCTTCCCCGCATGGGTGGCTGAAATACTAAATGACGCATAACCCGGTCTGTTTAGTTCATCCCTAGCCCATGTTTCTTGGAACATACAGATCTCATGATGCTCAATAAAGAGTCCCCAGTCCGGACTATCCAATTTAGATGCTAGTCCCGCTAAGTTCCAAGAAAGAATTATTAAATTTGGGAGGTGCACTAGGTTTTCGTGACAGGGGGGTTTGAAGCTATTGCTAACTAAAGTGCAGTCCTTTGGCTGGGCTGGGCTTAAACTGATGTTCATGGCACGTGAGCCCTTAGCTGCAGATGGAGTTACTACATCCCACAAAGTTGGCTTAGTTATTTGCATGTCATTTTGAGATGGGTCAGTGTTCAATGTGCCCGTGGTGTCTAATTTCTGTTTGCCCCTGAATAATCTATTTTTTTCTCCTTCGTTTACCTGGACCAGAGCCATAGTCTGTATCGAGGGATCTCTCCTTGGTTCAGTCTCCTTTGACTGGGGGGTGGGCACTCTACGGTGAACTTGGTCTTCTATTGGGGGCTCTGCCTTCAGGAGTCAATCCACTGCCTCAAGAGGGCTAAATCTGTTGTTTACTGGAATATTAAAATATAAGGGGGATGGTTGAGCCTGCATGAGTGGGGAGAATTGATTATTCTGTCGCCATTCCCTCCTCACATGATTGTTACTTCTAAAATCCTGCGGAATCTGGCCTGGGGGGTAGAAATAGGCTAATGATAGTGAGCTAATGCACCCCCTAATCCTGTGGTAGTGACGATCTAAAAGGGAATCTGCAATCGCCGTGTTCCTGAAATTGATCACAACAGTAATATCTTTTGGTCTCCATCCCACCCAGCCCACCCTGCGAATCATGAGAATTTCATTTATATCTCTATGGGAAAACTGTTTGTGGTTAGCTAACCAGTGTAGGCATTTATTTCTTAGGTCAAAATAGGTTTCTCTGGCCCCCTGTTTTAATTCCGGGACTCCTGCTAAAATGACTACAAAGGGGGATGAAGCCGGGGGGAGGTTAATACACGGGAGGGCTAGCCATGCATCGTGAGTTCCCTCCTGTGGAACACTCTTCTGTCTAGACCTCTCTCCAGAAGGATTACTCTTTTGGGGCTTTGCTACACCTGGATTGTTTGCTTTTCCCATCTGTACCCCCTGTTTGGGCCCCTGGTCATGAATATTGTTTCCTTTCCCCAACCCCTTTGGGCTACTGGCTCGCTTTCCCTCATCCTCCTGATTGTGGTGGGTTACCCTACTGGGGGGGAGCGTGTTATCATTTGTTAGGGGCTCAAGGCTAGGTTTTGTGGGGATCACCAGGTTGGAAGATTCCTTTTCCCGCAGAATCACCTCAGTCCTATCCACCCAACGTTCAACCAGTTTGGCGAGCTTATCAACCCGATCCCATAAGTTTTTTAGTTCATCCCTCACGATTGTCCTTACTTGGTCCTGCATGTCCACCACCACGTCCATAACCCAGGCTGGCTGTTCTAGACCTGCTTTTGGTGATGGTCTTAGTCCGTCCGCCCTCGCAGCGCCAGCTGTCTCGTGGGCCATAGCTTGGTTGTTGCGTTTGGGCCCTGTTGATGCAGTAGTTTTGGACTTCCCTTTTTTAGGTCGTGCGCCTTCTGGGTATGGTTCATCCACCCTACTCGCTGCACGGCTTCTTGTGAGGGTGTTTGGGGGTTCCTGATTGATGGACAGTGGAGATCCTGTTACATCGTGAAGACTAAGGGGTGGGGCTAGGTCAGGTATAAGAGACAATCGTCTTTCTGTTAGTTCGATCTCTGTTGCCACTACACCAATAGCTCTCTGTAACATCCGATCTATTGATGTTTGTTGAACAGAGGAGGCTGGTTGCACTGATGCCGCATTAAGTTTCCCTGCACCTGCTCGTCTACCCATATTTGCAAGGGGGTCAGAATGGTGCCCTGTAATGTTATGCGCCTGTGGCCTGGATTCACTGACCTTAATAATGTCTTTTGTAGAGTCCACACTCCGAGGATCCGTCTATCTCCACTTGAATAGCTTGGGGGGGGCCCAGCCCAGCCTCCTCCGGCTGCTGACAGGCGCAGATGGGCCCGCCCTTGGCCCGGTCTTCGCCCGCGCGTGTCCCGCGCTGTGGGAGGTCGGCAGTGCTTTTATCGCACTTCTGGGCGCGAGTGCAGCGTCGCGGGTGCAGAGGCTGCTGGGGGATGTAGTTTTGCCGTTCCCCTCAGGGCGTGGAATGAGAGAGGTTGGCCGTTCCCCTCACGGCGTGTGTCTGTGTGAAGCTGGCCGTTCCCCTCACGGCAGGAAGGAGAAAACAACCGGACCCTTGAGCATCCCGCGCTGCGCGAGGTCGGCGGTGCTTGTATCGCGCCTCCGGGCGCGAGTGCAGCGTTGCGGGTGCAGAGGCTGCTGGGGGATGTAGTTTTGCCATCCCTCATGGCGTGGAATGAGAGAGGTTGGCCGTTCCCCTCACGGCGTGGAATGAGAGAGGTTGGCCGTTCCCCTCACGGCGTGTGTCTGTGTGAAGCTGGCCGTTCCCCTCACGGCAGTAAGGAGAAAAAAAACGGACCCTTGAGCATCACACAAGTCACTTTTTCCAGTTCATTGCTATATATATTATGCAGTAACACAAAGAAAGTGATGCAGTAGACCTTATGTGGCATGCAAAATGTCAATATTAAAAGTAACAAACAAACCTGCCTACTAAATTACTTTACAAGGGTATATTTTCTATACATTTATATTGCATCAAATGCCTTTCTTGAGCCACCAAAAGTAACAACTCTGTCTACTCTGTAAATATATCACAAAGACATTTATTTATTTAGAATTTAGAATCTTTTTATATAGATTCTTTTTGATACATTCTAGTATTGAATTTCACATACATAAATTTGAAACATATAATTTAATGACACAACAAAGGTAATAAGCAATGAATTAACCAATTTTACTCTCTCACAGGAATTCCAACTAAACCCCAGTTGGAATTTCCGTCAGAGAGTAAAATTGGTTAATTCAACAAAGTTACCACACGCAGTGAAGGCTGCTTTGTGGAAGGGCATCCTTGATAAAATCAATGAGGTGGCACCAACACCAGGACTGCAAGGAACGTGGCATGATTGTAAGCAGGGGAAGCAGGACAATTTAGCATAGAACCGGAGAGCTGCTATGCCCCAAAGCAATGGCCCAGATAATGAACACCATTTTTCTCTTTTTAAAAGTCTGCAGTTTTCTTCTATTTCTTTTCCAGCACTTTCTAGCAGCAGAATATTAGTCTTTTCAGTGCTCAGAAAAAAGTAGGTTATACATTTCCATGACAGGTGCATCATATGTTCATTTTTATGGACGTAATGCAGACCTGCCTACTTTGGAATAATTTTCACTGTGTCTTTAGGGTATGAGGGGTTAGGCCTTGTAAGGAGGGGGCATGGAGGCAGCGGGGTGCTTAGGACCGCCACCAGCACTGCCCAAACAATTGCACTTACAACCTCCTCCTTGCAAACTAAAATTTTCCCTGGAGCAGCTACACTTGTACTGGGCCAGTTTTATAAACCAAAACGGAGGAGCACATGGTGGTTGATGACAAGTATTGGTCCTTAGATGTTTGGACGAATTGAAGGCACAGACACTGCAGATCTGCCGGACACCAGCACATCTCAAGGTAAGCAAACTGGCAAAAACATGGAAGCAACTGACACATATCTCAATGCATAGGTGTAAAAAGTGACAGGTGCCACACGCATACTTGCATTGGTTGTCATTGGTGTTGAACCTCTGTATAGTCAGAGATACTCCATTTTGAGCTGTGGATCCATATCTGGCTGATAGCATACTAGACTTTTGTGGAGTATGTAGTAACTCCAGTTTCCATCACAGCCAGATTCACAAATTTATTGGTGGGGCCTGGGTCACATGATCCAATTTTGTATTGGAATGCAAAAACAATTTCATATGGGACAGGAGTACCTTTGACCATATCCACTTGGGAAAAGTATGCAATGTGTCCCATTTTAAGATTGTTACAGTGATTTTCATTGAAAAACAACTTTTCAGATTTCAATCACTGCCCTGATTCCCCTACTGTTCATACATTGCCCACTCTGCACCATGGGTACTTGGCTTTTATACTGCCCTCTCTTCTAGTCACTCAAGCTCACTCAATGACCCTGCTTACATATGTCCCCTGGGCTGAAATATTTCTGGCAGCCCCTGAGCCGAGATACCACTGGTACCCAGGTCACAAAGAAGTTCGCGCCAATGCCAGTGGGCCCATGTAGGACCGGCAACTGTTTTCTGCGTTGGGTTGCTCATCTACGGTTATCCTTTCATTAAGGACCACAGTTAACCAGAAGCCCCTTTTCTCCACCAACATAATCCATGCTGGGACTTAAAGTCTTTCTCCTAAGCGATTAAAAGATTGCAGTAACACACCTTAAAAAAATGGATTAGCCAAGAAAATGGCAGGAGTGGTTCACTGTGGCTGACTACGTCTTTGTATTCCTGATGAGATGGACTCATCTAGAAACTGTAAGCTTAGCAGGCTGATTGAGAAAGAATAAATTAGAGATATTCTGCACTCATTACATGATCTGCTTGCCATTTGTTAATCTGCATGTTACTTGTTAAACTTATGCAGATCACCCAAGCACCCAAGCCAACACCTGTGTCAGGTCTGGTAATTATTATAGCCAGTATTTACAGGTGGGTCTAAGAAGTAGAGAGGACCAAGTCCCTTCAGCATGGGTTGCCGAACTGTCATGCCTCATGAAAATGTGATGTTGTCACCAAAAGAATTCCCAATGGCTTATGGTATGCAGTTTTTATCTGATGAGGGATGGCATTCAGGTATGCATGGATGTACTGTATAAAAGTCAAACAAACACTGTGTAACAACCTGGCTAATGGAAATACACTTTACTGGAGGTTTAGCAATAAAACAAAAACGCTAGATACATTTCAATGACCTAACCAGAATGGGATTGGGGTGATGTGTGTATTTGAAGGCTAGTTGCACTGCCATGCCAAATATAATATCATTTATGAACATTTGCCACTATCATTATTCCCCCAAACCTAGCCAAGATGTCACAGGCAATGTACCTCCATCAGCATGTTAAGGTTGATGGCCTAGCGTGGAGCTCCAAATTCATAGTGCAATGTTGCATTCCTATTAATTTGTGATTGAAGTTCTCATCGTACACATAGGAAGTTAGTAACTTGCATATGCCAATGATGACAGTTTCAGGTCTTAAGTGTCAATAAGTCAGCATTACAGCCTGCTGTCATTCCTGTTTTCCTGCATGGCAATTAGGCAGAATGAGGAAAGTTGTAATATACCACTGAGCATAGATACACTACAATTCCAAACACGCCAAGCCATGGTCACAAAAAACCAGGACTGGCAGAAAGGTATCACATATGATAGGAGACAAATGTAATTCTGTTCTCGAGATAATGGCTGGCCATGTAGGAATAGGGTTGACAGAAGGATAGCAATGTGACGTGTACTATTAAATACTATGAATGTGTTAAGCTATTTTCAAATTCTTACATTGCCTATAGAATTCTCAGACCTCCTCACCACCTCATACATCCAACACATCACACTATGCTCTTTAGTGGTTTTAACCTCCCAGACAATAAAAGCTTGCTAAAACAAGAGACGGCCTCCTTCCCTCATCGGCACACTCAGTGTGGTACAACATGTCACCGCACCACAACACTCCAAATGCCACATCCTCAACCTCGTTTTTTCAACATCACCAGGAACTGAATACAAACTATCCATACTCCTGGACCGGACAGACCACCTCACCAACCCTATTCCCTCATTCAGCATCCTACTAACAACCCAAGATAAACCCAAAAGAGAAGACCAAACCTTCAGATTCTTCAAAGACTTTTCCTTAAACAACCTAATGCATGAACTGATCTCTCACCCTTTCAACTCCATGTATGATTTTTACACCCTTCTAAACAATTTCAATACTTTTTTGAAGATGATGTCTAATTCTCATCCTTTATCAAAGCTCTCTTCGTGGAAACCCTCTCACCATTGTCAGTACCTCCCTTACTCGAAGCATCTTCCCATAAGCTCTCAAGACAGGCCAGACTCTCCCACTCCTAAAGATGTGAACATTAAACCCCAATGACCTTGCCACCTACCAGCCCATCATTCACCTACTATTCATCTCCAAGATCCTTGAAATAGCAGTCTATGCTCAACTCCAGGATCACATCAATACTAACCATATCCTCATTGAATCTGGCTTCAGATCATGCTGCAAAATGGAGACAACTACCTTGACATTGGTAGATGCCCTCCTTAGCACAGATCGAGATAACCCCAGCCTCCTGATATAGATCGGTCTCTTTGCTGCTTTTGACAAAGTCAACAATCCTGGAGTCTTGAATGAGATTCACTGGCAATGTCTTTCACTAGCTTTCATCCTACCTTCCCATCAACACCAGTTTTTTTTCACAATGGCACCTCTAGGTCCCAAAAGATTCCTGTCACATGTGGAGTCTCCCAGTGTTCTTTACTGTCTCCTGTCATTTTCGTCTTCTTTATTTAGCCCATTTGGGGCTCTACTCACAGGTAATAGCATTAAGATTCATCAATAGGCTCACAGTACACAACTATACCTGAAAGCCTCCTTCGTTCCAGACATCAAATACTTAAAACACTGCCTGCACCTCATCCAGACCTGTATGTCCAGTGCCTACCTGAAACTCAATCCAACCAAGACAGAATTCTCATTTTTTTGCCAGGAGCAACAAGCATGAAATAGTACAAACATGGCTCAATGGCATTTGGATTCACCTTGGACACCAGTCTAAAGGAACAAGTTGCCAAAAAACACAAAGACAGCTCGGTACCAGCACTCTCTTCTAAAGAAAGTGAAATTGTTTCTTCCACAAAGTAATTTCAGAACTTCTGTTCAGACCATCATACTCTTGCATCTCTCAAGATAGTAGTGCCATTCTCCATGGCCTCCCAGACTCCTTTACAGCACCCCTTAAAGGCATCTCACAAGCTGCTGCATATCACATCAATGGCCTGAAGAAATATGACAATATCACCCTCATTCTGAAGGAACCCCATGCCAGCCCACACCGTCTTCAAACCCAGGTGAATCATCTTGAAAGCCATCATGGCCAACATCCTGCTTATCCTGTGGATAAGCTCACAAAATCTGGTGGCTCTAGAACTCCAAAACAAGGCCACTAACAGAATGGAGTCTAAGAAGTGTAAGAAAAGAAAAATCTATGCACCCAGCATCTGGAACAACATCCCATTTTCCATTATTATTATTATTTATAAACTTGTAAAGCATGCAGCAACCTAAAAGGGGTTTCCAGGTGCTGAGCAAAAGAGAAGATGGCAGAATAACATTTTAAAACAGCCAAGTCTTTAGGTCTTAAGGAAATGCAAGTAAGGAAGTGCAGTTTCTCAGGGGCTCAGGAAGGGAGTTCCACTGTTTCGGACCCAGAACAGAGAAGGAGCGCCCTCTAATGAGAGACAAGCAAAATCTTGGCACAGTGACTAGGGCCAAGTTCCGAGATCTCAGCATGTGTGTGGGCTGATAAGGCACCATCAGATCCTGTATGTGGAATGGGCCTGCTCCAGCTCTGGTTTTGAAGATGTAGCCCTAGGCTTTGAATTGAATGCTCTTTGAAACTGTGAGCCAGTAGAGCTCTTGGAGAACGTGAGAGAGCGAGGCATGCTTCGGGAGCCAGTGCAGGAGTCTAGCCTTTGAATTCTGAACTATCTGTAGACGTCAGATGGATGCTTGATCTATTCCTAAATACAAGACGCTACCATAGTCCAATCTAGACCAGATTAGGGCTTGGACCACAGTCCTTTGGCCTGTTTGGTGAATCATCCAAATGATGTTTATCAACCATTTGAGAGCAGCGAAACAGGTGGCAGTAACCTTGATCACCTGCGGCTGCATGGAAAGATTCTCTTCCAATACAAACCAGAAATTCTTAACCTTAGGGGATAGGACAGGGGGAGAGCCTAATGATTCTACCCAACGCGGAGGGCCCCAGAGTTGGGGATTCTTGCCCAGGACCATGATCTCAGTCTTATCGCTATTTAGCTTGAGGGAGTTATTTTTCATCCAAAAAGCAATGCGACAAAAGCCAAGATTAAGATCGAATGGTCCATGACCCTGTGCAGATGACAAGGACAAGATGATTTGAGTGTCATCTGCATAAGAGAATAATGTTAGACCACAACTCTCTACTATATCTACCAGAGGGCGAACGTAAATATTAAACAGCATTGGGCTTAAAACTGAGCCCTGGGGAACTCCAGAGGTTAGAGCCCTCCTCTCCGACTTAGCATTGGCCGAAAAGACTTGGAAGGTATGGTCCTTTAAGAATGATATTAGCCAGGCCAGCGCTGTTCCTTTGAGACCTAATGTTGCCAGTCTGTCAATCAAGATGGAGTGAGACAGAGTGTCAAAGGCCGCGCTAAGATCTAATAAAATAAGCACGGCAGTTCTGCCCTCATCCAAGAGTCATCTGAGATGATCAGTGACTTCTAGGAGGGCAGATTCAGTACTGTGTCCAGCCCTGAAACCCGACTGCGAGGGATGTAGAAGAGTATGAGCCTCAACGTACGTAGTAAGCAGTCCATTCACATGTTTCTCCACAATTTCAGAGAAACTGGGCAGCAGGGAAATTAGACGAATGTTCGATCAATTGGTCGGGCCAAGGTAGGGTTTTTTAGGAGCGGAAGTACCATAAGTACTAACCTACTACAGCTCCAATAACCAGCTACCTCTCCTATCACTCATTGCCTTTATGCTTGCCTTTGACTCTGTACAGTACTTTCCTGCCTTTTTATGATTATTTGTTTACATTTTTGGGAACTTAAAGCGCACAAACATTCATTTGTGGGTATTTTGGTCTTTAGCTTGAAAAGAGATAGCTGATCTGACAAACTTGTCTACATAACTTTGGAAAAAGCCAGGTCTTGAGATCCTTTCAAAACTGTAGCTGCTTGTTTTCCATGTGACAGTAGAGGGGTAAAGAGTTTCAAAGCCTGGCGGCTGTGATCAATAAGGCTCTTCGGAACCTTGAAACACATATCAAAGCTGCCTTGGGTGAGCACAGGCAATACAAACACCTCATACAAACATACTTAAGTGCTGTACAGTAAATTATGAAGCTGCAGCTTTTCGTTGTATCGTCTGCCCAGCACTGTTAGCTCAAAGTAAATCTAACTCCATGGAGTGCAGTGCAAGCCATGTTCCCAGCAGAGTTTGCCCCAAATGGATCAGCTTTATGGGTGTAGTGTGGCTAGTGTGAGCCAAGTGACTTATTGTTAGAACAATCAACAGACTGTAGACTAATACAAATCCAAATCTTTCACAATTGGCAGGTTCTTCTTATGTAAGATTATGAGCAGGACCATGCATGAATCAAGCCCATGCCTAGGTAATTACTTACCCGAATGCTGTGTAGCTGGGCATCATTTACACATGAATCTCTGAAGATAGTCCACAATAGCACAGAATAACCAGAGATATAGAAAATGTTGTAATCAATTAACATAATCAGTACTTAAATCTTTATATGTAATGGCAAAAATACGAATAAGCATTCTTGTGCATGTTTACATGCATTAGCTTTTTTAAGTAAGACCTACCGGCATTGCCAATGCTTGCTTTCTTTTTGCCAGGTATTCAGTCACCTTTCCTTGCCATTGTTGTTTTAGATCAAAGCCTACCAGACAGCACAGCTGTCTAGTTTGCTAAAGACTTCTTGGGGACATTCAGAAATCTTCCCAGGGAATGCATTCTGCCCGTTGCTAACCATTGGCTGTGTGGTTTGTAACTCACATTTGCTTTATTTCTACTTGCTGGCTTTATTAATTTTAGACTGTACAGTGAGTTTGTCCCTCCCAAGGAGCAAAGCCTTTTCACACTACCTCACCTGTATTCTTCCACGAGTGCTACTTTCTGTAAACAGGCTTGTAAATCTTGTTTTTATCTTGTCACATTTGCTGTGCATTCAAAGACAGAGGTCAAATGTCAGGCTCTGTCTTCCATGGAACTTGGTGTTTACTTTTCTTTCTCTGACTTCAAAGTGAGAGGATTTATGTGACATTCTTGCTGGATACTGAGGGAAGGAAAGGGTTTCATTTCCAGCAATCAACAACATTTAAAGGACCTGTGTAAGTGTTTCAGTATTTGGAAAGCACAAATCAAGCACATTTTTTGTTCATTCTAAAGTGTGTTGGACACAAATACTTTAATATGATCACAAAAATCAAAACACTAGGTGATGCCATTTCCACACATTATCATTTGTGCAATGTATAGCTTTATTAGTAAACTCCATGTCTGTGCAAATGTAATGGTCATTTCAATTGAAAATGTGTTGTCTGTAATAGCAGTGTGCTGCCACATCATGCATACTCCGCTCTACGCAACTCCATTCTACTCTCCATCACTCTATGCCACTGCACCGCACTCTACTCTGCACCACCCCACTTTACACCACTCCATGCCACTGCACTCTATTCCACTCCACACCACTCCACTCTACGCCTCTCTACTCTACTCTTCACTACTCTACTCTATGCCAATGCACTCTACACCACTCTACTCTACACCACTGCCCTCTTCTCCACTGCACTCTGCACCACTCCACTCTACTCTGCACAACTACACTCTACACCACTCTGCAACACCGCACTCTATGCTAATGCACTCTACTCTGTACCACTTAACTCTACGCCCATGCACTCTATGCCAATCCACTGTATGCCACTATCATCTACTCTGCACCACTGCACTCTACACCACTTTACTCTACGCCATTCTACTCTATGCCACTATACTCTAAACCACTTCACTATAACACAGTGCATTCTATGCCAATGACCTCTACGCAACTGCACTCTATACCACTGCACTATATGCCACTGCACTCTACTCTGCACCACTATTCTCTATTCCACTCTTATTCTACAATGTACTCTATGCCACTCTACATCACTGCACTCTACGACACTCTATTCTGCACTCTCCACCACTGAACTCTCCACCACTCTTCTCTGCACTACTGCACTCTGTGCCTATGCACTCTACACCACTCTACTCTAGATCACTGGACCCTATGGCACTGCACTCTGCAGCACTCCACTCTATTCCAGTGCACTCTCTGCCACTCTACTCTACACCACAGCACTATATGCCACTGCACCCTATGCCACTCTACTCTGCACCCCTCCATTCTGCACTACTGCACTCTACGCCACTGCACTTTACTATGGACCACTCTAATCTACACCACTGCATTCTATGATGCTGCATTGTGCGCTGCTGAATTCTATGGTGCTGTACTCTACGCCACTACACTCGGCAACACTCTATGTCAATGCACTCTACAACAGTTCAATCTACTCTACGGCACTCCATGCCACTGCACTCTAGTCTACTCTGCACCACTCTACTCTAAGTCACCACACTCTACACCACAGCACTCTACTATGCATCACTGTACTCAATGCCACTGCACTCTACGCCACTCAACACCACTCTATGCCATTGCATTCTTTGCCACTCTACAACACTGCACTCTACTAAGCAACTCTGCACTATACGCCACTGAAGTCTACATCACTCTACTCTGCACTACTGGATTCGGATGCCAATACACTCTAAGCCACTCTACTCTATGCCACTGCACTCTGCAGCACTCCACTCTACACCACTGTACTCTATGCCACTGCACTCTATGGCACGATACTCTACACGACTCTATGCCACTCCATTCTACACCACTGCACTCTACGCCACTCTACTCTGCACCACTCCACTCTGCACCACTGCACTCTACGCCACTACACTTTACTATGCAACACTCTAATATACGGCAATGCATTCTACGATGCTGCATTGTACGCTGCCAAATTCTATGCCACTGATCTCTACACCATTACACTCTATGCCACTGTACTCTCTACCAATTGTACGGCAATGCACTCTAAACCAGTCCAGTCTACTCTATGCCTCTACACTGTACACCAATCTATGCAACTCCACTCTATGCCACTCCAATACACGACACTATATGCTACTCCACTCTATGATATTTTACTCCACTCTTCGCCATTCCACTCTACAACACCCCACACCACTCTCCTGGACACCACTAACAATTAGCCATGCGGAACAGCAGGCATGCTGGAGTACAACATGGCAAAAACACAATGCCAAAGCCAATAGCTCTTGCATAGGCAAGAACTATTGGCTTTGCCAATGCTTATTTTAGATTAAGCGATGGACAGCTTCACTGAAGAAGGAATCCACGAGACACTGTAAATTTATTTTGCATTATTTTATTTTATTAAACCAATGTATCAAAGCGTAAATCTCACTCATAATAGAACACTGAACAACAAGTCTAACAAGAAATCATAAACGTATTAGATTTATACAGAAAAAAACATCAATTAAGTACCTACAAAGAGTGATACATTTTAGTACAAACCATAATATAACACGATTCAATGACTGTCTACTTGATTATCAGTTCCCTCATGTCCTTAGTCAAACAGGATCGTTTCAGTTCCCTTCATAACACAATCGACAATAGTGTCAAAGAATTGTTTCAGCCGAGGTCATTACAAAACTTGATGTACAAGCAGAAAACACTCATTTGTGTGTATTAGATTTTGTTTTATCCAATAGCTTTTTCCAATGGACAAGAGGCTTGGTGTGAATATTCAATATCACACTAGAAAGTGCTGCTTTAGTCTCAGGATAACTAGGTGCTTTCTTCACAAAATATTTTTCAACAATACACACAATTGTAAACAAAATATAAAGCTCTAAATACAACCAAAAGAATGAAGAATTTTATTTATCAAAGGCAAAACGTGGTTAGAAGTTTTGTCCATTGCAGTGTACGATGAGGATGCATTGTAGCAAATCAAGTGAATCACAAAAGGGAGAGGCGAGTGTGGATTCCATGGATGCTGTGTATTCCAGCCCTTTATGAATAACTAAGGGCCCTATTATGGCCCTGATGGTCGGAGCGCCACTCAGCTGTCGGTGGCGGTCCGAATGCTGCATCTCTGATGGTCCGAGTGCGGGATTATGAGTTGGGCGGTCAGACCTCCTCAACACCGCTGCCACTGGCAGGATCCTGGATATCGATGGAGCGATGGTGGGGAAGGCAGCAGTCTGATTACGACCTGCCTTACCAACGAGCTGTTCATGGTGGGAACCCTGCCATGAGCAGGTCATCAGTAAGGCAGGAAAGGGGGCCAAAACAGGCCCTCTGGGGTTGTTTGCCCATTCGGCATTGTGGAGGGGGCACAGGTCGTGCCCCCTATGCCTGCACTGTCGTGCGTGCACTGTGTGGCATGCACAACATAGTGCATGCCACACAGTGCATTCACGACCTGGAGGCACTGCCACAGCAGCAGTATGCTTTACAGGCTCTCCTATGGGCCATACATACCACAGCCAGCCCTTGATTACTATTGGAATCCGGCAGGTGGGAGACAGCGGGCTTGTAGGTCTTTCCTTGGACTGCCATATTAACGGGCCGATGAGAAGACTGACAAAGTCCAAATCGGTCCCTAAGTGTGGGGGGGTATGCCCATTACTTAGTCATTCCTAAGCACACATGGGTGAAGTGACAAAGACCAACGCTGCCAGGATTTTCAGAATCAAAAACTGGGACAGCCACAGACATGAAACTAAGATTAAATATTGGCCCCTGATAATGGTCCCTAAAAGGCTACTTCAGGGCCTCTCCATATACATTCAGGGATTTGTAAATATTGTAAATATATATACATTTGAGATCGGACTCTTGTTAATGTCACTGTGAGCGTTATCACAATGTACCAAGCACGCTGTTTTTTCCCGCCATATGAATTATCGGTGCCATTCATTAGTGCATATACCTATGATGGGGCATTATGGGACCAGCAGTCCCTGCCGATCAAAATGCAGAACAATGTTTAGGTTGACAAAACACGCACTAAAGTGCAAGTTATATGTATGTAACGGTCCATTTGTATTGTCAATCGGTGATTTCACAATGTAATCACAAGGTGGTGCTAGCCTGTCAATATTCAGCTCGGTTTGTGATTCAGCAGTTCACAGTTACACAGCTACACTAATGAGGCCTCTTTGATAAAGTTTGGTGGTGCTGTCATGTTCCCGAGAGAAAAAAAGAGCAGTCCAATCAAGTCTCCCGTGTGTGTTGTATTTTAGCAGCACTGTTTATTCATTTTAGAAGTGCTACCTGAGGGGGTTGGCGCTTTTTATAAAAAGGTTATGTCATAACAATAGCGAGTGTTCCAAACGCAATGGAAGATATGGAGATACATATTTTGTGTTTAAGCAAATTTTCAATTGTTTATATAACCCTTAGCGGATTGCTCATGCATCAGGCATTTATATATTATATCCCAATGCATTATGCGTTTTCGATACCAATTTCGATGTTAGCAAGTTCCACTTTGTACATATATATTGATTGTATTGCACTCTTTATGTATTCATATGCATTTTAGGTATTTGATAATTCACATTAGGTGATTAGTATTTCTTCTATGTTTTTAACTGGGACAGGCTATATATGTTTAAACAAGATGGCGCCCACTAGATTGAGAAAGGCTGCTGAGTCAGCCAAAACGCGTCTCTCTTATCTGCTGGGTCGGAGGAGGCTTTTCCAGTTGAAGTAGGGGTTATTTTGGACATATATATATATATATATATATATATATATATATATATATATTCACTGAAAAAACCATAGGTTTTAGGGACAGTTATAGTTAGATGGACATTGCACTCGTACAAAACCCGTGAAATTCCCCGTTATAGTTAGTTCAGCTAACTATAACTCGCGCCCCGCAATGCACTGCTGATGACGTCACATATTACATCACTCATGACATGGTCAGTGACATCACTGATGACATCTCAAATGACATCACTGATGACATCATCCACGTGATAATCTGATGCACCTCCTCACACCCTAATATAACCTTTGATACACCCACTCTAAATTACAGTCTGCCATTCGCAAAACCATAGACACTCCAACACCAATAACTACATACCCACTCACTGATTCTTAGGTCTACACACACACATCCACTCACTCACCCGTACAGTCACTCATACTTACGGTCACTCAGTACAGGACTATCATATGCACTCATACTCCTATATAGACACTCAAACACTGCCACTCATCCATAGAGGTACTCACACACCTAGTCAGTCATGCAAATAATTATACACACTGCCATTTACTCACCTATACAGTTATACACACACCAGCTCACTTACTCATACAAATACTAGCACATTCTTACGCTCTTATACAATCACTGATACAAGCACACACTCATCCATACAGTCACTCTCACAATCACACACTCTCGCTTATAGCTATTTATATACTCCAACACACATATATACTGCCTTTCACATATGTAGTTACTCACACATGTACCACTGGGACATACATTCACTCACTAACACACTCTTACACACACTTACCCACCCATACAGTCTATCACAGATGCACTCTTGAAACCATCCACCCAGTGAATCACCCACTCACACATCTATGCACAGAGTCGCACACACCCCACCCACACAAACACTCAGGCACCCATACAGATACTCAGACAACCAATCAATAACTCATATAGACACTCATGTAGCTATTCACAAACCCATGCACCACTTACACAGCAACAGACAGACGGATACAGACATTCACCCAGTTTAGTCACTAACCCATGCATTCAGTAAGATACGTTTAATCACTCACTTATAGAGTTAGTCACGCACCTACTAAATCATCCATACAGACACTTATACACCCACTCATTCTTCAATACGCCTTTCCCTATATATATTAAAGATATTTAAACTTTACAGAAACACACAGTCACTGGATGATGTCATCAGTGATGTCATTTGTGATGTCATCAGTGATGTCATCAGTGATGTCACTGACCATGTCATGAGTGATGTAATATGTGACGTCATCATCAGTGCATTGCGGGCGCGAGTTATAGTTAGCTGAACTAACTATAACGGGGGAATTTCACGGGTTTTGTACGAGTGCAATGTCCAACTAACTATGACTGTCCCTAAAACCTATGGTTTTTTCAGTAAATTTGTAAGGTTTTTTAAATGCTAATTTCTAACTATAACTTGCCTGAAACCTATGGTTTTTTCAGTGAATTTCAAAGGTTTTTTAAATGCTAATTCCTAACTATAACATGTCTGAAACCTATGGTTTTTTTCAGTGAATTTCAAAGGTTTTGTAAATGACAATTTTTAAATGTATTAATTGTTATCTTTATTTTTTTGATACTGATTTACTAATTTTTTTAAAATATTTATTTTTAGATATTTTATTTTTTAAATTACATTGTAATTACATTATACATTACATTACAAAATATACTTTCTCATAATGAATTACTTTAGTTTAAATACTTTGCAAATAGGCAATAGACTTTTAAGTACAGTAGTTACAGTTGTTGCAATGGGCAACACAATTTCAAACACAATGCAACATTGAGCTCAATGTGAATTTCTAGTTAAATGCAATTAGTTACTTTATGGATTACTTTTCTAACCACAGGACTGGATCCTAGATTCAGTCCTGGGACATCTCCTGTAAACAGTTGAGTAAAAGCGTTTTGGTTACAGTAGTGATTTTTAAGGAATATTATTGTATTTTAAAAGTTGACACTTAGAAACTTTTTCACATAGAATCACCAGTGTTATCCTATGGGAGGAAATTCACTTATCAGGTAAGTAGTGTTATCGTTACTTTTTCTTACTCAGTGGTGGATCCTGGATCCAGCACTGGTGCATCTCCTGTAAACAGTTGAAAGAATGCGTTTAAGTCTTACAGGCGGTTTTTAAGGAATATTTGTAGTTTGTGAAAATCGACACTTTGAAACTTTTCTGCTGAAAACCAGACAATGGATTCCTATGGAAGGAAATACAAGTTACTGGTAAGTACGGTTAGAATTATTTTTCAGGGTCAGTGCTGGGCTAAAAGATGCAGCACTGGGTTCTCTCCTGATAACAGGTGAGTAAATCGGAATTCGTAGTTCGGCTGATTTTAGAGGAATATTATAAAGTTCCAAAACTCCACACTTAGAAGAATTTCCAAGTGAAACCAGTCAATGTTAGCCTGTGGAAGGAAATTCAAGTTACTGGTAAGTACGGTTAGAATTACTTTTCAGGATCAGTACTGGGCTCAAAGATGCAGCACTGAGTTCTCGCCTGATAACAGGTGAGTAAATCGGAATTCGTAGTTCGGCTGATTTGAGAGGAATATTATAAAGTTCCAAAACTCCACACTTAGAAGAATTTCCAAGTGAAACCAGTCAAAGTTAGCCTATGGAAGGAAATTCAAGTTACTGGTAAGTACGGTTAGAATTACTTTTCAGGATCTGTACTGGGCTCAAAGATGCAGCACTGAGGTCTCTCCTGATAACAGGTGAGTAAATCGGAATTCGTTGTTTGTCTGATTTTAGAGGAATATTTGCACAATGGTGAAGGAAGGGGGTGGGGCCTGAGGTGACATGTCTGCAAACACGCCCTGTGGCGCGTTTTAAGTAGGAGAATTAATTCCTCCTCAATCCCGAGGGACCCTAGGGGCCAACTAGCCCACCAGATACCTCCAATATGCGCTAGAGAGCTGCGTTGCAGAGAGGTGTTCAGAGGCCACGCCCCTTTTTACACCTCTCTGCAACGCAGCTCTGTGGCGCTTTCTGGACGTACCTGGTGGGCTAGTTGGCCCCCAGGGACCCTCAGGATTGAAGAGGATTTAATTCCCCATCTTAAAACGCGCCACAGGGCCTGTTTGCACACATGTCACCTGAAGCCCCGCCCCCTCCCTTCACCACTGTGCAAACGCGCCCCGTGGCGCGTTTTAAGTTGGGGGATTAAGTCCCCTTGAATCCTGAGGGTCCCTGGGGTCCAACTAGCCCACCAGGTACCTCCAGTAAGCGCCACAGAGCTGCGTTGCAGAGAGGTGTAAAAAGGGGCGTGGCCTGGACCACCTCTCTGCAACGCAACGCAGCCCCCTGGCGCATACTGGAGGTTCCTGGTGGGCTAGTTGGCCAGTAGGTAGTTATAGTTAGGACCTTGTTTCTATTCAAAAAGCGTCTTTTGCCAATGTCTTTGGCGCCGTTTGACGAATCTTCGCGAAATTTGAAAATTAATTATTCACTCAGGTCAGCTCCTGTCTTGAAAGTTTCGGGGTGATTCGTCAAGTGGGGGCCGAGAAAAAAGGGGATCCCAAAACGCGTTTTCCCCATGTTAATTTCCATAGGAACTTTAGACAC
The DNA here is from genome assembly GCA_963921515.1 of Calotriton arnoldi. Classification (NCBI taxonomy): domain Eukaryota; kingdom Metazoa; phylum Chordata; class Amphibia; order Caudata; family Salamandridae; genus Calotriton; species Calotriton arnoldi. The sequence continues at coordinate 715,908 of CAWUFW010007512.1, forward strand.
TGCTACAGCCCGAACTGCTGAACGGAATTACACCAAATTTGGCAAAAAGGTAGCTCTTGGTTCAAAAAGCGTGCTTTATTTAAAATGGTGTAAATTCGTTCAGTAGTTGCTGAGAAATTCAAAAAATAAAAATATTGATATCTGAGAGCCGAGGAGGATTCGCGCACCCTCCCGAGCTCGAGCTTCATTTTGATTGGCTGCCAACACTCCAAACCAGGAAGTGTTGGCAGCCATCTTGTGACTCGGTAAAACCTAGTCACAAGAAATGTGCTAAAGAAAGAATAAAAAACAAGAAAAGGGGGCAGGGTAGAAATACCCTGACTCCCTAGGCCTGCTCAGGGGGTCCTACAAGGACCCCCAGGGCCAAAAATGGGTGCGCAAATCCGTCCGAAAAAATGTAAACAAAATGAAGCGCGGATTCCCGCGCTTCGTTTCTTTGAGCCCCCAAGTGGGCCAGGTCCCGAGGGGCTATCTGGAAATTATATGCGCCCCGGGGACCGCCACCTCCCTGGGGCTTTATTTATTGTGCGCCGGGTGCATGCAGCCCCGGGGACCGCCACCTCCCCAGGGCTTTGCCCCCCCCAAGCCCCAGGGACCACCACCTCCCGGGGCCATTAAAATGTTGGGAGGGAGGCCACAAGCCCCCTTCTTGGAGCTCTCCAAGGCCCTGGGGACCGCCACCCTCCCAGGGCCGGCTCCTGCAATGTTCCGGGGTGCCCACCCTCGGGACATTGCCGTTTGCTATGGCAGGAGCACTGCTCCCGCCCTGCCATAGCAAACACTGCTTTGCTTCTTGGAAGCGAGAGCAGGAAACCTGCTCTCGCTTCCAAGAAGCAAAGCAGAATTGCTTTTGGGCAAGGGGAGCTGCATGTCAGCAGCTCCCTTGTCCAAAAGCAATGCCGCTCCCGCAGAAGGTGGGGAGCCAGCTGGGACCGCAGGGGCATTGGGGCTCCCCCGCAATCCCCAACGTTGAGGCCAGGCCCCGGGAGATGGGGTCCTTGGGGCCAAAAGTGGCCCTGGGAAGGGGAGCCATGCGGCCCCCCTCCCGTACTATTTTTTTATTTTTAAAAAACAAATAAAAAAGAGGCAATGCCCCGGGGGATGGGGTCCCTGGTGCCTTTATTGGCCTTAGGAGGGGGGCCACGTGGCCCCCCTCCAAAATTGAAAAAAATAATAAATGCTGACAGGCCCCAGGGGATGGGTTCCCCGGGGCCAATAGTGGTCGAGGGAAAGGGGGCCACGTGGCCCCGTCCCTTATTTTTTAATAATAATAAGAGAGATAATGCCCCGGGGGATGGGGTTCCCGGGGCGAATATGAATAATGGATTTCTATTTTGGTGTCGCCACCCCAACGCGGCTCTCAGCGCGACCCCCCGTGTAATGTCACGTTGGATTCGCGAATTCACCTCAAATAAATAATTTAGTAGTATATAATTTAGAAGGTAGTGTTGTATTTGTGAAGTTGTTTTGAAGAGGTAGTGTGATTGAAGTTAATGATAAGATTAAAATTGATAGTTGTTAAAAATATATAAAATAAAAAATTAATAGTTAAACCTGAAAAGTGTATTGTGTTGTAGTACACTGAATTCATGCTTTTGCAGATTCACGTCGGGTGCGTGAATCCACAAAAATGTAAAAAAAATATGTATGTGTTAAAACAAATTTGATTCACTATTGTGTTATAGGGTGGCTCTAAAAAGAGTCTTTGTTTTCATTATGAGTTTGTTGTAGCTACATGTAAGTGCGAATGCACAGCTTTAGGTTGTTGAGAAAGACTCTGTTTCCTTGATCTGTGAAGTGTACTCCATCACTTCTGTAGATGTCATCCATATCAAAAAGAAGATTGTTGTTATAGATGGAGCCCCATCCTATGGTCCCTGAGGTAAGCAGAAACAACTTTATTGACATTCTTTCTAGCTTTCTCAATCTGTGGACAGAATTGATTTGACCACTTCCATTTCTGTCTTTGGTATATATTAAAGTATACAAAGACAGTTTGAGGTAAAAGCAACATCAATTGTGCAGAGGTGTCCTTCATTAGCATTTCCAGACCTACTTCAGTCAATGTGCCAAGGTCATTGCCACTACAGTGTACAATCATGAGGTCAGGGGGTTGGAGATGCAAAAAGGTTTTAACCAAAGGCATCAATTGGTGCCACTTTAATCCTCTCTGTGCAATCCATTTAATATCCACATTTTACAAAGCTAGGTCTTTGTCAATACCTTTGTGTTCAGCATACCTTTTGCACCAGAAAAACATAGCTGTGTCCAACAATCCATAGTGTAGGCATCTTGAAGGGATGTCTGGAAGTAATGAAAAGATGTCTGTAGCTGAGGTAGTCAGTTGGTAGAATGAGAGGTATCTAAAATGGTGGACAAGATGCTGTTTTTTTAAAAGTAGAGAATTGATTGGCTGAACATTGTACACTCAAAAATAGGGTGCATGTTACTTTCTTTAAAAAGCATGTCTCTTATTGGTTAGTAAAACATGTTTGAAAGGTACAGTAGATAGGATAAGGTCATATTTTGCAAACGGCAACCACACCTGCTGTTTGCATTTGTAACCTTGTGTGCTGAACTTGAAAATATGGTGAACTTGTGACCTGCCTCTTCAGTTGAATGTTGCAGAAACTGCTACTATGGAAACTGGGAGTAAGCAGAATGGGGGAAGGGTTGAATGTTATCTGTGGTTTTAAAATATGGAATTGTAATTTATATATAAGTGATATGTTATTCAAGTAAGATTTCCCAAGTCTGTACTTTCTATAGAAGTGGTGTGTTCTTAAAAAATAGTGGTATTATTATTTGTAATATATTTTGAACTCCCGTATGGATTTGCGGTTCCATTGCGTTGTTGCACGGTGGAGTCGCGACTCCAGAAAATTCCAGAACCAGTTTGGGCACTTTTAGAAGTCAGTTGGTAAGGGTTAATATGTCTAACCAATAGAAATGTGTTTTACAATTTAAAATTATGTAGGAAGCAATGTGATTTGTTACTTACATTTATTTGTGTGGAGAAAAAGAGGGAAAGTTTGCCATTACTTTTTTTACCTTGTTGAGAGTGGTGCATTACATTGATTGTGTGCACAAGAAAATCTTTTATGAGTTTCTGATATTTTATATTCTACAAATCAATTTGGAAAGTGAGTTATAAATTTGTGAGGTGTGTTATGTATTAGCTTTATTTTTAAACTTTAAAAATTATTCAAGAACTGTGATGTTTGAAATATATTATTAAATGTAGAGATGTGTATTGTAGTTTATTTTATTGTACTTAAATGTTGTTTGGAATAGATTCTGTATAGTAATATGTGTATATTGGAAGATGGATTAGTGATTATGGTAGTTTGTTTTAGTGTGTGGGAATCTACATTTGAAGTATACCGCATAATTTTAGGTGTCGCTTTCAAATTGGATGTGCAGTCTGTCAAGTTTTAAGGTGTGCATGGACTTGTGTCTGAAGTATGTCTCTACTAGTATATGTATTTTCATGTATTTTTTTACCAAACGCGCATCGTACACGACTTAACCAATATGGCGGCAAAATTCTTGGATTCGCGCACCCACCATGACTGGTACACAATCGGTACGTGAATCCACTTTAAAAAAAAAAAAAAAAAAAAAAATGTAATTTCATATTTTAGAAAAGAGAAAACATCACATTATTTTTTATAAAAGTTAAAATTTAGAAAAAGCATTTTTTGGATATTACAATTAGAAATTAGCATTTAAAAAACATTTGAAATTCACTGAAAAAACCATAGGTTTCAGGGACGTTATAGTTAGAAATTAGCATTTAAAAAACCTTTGCAATTCACTGAAAAAAACCATAGGTTTCAGGGACGTTATAGTTAGTAATTAGCATTTGAAAAACCTTTGAAATTCACTCGAAAAAACCACAGGTTTCAGGGACGTTATAGTTAGTTGGACATTTCACACTTACAAAACCAGAGAAATTCAGCCGTGATAGTTAGTTGAGCTAACTATAACTCGCGCCCCCGCAATGCACTGCTGATGACATCACATATTACATCACTCATGACATGGTCAGTGACATCACTCATGACATCACTGATGACATCTCAAATGACATCACTGATGACATCATCCACATGATTATCTGATGCACCTCCTCACACCCTAATATAACCTTTGATACACCCACTCTAAATTACAGACTGCTATTCTCAAAACCATAGACACACCAATACCAATAACTACATACCCACTCACTGATTCTTAGGTCTACACACATATCCACTCACTCACCCATACAGTCACTCATACATGCAGTCACTCATCAGTATAGCCACTATCATATGCACTCATACACGTATACTGACAGTCACACACCGCCACTCACCTAAGGAGTTATCAAACACAGCTACTCAGTCATGCAAAGAATCAATCACACTGCCATTTACTCACCTATACAGTTATACACACACCTCCTCACTTATTCATACAGGTACTAAGACATACTTAATCTCTTATACAATCACTGACACAAGCACACACTCATCCATACAGTCACTCTCACAATCAATCACTCTCACATACAGTCACTTATATACTCCAACACTCACATATACTGCCTTATACATATGCAGTTACTCACATACATACCACTGAGACATCCATTCACTCACAGACACAGCCATAAGCACACTCACTCACCCATACAGTACCTCACAGATGCACTCATGAACCCATACACCCAGGGATTCACCCACTCATACATCCATGCAGGGAGTCACACTCCCCCTCACCCACCCACACAGACACTCAGGCACGTATACAGGTACTCAGACTACTAATCAATAACTCATATAGACACTCATGTACCTACACACCAATCCATGCAGCCACTTACACACCAACTGACAGACTGATACAAACATTCACACAGATTAGTCATTCACCCATGCATTCACTAAGACACGTTTAATCACTCACTTATACAGTCAGTCAGGCACTCACTAAATCATCCATTCAGACACTTATACACCCACTGATTATTCAATACACCATGGCCCTATATATATATATAACATTCGTCAACTTTTTAGAAACACCCAGTCACTGGATGATGTCATCAGTGATGTAATTTGAGATGTCATCAGTGATGTCACTGACCATGTCATGAGTGATGTAATATGTGATGTCATCAGCAGTGCATTGCGGGGGCGCAAGTTATAGTTAGCTCAACTAACTATAACGGCCGAATTTCTCTGGTTTTGTACATGTAAAATGTCCAACTAATTATAACGTCCCTGAAACCTGTGTTTTTTTCAGTGAATTTCAAAGGTTTTTCAAATGCTAATTACTAACTATAACGTCCTCCAGTCGGAGCCCAGCCATTTCTTTTTTTGCTTTTGCTTCTTAAAAGGGAGGGGTGCCGAGCGGCACCCTCCAGGAACCCATCCCCCGGGGCATGGCCATCTCATTGGGGACCACGGGAGGAGCCTGAAGGCCCATGCGGTCCTCGGTTGGCTCCTGCCTCCTGCAGGGAGGTGGCGGTCCTCAGGGCTGCAAGGGAGGCCATAAACCCTCTCCCGCTTTTTAAAAAATATGTATGTGCCCTGGGAAGGTGGCGGTCACTGGGCAAGGGAGTTCCGCGAGGCCCCCGCCTTATTAATGAAATTAGCCCTGAGGAGGTGGCAGTCCCCAGGGCCGGGAAGGGTCCATGAGGCCCCCCCTTACTATTGAAATTTGCCCCGTGAGGTGGCAGGCCCTGGGGCAGAGGGGGGCCACGAGGCCCCCAATATTGTTAAATTAGTCCCGGGGAGGTGGCGGTCCCCGGAGCAGGGGGGTCCACAAGGCCCTCCCCAACATAATTGGAAATAGCCCCAGGGCTGCGTGTGTGCCCAGTGGGCCCACCCGCATTAATAATGAAAAGTGCCCCAGGGAGGTGGCGGTCCCCGGGGCTCTGATAAGCCCTAGGAGGGGAGCCCTGTGTGCCCCCCTCCTATAATTATTACATGCTGCAAATTAGCGAATATCGCAATTTCGCTGGAAATTGTTTTTTTAAAAATGCTTTTATTCTGTGGCGATGTCCCAGGGGGACCCCAAGACCATGGCTTGGGGTTCAGGATATTACCCTGCCCCCGTTTCTTTATTTTCACGTATTTTTTTAGGACTCGGTGAAGCTGAGTCCCAAGATGGCTGCCAATACTTTCTGGTTGAAGTGTTGACAGCCAATCAGAGCAGTGCATTTCCCTGCACAAGCTCATGTTTGTTCATGAATATCACTATAATTTGTGGCTTAAATTTCTCAAAAACTACTGAACAGATTTACATCAAATAGGCAAAAGGCACGTCGTTGAACCAATATTTGCTTCCCTGCCAAATTTGGTGTAAGTCTGTTCAGCAGTTCGGGCTGTAGCTGTGGTTAAAGGTTCCTAGGGGAATTAACATTACTAACGCACCCTTATTTCGCACTCAAAAGTCTCGGTCCCCACTGCACGGATCACCCCCAAACCTTCCATGACAACCAGAACCTACCTTGACACTTCTTTGGGAAAATATCATGAAGAGTGGTCAAACGATGCCAAAGTTATAGGCAAGTCAAAAAATGCTTTTCCTATGGAAACTAGGTCCTAACTATAACTACCTACTGGCAACCGCCAGGCTTCACCCAAGCCTGCTTAGAACAGTGAGCCAGCAGCGGGGATGCAAACCCCTTATAAATACAGTCTCTGCAATAATCTTCAGTTTAAGGTTGTAGAACGAAACACACCGTGGCTCTAATATTTTTCAAGCGTGTTTATTTGATCAGTGCAACAACGCTGCCCTACGTGTTTCAGAGCTCTCGGCTCCTTGATTACGGGTCAGTTTATATTCAACTTCCTCCTTCTTTTAACACCACGTGTGATCGCTAGTGCTTAACAGATATAAAAAACAGACTATCAGAAGTTCCACCACAGAATCGTCTTTCAGTTTTACATCATTATTATGTTCAAATGATTCGGCATAACGCGAAAGCAGGCAAAAAATATTGCTTACATAATTTACATACATAAAAAATATCAAAAGAAAAATGGTTAACATTGATTGTGTAAATCACAACACAATCAGTACACTAATTTGTTATCATTCTGGATATTGGATAGAATTCTGATAAGAAAGAGAGAAGGCAAAAGAGTGCAAGAGGTAAGACGATTGGAATCCAAATTGATTATCAGATATAACACCATGCATCCCTCAGGGCTTAATCTTGACGAAGAATTATCAGTGCATTTGGGTTAAATTAATGAAATACAGAAGTAGGTGAATTAGAATGATGTTCCTGAGAAAAAGGCTTCCCTGGTATAATAACTATAGGATGTTTAAATTTTAACCATGAAAAAGTTGTGGTTTTTCAACTAGTTTTGTTTGAATTTTACTGCAGATGTATCAGAAACCACATGAAGGAGACTGGGTGCAAGAGAGCTAACTATATCTAGCCCGGGGAGGGGGCTCAATTGATTTTTTGGCGATCACTGAATGTAATAATGATGTAAAACTGAAAGACGATTCTGTGGTGGAACTTCTGATAGTCTGTTTTTTATATTTGTTGAGCACTAGGAATCACACGTGGTGGTAAACGAAGGAGGAAGTTGAATGTGAACTGACCCGTGATCAATGAGCTGAGAGCTCTGAAACGCTTAGGGCAGTGTTGTAGCACTGATCAAATAAACACGCTTGAAAAATATTAGAGCCACAGTGTGTTTCTCTTCAGTTTCGGTCTACAACTTTAAACTGAAGATTTTCGCAGTGACTGGATATATATAACACTCAAAACTACAAAGGTTAAAGGGACGTTATAGGTAGGTCAAAATGTCAGTCAAAACATACAATTTTCAACAAACAAAATCACTGAATTTAAAAAGTTATACTTATATCAAGTAACAATAGTTTCTGCCCTAAAGTAACTATAACTTGCAAACCCGCCATGCACAGTGAAGTTGTCAATGATGTCATGATGCAATATGGGAGGTAATTAGCAGTGTATGGTAAGGGCGCAAGTCTCTATGGGGCCCCAGGGACCCCATCCCTTGGGGCTGAAAGTCCATTTAAGGTGGGTGGGCATGCAGCCACCCCTTCCAGAGTCCCTAGTGGACCCCGGGGACCCATTCCCCCGGGGCCAAATACTAGATAGAGAGATGGGGGCATGCTCCCTCGAGCCTATTTGGGCCCCAGGGACCCCATCCCAGAGGGCAAATATCTACACAAAGTGGGGGAGCTGCGCGTCCTCTCTCCTTGCTGGTATCAGCTCTGGGGACCGCAACCCTTGAGTGATACTACTCAGTGTCCCCGGGGAGCCCACCCTGGTACACCTTGGTTACCTGCCTGGGAAAGCAAAGGGAGAGAAGAAAAGGTGACTGCTCCCACCAGCACTCAGTAGGCTGGGGAGCCACGGGAGCTCCCTTCATTCCCCCTCCCAGTATAGTGGTTAGTGGGTGCCCCAGGTGGGCATTGGGAGCACCTACTAGAGTCCACGGGCATGGAGTCCCAGGGGTCACTATTGGCTCAAGGAAGGGGGGCGCATGCTGCCTCCCCTTAAAAACAATGAAGGCCCAGAGGGATGGAGGTCCCTGGGGCCCAAAGTGGCTAAGGGAGGAGGGCCATGCACCTCAACTGGATTTAAATTAAACAATACTCCACCTCCTACTGCTGTAGAGATGAGCTCCAGTGGCAGCTCGCTGCTGATCCAGGACTGGGTAATAGGTTCCCTGGATGCTGATTAGCTCCTTATTAAATCCTACTGTGCTATGTGAACGAGGGGAGGCACCACAGCAGGCGGCTCAAAACAAATGAACCTCTGTCTGTCTCTGGTTTATTGAGAGGGCCAATGTAAAAGTGAGTCTGCACAATATTGATTCATGTGCTTGGTCACCCGAACCTCTTTCAAAAACTAGGGTATGTATTTATGCAAAGAAATATTTTCGAGACACCAGGACCGTCCATTTAAAACCAGGATTGTCTGGTTAAATTTGGGACCACTGGTCACCCTACAAAGATGTGCTGTTGCCACAATGCTCCTTATGCTCCATGGACATTGGTGGCTTCAGCGATAGTGGCGGCTCGTTATTAAAAGGTGGGACATTTTCTTTTATTGGTATGGTCATGTAATTCATGAGAAATTGACAAGGCAGCAAGGGATCAGATGTGGCTTCTGTTTTCCTGGCACATTCTACTGCGCATGTGTAGATCAGGTGAAGGGGAAGAAAGGGGCAGAGTGTTTTAAACTGTACCCAACCCAAGGTGAATTATGAATCTGCACAGGTGTAGGAAGCCTGACCAGCCACATAGCTGCGCCAATGTGAAACTCCTGAGCTCAAGACCCCTGAGAATGTAAACTATCATTTGCAAACAAGTAAAAATTGTCCTTGATCATTTTATTTTGACTTACATGTGCACAATGCACCCACTAGTCAACATTAAGTTTTATTAAATTAACCAGTGCTATTTTTGTGCAGTTGCTCCCTGGTGTCACACAAATAAATAGTAAGCATTTTATCAACCACAAGAGAATGAAAAGTAGAGACGTATTTCCAAATAAAATAGTGAATATTATAAATGCAAAATACAACTGATTGCAGTGTTGGAGGTAATTAATTCAAGTTCTGGTGGAGCAGACTCTGAATTCATTTGTGATTGTAGATTCTGTTCGGAAATTTAATTGGACAAAGAAATGTGTTGATGAGCTAAGGAGATAGGATCGCAAACCATAATAATTTAGAAGCAAAGCTCAGTTAAGTGCTGCCTGTTTCAGAAAGCAAGGACATTATTCGTTGTTTAATCCTATATTTGTATCTGTCCTTAATAGAAAAAAAGGCATTTTCTGTGTTTAAACTTATTGTAATGAAATTCTGCGTCCAACAAAATGTCTGCGGCATTAGATTCAGGGTGAGTGATGCTAATGGAGATCCTTATCCTTACAAAGTCAAGGAACAGGACACGGGTGAATGAGCTTTGAAGCAGTCCTATGTGTCTAATCTAAACCTTGCTGTTCCCTTTTCAAAATGTCAGTGTTCTGTGGGGAGCTAATAGAACTGTTTCTGAGATGAAATCAGGGACATTAAATAAACATGCTGATTCGCAGTGCATAGTAGCTAAATATTTGGCAGTCCAAGATGCTAGGTGACTCAACTCGTGGCACACAAGCCAGACAGATCTGCTTCCCTAAAATCCCAGAGGAATTTCTCAAGAGAGGAAAGGATGCATTTTGATGATTTTCCGACTCGCTTGATGCCAGAGAGGTTATGCAGATCATTGCTGGAGGCCAAGCTGGCTCAGGGAGAGGAAGGAACACATTTCCATATATGTATTGCGTTTTCTGTTTTTATTTCTGTGAAGATGGCCTCTTATTATTTCAAAAGGCAGGGTTCTGTTTTTGTGCAGATTCCGTATCAATTATTGAACTTTGATTTTTATAATGGTTCTTTGCCAACTTAGACAGTGACCTTGCAAAAGAATGTACTTTAAAAAAATACAAATGAGCATATTAGCCATCTTTGTGTATATTCTCATGTAGATAAGGCAGAACTAAATATGGTGTCCCATTAATTAGCAAAAATGCTTGGGAGTGCGGCCTTATCTGATCCTATTTAGAAGAGTGGAAAAAATCCTTTCTTTAACTGAAAAATTATAAGACTTATAATTATGAGGAATATAGAATTATTACTATAAGTTCTAACTTCTAGTATGCAACCTATTCCTTCAATTACCTCGAATATTATTGAATGCAGTCCATTATTGTGTCGCTTCTCCCTGAAGTGGCAAACTGAGGTAGATGAAAATCTTGGAGACATTCTTTTACAGGGAACCCAAAGCAGGTAGAGGTAACAAAGCTTGAGATCTTTTAGCACTGGTACCATGGAACCACAGTACTGTTGATTCAAAATTGAATGACCAAGTACTGCATTTCAGCACTTGAATATCTAGAGGTATCAAAGTGAGCAAACCAGTGAATACTGGAGAAGGCAATGCATGTTTAGACACTCAGAATAGAGTTAAAACAGTAACACCAAGCAATGAGATTACCACTTTAATCAGTGTTTTACTTTATAAAAGAAAAGCACTTTATTATAGATAGGACAAAAATACTAAACATAAAAAGATAATAGGCAAAGAAAAGCATTGGCCTTTTACACCTTCGTAGCCAGAGATGTGATCAGCAAACCTGTTTATTGCACTCAAGCACTATGTACTATAAAAACAGTTCACAGGGGCCTATCACCAGTGTTACTCAGTGGGAGATGTTTGCAAAGACACATTCACAAATCTGCAGTGCACCTAGATGACCACTTGTATGGCAAAGTTTGGATGGATGTATATATCATAATCCACCTGTTGTGAGCAAGAGATTCCAGATACGAGGCACCAACAGAGATAACAGCAACCACCACTGGCCACTGAACATGCAAGGATAAATCTGGATACAATACAAGTCCTGGGGTAGTGGTCAGGGATTTAAATCATGATAACTCCAGAACTACTTGAGCTATAACCGTATTTGCAAAGGTTCTGGATTCAGAGTGATCTTCTCTAAGTAACTCACTAAATCCCTGAGCCAGATTCAATTCAAGGAAATCCCCAAGATCCCTGCAACAATTTGAAAGTATGCACAGGCTGTCCACAGCATTTGGGGATGAAATAGGCTCAACCTTATGGCAGCCATCTGCACTGCCCCTGGACGCTCATAGATGATGTGCAGCAGGTGGGGACTGAGCAAGTGACTATGGGTGACACCATGTTCCTCGAGCATACACACACCCATAGCTATCTCATGCAGGTCCTCTCATTTAGGTGGCTTGCGGCTACCCCTTCTATGAAGATGCAGACTAGTTTCTTGCTCCAGGCAAGTAGGTGTCAGACTTACGGTTCCACTGCAAGGATGTCTGGATTTCATTGCTGTTTTGTCTTACCCACATTGTACTCCAAGGAGGCTGAAAGACACTCCTGAGTGGTCAGGGAAAAGGAAATTGGGCAAAAAACATACATCACTGCACTTTCTCTTGGACCAGATACGGATTCATCTCATATGTTTGAGTCCTGAAGAGAGTGACAAATAACATTACTACTTATTCTTCTGAGCCAAACTATATAACATGGCGTGTATGAGCTGAGCAACACTATACAGCTATGTGTGCTTGTGAATACAAAATACATTGCCAGAAACATATAATGGACAATTATTAGTCTAAGGTGAAACTTCTTTGAGCGTAATGTATGCAACCTATTCATTCAACTACCTTGAATAATATTGACTCATGTTCAGCAAGCCAAATCAAATATGTAGTTCAAAGTCTTTAGCAGGAATGAGAGATCATCAGTCCAAGTCAAAAAGGTAACTTTAGTTCTGTAAAATCTGTCACAAATTATACCATCTGTAAAGAAGAATTCCAAGTCCATACGGAAGCAGATGGCAGTATTCCAACTTCAAGAACATTTCACAGGTTAGTCAAAGCATGAATCAGTCTTCCAACTGAGAGAGACGCAAGCAGACAAAGATGTGGCCATTGGGAAGCAACATTTTTCCAAGTAAGCTCACTGATACTTTAGAGTTCAATAATGGCAGCCACACTCCAGTTGACATTAGTTCTCTTTTGAAATGAATCTTTCATTACTTGAGCACCAACTTCGGTGGGGTAAGACATATCAGACACTGACCGTTTTGGCTTCCATCTTAAAGTGTTACTTAGATATGAATTCAGTATTTACTACATGAAATAATAAGTAAAGATATATTGTTATGAATAACTAACATTTGTTAAACTATAAGCATACATAATGTCTATGTCCATCTTCCTCGATTTCCCCTTGTAACAAATTAGCATTTACTCTGAACATAAGTAATGCACATCGTGTTGATGTTCCTGATAGTTACGACTCCCAAAGCAAAGTCATGAATTTTGTTTTACTAGTCTAGGTGCATGAATATTTAAAGCAGGGCCCCAAGAACTTTTGTCTGGGCCAAATCCTTTCCAGTCCACTATATATTGTAGTGTGCCTTGATGTACGTGGGAATCTAAAATACTCTTAGCTTCATATTCTTGTTTGGAACCCAATACAATAGATGAAGGAGGCTGCACCAGATGAATATTGTTCTACACCTGCTTTAATAGACCACATGAAAGACTGGGTTGATCTTCATAGTTGTGATAGTGCCAATTTCACAGCTTCATCATTTATTACATTTGTAACAGAACATGGGCCAATAAAACAACGTCAAAATTTAAATTTTGCAGATAACTGCAAATGCTTAATAGAAATCCAAAGTGAATCTCCAGTTTGATAAGTTGGGGCTTTATGTCAATCCTTATCTTTATAATTCATATTCAGTTCTTTGCCTTTCAACAATTCTATCTTGGTCTCTTTATGTACATTAGAAATTATACTCAACCGTTAAGTCACTGATTGCACAGATGTACTACTTGATCTATATCCAGGAGAAATAGGAGATGATACCTTTGCTGACAAAAAAATGGGCTATGATTCAATGAAGCACGAATTGAGTTATTATGACAAAAGTCAGCCAACTACAAATGTTGTACTCAGATGTCTGTTCTTGCATATAGCATTCTAAATAGCTTCCAAATATTGATTTACTCATTTAGTTTTAGTATCAGATTGTGGATGATGTGCAGGAGATATCTGGACGTCTGATCCTATCTACTTCCAAAATGCCCCATCAACATTGTGAGATAAACTGAGATCATCAATACAAAATTATTACTGAGGATATACCATTGAGGTGCACAATATTTTGTAGAAACAACCCATTAGTTTCTGCTGTTGCCAGATTGATTTTTACTGAAATAAAGAGTGCCATATCTGTGAATAAATCTACCACCAACATAATAGTAGTGACTCCATTAAAAGAGGGTAATTCAACTATGAAATCTACTGACACAGTATGTCAAGGATGCAGTGGGTCAGTGAATGAGTATAAATAATTAATGCATTTCATTATATCATTCTTGGTCCTGTGGCAGATGTCACATGTAGATCCATATTGTTATACTTCCTTTCTTAACCTTTCCCACCAAAAATGTCTTTTGATTATTTTTTCAGATTTAGTGATGCCAACATGGCCAGCAAAAAGAGAATCATGAGTTTCACATATAATTTGTTGCAGTTTAACAGTAGCTACCTAAATCTTTCCTTCGTACCATAGTAGACCATCTTTGAATTTTCTATTTTCTTCTTTAGTCACCCATTGAGCAATACATTCAGAAGTCAGTTTTTCCTTTATTAATTCTTTAATACCTTGATCTTGATCCTTAGAATTTGTTCCAACTATATATGCACTAGGAAGTATTAGTGTAGAAGACTTTAAGGATGAATCAGTAGCTTGATCCCTTGATAAAGCATCTGCTTTTTCATTTTGATACCTTGGTCTGAAGGTGATGACACAATCATACCTGGCAAGAAATCAAGACCATCTGAATTGCTGTGCATTTAATTCTTTGCAGTTAATGCTTCCAGGTATTGAAGGAAAGTAAGATTTTGATGAAGAGTATACATAGTAACAGGAAAAGTAGTTCCTAAAAGAATATGCCTCCATTCCTCAAAGTCTTTGCCTGAAGTTCTTTGCCTGAAATAGTGTAATGTATTTCTGCTATTGTTAGTTTCCTGGAATAGTAAGGCTACAGGATGAAGCTGACCAGTCTTTAGGTGTCACTGTGTAGGTATTGCTACAAAGGCTACATCTGAGGCATCTGCTTCTACAAAGTATGGTTGCTGCGGCAAAATATTTCTTGAGAGTTTGAAAAGCTTCTTCTGCATCCTCAGACCACTAGAACTAAATTTGTTTTTTAACAGTCTGGTGATGGAATTAATTACCTTAAAAAATGCAACATTAAAGAGACGGTAGACATGAGCAATTCCTAAGACGCATGGAATAGTGCAAACATTCTTGAGTAGGAGGACCATTCAGAATTACCTTAACTTTCTTGTTGTCCATTTAAAGCTCTTTTGAGGAATTGATAAAAACTACAAATTCCACTGTGGGTCAATGCAAGGAATACATCTCTGCTTTTGCAAACAATTGATTCTCTCTGAAACTGTGTAATGCCAGTTGAACATGATGAATGTGATCATGTTCATTGTCAGAAAAGATAAGAATGTAATTGAAATGCAGATGGTGCTTTGCATAATCCAAATGTCATAATTTGATATTTGAAGAGCCCAAAATTAGCAAGGAAAGCTGTCTTCCATTCGTCTCCATCTTTTACTTGAATCAGATGGTACTCAACTTGTAGATCAATGTTTGTGAACATCTTTGAATTATTAACCTGATCAACCATAACCAGCATTAACGTAAGGGACAGTAATTCTTGGCTGTAACTCGATTCAGGTTTCTAGAATCTATGTAGGTGCAACTCACCTGAAGCAGCAGGTAATTGTGAAGGTTGAATAAATCCATTTGCCAGATCTTCATCCAGATACTTATGCATATACTTAGGGGCCGATTCCGATTCGGGCCGGAAATCTCTCCGACCGAGCCGGACCCGGAGAGATTTCCGACCGAATCGGACCCTAGCAGTCCGACCGAACGAGTACGATGCGCACGCATGCTATTGGACTCGATTCGGTTGGACTCCCATTGAAGTCAATGGGAGCCGGTCGTACAACACGTACGCGGGCTCCCATTGACTCAATGGGTGCGAGGCGAACAAGGGCGCACCGTACAGCGGGTACGCGTCGAAGCGGGTCGCGCCGTACATGCACAGGTAGGGGGGACCCATGGGTCCCCCCTGTGTGCGACTCGCGCGGCTACGCGTACAGGGGGGTCCGACACGGACCCCCAAAGTGCGGCTCCGACTGCTCTTTTAAGCCGGACGGCACGAGTCGGTCGGACTGCTCGAGGCGCGCATCGTACTTACCTGGCCGGGGAACGTCTCCATTGCGCGGTGCGAGTCGTGTCCGTGCGAGTCGGTCGGAGCGGTCGGCTTTCGCGAACGAGTCGGTCGGTGCAGTTGGGTCTCGCGAACGAGTCGGTCGGAGATTTCGCATCGTACTCGCTCGCCCGGACGCATGTACGAATCGGTCGGGAAACAGGGCTCCGAATCGGATCCAGTAAAGCCGAATCCGATTCGGAGCCCTACTGGCCGAGATCGGAATCGGCCCCTTACTGTGGTGGCTCTGAAACTGACAGTTTTTTCTGGGCCTCAGCCAAAAACTTGACAAACTGGCAGATGAGTGGAATAGAATTGCCAGATAAACATAAAATCAGAGCTTGCCGACACATTCTTACCCCCTGCTTCCAAGAAAAAAGGTCTCAGCAAAATCTGACTGGAGTTTAATAGATTTGGACATACACACACTATATGCAGTAGTTTTATCTCTGTGTAGCCATAAAGCCTGTTTTTACTGTTTTGGCCAATCATGTAACCATAGCGGGGTCCCCTCCTTAGTTGGAGAAACACCAAGTCTTAGCCTCAGGAATGAATCTAACATGTATGGAGAAAAATGTGTGGTAAGGAAAGGCTGGATGCCCAGCGTTTCATAAGAATTGATAAGTGACCAGGCATGCTTTTTTGCTGCAATAGGTCCTTTGTCCATTTGGAATGAAAACAAATTTGTTGATTGATTCACACTGCGCTTGAAGCAAGCTGCAGTTATTTGAGCAGGCCAATGATTCCTTAGGCCTAAGGCTTGGAGGCACCGCATCATATAAGCCCGCCTTTGGCCGGTATGGGCAGAGTTGGTGATTGCTAACCAGCACATGTTGGAAAGAGATCCCGTTTCCGATGAGGACAGAGAGTAGGAGTGGTTCAAGAATGCTGATTGGTGAGTTAGATCCTGCCTTCGAAGACCAAACTCTGGTCGAATCTGGGAATGGCCAATATATGTTGGAAGACTGATTTTACCGCCTACAACTGTCGAAGGTCCAGTAATTTGGCATCTTTCCCTAAAAAAATAAATGAGCCATAAGTTAGGGCTGGAATTAAGTTGACATTATATTCACAAGGTGGGCATAAGATGAACATGCCAGTTTGTCATGAAGAGCCTTAAAGGTGTTAGTAGCAGCTTTAGCCCTGAGTAAATCCAAGTGGTTTCTGAAGGAAATTTGTTTGTCAAACAGGATGCAAAGGTACTTATAGCTTTTAACTGTTTCATTTGGTTTCCTTCTTGAGTCCTAGGACTGTGATCTGAATGGAAATATTCCAATTGAGATGATCTTAGTTTTTTTATATTAATCTCAAGATGGTTGGCTAAAGTATATTCATCAAAATAGTTGATTAAATGTTGCAAACCTATAGGTGTTTGACTAAGTAAAACTGTATCATCGGCATATTGAAGGTATTTTAAGGGATTGTTAGACAGCTTAGGAGGGTGAGAATTAGATGTTTCCAAATGTTGATTGAGGTCTGCCATAAAGAGATTAAATAAAAAGGGAGCGAGAACGCACCTCTGTTTAAACCGTTTGATGGTTCTATTCTCTGACTGAGAGATGTTTCATCTAGGCCTGGGCAGAGCTCACAGAGTTTCACTCTGCGGAATTCTGAGGAGTGACAGAAAACCTCAGAGAGATTCTGTGGAGTTCTGCAACCTGGAAGAGTAACTTGGACTTAGGGCTTTATTTTCATGTGTATCACAGAACTGTCAGCAGGGGGCCTCAGCGTAGCACATTTGCATTTACTCCATTGAAAATAAGCAATGTAGTCATAATAACGTAATGAAAACGCTGAGAATAATGTATTTTATTTCACACGCTGCACCCTAAGGATCAGGTTTGTAAAGCTGACTGCAAACCATTTCAGATGGTATGTCGACTGAAAACAAGGGCAGAAGATAATACAGCCATAAAATACTCATCCCGAGTAAACGAAACTGCAGAAGTTCAGAAATAAAGCCCAGAACATGAAACTATGAGGTAAACCTCTAATATTAATAAAAAGGAATTGTTTTATATAGCACTTCATTTTACAACTGCGATTATTCTATTACCCTACTTAATGGTACACAATAAGGAGGACACCATTACCTTTGTTTTGCCATGTCATGCCCTCAGGAAAAATGTTGTCTGAACTACAGAGTTGTGGGGTCCCCATTTCATCATTTATACCCCTTTTAACTGCTGGCTTAGCTAAGGAGAGGAGAAAACATTTCCCCTAATGCAGGTCACATATTTGCTAGTTGTGTTCAGGGAAGTGGGTGGAGAAACCGATTGGAGTCAAGTGCAGGGTTGGAGTGCAGGCGCTGGGAGAACTGAAAGAGAAAGTAGTTCTGAGCAGACACTCACAGGCCGGATTTGGTCACTCACCATCTCTGTGTGCCGCTTGTGGAACTGGTTTCACAAATCCTTGGCTACCAGTTACACCTTGGGTTTGTTGTCCATCTCCTCCTAGGATTTCAGGGCTCTTGAGCGGCCAGAGGTGCGCGGCCACCTGGTGACACAGGGTGGAAAAAAGCTTGCCCGCTTCAGCCTCCCACACTTTTGCTCCATGATAGGCTTAGTAAGGGTGCCGGGCAGAGAGAGGGCCGTCCCGCAATGGGGCAACGCCAAGGCCGGGAAGAAGGATGGCAATTTGCTCATGGCGAAGTCCAGCACCTGGTGGGGTCAGGAAGGGGTGGTTGTAAACCATGCTCATCCCAGGGAAAGTTGGATCTTGCATCAAGATGTTCAGCCACTCCAGACTCTGGGTTATGCAGCGGTCATGATTTGCAGTGTGCAAGGGTCTCAGCAGTTCATGCTGAACCAGGAATACCAAAAGCAAGTGAAATCTGTTGTCTCACTACAAACTGCCCCAATACAGTGCCCGGGCAGCTCATTCCCCTTCTCCCAAATGTGCAGCCCCCTGCACGCTCCTGCCCTGCCTCCAGCAGGGTGAGTTAGACTCAGGATTTGCTGTGGCTTCCCAGGCAGCCCCTTAACACTTGATAAGCTCTTTCATCCTCCCAGACCAATTGTGCAGCTCCATAATCAATAGGTGTGGTTGTATGAGGTGGGCGCGTGCCAGCAAACTCCGCTAAGCAGCGTGGGTGGAGTTTTTGTTGCACTCTGTGCTCCACGCAGAGCACGGAGCAACAAAACTCTGCTAACTCCATCCGCAGAGTGGAATTTACCACACACCCTTAATTTCATCCCCCATCTTGATCTGGACCCAAGTGTTCGTATAAAAGCGTATTATGAGGTCCAGAAGTTTTGGTGGTGCACACCATGTGGCTAACTTTTGCCATAGCAAATCACTGGGAACGGTGTCAAAGACCGCCTTTAAATCAATGAAACAGATGTAAAGCCTGTGTTTCATTGATATGGCAGACTCGGCCAGGAGCATCAGGGCGAGCAAGTTAGTAGTAGCCGACAGGCCCTTGCGAAATCCAGTTTGATTCAGTGGAATAAGATGTGCTGCAGCTGCCCAGGATTCTAGCTCCCCTAGAAGGCAAGAGGCAAAAACTTTTGCCTCTAAGTCTGTTAGAGCAATTAAACTATAATTTGCGGGTGATTCTGGTGGGCCGCTCTTATTGCTGGATTGCATGATACTCCCTTGCCATGACTCTGTGACAGTCTTGCTCAAGATGACTTCATAATTGAGGGAGTCAACACCAGTGACCATAAGTTGGCCCTAAAGATGGCGTTTGGCAAGCTGTTTGGACCGGGTACTCCATTACTCCTAATTTGTTTAAGGCATGCTGATGTCTCTTTCTGTTCAAGCAACACCATGGTGAAAGAGAACAATGTTGAACACCAACTGGGTGCCATGGTAGGGCTCTGCTGTTTTCATAGTGCCTACCTCCGACTTCCCCCTCAGTTTTACCTGGAGATTGATTCCTTTGGGATGCCCTTGGGTGAAGTCTTGACTACCGACCGGGATCCATACAAGTCACTTATATGATCATCCCAGATATTAGCACTGTGGGCCCTATTTCCGTCATTTGGAGTTGCAGTAAGTGCACGTGGTATGAAAGCATGCCTCACCTGAGTCCATCCATCTCCGTTTTCAACCTCCGCCTCTCAACCACAAGTCCCACAGTGTTTGTGAATCTTTGAGGAGAATGTGGAATCCGAGCTGGCAGCAGGAACATCTGTCCAAATAAAGTTTATGTTCTCATTATTTACACTGCAAACAACAAGCCAAACAACATCAATTATCTACAGTTTTCTTTTCATAAAGCAGTCCTTGATGTGTTGGTCCATGCTTTTTTCCACTGTCAGCCAAAGCCTCCATTATTACGCTCCTAAGCAACCAAGCCTTCAGACAGGTAGCCTGTAATTAAATATCGACCAATCTGGAGCTGCCACAAAAAAGCCCCTGAATGGGACCTGGGGCCTCTGCCAGCAAGAAGTGTATTCAGCTGTATGCAGTTTAGGTTTCTTATATTTACCTGAGTACTCTTTAAGTGTAAGCAAGCTTAGCGCAATGTTTATAATCCAGGGACATTTACATTTCATTGAATCAAGTCCAATCATTTGTGACACCCCAACTTTCACAATCCCAAGATGTGCCTTTTATGTCCTGCCGTTACTAGAGATAATATGGCCCACTAAGTGACAGTAGTCTCTCAGTGTGGCGTGTGGTCTTGGGGCAATATGCCATGAAGGCTGTGAGTTCTGGTTTGGAAACCCCTGCACAGAAATAATGTTTCCGAGTAGGGATACTCAACCTATGTTGCTCCTAAATGCATGAGAATGCCCCACCTGGTGGCAACTGGCTATTCTGAGATGGCCCAGGTCAATTAAATAGAGTTCTGTGCAAGTGACTTGTAAGACTGAAGCAGTGTAAAACTTACTTCAATAATCAATTACTGAAAAAAAAAACATGTACAGACTGGTGCACTTTGAAAAATAGCAAGATGTGGAGGCCTATTGCTGCTCTTGACGTTGAGGGCAGTACTCTCTCACTATAGCCAAGGATATACTGTGATGAAGATGTTCCACACGTCAAACGTTGAGTGAGGTACTGTCTATTACACCACAAGGAATCATGCAGCAATAATGTGAGTCACTAGGTGGAAGTAAGACATGCTGGTTAGTCTTCTGAACTGATGCGAAAGGCTTTCAGTGGCAGACTGACAGTTGGAGCAATTATTCCAACCTGCGAGTGAGGGCCAAGCGAATGGATGGCGAGGGTGGTTGTTGACACCAAGCCGCAGTAAGTCACGTCAAACCAATCTCTAGTTTTGTAAGATGTCTTAAAGTTATGAACCAGGGGCCCAACACATGAGCAAAAGCACATTACTCATAGCCAAACTCACTAAGTAAACCAGTGTGTTGTCCAACATTCAACTGTCAGGACAGCTTGTTAATACCAAACTGAAGACTTATCAAAGATAGTCACATTCACTTTCAATTGAACCCTGAATCATTATCTCAATCCGAAAACCATCTGAGTCTTCCACCCAAAAGGGTCTTCTTCTTCTTCCAGGTGGAAAAGAGGATACACTTAGTTAAAGTAGTAGTTTTTGGCATGCATCTTGATTCTTGGATCGGCAGGCAATAGTAATGTGGACTTATGGGCAGGAAGACTTGTCAGTGATCTCTCAGCTGCATGGCTATGCAGTGGTGTTGTGTGTTTCCTGCATGACCCATTGTCATTTTTGCCTATGTTAGCCTAGTTGTACACATTGTAATCCACATTTCTTTTGCACATGTTACTACATAAAAGCACTCACTTTTCTGCCTCATTGTATTTTTACACACAGCCTGCATATGTTTTCGTGTTCTTTTGCTAGAATTTAGTCTGAAAACCACAGACAAGGTCAAACAACAATGTCCTTTGTTATTCTCTCTGGTCAGACACTAGCACTGAGACATAATATGAGAATGCAGCTGCTGTTTGTGAGCAAACATGTCTTGCCCTATAACTGAGGCCAGGAGTTCTAAAAATGCACACACTGAGCGAAGGTACTGAGTCAAGATTACCACGTTAGCTAAGATGTAGAACGTCCATATATGTATGCTAAGGTACGCGGTCCGCCATTAATCCCAGATATCTTTGAAATATAATCTTTAGCTTCAGTAGGTAAGGGGGGGGTTTAAGCTAATCTGTTTTATAACATGACAGGGCTTTTTATGGTATATGGTTAGTTAACCATGCTAGCAATATTTTTGCTAATCATTTTGTTTCTAATTGTGGTGCAAATATTTAGGGCACAATAGTTTAAATAAATATTCTAAACTTCCTTCGTGTTTATCTTATTGTGGATAAGTATGAGTGAGAGAGAGAAAGGGTGTGTCTTGTTACAGTGATCCCTGAGAGGATTGAGAGTGTTGTGCTCTCGGGAGAGAATTCATCGTTTCTCTGGAAAGGTTAGGAGGGCAAGTGAGGCACAATGGCTACTTAGAGTCGGGCTCATAGATACTGAGGTAGTATGGTGACTCAGTTCCTACAGGCCAATGTTCTATGGTCCCAAGCATAGTTCTGTTCCTGGGCAAAATCCCTGCAACATGGCGCTGCCAACATTTTGGTCAGGCACTTACTTGCGGGACCCCTGAATAGTGCTTTTGATTGTCCACAATATTCTCATACCTTTGTATCGGAGACATCTGTGGTGTTGTGGAACCTCCACAGTTTTTAGGTAGCACCTAGTTCTGTTGGTTTTTCAAGCTTGGATATAAAAAGGTTTTATACCCTGTTTGTGCTACGTTTTGAATCCGTTATAAATTACTTATAATGCAGCCCATTGCAATTGCGGCCACTGCCGCCCAGCAGTGTATGCCCATTTACAACAACATGGAGTCCCTAATGCGGGAGCTCCTATTATTTTTGTTGTGGAAGTGGACGCTCCATTCCGCTTTGAGGTTTTATATTCCTGGGTCACATTTACAGCTGTGGACGCTAACACTAACACTTTTACACTTTTTATGAATACACTATACCCCAGGCATGTGCAGCATATTGATCTTATGCCCCTGTTGAAATTTCTCCTACAGTCTGGGAAAACCAGACTTGGTTTAACGGCGCCCTTCCCCATGTGCTTTGGCCTGTTCCAATGGGTCCTCTCAGTAATGATGGGGCCACTTGGCCATCATTGGCTGGATATACACTATGTCCACATTTAGGTAATTTAAATCTAGTGCAAAGCTGTACTTTGTATAATGTTCTTGTCGTCCTATATCGAGGTCTGACTTTATTTATTTCAGTTACATTACTAGCTGGTCCAGCTAGACTTGGGCTGCATGCGTAAGTCCATTTTTCCTCAGCACCTGTAATAAGTCCTGTAATTGTTCATTAAGTTATGGGCAAACAGCCCACTAATCATGAGGAAATACCGTTTTGGATTGTGCAAAAAAATCAATCAACTTGAAGCTGTGTTTCCCCTTGTGAGACCACAAGACAAGCACAGAATTTTAACTATGTGCCTACCCACTGGACTGGTTCCCACTCCAGCTGACTGCAACACGTGGGGACTTTATTTGCCACAGTATACACTCTTTGTCATGGGACTCCCTCGATGGCCGTTCTACTGAACGTCCTTAAACAAATACAGAATGACCATGTGGCAGGTCCTGCCCCATGGGAACAGTTCAGCCTGAACTGCCAGGCCCAGTCCTCCCTGGACCGGTTTCGGGGTATCACCCTTCATCAGCCAGGCTAACTTGAAGCCAGTGGCACAGTGAGTACGGGACCCACATCTGGGCATACCATTCCCACTTAGGGTGACAAATGCAAAAAGACCAATTAATGGACGGAATGTTGATCAATGTTCACACACAAAGGGAGCTGAGGTGTGAACATTCACCCCCAGTACAGAGATCTGGGCCTATATCCATTGTTTTTTTGCTCACCATGCCATTCCAGTTTAGACCCAGCCATATGCAAATCAGTCTTGATCCTGCTCCCCATGGGAACAGTCCAGCCCGTACTGCCAGGCCAAGTCCTTTTCGCAACTTTCTAAAAATGGCATTTTCAGACTTACAATTTAAAATCTGACTTTACCATAAGTTGTGATTTTATAGTTTGAGTCCAGAGATACAGAAATCGAAATTTCTGTATTGTCCCAATTGAAAATTACACTTATAATATGCAACAAGGCAATCCTAATGTTAACCTATGGGCAAGATAGGCTTGCAGTAGTGAAAATCAAATATAAGAGTTTTTCACTACCTGGACACGAAAAAGTACATGTCCAACTTTTTAAATACACTGCACCCTGCCCTTGTGGCTGTCCAGGACATACCGTAGGGGTGGCATATGTATTAAAAAGGCAGGTTTGGGCCTGGCAAGAGGGCTATCTTTTCAGGTCGACATTGCAGTTTAAAACTGCACACACAGGCTCTGTAATGGCAGGCCTGAGATATGTTTAAAAGGCTACTGGAGTGTATGGATCAATCAGTGCTGCAGGCCCACTAGTAAAGCTTTTAAAAAAGAATCTGGGTTTGCCCTGATACTCCTACCACATTCGGGCAAAGAATCAAATATAGAAACAAAAAAATTCAGGGAATCAATAACAAAACATATATTTCTGTAAGGAAAAAACAAATTAATCCCTATCAATGAGTATTAGATCTCTAAACCTTCTTTCATTTTTTGTGACTCAGATACCAACTCCAAGTGTAATATCCCAAAAATACTTTATCTTTTTTAAAATATATAAAAAAAACACAAGCAAAACATATACACCAGTAAATACATACATATACATTTACAAATCCTTACTACCCATTCTTACTTAGTACGGATACTAGTTACAAACAAAGAAACTTCATTCAAAGAGCAATCCGAAAAAAGTAAGTAGTCCAGTACACACTCAAGGGAATAAAACAGCCCTCCACTAAGTACAAAAAGTGTGTAATCAATTTTTTATATATCAATCATGGTCTGTGGGACTCCTCCATGCTGTAGGGTCGACGCATTTCGGCCCATTAATTAGGGCCTCATCAGAACAAGGGCAAAAGGAATACAACGCCTACAAAATAACATATGCAACTCAATATCATCTCTATTACATAACTTCAATGAAAATGCAAAAAGAATATACATGACAATTCAGAACCTCACTTCAACAGGCTGCCAAGGGTGCAAGACAAAGAACACAAACCACAGTGATGTGTTAAGAAAAAGAAAAAGAAAGTGACAAAATTCCGTTTGAAAACTGTAAATACCAAAATGTGTCTCGTATAAATAAGCAATACATTACAGCCAAAAAACACATACCAGTGTATATACTCCGTAAGAACTAGCCACCAGTGTCTGATAGAAAGAACGAAGTATCCACTAACCCAGATAGATGGCCAAAACAAGTAAAAAATTCTACAAATTTCTTTTCTCTCGGGAAGAACACTTAATATAAATACTACAGGAAAATTCTCCTCTGAGATGTCTGAATAATGGCACTAAGACTGAAAAAATAATAAACAAAATATTAAAATAAAGTGATGAGAAATTCTCTGAATAAGATGGTGCCAAGAGAGTCCAAAACCACTGGTCAATATCGCGACCAACCTATAATATAAAGCGTAACAACACTGCGCAGTGAGTGTTGAGGTCTGCTAATTTCGAACGTCTATCCCGTAGGGGAATGCTACACAGAAACAAGCAAGGACAATAATTAAACCACAGTCCTGCTTTGCTCTTTCAATGTTGAAAATCACAAGGGGAGGCCGATCGTATCTACTTACCCGAACACTCAGGAAGAATTATTTACAGCTGCTCTCCTTGCGCTGTGATACTACAGCATCGTACATGCAGCAGTAAGGCTGCCAGGATTACAAAAACCTTCTGACGGCGTCCTAGGTGCCGGGAATCCGGTCACATGGTGCAAACGGACGTCCGCGTACGTGCTATTTGAAGTAGGATGTTCTCTAGGGTCTAAACAAAAAAGGAGGACTACGGGATCGTAGAGCCTCTTTCTCAAATATACGTACATAATGAAATAGAAAGTTTACGGTGGCTAGAAAAAGAGGGGAAAATT
The DNA here is from genome assembly GCA_963921515.1 of Calotriton arnoldi. NCBI lineage: Eukaryota > Metazoa > Chordata > Amphibia > Caudata > Salamandridae > Calotriton > Calotriton arnoldi. Next base: position 741,759 of record CAWUFW010007512.1, read on the forward strand.
ATTTCTAAAACTGCTTGGTCCTACACTAAGGGCGACAAAAGGAAAAAATCAAGAAAAAAATATATATTTAAAAAAAAAAATAAAAAAAAAATAGAGCCATTGCCCGTCATGTCACCCAAGGCAGGCAGTCTAAGTAAATCGAGTAGCATTTAATTTACAGGCCCTGGGCACATTTGGTGCACTTTACTAGGGACTTAAATATGCCAATTGTGGACAAGCCAATGTTACCATGTTTTAGGGAGAGAGCACATGCATTTTTGCACTTGTTAGCAGTGGTAAAGTGCCCAGAATAGTAAAGTCAACAAAAATGAATTCAGCAAAAAGGGGAGGAAGAAGGCAAAATGTTTGGGGGTGACTCTGCAGAAAGGGCCATTTCCAACACTTTACAACAACCATGATATGCTTTACCAGCATGAGTTCAGAGACAAACAGGTTCTAGAAATAATTTAAGCCCAGATAAGCTTCTTTGTTGTAACGGTTCTTACCCGCATTTTAAGGTGGTATGTTGCATTAACAACCCCATTATTTTGCAGCCAGACACGTCTTATTGGATAACTTTTCTTCCCCCACACTAAAGTGAGCAGAGAGCCCATTCAGTCTGTGCAGCCTAGGCCACACATAGCAGCTTCATCTGTGTCTGCAATTCCATACTGCCATGGCTTATGTACCTGATCTTATTTGTCTCAGGTGTGGCAGACTCATGGGCTTTGTGCAGGCCTGCTAGGCTATGACTATCAGCATGTGTTCCTGATAACTTTACTGGCCCTACATTCAACCTACAGTCATAGGTCTGTGTGTGGAGGCCCGGGCTTGACTCCTCCCCCCACCAGCTCAAGTGAATTCTGGGGAGAGAATACAACCCAAAAGAAACAATCCTACAAGGTCCAATTTCACAGTGTCCTCAGCTACTTCATAGTCAAGTGGGCCATGTGTATTAGTTTATGGAACATTGAGGGAGTGTGGCTTTTTGCCACTGGAGGTGTGCTCATTGGCTTTGATGTCCAAGTCAGAGAGCTACAGGTGGTTGCCCTTGGTTTCGAACAGTATAGTTGGGTGACAAGTATACTTACAGTGATATCTTATTCTACTCCTCAGAACTGGACAGTATCAGCAGGGAGGGTGTTGATGAGCACCAGAGAGCTCCAGATGCTTTAAGGGCTGTAAGACCCTGCCAGCCACTCCGGCATATTGGGCTGGTGCAAGTGAGAGTGCTCCAGTTAATCTAAGTGTTATGAAGCCACTAATCCACCATGATGTATTCACACCATTGATTAAATGGAGCTTTCATCCCCATCAGGGGTTCACAGGATGGACTTAAGAGTCACCCTGAAGAGAAGAAGGTATTTAGAAAATGTATGGGACGTTTTTTTTTTCTGATGGGTGTTTATGAAATGACTCTTTTACTGAAATTTCTTTACTCAGACCTAAGTCCCTCTAAGGATGCTTCTAATCTGTTCAATGGTGTCTGGGCAGAAAATGTCCAATGTAATAATGCAAAGTGGCACCTTCCACTTTTGCAGGGATTCTGCTCAGGAACAGAACTATGCTTGGGACCATAAAATGCCGGCAGTATCTATGAGCCCGAGTCTGATTTGCTATAGTGCCTCATTTGCCTTCCTAACCTTTCCAGAGAAACAAGTGAGTTGGTACCCCGGAACACAACACTCTTGAAGCCTCTCAGGTATCACGGTAATAGGACACTTCCTTTCACTCTCTCACTCGTACTTGTCCACCATAAGATAAACAAGAGACACAAAGGAAGTTTAGAATATTTATTTAAACTATTGTGTCCTAAGATGCAGTATTTGCGCCACAATTAGAAACCAAATGGTTAGCAAAAATATCGCTTGCATGGTTAACAAACCATATACCATAAAAAGCCCTGTCATGTTACAGGACAGATTAGCCTAAACGCCTCCCTCCTTTCCTACTGAAATTAAATGATTATATATCAAAGATCTCTGGGATAAGTGGGGGACCCTGTACCTTAGCATACATAGATAGACTTTCTACATCTCAGCTGATGGGGTAATCTTGCCTCAGGACCTTCGCTCAGTGGGTGCATTTTTAGAACTCTTGTCCTCAGTTATAGGACATGACATGTTTGCTCAAAAACAGAAGCAGAATTCTCATGTTATGTCTAGGTGCTAGTGTCTGACCAGAGAGAATAATAAGGGACATTGTTGTTTGACCTTGCCTATGGTTTTCAGATTAAATCCCAGGAAAAGAGCAGAAAACGAAATTCATGCAGGTTCTGTGTGAAAATACAATGTGGCACAAAAGTGAGCATGCTTATGTAGTAACGTGTGCTAAAGAAATGCAGCCTACAATGTGTACAACTAGGCTAAGATAGGGAAAACAACAATGGGCCATTCAGGAAACACACAACACCCTCCCTTTGGCCAGGTTGATAGCACGATAAAAAATACTAAATGAAATAAATGTAATTAGAAGGTAAACAAACTCAAAGTGCAGTTTGAGAATAAGATATGTTGAAAACAATAACGGCAATGACAATTTAGAAAAATATTAAAATCATGGTGTTTCGGAGGAATTCATTGTGTCACTCGCCAATTCAAAGGCTAAGGACTCCATGAAGTGCATATGATGATTGGTCAACAGTCCAAGTCACGAGCTCCAAAGAACAAACATGATCTTTGATCTCAGCTGATGCTGAGCTGAGACAGTCACCGGGCAACCTACAACCATGTTAGTACAATCGGTTTCCTATGACTCATGTGCCAATGCACATGGTTCCTCAAAGGTGAGTGGCTCAAACTTTGCATTGTGTAAAAGTCGCAAATCTAAAGGACAGTTCTGAAAATGGGTCACTATGGGACTCATCAGCTGTCCAAGGCAGCGGGTGTCTGCGAAGCCAGGCAAATATCCAGTGCCCATTCAAAGGGGCACCAGAGACAGTGAAAAACGGGTCGCGCGCAGGTAAACCAAGCAGGCCGGAATGTTAAGGACCAATCAAGATCCAGTTCTAGCAGTAGAAATTTTCCAAAGATCTGAAGAATACGCTCACGGTAGCGTTGGAGCTTTTCTAGTTCCAGAGGGCCTGCTAATGGAACATTCATTGTGGAAAAGCAGGAACAGGATGGAATCCTCCGAATACACTGGAAAAAATGGAGCCGATAAAACCCAGGATTACTCCAAAGAAAGTTTGGAATGAACTAACAAGGACGGAGCCTACAATCTTAAAAAAGTGGGCAAGGTGGGCCATACTAGAGGCATTAAAAATTCGATGCACTAATTCTCCGAAATACAGAGGAAAGTTTGTATTTAACAATGACTGTATTTCACTGGAAGTTCTATCCACCTGCAATTTGAATGTTTCACGAGCAGATGTGAGAGCTACTTCTTGTTGGAGCAATAATGCTTTGAGTCTGCTTAGCTTGTTGAAGTCTGCCTTCAAAGTTGGAATGGAAGGCCACAACAAGCTATCTATGATCCCATGTGGAGGGGGAAACAAGACATTGCTGCAGTAAGTGACTAACTGGGAAATATATAAAATATACGGTACTCCAGCTGCAATTCCGCAACAATCTTGATCAGGAAGCATTAAATAACTCCCATTAGAGAGTGCTGTAATAAAGGGGAGAATTGTGGGAATCTGGATTCCTTTTAAATAACAGGCCAAATTGGGCGCTGAAATATTACATGCACCATGAATTTTAACATGTTTACAAATGAGTGAATGTCCGACAGTAGAGTCGCATTCATCTACAGTAATCAAAACGTCCTTGTTGGCACATTCACAACGATATGTAAAAGGAAGTGACCATAATTCATGAATGAAGCTGGTTCCAAGGGGTTCATATCTACTTGCAGGGAAATGTTTCATGCAAGCTGTGGATTGAAATGTCGAGATAGGCAGAGAAATAACTCTGTGTAGTAACCACACAGCCTAAGGAGTTTCAGCTATAGTGAATGGAAGTTTTTCAAATTTTTGTAAATGCAGCATTGTGTAGGTTGGTTCTTTCATGGCTATCAATTGTTGTTTGTGATGATAAATTAAAAGGCAGAAATAAATCACTGCAATTTTAAGTAATGTCATGGAACACATACATTTTTGAGTGTTTTAAGTGTCCGGCTAAACTGCATAATAGATCTACGCTGACTTTGCCCATGATACAGCGTTGACATGTCACTCTGTACAATATCGATAACAGACAACAAAATGTTGCTTACATTGTAAATACGAGATGACAACGTATTAATACTATTATCAACAACAGCAAGCACTTTATCCAAATTATCTTGATCAATTTGTCTTAAACATGCAGCACCTTCCATCTGGGATAATTTACAGATTTCATTGTATGTAGCATATATAAATCTTTTAGAACGTGGAGATTTGGGACCTAAAAGTAAATCTGATAAATTCATGTCTTCGGACAGGAGGGAAAGATGTTGCTTCACTGCAGACAGTAGGGAATGTTACAACCATTGTTGACATAGCAATTCTACCAAATAGGTGGTAATAATACCAGAATGTGTTGACTGAGCATATTGGGGAACAGGTCTCTTTGATTTGAATCCAGGTGTGGAATTAAGAAAGCTAGCGTGGCAACCATTAGTGTCTACTGGCCACAACAACCACCAGTCAGGACTTGAAAATGAGGAGTTAAATGTACCATTCTGCACTATGCAATTAAATTCTTCTTCTGTGTAATTTGTGAAACTCTGCCAGTTATCAAAGCGGGCAATAGCGGGAATTGTCGGTGTGTTCATTTCTTTACTTTTTGCCAATCCCAGACAGGTAGTCTGCTGGATCGTTTTATTGAAGAAAATCATTTGTGTGGGAATTAAACAGGCTAAAAATAATGTTTCTGTTCCCTGAACCTGCCAAGATTTGGTTTCCCAAAACGACTTCAAATCAATGGTGTCCTTCCAGTATTCATAGCCTTTAAGGGCTCACTGGTTGGCAGTGAAGCTGTATATATGAGCTTAGTCTGGGTGAGCATATATTTTTGGGTGGGTAGCAACTAATTTGAAATAATATGGCACTGGATCTGAAGTATCATATCCTTTAAAATACGTGAATTCGTTTTTTTGCTTTTTTGAACTCCTTTGTGGGTGAGTTGGACGATGTTCCCATTGTGTATAGTTAAAATGTGGACACTGACCACTGGCTCTGTGCAGAAAATGATGTCCGTAGTGATGATAACAGAGCATATCTACATAGTTAGCAGAATTAAAGATATAGGTCCTCTAATTCAAAAACAGTATAATACTCTAGTTCTGAAAGTATAGCATTTACAGTGTCAACATCCTAATCATCCGAATATAACCCAGATACTATTACATCACCCATAGAAACTTTGAACACATATGGTATCTGCAAGATCTCCATAGGGCCAAATATGTCAAAAGGAACTTTATCCTAAACAATTCCATTAGTCACTGGGATAGCTGAAATGTTGATGAGGGACAAGTCTCTTTTCAGTTTATGCAATGAAGAATGGGGGCCAACATCCCATTGACCGGTTCTGTAGCATAACATTCCGGGAGGTAATGGCCATTGATTAACAGAAAAAGAACTGTCACAAATCCACTCCACATGAACACAAAAACCAAGGAGAGTATGATCCAGACATATATCCAAGGTGGGGTTAGATAAGTGTGTTTTGACCATGAAATAAAAACATAAATTCGTCCTGGAGGCAGATGCCAACAGAAGAAATGTCTGAAGAAAAATCATTTTGATCCATATAGTACCCGGAGGTACTCAGCTGGAAAACTGCAGGCTGTGACTCAACAGTAGGACCCGAAAAATCCAATTCGGAAGGACTCACCATAGGTGGATCCATATAAACAACATCCATCGTAGAAGATGAAATAGTAGAAGCAGGTACTGTGTCTGTCAGATTATTGGCAGAGGACTCAGCCTACCCCCAGCCAGGGGGAATCAGTATCGGTGGTGCTCATGGGCTATAAAGGAAAGCCTTGCGGAAGCGTATGAACACTTTGTGGCATACTATTGAGAATCAGTCACATGGTGTACTTTGACATGTTCAATGGAGACAAAGCGTTTGTCTTTAGCACCTGGAAGTGATGGCAAAATCACAGTTCGTGTACCATGTATGCCAAGGACTGGAACAGGAGCACAGTACATTGAGATGAATTCCTTTTTGATCACCACCTTCTTCCGAACCAGATCTCCAACTTTTGGAAGCCGTCCGGAAACCGGAGTTTGGTCCTCAGTATTTGAAGAGAGAGATGCAAGTGTTTGCGAGACCGAGCATCACTAAACTTTTGTAGGTCCTGTCAGACAGCACAATGGTTATTTACGTCAAAGATTGTGGCAGCCGCCACAATGTCTGGACCGCAAAAGTCTGGAACATACAGCTTGATGCCAAAAACATTTTATACGGGGTGTGCCCACCCAGAGATCTTTTAGGGAGGGTATTAAGTGCTCTTTGAACCACATAGAAATGGTTCAACCAACCACACCCTGTACCTAATACTCTAGCCATTAAGGACTGCTTTAAGTCACGGTTCTTTCTTTCCATAACAGAATTTCCTCGCACCTATATGGAGAAGAATAGTGCACCTGTACATCCATGGACATCACTGAATTAAGGTACCCTTTAGAAGCGAAAGACTGAACCTGGTCCGAGTGGAATGCATAACAAGCGTAAGTCCTGATGAAGACTTGTAAGTCTTGATTAACAGTTCGAGCGTCAGCCGAGTGATGTGGCCAAACCTAGAGGAATCTAGAGCAAGAATCAACTGCAACCAAGATAAATTTGAACGCAGTATCTGAAATCAGTGGATCACTTTGATTGAGGTAAATACAGCCAAAAGGCTTGTGAGAAATCAAGAGATGTGTCTGCAGTGGACGAGACAAGTTGGAGCTTTTAATCTGCTGACAGATGTCACAGCACAGAATTTTTTTTTGCCTGTCGGTATAAGCTGTGCCCCCAAACAATTTTGTGGCAGCCACTCCCGCATGGGCAGAAGCTACACCTTCATTTGCGGCAACAATTAAAGCCAGTCAGGAAAATTCTGGTCATTGAAGTGATAAGCGTATTAAGAAGGAAAGCACTTAGGTAAAGGGGTGCTGTTTTTAAAAGCATTAACAGCAGCCAAGATATCATTATCCATACAAGTTTCAGAACGTGTAACTGCTGTTATTTTAGCTGTGGCTACTGCAAATTTGACTGCTTCATCAGCCAGAGAATATCCTACAGCGTGTGTTCCCACACGTTGATGACTCAATGTATGTTTTACATGAGTTTGTGGCAACTTATCCTTAAGATCTGCCACTTTAACCCAAAGCAGTTTGTGCTTGATTGTGCTACCCCTTAAATCTCTGAACTCATTTTGTTGCCAAAAATGTAAATTGCCATTAAAAGACTGTGCGCAGTAATACGAATCACACACAATAAGTGTGAGGAATTTAGGATCCTTATTTTCAAGTTCAAGAAGCAAAGCCTGCAGTTTAGCTAACTGCGCAGTGCAGTCTCCTAAAGACTGTGTGCGAGTTGTCTGGGGGTAAAAAACACCATCTAATATAACACCATTAATGATGACGCATGTGGCTGAGTACTGCTGCTTAGAACATATAGCAGGCTGAGCTGAACCATCAGTGTAAATAACTTGTTCATACTGATCAAGAGGCAGAAAAGTAGAGGGCAAAGGATAGATATGCTTATACTGTAGAAACTCTTGTGTTTGCAAAGAAGGGCTGAAGACAAAGTCTATATCTACGGCTGTTAAGGACACACCCCATTGAATCAATGGAGGATGAAGGGCTTTAGTGTTAGGAACGCTATCTTTTGTGACAGCTTCTAAGGCCGGCACAGAACTAACAACAATAATGCTTTTCCCTTGTGCAAGGGGCCGTTCTTTCAAGATGACCATTTGCACTGCAGTCAGTATTTTTTAAGTTGAAGCAAAACACATTTCTGCAGCGGAATATAAATGCGATTTATATGCTATAGGAACTGTTTTACCCTCATTAAAGGTGGCATGTAAATCCAATTGCACCCAATTAAACTCGGATAACAAGGTTTCTGGTATTAACACACGTATGCAAGTGGTGTGTTTCAAGCAAGCCAGATTGTAAAGATCTGAGTGTTTTTGTGTGTTCTGATGTCCAAGATGAAATGGAAAAATCAGGATGTATTAATGCATAAAGGAGTTTTATGTTTTGGGCATAATCAGGTGTGTACGTTCTGTCAAGATTCAAAAATCCCAGCAGGGACTGCAGTTTCTTAAGTGTGTAGTTTAGGTGTAGGTGTAGGTTGCAATTGTGCACATTTCTCCAGACAGAAAATGAGGGGCAAGACTCTTTCCCTCATTTATAAGTTCATATCCTAAGAAAAGGACAGTCAGAAACGCTATGTTAGACTTTTTGAAGTTGAATTTGTAGCCAAGCTCAGAAAATTGCAATATTATGCGATCTACTCTTGCCAAGTGGGGGTTTAATTCATCGTCCATCTGGTAGATGTCATCTACATAGGACAGAGCATTAGGGTCTATTTCATGAAAAATTGACACAATTCATGCTGCAGTAACTCCCGGGCTATTCTAATAACCCATAGGAAGTTGAGCATAGCGCAACTGAAAACCCAGAGGGCTGAAGGCGGATCAGTCTCAGCGCTCAGGAGCCAAATTATGACTGAGAAAAATGTTAGAAATGTCCTAAGGTCTTTTCTATTTTTTATGGAATGCTTTATTAATGAGTGCCGTACTGTGTGTATTTTGCACTGCAAATGTGCGTGTATGACTATTTCAATGTCTTTAGTCTAAGACAATGCAATAGGAATGATCAGGTTTCAGAACAGGAAAAAGAGGATTATTTATTTGAGATACAAAAGGGTTCAGTTACTCCCTGGTACTCCAGTTGGAAAGAATTTCCTTAATGGGTACTTTAGCATCCAGTTTAATAGGCTACTGTGGTTGTAATTGAGGTGCCGACTGTATAGGAATGACATGGCAAGGGGTATCCTTATTAGGCCTGGGCGGAGTTCCGCTATGAGGAACTCCACAAAGTGACAAGAAAACTCCACGGAGGTCCACAAGCAGCGGAGTGCGGCGGAAACTGCCATTTGCGTTAATCTGCCTGCCACTTGGATAGAAATTCTACACGAGCGGCAACTCGCGCTCGCCAACTTACCGTTGACAAGCGCGAGCGGGGAAAAAACTCTGCTGCACTATGCAGAGCGGAGTTCACCGCCCAGGCCTAATCCTTATCCCACCCATGGTTATGATAAAGTGCAGGGGCCAATGCATGAGCCCATTCAGATGCATAAGCTTGTTTGACTTGGTCAGGGACAAGGTCTGAAAAAGAAGGGAGAATTACATCCTCACCTTGGGAGGATTCAAGAACAAAAGGTGGGGTCCAATCGACCTCCACCAGAAGTATGTCAGAAGACGTAGTTAAGTTATCCCACAATATTGCTTTGATTGTGCGCGTAACATCACCTTTAATTTGAATATGTAAGTGATATAGTCTGTCCAGACTACGCGGGTGTCCGCTGCTTCAACCGTAATAAATGTTTCAGTTGCTTTTGCTACCAGAAACTGGTGGAGAGTCCGGTGTACTATAATGACTTCTGCCAAGCTGTCGAGGAGAGTCACCACCCAACTCTTGTTCATTAGGAGGGTTCTCACCGTCTGTGGGATATTTAGCAGTTAAAGCTGCAACTTTCTTTTTCTGAAAAGGGGGTTTATATGGAGGAGGGCTATCCTCCTTCTTTATCTTCATGTCAGACGAGCATTGTATCACCCTTTATAGTTTCATGTACTCTTCTTCCCTGCAGTCAGATCGCCCTCCTTTGTCTTCCTGCTGATCAGACAATTCCAAAAAGGAACAAGGAGAACATGTATCAAGAGCCTGATACCTGTCTGGAGTATTTATTTTAGTGTGATCACGAAAATTGTATAGTCTTTTAGAGGTCGCCGAGGGTGGAGAACCTCCATACCTTTCTGTTGTTGTTGTTTAGATTTATCCCATGGGTTTTTAGCAAACTCACGGGTTGGGCTGGTATCCTTCTCAGAGCTCGGTTTGCCAAGTGGTGGTACTGAAGGTCTGGTTCCCAAACTATTGCGTCCTAAAGATGTATGTACATTAGCAATGATTACTGGCACCTCACGTTCGCTTCTGTGTAGCCAAAGACACTGCTTCACCTTTAGCAATAGAAAGAATAATTTCAGAGACAGCAGGAAAATTACCCATAAATTTCATCCCCAAATCGAGGGCAGGACCTGCCACATGGTCATTCTGTATTTGTTTAAGGACGTTCAGTAGAACGGCCATCGAGGGAGTCCCATGACAAAGAGTGTATACTGTGGCAAATAAAGTCCCCACGTGTTGCAGTCAGCTGGAGTGGGAACCAGTCCAGTGGGTAGGCACATAGTTAAAATTCTGTGCTTGTCTTGTGGACTCACAAGGGGAAACACAGCTTCAAGTTGATTGATTTTTTTGCACAATCCAAAACGGTATTTCCTCATGATTAGTGGGCTGTTTGCCCATAACTTAATGAACAATTACAGGACTTATTACAGGTGCTGTGGAAAAATGGGCTTACGCATGCAGCCCAAGTCTAGCTGGACCAGCTAGTAATGTAACTGAAATAAATAAAGTCAGACCTCGATATAGGACGACAAGAACATTATACAAAGTACAGCTTTGCACTAGATTTAAATTACCTAAATGTGGACATAGTGTATATCCAGCCAATGATGGCCAAGTGGCCCCATCATTACTGAGAGGACCCATTGGAACAGGCCAAAGCACATGGGGAAGGGCGGCGTTAAACCAAGTCTGGTTTTCCCAGACTGTAGGAGAAATTTCAACAGGGGCATAAGATCAATATGCTGCACATGCCTGGGGTATAGTGTATTCATAAAAAGTGTAAAAGTGTTAGTGTTAGCGTCCACAGCTGTAAATGTGACCCAGGAATATAAAACCTCAAAGCGGAATGGAGCGTCCACTTCCACAACAAAAATTATAGGAGCTCCCGCATTAGGGACTCCATGTTGTTGTAAATGGGCATACACTGCTGGGCGGCAGTGGCCGCAATTGCAATGGGCTGCGTTATAAGTAATTTATAACGGATTCAAAACGTAGCACAAACAGGGTATAAAACCTTTTTATATCCAAGCTTGAAAAACCAACAGAACTAGGTGCTACCTAAAAACTGTGGAGGTTCCACAACACCACAGATGTCTCCGATACAAAGGTATGAGAATATTGTGGACAATCAAAAGCACTATTCAGGGTTCCCGCAAGTAAGTGCCTGACCAAAATGTTAGCAGCGCCATGTTGCAGTGATTTTGTCCAGGAACAGAACTATGCTTGGGACCATAGAACATTGGCCTGTAGGAACTGAGTCACCATACTACCTCAGTATCTATGAGCCCGACTCTAAGTAGCCATAGTGCCTCACTTGCCCTCCTAACCTTTCCAGAGAAACGATGAGTTCTCTCCCGAGAGCACAACACTCTCAATCCTCTCAGGGATCACTGTAACAAGACACACCCTTTCTCTCTCTCACTCATACTTATCCACAATAAGATAAACACGAAGGAAGTTTAGAATATTTATTTAAACTATTGTGCCCTAAATATTTGAACCACAATTAGAAACAAAATGATTAGCAAAAATATTGCTAGCATGGTTAACTAACCATATACCATAAAAAGCCCTGTCATAAAACAGATTAGCCTAAACCCCCCGCCCCCTTACCTACTGAAGCTAAAGATTATGGGGCATATTAACAAGGCCCGGCGATAAATATCGCAAAGCGCGCTTAGCGCTTGCATATTTATCGCCGGCTATCTCTGCAATTTATCGCCCGGTTAGCGCGTTATCAACAACGAGCATCGCCGAGGCGATAAAATTCCAGAGATAGCGTGGATATCGCCGTTTTCCATGGTGGAAAACGGCGATATCCTAGATGATAGGGCCTGTGGTCTTAGCCACAGAATCCACCCCCATGTTAAGTATGCCTTAGTCAGGAATTTAACAGACGTTAAATTCCTGCGTTAAAGCATACTTAACGCGATTAAAATAATCGCTTCCCCACATTGTAAATATCGCAAAGCTGCCTTCGCGATATTTACCCATGTTGTTTCCACAGACACGCCTACTTTGCATCTCATTAGCGATGCGAAGTTAGGCGTGCTGGAAACGGGAGCAAAATCAGCAAAACACGCGATAGCGTGTCTTTGTCGATAAGGCGATATAATTATCGCCGCTTTTCGGCCGAAAAAGGCCGCAAAAGCGGCGATAATTTTTTATCGCCGCATTGTTAATATGCCCCTATATTTCAAAGATATCTGGGATTAATGGCGGACCGCGTACCTAAGCATACATAGATGGACGTTCTACATCTTAGCTAACGTGGTAATCTTGACTCAGTACCTTCGCTTAGTGTGTGCATTTTTAGAACTCCTGGCCTCAGTTATAGGGCAAGACATGTTTGCTCACAAACAGCAGCTGCATTCTCATATTATGTCTCAGTGCTAGTGTCTGACCAGAGAGAATAACAAAGGACATTGTTGTTTGACCTTGTCTGTGGTTTTCAGACTAAATTCTAGCAAAAGAACACGAAAACATATGCAGGCTGTGTGGAAAAATACAATGAGGCAGAAAAGCGAGTGTTTTTATGTAGTAACATGTGCAAAAGAAATGTGGATTACAATGTGTACAACTAGGCTAACATAGGCAAAAATGACAATGGGTCATGCAGGAAACACACAACACCACTGCATAGCCATGCAGCTGAGAGATCACTGACAAGTCTTCCTGCCCATAAGTCCACATTACTATTGCCTGCCGATCCAAGAATCAAGATGCATGCCAAAAACTACTACTTTAACTAAGTGTATCCTCTTTTCCACCTGGAAGAAGAAGAAGACCCTTTTGCCTGGAAGACTCAGATGGTTTTCGGATTGAGATAATGATTCAGGGTTCAATTGAAAGTGAATGTGACTATCTTTGATAAGTCTTCAGTTTGGTATTAACAAGCTGTCCTGACAGTTGAATGTTGGACAACACACTGCTTTACTTAGTGAGTTTGGCTATGAGTAATGTGCTTTTGCTCATGTGTTGGGCCCCAGGTTCATAACTTTAAGACATCTTACAAAAGTAGAGATTGGTTTGACCTGACTTACTGCGGCTTGGTGTCAACAACCACCCTCGCCATCCACTCGCTTGGCCCTCACTCGCAGGTTGGAATAATTGCTCCAACTGTCAGTCTGCCACTGAAAGCCTTTCGCATCAGTTCAGAAGACTGACCACCATGTGTTACTTCCACCTAGTGACTCACATTATTGCTGCATGATTCCTTGTGGTGTAATAGACAGTACCTCACTCAACGTTTGACGTGTGGAACATCTTCATCACAGTATACCCTTGGCTATAGTGAGAGAGTACTGCCCTCAATGTCAAGAGCAGCAATAGGCCTCCACATCTTGCTATTTTTCAAAGTGCACCAGTCTGTACATGTTTTTTTTCTTCTTTCAGTAATTGATTATTGAAGTAAGTTTCACACTGCTTCAGTCTTACAAGTCACTTGCACAGAACTCTATTTAATTGACCTGGGCCATCTCAGAATAGCCAGTTGCCACCAGGTGGGGCATTCTCATGCATTTAGGAGCAACATAGGTTGAGTATCCCTACTTGGAAACATTATTTCTGTGCAGGGGTTTCCAAACCAGAACTCACAGCCTTCATGGCATATTGCCCCAAGACCACACGCCACACTGAGAGACTACTGTCACTTAGTGGGCCATATTATCTCTAGTAACGGCAGGACATAAAAGGCACATCTTGGGATTGTGAAAGTTGGGGTGTCACAAATGATTGGACTTGATTCAATGAAATGTAAATGTCCCTGGATTATAAACATTGCGCTAAGCTTGCTTACACTTAAAGAGTACTCAGGTAAATATAAGAAACCTAAACTGCATACAGCTGAATACACTTCTTGCTGGCAGAGGCCCCAGGTCCCATTCAGGGGCTTTTTTGTGGCAGCTCCAGATTGGTCGATATTTAATTACAGGCTGCCTGTCTGAAGGCTTGGTTGCTTAGGAGCGTAATAATGGAGGCTTTGGCTGACAGTGGAAAAAAGCATGGACAAACACATCAAGGACTGCTTTATGAAAAGAAAACTGTAGATAATTGATGTTGTTTGGCTTGTTGTTTGCAGTGTAAATAATGAGAACATAAACTTTACTTGGACAGATGTTCCTGCTGCCAGCTCGGATTCCACATTCTCCTCAAAAATTCACAAACACTGTGGGACTTGTGGTTGAGAGGCGGAGGTTGAAAACGGAGATGGATGGACTCAGGTGAGGCATGCTTTCATACCACGTGCACTTACTGCAACTCCAAATGACGGAAATAGGGCCCACAGTGCTAATATTTGGGATGATCATATAAGTGACTTGTATGGATCCCGGTCGGTAGTCAAGACTTCATCCAAGGGCATCCCAAAGGAATCTATCTCCAGGTAAAACTGAGGGGGAAGTCGGAGGTAGGCACTATGAAAACAGCAGAGCCCTACCATGGCACCCAGTTGGTGTTCAACATTGTTCTCTTTCACCATGGTGTTGCTTGAACAGAAAGAGACATCAGCATGCCTTAAACAAATTAGGAGTAATGGAGTACCTGGTCCAAACAGCTTGCCAAACGCCATCTTTAGGGCCAACTTATGGTCACTGGTGTTGACTCCCTCAATTATGAAGTCATCTTGACCAAGACTGTCACAGAGTCATGGCAAGGGAGTATCATGCAATCCAGCAATAAGAGCGGCCCACCAGAATCACCCGCAAATTATAGTTTAATTGCTCTAACAGACTTAGAGGCAAAAGTTTTTGCCTCTTGCCTTCTAGGGAGCTAGAATCCTGGGCAGCTGCAGCACATCTTATTCCACTGAATCAAACTGGATTTCGCAAGGGCCTGTCGGCTACTACTAACTTGCTCGCCCTGATGCTCCTGGCCGAGTCTGCCATATCAATGAAACACAGGCTTTACATCTGTTTCATTGATTTAAAGGCGGTCTTTGACACCGTTCCCAGTGATTTGCTATGGCAAAAGTTAGCCACATGGTGTGCACCACCAAAACTTCTGGACCTCATAATACGCTTTTATACGAACACTTGGGTCCAGATCAAGATGGGGGATGAAATTAAGGGTGTGTGGTAAATTCCGCTCTGTGGATGGAGTTAGCAGAGTTTTGTTGCTCCGTGCTCCGCGTGGAGCACAGAGTGCAACAAAAACTCCACCCACGCTGCTTAGCGGAGTTTGCTGGCACGCGCCCACCTCATACAACCACACCTATTGATTATGGAGCTGCACAATTGGTCTGGGAGGATGAAAGAGCTTATCAAGTGTTAAGGGGCTGCCTGGGAAGCCACAGCAAATCCTGAGTCTAACTCACCCTGCTGGAGGCAGGGCAGGAGCGTGCAGGGGGCTGCACATTTGGGAGAAGGGGAATGAGCTGCCCGGGCACTGTATTGGGGCAGTTTGTAGTGAGACAACAGATTTCACTTGCTTTTGGTATTCCTGGTTCAGCATGACCTGCTGAGACCCTTGCACACTGCAAATCATGACCGCTGCATAACCCAGAGTCTGGAGTGGCTGAACATCTTGATGCAAGATCCAACCTTCCCTGGGATGAGCATGGTTTACAACCACCTCTTCCTGACCCCACCAGGTGATGGACTTCGCCATGAGCAAATTGCCATCCTTCTTCCCGGCCTTGGCGCTGCCCCATTGCGGGACGGCCCTCTCTCTGCCCGGCACCCTTACTAAGCCTATCATGGAGCAAAAGTGTGGGGGGCTGAAGCGGGCAAGCCTTTTTCCACCCTGTGTCACCAGGTGGCCGCGCACCTCTGGCCGCTCAAGAGCCCTGAAATCCTAGGAGGAGATGGACAACAAACCCAAGGTGTAACTGGTAGCCAAGGATTTGTGAAACCAGTTCCACAAGCGGCACACAGAGATGGTGAGTGACCAAATCCGGCCTGTGAGTGTCTGCTCATAACTACTTTCTCTTTCAGTTCTCCCAGCGCCTGCACTCCAACCCTGCACTTGACTCCAATCGGCTTCTCCACCCACTTCCCTGAACACAACTAGCAAATATGTGACCTGCATTCGGGGAAATGTTTTCTCCTCTCCTTAGCTAAGCCAGCAGTTAAAAGGGGTATAAATGATGAAATGGGGATCCCACAACTCTGTAGTTCAGACAACATTTTTCCTGAGGGCATGACATGGCAAAACAAAGGTAATGGTGTCCTCCTTATTGAGTACCATTAAGTAGGGTAATAGAATAATCACAGTTGTAAAATGAAGTGCTATATAAAACAATTCCTTTTTATTAATATTAGAGGTTTACCTCATAGTTTCATGTTCTGGGGCTTTATTTTTGAACTTCTGCAGTTTCGTTTACTCGGGATGAGTATTTTATGGCTGTATTATCTTCTGCCCTTGTTTTCAGTCGACATACCATCTGAAATGGTTTGCAGTCAGCTTTACAAACCTGATCCTTAGGGTGCAGCGTGTGAAATAAAATACATTATTCTCAGCGTTTTCATTACGTTATTATGACTACATTGCTTATTTTCAATGGAGTAAATGCAAATGTGCTACGCTGAGGCCCCCTGCTGACAGTTCTGTGATACACATCAAAATAAAGCCCTAAGTCCAAGTTACTCTTCCAGGTTGCAGAACTCCACAGAATCTCTCTGAGGTTTTCTGTCACTCCTCAGAATTCCGCAGAGTGAAACTCTGTGAGCTCCGCCAGGCCTAGATGAAACATCTCTCAGTCAGAGAATAGAACCATCAAACGGTTTAAACAGAGGTGCGTTCTCGCTCCCTTTTATTTAATCTCTTTATGGCAGACCTCAATCAACATTTGGAAACATCTAATTCTCACCCTCCTAAGCTGTCTAACAATCCCTTAAAATACCTTCAATATGCCGATGATACAGTTTTACTTAGTCAAACACCTATAGGTTTGCAACATTTAATCAACTATTTTGATGAATATACTTTAGCCAACCATCTTGAGATTAATATAAAAAAAACTAAGATCATCTCAATTGGAATATTTCCATTCAGATCACAGTCCTAGGACTCAAGAAGGAAACCAAATGAAACAGTTAAAAGCTATAAGTACCTTTGCATCCTGTTTGACAAACAAATTTCCTTCAGAAACCACTTGGATTTACTCAGGGCTAAAGCTGCTACTAACACCTTTAAGGCTCTTCATGACAAACTGGCATGTTCATCTTATGCCCACCTTGTGAATATAATGTCAACTTAATTCCAGCCCTAACTTATGGCTCATTTATTTTTTTAGGGAAAGATGCCAAATTACTGGACCTTCGACAGTTGTAGGCGGTAAAATCAGTCTTCCAACATATATTGGCCATTCCCAGATTCGACCAGAGTTTGGTCTTCGAAGGCAGGATCTAACTCACCAATCAGCATTCTTGAACCACTCCTATTCTCTGTCCTCATCGGAAACGGGATCTCTTTCCAACATGTGCTGGTTAGCAATCACCAACTCTGCCCATACCGGCCAACGGCGGGCTTATATGATGCAGTGCCTCCAAGCCTTAGGCCTAAGGAATCATTGGCCTGCTCAAATAACTGCAGCTTGCTTCAAGCGCAGTGTGAATCAATCAACAAATTTGTTTTCATTCCAAATGGACAAAGGACCTATTGCAGCAAAAAAGCATGCCTGGTCACTTATCAATTCTTATGAAACGCTGGGCATCCAGCCTTTCCTTACCACACATTTTTCTCCATACATGTTAGATTCATTCCTGAGGCTAAGACTTGGTGTTTCTCCAACTAAGGAGGGGACCCCGCTATGGTTACATGATTGGCCAAAACAGTAAAAACAGGCTTTATGGCTACACAGAGATAAAACTACTGCATATAGTGTGTGTATGTCCAAATCTATTAAACTCCAGTCAGATTTTGCTGAGACCCTTTTTCTTGGAAGCAGGGGGTAAGAATGTGTCGGCAAGCTCTGATTTTATGTTTATCTGGCAATTCTATTCCACTCATCTGCCAGTTTGTCAAGTTTTTGGCTGAGGCCCAGAAAAAACTGTCCGTTTCAGAGCCATCACAGTAAGGGGCCGATTCCGATTCGGGCCGGAAATCTCTCCGACCGAGCCGGACCCGGAGAGATTTCCGACCGAATCGGACCCTAGCAGCCCGACCGAACGAGTACGATGCGCACGCATGCTATCGGACTCGATTCGGTTGGACTCCCATTGAAGTCAATGGGAGCCGGTCGTACAACACGTACGCGGGCTCCCATTGACTCAATGGGTGCGAGGCAAACAAGGGCGCCCCCTACAGCGGGTACGCATCGAAGCGGGTCGCGCCTTACATGCACAGGTAGGGGGGACCCATGGGTCCCCCCTGTGTGCGACTCGCGTGGCTACGCGTACAGGGGGGTCCGACATGGACCCCCAAAGTGCGGCTCCGACTGCTCTTTTGAGCCGGACGGCGCGAGTCGGTCGGACTGCTCGAGGCGCGCATCGTACTTACCCGGCCGGGGAACGTCTCCATTCCGCGGTGCGAGTCGTGTCCGTGCGAGTCGGTCGGAGCGGTCGGCTTTCGCGAACGAGTCGGTCGGTGCGGTTGGGTCTCGCGAACGAGTCGGTCGGAGATTTCGCATCGTGCTCGCTCGCCCGGACGCACGTACGAATCGGTCGGGAAACAGGGCTCCGAATCGGATCCGGTAAAGCCGAATCCGATTTGGAACCTTACCGGCCGAGATCGGAATCGGCCCCTTAGTCTCTGGCTCTGATAATGCATAGCTCCAGCTACATCTTATAGATGCTTCTGGCTCAAAATCTATTCAACAATTGAAAGATCATTGAGGTGTTAATGTCTCTCCCTTCTTTTTTCTGAATACATCCAAGTAATCCCAATATACTCGAGGCACCATGATGATTGTAGATAACATTAATGGCTCATTGTTATCTTCAGAAATTGTACCTAAAACCAAACAATGCATAGGAGCAGCCAATTCTTCATTATTTGTTTGCTGCATTTCGCAACATTCAGTTTACATTGCTGGGAAGTTAAATCTACAGTACCCTGTGCCCAATCTATGAACGGATTGTGCAGAGTAAGCAGAGGAAGCCTCAAAATGAGTTGCAAATGTGAAACATCTATTAAATCAAGGCTTATTTTCACTTTATGAGATTAGAAACAGGTCATTATCTATTCTGCTGTGCCATGTGTAATCGATCCTGATGTGATCTTTGTGCCGTCAACAACACTAACTTCTTCAGGTTTTACTTTCCAGGGTATAGGTACACCTAATATCTTAGCATGCTTCCAATCAACAATATTCTCTGTGGCTCCTGAGTCAAGTTGTACAAATAAATGAATATGCATCTTTTGATGATCTGGCAATCTTACATCTAGCATAGGGTGAGCCGAACCTGTATTTAATACCAACTTGCCTCAGTTCAAAGAAAAAAAAGTGCTCAGAGGAGAGACCTTCATTGCTGTGTATGTCATTGTTTCTCTGATTGTGATTCTTATTTTTCTTGGGAAAACTTTTGCCAAAATTAGTGTCTGACCCACAGGGGACTACGTATTCTATTAGCCCCAACCCTGAGATGTTAAAAGAATGGGGTCACAGCAACTTGGATGCCTCAATGAACTTAGTAAAAATACTTGTGAGGTACGCGGAGATAGACAGACTGGCTCTGATTACCGAAATTGATAAAATAAACGAGCAACTAATTAAGTTTGAACCCAATGACTTTATAACCAAGTCAAGAAAGGAAATGCAAGAACGCCTAACTAAACAGGAAGAGAAAATCAAAGCTCGGAAAGTTTATAAGTTTGCTCGCGACAAGGAAGACTATGAGCAGGGACGTATATATACCTTTGCTCGGAAATACGAAAATGCAAAAAGATCAAAACTCAACGAGAAATTATCGAATACAACAGCAGTTGCAGGATCCACGTCAAGCGCACCTACTGATGGTACTTCAGTAATCACGGACAGTGACTCTATGACGAGCAGTGTATCATTGAATGATGACAGTATCAGCAGAACAGGGACAATAGACAAATCTATGATTTTAGATCTCGGTGAAGAGATTGATTTTTTAGTGTTCGACTGCCGCCAGATACTAAGACCAAGGAATCAGCAAAAGATAAAAGAACTAGAAACAACGAAGGAAGACGCGAACGCCGCAAAAAGCGGAAACGGCTACAAAAAATCAAAAAGGCAGTATTGGCGCAAAAAGCAATAGCGGATTGACAACACTATCATAAATCTATCCACGGTAACTTTATCTGAGGCTGAAAAACAGCTATTAAGCCTTGGTCTTTCGTTCTGTCCCATAAGTGACTTCAATTACACTCGTACACGCATTGATGTCTTCTGTTATATCCGTAAACTGAAACTGAAGAAGTTTTTCAGTATAAAGGAAGGACTCAAAAACCAGGAGTTAAGTTCGGTTACAGACAACCAACTCAATATTGATCTCTTAGCATCGGATGCTTCCATGTTGCTAACGTTGCATGAAGTCAGCCATACTAATTCAGCCAACGAGCAAACAACATAAGAAGAAGGATCAACACAACAACGATTATCAGAAGCAGCTGTCATACAATATGGGGCTAATATGAGTCCATTCAAGCCAAAATCTAATTTTATACCTAGTATGCCAAAGGATGCAATTGATATTTTTCAAGAGGTTATAGTAGAGGACCTCAAGAAATTGCAGCATCAGATCAAACGTCGCAAGATATACAAGAGTAAGCAGGAAATTCAATATGCAGAATTAATCAAAAAACTCAGCAACAACCATCAAATAGTGGTAACAAAATCTGATAAAGGTGGCAATATTGTGATCTGGCCACAGAATGAGTACATTGCGGAAGCACACAGACATTTAAACGATCAACTGTGTTATGAGAAATCTACATCCAAACAGTACAATGCAGCTAGAGATGGCCTGAAAAAGTTACTTTTCAAATGGAAAAGAGAAGACATGATCTCTACTGATGAATTCCGCTTTCTGCATGTTGAACATCCTGTTTTGCTCAGACTTTACCTCATACCTAAAGTCCACAAAAAGACAGTGCCGGTCCCCGGGAGGCCAATAATATCAGCCATCCACAGTATGGGAGAATATATTACACAATATATTGATTTTTTCCTACAAGATTTAGTGAAGAAGCTTCCAACATACATCAAGGACACGGGGGACATTCTCAAAAAAATCAACAAAGTCCCATGGTCAACGGATTCGATATTTATTACTTTGGATATCGAATCCCTTTATACTAGCATAGAACACACTACTGGTTTAACGGCACTGGAATACTTTTTAAGTAAAAGACCTTTGGAGTGCTATAACCATAACAAGATGATTGTAGAGCTGGTATCTTGGTGTTTAAACAACAACTATTTTTTGTTTGGTAATGATATATTCTTGCAGAAAAGAGGTGTGGTGATGGGAGCCTGCTTCTCCCCCAGCTACGCGTGTTTGCACGTGGGCTGGTGGGAGGAGCAGGTCCTCAAACGCACTCACAGCACTGTATATTTTAATCATATTTTAAAATGGATGAGGTATATTGATGATGTTTTTATTATATGGAGAGGGGATGAGCAAAGTGCGATTGATTTTATTAATGAAATCAACATTAATCAGGTGAACTTGAAATTCACATCCCAGATAAGCAAGGACAGTGTAGGTTTCTTAGATGTTAAGGTTTTTACACGAGAGGGAAAGATAGCAACGACCTTGCATAGAAAGAGCACTGCTGGCAATTCTACGCTACATGCCAGCAGTGCTCACCCCAGGCATGTGATCAACAACATCCCATATGGCGAACTATTACGTTTGAAGAGAATCTGCAGTACCGAGGAAGATCTGGTCAGGTGTGCAGAGCAAGCACTGGTTAGATTCAAGCAAAGGGGCTATAATGAATCCATTTTGAATGAGGCAGTGAAAAAGATGAACGCGAAATCTAGGGATTCCCTATTTTCAGTTACTGATGTTGAAAATACTGCCAATGATGAGAATGATAATAACTCTGTTCCAAGGTTTGTGACAACGTTTAACAAACAAGAAAGAAAAATTAGAGCCATAATCACACGCAGTTGGCCGATACTTCTAACAGATGGGGTGCTAGCCCCTAAACTCCCCACTGGCCCCACTATAACTTATAGAAAGGGACCTTCGATGAGAACCCAAATTGTCAAGAGTAGTCCAGAATTGAATAAATCCAAGATGTGGTTACAGCCCCGGCCGGGGTTTGTTAAATGTTCCAGCTGCAGGGCCTGCAGGTTTGGAATTAATACTACCCAATATGCCACCCCCTTCAGTCCAGAAATGATTACCATTACAGGGTTATAACTGCAGGACAGAATATGCAGTTTACGTTCTGACTTGCACCTGTGGCTTGCGGTATGTGGGAAGTACAAAGCTACAGGTGCATGTCAGAATCCTCCAACATCTACGAGCTATTGTTAATAGCGATAGCTCGTATCCAGTAGCAAGACATTTCAAGCAAATACACAACAACGATTTACAATGCTTGAGGTATTTTGTAGTAACAGCGATTCCTAAACCTCGTAGAGGAGGTGACAGAGAAAAGATGTTGAGAAGGATGGAGTCTAGAATGATACTCGAACTAGACAGTAAATTCCCTAATGGTTTGAATAATACGGAAGATTTATATCACTTCCTATGATTAATAGGACAAGTACCACACTGATTCTTTCACTTTGGTACAGTACATTTATTGAGGTGTGATTGGTATTCCATCTAGGGTCAGTTTAGGCCTCCTTGCAGTATGTAAATGTTAAATTATTTTATTTTCACTTTTTTCACGATGATTTTGTATCATTAAGTTCAGCACGTGCACTTTATATACTAATACTTTTTTGGTGTAACATCTGACTCTGGTCAAGTCAACAACACATTATTTTATCAATTGCAGCAGGGTATATGAAGGGTACACTATATGGTAAAAAGACAGCAAATATATAGAAAACATTGATGTTTGAGTGGCTGGTAATTCATTTTTATGAGATATTTGATTTTAGAGAGTTGTTGTACCAAGATAGTCATATATCTATTGTTCTATCTTTTGAAGTTAATTGCAATGTTTACACAAGAGTTAATGTTTACATATTGTTGCGGTATTTGCGCTTATTTATTACTAGCATTTTTAATTCAATTGCAATGTTTACACAAGAGTCAACGTTTACATAAAGTTGCGGTATTTGCACATATCAATTACTAGCATTTATGCAGTAAAATAATCGGGGAATGATTTTTTATATTAGTTTTGCCCCGCATAGGAAAATGTATAGAGATGCTTTATCGTTGTACTGTAATCTATGTTTACAGAATATTTTGCGATATTTGCACACAACCAATAACAGCATTCAAGCAGTAATAAGAGGAGATAAATGTTCAGGATCGTACTATGTTTACTCTAAATGTGGAGGCGCAACTTGTATAGAACATTTTATTGGTCAGACCATAGCTTGGCCAGCAAATAGTAAGATACATAAATCAATGTGTACAAATAATGAATTGAGCCACAAACTGATTTTATTATATTATAACTTGTTTATTTCCTCACGGATGGTGTTAGCCTGAGGCAGTTAGTTACCAAAATATTTATTTATTGTTAAATTATTTTTGACTATGTTTAGTGTATTACAACAACAAAGGATATAAGATCAAGATACATTCATTGTTAGAAAACAGACTGACCTGAGTGTACACATTAAATTATGTATAGTATTTCTTCTATGTTATTTTGATCACGTGGTTAGCACATTGCATATTTAAAAAACTTGGCGAGCTTTACCTGGCTATCTGTGAGCAAGGACGTTCCTGTCCGAAACGCGTCAGATTTGAAGCTCTAAATAAAATAACAACAGTGCCCAAACCTGGAGGATTCGTGTTGTCTCTGTTCGCCACATGTTCTGCGGAAGTGCGGAGACTTTGTTTGTTTGTTGTATATATATATATACAGTCCCCAGTAGGTATAGTTAGGACCTAGTTTCCATAGGAAAATAATTTTTTTACTTGGCTATAACTTTGGCGTTGTTTGACGAATCTTCATAAAATAGTCCCAAAAACTGTCAAGGTAGGCTCTGCGTGTCATGGAAAGTTTAGGGGTGATCCGTGCAGTGGGGAATGAGAAATTGGGGTGCGAAATAAGGGTGCATTTGTAATGTTAATTCCCATAGGAACCTTTAGCTACACCTACAGCCCGAACGGCTGAACGGACTTACACCAGATTTGGCAGGGAGGTAGATGTTGGTTCAAGGAAGTGCCTTAAGGAACGCAAGACATTCAAATTTCATAGAGATAGGGTGGACTATGAAACAGGGCGCATTTTCACATTTTCAAAAAAATATGATGCCATGAAATCTAACAAAATGAAAATGCAAAATGAAACAGGAACCCAGGCATCTACCAGTAGAGATAAACATGTATACACCTCAAATTCAGACCTGAGCTCCAATATGGAAAGTGAAGCGGAGCTGGATGGACAACAAATGGTCCAAAGACCAACAATAACCAAACTTTCCCCAGCTGAAGAAATGAATTTTTTAGTGGAGGAAAGAAGGGCGACACTCCGCCCGAGGATGCCGCAGAACGCCAGAGGAAGAGGCGTAACCACAAACGGAGGCAGAGGAGAAAGTCAAACAGATCGGCCAAACAACAGAAAGATGAGAGGGAGAGGGAGAGGCTGGTGGAACCACAAATAAACATCAGTGAGACTCAAGCAAAAACAGTAATTAACCTAACTGACACAACTCTCACAAAAGCCGAACAACAAATCTTGGCACTAGGACTCTCTTTCTGCCCGGAATCTAACTTCAATTATGCAAACACCCGGATGGATGTTTACCGCTTCATAAGAAAATTAAAGCTTAAAAAACATCATGCCTTATCAAAAGAAAAACTAAAAGAAAGAGATAAGGAAATGGAGGAGGAAAATGGTCAGACCGAGGCTTCAAAAGGATTAACAAATAGTGGAGACTCCACCCTACTAAATACGCTAATGGAATTACAAATGGAATCTATCTCACCCAGGGCTAATAACACTAGTATGGAACACAATTCCCAAGAAATCAGGGAGACAACACGAGCTGCAAATATACTAGTAGAGGAGGATATACCCACAAGAAAAACCACACCATTCAAAAGTAAATCAACATTTAATCCAATAATGCCTAGAGATAGCATTGACATCTTTAATGAACAGGTGATTAATGGAATTAAGAAACTAAATTACAAGATCCAACATACCAAACAAAAATGGAATTCAAAAGATAGGCAATATAAACAACTAATTGCCAAACTACAAAGCAACAAAAACATCATTGTGAGAAATGCGGACAAGGGTGGCAATATTGTCTTGTGGGACAGAAAGAAATATATGGAAGAAGCAGCAGTGCAATTAAATGACAGATCATGTTATAAAATCAGCAATGTGTGGACATTAAAATCAATACAGGATGACTTTTATGGGAACCTCCTAGCATGGAAAAGCGCTGGTGTTTTAACGGCGGATGAATATAAATTCATAAGAAAGGAAAATCCTACCATCCCAAATATATACTTTATCCCAAAAATACACAAGGATGCAAAAAATCCCCCAGGCCGTCCTATCATCTCGGCACAGAACAGCCTGTTAGAAAACGCAAGCCGATATATAGATTACTTTTTACAAGAATTGGTGCATTCCCTGCCAACGTACATCAGAGACACGAGCGATTTTTTAGCAAAACTGCAAAATTTCGAATGGAAGGAGTGTTACAAATTAATGTCTCTGGATGTAGTGTCCCTTTATACCAGTATCAGACACATAGATGGTATAAGGGCATTAGAATACTTTTTGGGAAATGGAAAACAAGACTGTCTACTCATAGTGTAATGCTTAGCAATCTGACCCAATTTTGTTTAAACAATAATGTATTTCTATTTGACAAGTGTGTCTATCAGCAGATGCGTGGTGTTGCAATGGGGGCCAGCTTCTCCCCTAGCTACGCCTGTTTACACATGGGGTGGTGGGAGGAGCTGGTCCTCAGTGTAACGCACAGGCATTTTATGGAAAATCATATAAAAATGTTTCTTAGATTTATAGATGATATTTTTATTGTTTGGGATGGCTCTATAACAGAAGCAAATGAATTTGTAAATAATATCAATGACAATGACATTAATTAAAATTTTACATCAACCATTAGTACCCAGTCAATCAGTTTCCTTGATGTAGAAATTTATATCAAGCATAATAAACTGGAAACAAGATTATTCAGAAAGGAAACTGCGGGAAATTCAGTTTTGCATTCAACAAGTTTTCACCCACGACAGCTGATTAATAGCATCCCCTATGGTGAAATGTTGAGAATTAAAAGAATATGCAGCAATCCTAAGGATTTACAAAAAATGCAACTAGAATGCAAAAACAGATTTCTAGCTAGGGGATACAATTGCAGAACAATAGACGCAGCTATTAAGAAAACCAGCAGTTTAGAGAGGGATTCCTTGTTAAAACCTAAATCTGTAGAGAAAGAAAAGGAAAAAGAATCTTTTCAATTGCGGCTTATTACAACTTACAATATGCAAAATAAAACCATCAAAAATATTGTACAACGCAATTGGCCTATAGTACTAAATGACCCTATTATAGGCAGTACTTTACCTAAATCTCTGGGCATAACCTACAAGAGGGCTCCTTCCATGAGTGGAAGTCTAGTAAAGAGTAGTCCGGAGGTTGTTGAACCAATAAATTGGCTCACGCAACGAAAGGGGTTTACAAAATGTTCAAACTGTAAGGCCTGCAAGCACGGCATAAACAAAAAAACATATAAAACCCCATTCTGTGATAAGGAGGTAGAGATCACACGTGCGCTGCATTGTAAAACAGATTACGCCATATATATCTTAGAATGCCCATGCAACCTAAGATATGTAGGGAGTACAAAACTCCCTGCAAATAAAAGAATTTTACAACATCTAAGGGCAATAACAAACCAAGATCCAACCTACCCTGTAGCTAGACACTTTCAGGAAACCCACAATAATGACCCAAAACATCTCCTATATTACCTCATAGACTCGGTACCAAAAAACAGAAGAGGAGGTGATAGAGAAGGAATACTGCGAAAACTAGAAACTAGATATATTCTAAATCTCGACAGTAAATTCCCGGGAGGCCTTAACACTACAGAAGATCTTTACACATGTATATAGGAATCCCTTTTATAAGTCAGCAATGTGGGGTTTTTAAGATTCCAAAGCTACATCAGTTTTAAATCATTTTTAGCTCATGATTTTAACAGGGATTTGATCCTATGAACATCTATACTATTAGTGATTGGAGCTGCGACCTATTTCTAAGGGGGTTAAAAAGGGAGGATATCCAACACCAACGGAAAGTATAAATGAAAAGATACTGAGGCTGCCACCTGACCTTAACCATAAAAATAATGGTTTTTTAATTATTTGCTATTTGCACATTTAGGGTTATATTAACTTTTTAGAAGGTCACTTTTAAGGTCCATATCCGTATTGTTAAGGAAGTGGAACACATTATGCACAGGCACTTTACACTCCATTTCTATACATTTATTCTTTTAATGATAGTTAGTAGATAGCACAGGACAGGATGAGGAAAATCTCAGACAAACTAAATTGAAACATGAATCATAATTGCATTTAAGCAAAAATGATAAAAAATGGTTTTTATGGGGTTTTTGACTATATTTTTTACATTCCGTTTTTAACATAGGACTGACCGAAACAATTTTAATTATTAATTGATTAAAAAGAAATTTTAGCCCTTATTTATTATCATATATTATAATGTATGGAAATAAGTTGTTATGTACTCATTATATGTTTATTTATGGTTATGTCTATTCGCACCCACGATCAAAGGCAATTTGCGATAGTGTAATATAATATTGTAAGTACACAAAATAAGTATATTAATTGTGGGGGACAAACCGCAGTATGTCTTCCATGTCCATGGTGAAATCACCGGAACTTTGCACTAATCACTGTCACTTTAAAAGGGGAGAAAATGGTAATGAGCGTTGTCATGTGATCAAGGTCCAGGAGGGACCGAAACGCGTCATGGCCGACTGAAAATAAACATCTCTTGCACAGAAACGTGGTCCGTGTCTGCTTTCCGTATCCAGGACTGGTGAAAGCATTGAAGCAGTACGAGAGGATATATATATATATATATATGCAGTCCCCAGTAGGTATAGTTAGGACCTAGTTTCCATAGGAAAATAATTTTTTTACTTGGCTATAACTTTGGCGTTGTTTGACGAATCTTCATAAAATAGTCCCAAAAACTATCAAGGTAGGCTCTGCGTGTCATGGAAAGTTTAGGGGTGATCCGTGCAGTGGGGAATGAGAAATTGGGGTGCGAAATAAGGGTGCATTTGTAATGTTAATTCCCATAGGAACCTTTAGCTACACCTACAGCCCGAACGGCTGAACGGACTTACACCAGATTTGGCAGGGAGGTAGATGTTGGTTCAAGGAAGTGCCTTTTGCTTATTTAGTGTAAATCCATTTGGTAGTTGATGAGAAATGTAAGTTGAAAATTATAGCGATATCTAGTCTTCGCGAAAAAAGACGAGCTCATGCAGGGAAATGCCTTGCACTGATTGGCTGCCAACAATTCAACCAGGAACTGTTGGCAGCCATCTTGGGACTCGGTTTCACTGAGTCCCCCCTAAAAAGTGAAAATAAAGAAAAGGAGACAGGGTAGGAATACCCTGATCCCCAAGCCATGGTCTTGGAGTCCCCCAGGGACCCCGCCACAGCATATAAGCATTTTTTTAAAATTTGCAGAATATTTCTTTTAAAAAAAGTAAGCGTGGGCTCCGTCGCTTGCTTTTAAATAACCCCTGGGTGGGCAGGTCCCGGGGGCATATAATAACTATAGGAGGGTGCGCACGGGCTCCCCTCCTAGGGCTTATCAAAGCCCCGGGACCTCTACCTCCCTGGGGCAGAAACATTAATATATACGGGGAAGCCTTGCGGCTCCCCCGCTGTCCCGGGGACCACCACCTCCCCGGGGCACAAATGTAATATAAAATAATGCGGGGGAGGCCCTATGGCCTCCCGCAGCCCCGGGGAATGCCAACTTCCTGGAGTAGTAACTTAATTATATGCGGGGGAGCTGCACGGCCCGCTCGCTCCCCCGCTGCCCTGTGTTAGGTTTCAAATTCCCATCCCTGCAACGCACTCCTTTCACGTTATATTAGGTTAGCAATGTGTGGCTAAATAGATGCTAGTTGTATTCACGTTATGCAACCCACTGAGTTATCTCCGTAATGTGCAGGCTTCAGTTAGCGAGTGTGACTCCATTTTGCATTTCGTAATCCTTATTAGGCTGCTTAGACTGTGCCTGGGTTAGGCCTCATTGCTCGTATTGCTTGCCTCAGCAGAACACTGTATTTCGTTATTATTTTTCTTTCTGTCCAAGGCTGTTTCCCGACTTGCTAATGAGGAGGCCATTCTGCTCTCGCATACCTATCTAAGTGTGTAGTTCTGCTCCCACGTTAGGAGACGCTGAGACCCAGCACAGTGGCCTTGGGTCTCTGAAAACATGTACCCATCTGGCAGGTGGTAGCTCATCTCCCTGTGCCTCCTTTGTTCATGTTCGGCCCAGGCAGGTAGTTTTCCATGGTGAGCGGGTTTGGAGGCTCCTGGGGAAGAATGATTACTCACTGTAGACTATTGGGGAGTCAGTCCCTCGGCAGACATCTTAGGGTGCAGGTCATGATGGACTCCTCTGCAGAGCATTGCTAATAAAATGTAAGTTTGCATTCTCTACTGTCTGACCGACTCTTCTTTCTTGGGAAGGCATAGTAGGTGGTTGTGAGAAAACCTGAGTGGCCCTAGAGGGCCACTTCCTTCACCTGGGGACCACCATGTCCCCTGGGCACATGCATTAATTAGTTTTAAAAAAGCAATGCGGGGAGACCGCCACCTCCCCGGGGCGTAGTAAATAATAATGCATGGGGGGCTCTGCCCCCCATGCAGCACAGGGAACTGTCACCTCCCTGGGGCCTAAATAGAATAATGAAGGGGGTCCGTTGCGGACCCCCGGGGACCACCTCCTCTCCAGGGATTACTTAACAAAGGAGGGGGGCTGTGTGGCTCCCCTCCTGAAGTCTTAGATGGCCCTGGGGACCGCCATCCCCCCAGGGCTGGCTCCAGCAATGTCCCGGGGTGTCCACCCCTGGGACATTGCAGTTGCTATGCTCTCGCCATGCCATAGCAAACTCTCTGCTTTCAGCAAGCGAGAGCAAAAATGCTCTCATTTGCTCAAAGCAGAGCAAGTCTGTTTCCCTGCCCGCTGTGAAGTGAGCAGGGAAACAAACATTGCTTTGGGATCCGCAGCTCCCTGGACCCCAAAGCAATGCCGGCTCCCACAGGAGGCGGGGAGCCGGCAGGGACCACAGGGGTCTTCAGGCTGTCCTCATGGTTGCCCGCATAGGCAGTGGGTGGCCTGGGTTGGGACCAGGGCACCCGGCCTAGAGGTGAGGCTCCAGGGGATGGGGTCTTGGGCCGCGCAGCCCCCCTACCTTGTTAAAAATAAATAAATTTAAAAATGGGGGGCAGGCTCCAGGGGATAGGGTCTCCGGGGCTGAAAATGGTCCAGGAGGGGTGCCGCGCGGCCCCCCTCCCGTGCCATTGATGATGTCATCAGTGATGTAATTTGAGATGTCATCAGTGATGTCATCAGTGATCTCACTGACCATGTCATGAGTGATGTAATATGTGAGGTCATAAGCAGTGCATTGAGGGAGTGCAAGTTATAGTTTGGTTAGCTAACTATAACTGCTGAATTTCTCTGGTTTTGTATGAGTGAAATGTCAGCCTAACTATAACGTCCCTGTAACCTTTGTTTTTTTCAGTGAATTTGCAAGTTTTTTTAAATTCTACTTCCTAACTATAAAGTCCCTGTAACCTTTGTTTTTTTGAGTGAATATATATATAACGTGGAGGTGTTAACATCCGGACATTAGCGGCATCTGAGGAAGGCTTGATGAAGTCGAAATGCATTATGCCCACAAGATCCTATTAAAGTGCTTCCAGAGGACATTTCCCCGTGTGGCCTCTCCTTTCTTTGGTTAGAAGGGTTGGTGCGATATTTTTCACGCTATCCAGAGGCGTGTCAAGAGGCCCCGTTCCGACAAGCAGGCTGGAGCCATACTGGAAACTGCTCCTGCAGTGTTTTTTTGTCTCCAAGGTATTGGAAGAGCTCCAGCCCGCCCCAACAAGCAGGCGAAGTGAAGGCTGCTGCCAGGTGCAGATCGGCATTGTCCGAGGAAGTTGGGTTTACTTATCCGCAGCTCACAGTCCTAACGATTCCTGCTCTAGGGGCTGGAACGTAAGCGGGGACTCGAGGAAGCGCTGAGGACTCTTACCTGACCGGAACGCTTTATCAGACACACCACGTCTAGTCCCAAACAGCATCAGTCCATTGGGACTTGTTTTCCAGCAGGGATAATTCGCAAGACATCCTCCCAAGGTGAATTCTGGGAGTTGGAGGCAGCAGTGGCTACCTACAATCAGTGAACATGTGACCAGTGGTGAACAGAGCTTGCACCAATGAGAGTGCGAGGGGACTATTTTAAACGTGGAGGTGTTAACATCCGGACATTAGCGGCATCTGAGGAAGGCTTGATGAAGTCGAAATGCATTATGCCCACAAGATCCTAATAAAGTGCTTCCAGAGGACATTTCCCCGTGTGGCCTCTCCTTTCTTTGGTTAGAAGGGTTGGTGCGATATATATATATATATATATATATACATATATATATATATATATATAGCAATCTCATCCACGCTTGTGGTGTCAGTGCTCCAGGTGGGCTAAGGGTCCCTCCAAAATTTTAATATCCAAAAGAAAATAAAGAGTACTACAATGCCAGAATCATAGTGACTTTATTAGGTGTCGCATACACAACGCGATTCAGCTTACCGAGAAGGCTTTCTCAAGTGAAATATGCGCCAAATGCCCTTAGACACAAATACACAAACCCAGTCAGACATAGAAGACATACTACGCTTGCACCACATAATTTAAAAATCAAATAAAAAATTGTCATATCTGTATCAGTCAGCATGACAATTAGATGAGTGATAAATTATTCATTTAACAATCCCAAAATTTACAAAAATACGCCACATATAGTAATCCTTCAGACAGATCTCAATCATGTGATCGAGGGTCAACTACAGTGACAGAATGCAATGTGATGAACATGAAATGTAACTTTTCTCCCAACAATCACTGTAATGGCCATCTACATTATTGTTGCATAGAACACTTATCAGTAATAGATTATGCATATCCAGAGGGAAATGTTGCGGCATGAATATATTGATAAATATGTCACTGCAGTCTCCAGGATGAGCAGATAAAAGAGAGTCAAGTCATTATGACCCCTAACTAATTTGATTTTAAATATACGAAAGTCCCAACTAAAAATATAGAAATAGAAGAAAAATGGTACAGAAATATTATCACACCAATGGGCCTATGTCCAAGAACTTAAGGAGAGAGGGAATTGCAAAATAACCGAACCCATGTGGTAAAGTCAGTATTGCCCCAGTGGGTCTACAATAAAAGTGGCAGGCATAGGCTTTGCACCATATCATCTCTAGAGTCAATTGACATGGTAGATATGATCCCATGTCATCCCAATGACATGAGATCATGCATCCAGAGGCCTAAAAAAAAAAATATTAGAGACTTATCGTAAATCTGGGTATTGCCCCAGTGGGACTACAATAGATATACTGAGTGTAGTTTTCGCACCATAGCGTAAAAAAAAAAAAATCAACATGATCAGCATCATACACACTAAATAACAAGGTTATATAGTCCCTATGCGCCTGTAATAAATGACCTGGATCATAAGAAACGATCAACATGATTGGCATAGTACACAATATGACCTTAACCAAGCTGCTAACATACAACCCAACAGTGTCGCCACTGCTGGCCCCAGCAAACAAAGGCCAAGTAATCA
The DNA here is from genome assembly GCA_963921515.1 of Calotriton arnoldi. Taxonomy (NCBI): domain Eukaryota; kingdom Metazoa; phylum Chordata; class Amphibia; order Caudata; family Salamandridae; genus Calotriton; species Calotriton arnoldi. The sequence continues at coordinate 774,822 of CAWUFW010007512.1, forward strand.
GAAACTAATAGTCAAAAGGAATTTCTCATACAATACACGAGAAAACAAAATCCTAGGAATAATTGAACCAAAAGTGCAATCTATATATAAAAATAAGTTGCACATACTCTTTAGACAATTTCAATAAAAAGAGAGACATGATACAAGAGTCCGAAGAGATCAACTAGAGTGGATATGGACAGCCATCTCTTCATCCTTATTAAGACCAAATGGCTGTTTGGAATTCAAGTCCAAAATATAACAAGATTCCAATCTCTTCTCTCTGCCTCCACCACGAGTCAGTTTGTTCATCCTGTCAATGGCAAAAAACTGGAGTACGTTTGCATCAATCTGATGTCCTTCAAGAAAAGTTTGTACAACTGGATACCACTTGTCTTGACTTCTGATAGCCCTTTGATGTTCCAGAATCCTTTGCATGCTAGAAAAATGGTACTACAAGCGTACCAGAGTTTGCAAGGGCATTCATGTATATAAATACATTAATCAGCATTACAGGTGACACATTAGATTATGTTTCTAGATTTCCCATTAAGCGAAGTGTATGATATATGATTCTTGCTATTGCCACATGCTTTGCATGTGGAAGGCTGGAGACAGTGCTAACCCCTTCTACGTCTTTTGTGGTTGAATGTAGCTATGGACTAACAAGTCACTTGGGGCCTGATTATGAGTTTGGCGGTGTTGGAGTGGGACAGCATGCCACCGTCCCGCTCCCACACCGCCAAACTCCACCTCCGGCCGCTCGCCGGATTACAAGATGTAATCCGGGTGGGCGGTCCTGCGGCGGCTGGCCCACGGTGCTGCCTTTCAAAGGCTCAAAGGAGAGCCTTAGAAAGGTAGTGCCATGGGACAGCCACAGCGCGTTCCAGCACGATATGGACTGTAAAGTACATGGCGTGCTGCAACAGGGGGTGCACGCAGACAGGGAGCACACCATGTGCCCCCCTGCATGCATCCCAAAGGCCCTGAGGCATGTGCCCTGGCATATTTACAAGGCCACTTTACATGGCTTTTCATGGCCTTGTAAATATGTGCCCCTTTCACGCAGAACGCTGCTTGAAAGGGGTATTCCAGGGTGTTGCTGTGGGTGTTCCCACGCAACACTCATGAAATCTGAAGCATTCCCAGATTTACAAGAGATCATAAACCTGGGAATGCATCAGAATCTAATGCCCCCCAGGGGTGGCGTTAGGCAGGCTTAACAAGGAGAAATGTTTTAATTTCTCTTTGTTTTTTCCTTTTTTTATGTGTGCTGTATACTGCAGCACACATAAAAAGAGGAAATCATCTGAATTGATTGATTTTGGGCAGGAAGGTGTCCCTTCTTGGACAAAATCAATCACCCCTGCAACGCAGACCCCCTGCACCAGCATAGGGGGAAAAGGACAAGAATGGCCCGTATCACATAGAAACGGCGGATTTCTGCCCTTTTGTTTTGATGCTGGGCAGCTAAGCAAGATTCCTTGAAGCGCTGCACTGCTCCAAAACCTCATAAATGAGGCGCTTAGGGCTTTAGGTTTCCTCAATGTGACTGGTGTGTGTATGTGTGCCCCCATCTTTTCCAATAACAATATCAGTCATCAGTATGGTCCAATGCTTATTGAGTAAATGTAAGACTGAGGGTGAAAGTCAGTGATAATTCTGACAAATTGATTATTAAATCTATTGATTTTTTTAGGGTCAAATAAAACATTCTCTCTCCACTGGTTATTCACCTTTTGCACAGCATCCTTTAATACCTTTCTGGGGTAACCTTGTACTTCAAATCGCTTACAGATATTTATGGATTTCTCCATAAAGCTGTTGTAATCACTACAGCTGTTTAGCTTTCAGGAGTTCCCCGTAGGGGATACTCCATTTCAATTTAATCGGGTGATGGCTCTTAGTGAGTAGGACACTGTTGCCTGCGGTTTCATTTCTGTGCTCCCTAGTTGATACATGACCATCCTTGACTTCCAGTAACATGTTCAAATATTTCAAACTCACCTTGCTAATTTTATGAGTGAATGGGAGATTCAGATTATTGACCTCTAAGGTCTGTATAAAGAGTTTCAATTTCTCTGAGGGGCCAGCCCAAATAAAGAATAAGGGCCCAATTACAAGTTTGGCAGTCCCATGGTGGAGGTCCCTGGACCACAAGACTGGCAGTCAACCCGCCGTATTATGACGAAAGGCAGTGGGACCACCACAGGAGTGCTCCTAACACTGGGATCCTTGATCCTGTGGCGGTGGCGCAACGGTCAGAGGCCATAATATGCTGGCGGTGCAGCTGCTGAACTGCCAAGCATATTATGAGTTTCCTCACTGCCCTCCTTTTCATGACGGTCAGCCTGCTATGAAAATGGTGGTGGTGAGGAGATTAAGGGTGCTCTAGAGGGTCCCCTGGTGCCTCTGTGCACGGGGGTACATCCAGGGGGGAACATGGTGTGCCACCCTGTCTGTATGCACCCCCATGTTACTGCACAGAATGAAATGCACAACATCGGAGGGGAAAATATAAACTTTTGCTATGCGCCTGGGACCGCCTAAGCACTGTCCACCAGAGCAGGCGAAAACTCCTAATCTGGCGGGCGGTCGGTAGACGGCTTTGGCATTGTGGCAGCGGGGCGCTGGCTTGGAGGCCTGCTGCCACACCGCCAAATTCATAATCAGGCCCTAAGCCAACTATATAGCGTATCCAAATTGGTAAATGTGTGGTGAAATGTTCATGTTCTGCACTCCAGACAACCTGCTCCTACCACCAGCCCATGAATAGAGTAGAAAAGCTGGGGGTGAAGCAGTTGCCCATCGAAGTCCCTGTTAACTGCCTGTAATAGGTGTTTTCATATACAAAAAATGTTCTTTGAAAGACTGAATGACATCATTTCTTTCAACATCTCAGTATGGTCCAGTAAGTTAAGTGCCCTGATTGTCAAAAAATGAATACAAGCTGCTATCCCATTTTCATTTTCAATGCTTGAATGACTTTCAGAGTCACCATAATGTAAATACTGCCCCATGATATGTCATGAATTTTCTTCAAGCAGTTCGATGTGTCCCTAGAGTATGGAGGCAAATATTTTACAAATGGAAATAGAATAAAATCTAGATAGATGGCTGTATTCTCTAACAGACCCCCATTAGAGGAGATGATCAGCTCTACAGGGGCGCGTGGCTTAGTCAGACTGCTATGTATCTTAGGAAAAAGATACAGACAGTGTGCCGCTGTTTTATCTGTCTTCAGAAAACTGTATTAGTCCCAGTCCAACAGACCTTTATCCCTCCATTCCAAAAGGTAGTCATGATAAGTGTAAATAGTGTTTCTAAACTCCATATTAGAGATCATCTCATAACATTTAGTATCGGAAAGTTGTCTCAATGCCTCCATCCTCCAAGCCTCAATATCCAAAATGATCACATTCCCAGCCATGTCAGAGGGCTTTATCACTAGAATAGAGTCATTAGTAAGATGATGCAATGCATCGCTTTGGCCTATGAAGAAATTAACTATCATTCCACAAGGTTGATGTCTCATTTTTTTCAACTCATCTATCATGACATCATGGAATATGTCAATGCAATCATGTGGTGTATTCAGATTGATTTTAGACCTAGGTTTGAACCCAGTGCCATAAGCTGAGTCCATTCTAAATCCCATTGAGATTAACATGTCCTTTGGCATTGGGCACTTATTTCCACATTGTTATATGCTAATTTATGTAGCCCTACTAGGTCGTCATTAATAGAAAACATAGCAGAAGGATTAGGTGTATCAGTTACAGTTTCCCTGGTAGACCCCTTTTTCTGAATGCCAAGTTTGTGTACCTTCATTAGCTTCAATTTACGTATAAATAGAAATAAATCTGTCTAGCTTGTGAATAGTTGAAATGTGCATTGGGACAAAATGATAAACCCCTTTGTAATGCTAATTGTTCATCATCTGTTAATATATGTTTCGATAGATTAATAGTCATCTCACCCAATATGTCCTCATTCAATCTTTCTTGCACCACGTTGACCTTTTGGCTGTTTTTGTAATGTATCCCTCTACTTTCTCCTCGTTTTCCTGCTCGTTTGTGTCCTTCTCTTCCTTTTCCTTTCGGTCTCCCCCATGTAGGGCGGTCCTGTTTTTGTTTCAAGTGTCTGAACTCTTCTAAAAAGTTAAAATTTACTGGAATTTCTCGGTATTTCTTCCCACTCTGAACTGATATCTGAACTCAACCCAGTAAATACCAGTTCTTGTTGTCGCTGAGCTTGTGTAACTCTTCTACAAATGTTTTCCTTGCTGCATCATGCTCATAGCAAAAGTTTATATTTTCCCCTCCGCATAATCCTGTTTGTCACGTAAGAATTTACGCCACTTTTTCTGCTTAATATCCTCCTAATAAGCAGTTAATGTTTGTGTCAAGTACCTCAAAAAATCGCTGACTAATTTGGCGTCCTTTAATTATAGTATTTCTTCCTTAAACATTTTCAATTGTTGTTGAGTTGTCTCCAAATCAAATTTGGCATATTTTTAATAAGAATTTCCAACATGCCTCTACATGTCTTAGCCATAAATCTAGCATCTCACAACTAAAATATAGGTAAACTAAATCAGTATTCCATATTTTACATAATTCAAACTCAATTGAATAATTAACAATTAATTATAAAATTGTAATTAATTATTACTTAATTAACTTCCCACCCTATGCTCCTACAAACCTAACAGCCTGCAAATAACATATAATGAAAATAAATCAGTATTACATAATTTACATAATAAATATGAATCATATAATCAAATACAATTAAATAATTCATAATTATTACATAATTAACTTCCCGCCCTATTTCCATACAAACCCAACAACCCTCTACAACACTATAAATTACTATTAAAAATTAAATAAAAAATTCTAAATCACTTCAAATTATAAGCTATATTTTTTTTTAAAAATGAATAACACATATAAACAATAGTAGCACTAAAAGTAATATATAATCTAAAACACATTCAACTAATTTAAAAATGATATTTTTAACCACTATGTCATTGAAAATGATATTAAAAACACCAGTAATATTTAAAACAATATTACTTATCTCAGAAAACAATATTTGTAGATCACGATATTTGTTTGTCACAATATTTATTTTACAATATTTTTGTCTCTGGATATTTTTAACTCGATATTTTGTCCAAACACCGCTCCGGTACAGACCAATGTGGCATTACTAAAGGACTTGCAGGCAAATACCACATGCAAATACCCCTCAGAACTGATATTTGGTCGGGCACCACAAACCCTTTTGATCCAAGTAAAGTGTCCACTCTCCACTAAACCATGAGGAGAGTTTTTTGCAACTTACAAGTTTGCATAGATAAAATGAAAGTGCATTCAGACATGAAATGCCACCCACTGACTCTAACATCACTCTGAGAAGAATGGGTGCTAGTGCACCAGAAAAAGGCATGAAAGTCAGATTCACTGTTTTGGAGCACTCATTTAAGAGTCACAGAAGTAAAAGGGTCTATGTTTGCTGGCCATTCGAGCAACACTGAATATTTTGCACTTCAAGGAACCTAAGGCGACCTACATCACTGTCGCTAATCAAAAAACACAACATGACTGGTTGGCGAAGAACTCAACTTCTATAGGGAATCTCAAGGAGTGATGCTTTTGTCTGATGTTGATTGAACAAAACTGTTTGTCAGCCCCTAGCACCCATTCAACTGATGTGGACCTCAATTGGCATGTGTGTGAAAAGAGGAACTCTACTCATAGGGGCATATTCACAAGGAGCTATCGCCGAATTAACGGCACTTTATCGCAGCCAAAGTCGTGATAAATTTACCTCCCCATTCACAAGCCGGGGTTAACAGCCCACAGCACCAGTTTACCCGTGATAGCAGCCGCAAAAAACATCGCCACAGAGGACCCCCGCAAATATTGCTAATGAGATGCAGAGTAGGCGTTCCCGTGCCAAAAGTCGAGACAACATCGCACCTCAACATTCACAACGACCAGCCACATCGGCGATAAGAACACAAAACAGGCGATAAGGCGCGTTAGCACCAGGAAATTTACACCTGCTCTGACCTGGTGTAAAGTCGGACGGCAGCCAGCACCACAAAAGGGAGCACAGCCCAGGGCCACATCCGAAGGGCAACAGATGCCATGAAGCCACTCATCATGCAGCCCGGACACCCAAGATGGCCACAACACCCACCGCCACCACCCCAGGACCCCAACCCACACCCGGAACACCCCCCCGGACCACCACAGACGCAGCGCAGACAAAGACAGCGGACTCCCAGGAAACGTACCAGCCACACAGACCCAACAGCTGACAATGTCACCGTCCACTACAGGCTGAAAGGGACAACCATCCTACGCATCCTGACCATCATCGCCCAACAGGCCTACGGCACCAACACAGCGGACAACCAACATCCCACCCCACACAAAGCTGCTGGCTTGGCTGCACCTGTTGGCCCCTGGTACCCCCCAAACAACACCCGCCAGAGTCAGAGGAGTCACACAGCCAGCCACATCCAAGTCCCCCACACCTGTCCTGGACATCACCATCACCCTGGTACCCCAGTCCCCATACGTACAACACAATGCGCAGGATCCGCTGGAGACCAAGCAAGGACCATATGCCATAGCAGGATGCACGCACGTGTTGGGGGCAATCCACAGCACACATGTACTACCTGTGCCCCCTGGTGACACAGCACACAATCACCTCAACAGTAAGCACACGTCTCACATCAATGTGCAGGCAACAACAGAACACCGTGGAACATCCAACAATGTCGCCTTCAAATACACAGTCAGTGTGCATGATACCTACATACTCCGACAGTCCATCATCAACCAGCGTTCCCAGGATGGCAACAAGGGAAATGCACACCCCCTTGGCAAGTTCGAAATGAACACGCCACACACCTCAACTCCACAACCATGCAACTCACAACTCTGGCAATGCACACGTCACAAAATCACATACAACAGGCACAACAACATGACCACCCACCAGACATGACAGAACAACTTACTATGGTAACCTGGGCAAGCCCTGAACATGAGCCATCAACAGCATGGCACCTCAGCCACATAATAGCCGAATGTGGGGAGAGGTGGCAACCAGGCATGTGTGAAGGATGCAGTAGAACCTTGATCGGGAAAGCACACAATGCCAAGAGTGGCGGAGATGTGCTGGACAGACCGCAGTATGCAGAACACACCCATATCCATGGCGACATACACCTCTGGCGTATGGAATGCAGTGGAAGGTGGACGCAACCATGTCACCCCAGCCAGTGGGGGACCTCGCGGAAATGTTGCTTGTGACGCCATCCCCTAAGCGTCACGGGAGTGGGATGACCCAGCGTAGGCCACGCCAGCGTACGGGTGTGACTAAAAAGCACGTAGGCCTGGGCGTGGTCCTCTCCCGGAAAGCCCCACGTCTCTGCCAGGGCTGCGCCTCCCACCCCGCCACGAGGCCGACGCCGTCCCCGTGAGCGGAGTTGCCTGCGATGCAGTGCGCCTGCCGGACACCGGTACGCTGGACCACGAACCCGTCAGGCCCGCCCCTGCGCAGCCAGGCCACACAGATCACCTGCTGACACCGGTGTGTGTCAAGGAGGGCCCACCACGTGCCGGCGCAAGCTCCAAGCCCGACTCCCGCGACCTTGGCAGTCAGCTCAGACCACCACGGCCTCCACGACACATGCCCGCTTCAGTCCTTTCTCCTTGACGTACTCTACTGCCGCCTACGGCCCACTCTTCGGACCAGTAGGTCCCATATGTGAAACTGTGTCCTGAGTCATGAATGGCAGTGACCCCAAATCCGGGCCAGCGGCCACAGCACCAGACCCCCGATCAGTGAGGCATAGTTCCATATGGGCATCTTGCGACACGTGGTGCCACTAACCCTGTTCAACGCCAGCCGGCTACACGTGGTGCCACTGGACCTGAACAACGCAGGCCGGTGGGGCCATCCAAACTATGCCGGCGACACTAGGTGAATGGGCAGTGCTGACCGCTGCCTCAGGCCTACACCACGGTCAGGTAGGTCACACATTTGGAACTGAGTCTTGATTACACCATGGCAGTGAACATTATTTAAGGCAGAGAACAATTCACAATACACCCTTCGATGTGGTGGCAACAAGTCTGTGCATGGCATCACAACCACAGGTGTCTGTGGGCCTACGCGGACTACTGCCCTCGGCCTACACTGCGCATGAGTGGGGTCACAAATTTGGAACTGAACATCGGTAATTCAAAAGGCAGAATACATTTCATCGCACGCACGGAGAGGCGTTAGAGGATGACGCGTTGCAGTCCGGAAGGAACAGGATCATCGTTACAGAGGTGATTGAACACTACCGACAACTGCCACTGTGTCACTAACTCTGTGCCTCGCGAGCCAACGACACGTGGCTGTGGGCCACTGCTGACCGCTGCCTCCAGCCTACAGTGTGGTCCAGTAGGTCACAGAGTCTTGATTTGGCAATGTTGGAGTTCACATCTGTGTACCGGCATCATCGCAGACTGCATCCCCTCTGAGCACCTGTGCCACTGAGTGTGTTCCCCGACATTCATGGACACTCACTGGTCGTACATTGGTGGCATTTCTGTCAATGGAATAGGGGCTAGTTTTCATCCTCATGTAGCTGATACCGAATTGTTGGTGAAAATGAGGCTTGCGCTTTCCACTCCTCAATTTGCTGCTTCCAGATAACTTCAGACCTTCCGCATCATGCCCTGGAGGACACATTCCACTGTCCCCCGCAACACTCCGCAACATACACCTCGGACTTTGATGGGGACCCGCTCAGGTCGCATGGCCCATCTGACTGCACTGCAAGTCACCGTCCCGTGGCTGGGTGCCTGTGCCGGCCGCAGTGCATCCGGCGCCACTGACTCTGTGCTGCTCAGGCCTGGGACCCCTTCTTCTGAGACATTGAATGGCCTCTGTAGCGATGGTCTTGGGGTCATCAACGCCATGTGTCTGTGGCCCTGTGCTGTCCGCATCCTCCGGCCTCACCTGCGGGCCACCAGGGCCCACACATAGCATCGAGGCTTGACCGGCCCGGACGTCGCATCACCGCAGGAGGCACACGCCACCACGGCAAGGACCACCTCCAACCGCCAACTGCCAGAGTCGAAACGGTGGTCCTGACAGACCTACGGAGTTGCTCAGACCTGTCATGGATGCCATCATCGTCCTGATACCCTGCTCAGCACTCCAGGTGCCAGTGACTCAGTGCACCGCAAGCCATTGTCCGTTACTGATCGAGTTTTGTGCTGTTGTGAGGTTGCGCAGCAATGTCACCTCATGCAGTGGGGAAGACCTGGGACAATGATGAGGAAGATGTGTCAAGTGTGCGGCCGGGAGAAGGCACAGACAATGGGAGGGCAGGAGGCAACAGCCCCAAGGCAGGAATGCAGACTGGTGGTGGTAGTCAAGCTACACACCCAGATCTATTACTGGGTATTGCGCTGTGGACTGCGGATGCAACTGTCACCTCAGGCAGTGTGGGAGACCTGGGACGTTGATGAGGAAGTTGATGCAGATGTAACACACCCCACTGCATCTGCATCAGGACTAACCAGAGGGTACACAAGCTTAGCAATTCCTTCTCATGAGCGCGCTCTTCTCTAGTGCCCCTACCTCAGTGCACTGCAACTCACGGAACCTCCTGACTCAATATTGGGTAACCTCTGTCCTTACTCCGGATCCCTCCATGTTGCTCTGCAGTTGACTCTGTTATGCTGGTGTTTTCTGTTTCCATTACACTGGTGTCCACTGTTGAGGTTGTTGCCAGCACCAAGCACTCCGTGCGGGCTGGCTTATACTCACCCCACACACATCCAGCACAGGCGCCACTGTACATGTGGCCCTGCCAATAAAGGGGCCGGGCGCACGTGCCCGTAGCCAGTTTAACATGATATGTGCATGTGTCCCTGTGGTCTTGTTGTGTGCATGGGGGCCCTGGGCCCTACAACATTACATTGTGCTGTGTACAGCGGAGGCAGACATGTCACCGCAGGCAGCGTGCTAGAACCTGGACATGTAGCTTTGTCGTCACCCACTCAATTCGTAAGGGGAGTGGACTGTGCCGTTGTACGCAGAGCCAACGTGGGTGTGTGACTGATATGTGCGTGCCCCTGGGCGTTGTTCTGTACTGGGTATGTGCATCTGCATGTGTCTCTATGGCAGTGTGGGTCTCCTTTGTGGGGTGCAGGTGGTCCCTGAAGGGCATTGGACACCCACGTATGTCTTCTAGTTCGCCTTCCTTGGGTTAGGCAACGCCCGCACCTGTTGGGCCACCTCCTTTTGGTGTTCTGACACCTGGCATTGGGGTGCCATGTGTGGGTCGGTGAAGTGTTGTGTGGCAGCCGTGATTGCGGGTGCTTCATGCTGTGTGATCTGTTGCAGGGGCTGGGTTCTCCTCTGAGTAGCTTGTCTGTCCTGGTCCTAGTGGTGGGTTGTGTGGGATGTCCATGGGCTATTGTAGGGCGTCGGTGTTCTGACCTGCTGGAGGTGTTGTTTGTCCCTCTGCATTGTGAAGGGGAGGTGCATGTTGGCATTGTGTTGGCGCCTTGTTCTTGTCGACATGCAGACTGTGTGACAATGTACATTGTGACTGTTTGGGCGGTGGTGGCTATTTGAGTTGGGCCAGTGGACATTTGGCCTACATGGCTGCTGTGGGGTTGTAGCCGTAGATATGCATCTCACAGTTCCCTGCTCTGTCCAATGTGATTGTTCTGTTTCTGTGCCTGGGCGGACCCAGTTGTGTCCCCTGTTCTGCAGTGTGAGTGTTGCACTTTGTGCCACATTGTCATGGTATGTGCTGTGATTGCCTTGTGTGTGTGCTGCAGTGTGCCACGGGGATGGGGGACATGTCCCTGGGTAATTGTGGGTGTGCAGTGTGCTACACCTCGTTGTGCATGTGTGCCATTGTGCCCATCACCCCCCGTCCCCCCAGTCCCTGTTGGATCCTCACCCTGTTGTTGTGTCGGGTCCTGTCGGGCTGTGTCCGTACTCCCACCTCCTTGCACCGTCTCCACACTGATGACTGTGGCCTGGGTTTCCTCCAGCTCTTCCTGTGGTGCTGGACTGCCACTTCCTGTCGCCGTTGCTGCCTTCCTGTTGGCAGTGGGTTTGTGCCTGGTTTAGGTTGTCACGTCCTGGCGGCACCTCTTGGCCTCCTGGATTGGCCTCCTGGGCACTCCGACTGCATTCCAGGTGGTCTGTTTGGGGGTCAGTTGCTGGTAGTGTTCTGTGCCTCCGTTACACTGGTCTTGTTTTCCTGCGGTCTGCACCCCGTCTTCCTCTCCCTTTTCTCCTTGGCCTTCCCGGACCCCGTTGTTCCTTGCTGGTGGTCTGTGGGGGTTGTGGGGTTCGCGTTGTCCTCTGCGCTGGGTCAGGGTGCATGGATGTTGCTACGTGCTTTGGCTTGTTTCTGGTGTGTTGTTTCTGTGGTTTTTATGGTGCACTTTCCCGCCAGACGCGTGGGATTTGCAGGCCTGTGGCTGCTTTTCGCTACTTTTTGTACCGCGATTGGCCTCATCGCATGATTTCTCGCGTTTCGCATTTTTTGTGCGTGGTGTTGATTTTCACGCTGACATTTGACGCGTTATCTGGTGACTATCGCATGCTACCGCCTTGTTGTGAATTCCATGTAGACACGGGGTTATTTTCCCGCGATAGGCTGCGATATTGGAAGTTGCGTTACGCTACTCTTGCGGTAGTTATCACACGTTCTTGTGAATATACCCCATAAAGTATTAATAGTTTATGATGTTCCTCTGTTATTCTTCTATTGTTCTCTCTCTGCCCATTTTTTTCTTCACCTTTCGGGGGGAGGGGTGGGGGGGAGTGATTCATGGTGGCCACAACAGGAATTTTCGGTATCGACCACACAATCTGAGAAAAACAGATTTGCAAGTCTAAAGCCAGATTTTCAGATCTGCAAAGAATGATGGGGAAAATGTTTCCTAGTCTAATTGAGGATGGGAATGCCCCATGCATTCGTACAGTAGTGTCCCCTGCCCTGAGTGTCCAACTGCTAATCTCTGTTATCTTTGGCCACAGCCCACACTAATGTGGCATGTGCATTGAAGGCCTGGGCATGCTTATGGACTGGGAGGGGTGCACCAAGCGCCTTTTCATAGTGGCAGTGGATTACTGTCTCGGTTATTGGTTCTAATGTGTAGTGCATTGGTGGCAGTGTAGCGTGTTTTAGAAATCCTATATTGTGACCAGACCTTTTTATCTGGGTCTTGGAAGTTGTGGTCTGCTGTCCCACTCAAGTGAAGTTCTGCTATCATATGCTAACTTGGATCCTTTCACTAACATCCCAGCACATGTGTGGTTGATGTAAGTTTGTGATCTGTGTGTAACACACATGGTCCATGCCTGATTGAGCCAGACCAAAGTAGGAAACACCTGGCTGGTTCATGTGCAGTAGATGATGGTGAGGTTACTTTTCCAGACAGTGGAAGTGCTATGCTAACATTCCTGAGACTGGACGGAGACACGCTAAGCAATGAAGTGGGGAAAGAAGAGAGAGTCTTTCCCTTAGTAATTCAATAAGGTGTTATTGCTATAAACTGCTGCTGATCAGTCTTCCTGCATGTTACCATTCGGTAGATGTTAGGGTGAAGGGAGGGCCTGCAGCCTCTGATGTTCAGAGTGTGAAGGGTCTTTAGAGAGGCCACACTCCTTCTGATCGCTGTTAATGTGGCTGTTGATGGCCATGTCCAAAATGCTCACACCTCTTTATGCCTCTGGTGCCTCTGCTGTGGGTGCTCCAACCTCGAGGAGACCCTGCTGTAAGGAGCATCACTTTAGACAAAGGCTCAGTCTGGAAAACATCCTGAGAAGGAAATATGAAAGGGGAACCGACCCAAACCGATTCTGAATGTGCAGAGAATACACATACCCTGTCAGCTTTACATTTGTAGGGATGTGACTCGTTGGCCAACGTGTTGTTCCAGTTCCAAGTTCTGACCAAGCAGGGGGTGCTCCACAGAGTACCAAGAGGACTACTGTGCAATTGTACCAGCTTCCCCAAGGTGAAGGAATATCACCCAGAGTCTGGGGGATGAGCTGTCTCCCTGTGCTGGGGCACCTGGAAGTACTCTGCCTGGAAGAAAAGAGGAGTGAACCAAACCTGCACGAGGAAGTGACCTCCAGTGTAGGCAAGAGCGTTTGACCTTGGTGCTGTGGGTCTCTCTAACAAAGACTTCATAGATCATCACTGGCATGCTCCTGGCTCAAAACTGCTCACCCGTGCTGTAGCAGAGGATCTGTGACACTGCCTCAGTGTTCCTGGGAGAGTTCCCCTGTTTAAATCTGCCTTCGCAGTCGTGGCACTTGGCCCTAATGTGCACAAGCGGTCAGCGCTGCTGAAGGAGTGACTTTTGCCAAGCCTGTGGCGCTATGCATGGATTTCATAGTGGCTAGCCCCACTGCTCGTGTAAACGTGTGCTCGAGCGAACTACGCTGTTGTAGGTAAAGCTGTTGCCTCAAGGCACTTGACTGCTGTGTGCTCAAGTGACAGTGCTGCTGCCTGAGGCACTGACTGTACGCATGCATGATTGGACTACATCGCTGCTGAACTGCATTTATTAGCACACTTGTTTCAATGTATGCATTATAGGACCACATTTTTATATGTGTGTGAGTGTGTGTGTGTTTGTGTTTGTGTGTGTGTGTGTGCGTGTGGGTGTCTGTGTATGTGTGTGTGTATAGAGCATCTGTAATTATGGTGAATTTGGTTGCTTTAACGTTTACTAATCTACTATTGACCTCTAATCTTGAGTTCCACAGTAGCGCTGCTACTCACTGCAAAGCGCTTCCACACTTTGAAAGGAGTACAAAGCGCTGTATGAATACCATTTACAATTACAATTAAAATAGCAGCGACAGACCCCAGTCAAATTATCAGTCCATGGGGAGATCCAATCAGATATGATGGACAGTGGGAGGAAATGGAGGGGCTGACATAGGAAGTGGGCACAAGTGGCTGGGATGTAGTAGAATAGCCGTGTCTGGGTGCAATCTCCTGCCAAGGGAAGACTTTGCAAGTGGGGCTTAGGGAATTAGGTTTATGTGCGTTTGATAATATTTTCTTACGTTCAGAGTATTTAATAAGGACTTAACAACATGAGATCTGATTTATCCTTTGAAGTTTTCTGAAAGTGATACCTCTCCACATACACCTTTTCTGGAACTGGTTAGTTTTTATTTTTCATTGCTGTCAGGTTATTCTACACAAGCAAGTATATATCTATTTGCCTTTTAGCTCTAAAAGTGAACACGTTCTAGCATTTTTTGAGATACTCAAAATGTGTTTTCACATAATTTTATTTTCTTACTGCCTTACAATGCGTTTTATTGTAGCGCCACATTCATGCTCCTGGCAGAACAGAATTAAAAAAAGAAAAGAAAAACGCAAAAAAATAACTTTGGAGCAGTGAATTCAAAATGCTTTCTGTATCAAAGACAGAAATCCCTCAATCACAGAAAATAGGTTTTACAAATTCGATGGGGTTGCTTCTTAAAGATTGTGGCTGGAATGATGTGCATAAAACCTCTTTAAGTGTTCTTCCGTCTGAAGGTAGAGATCCCCGTCACAATCCATTGGTGATCTTTGCGTGTACTTCAGCAGGCCTGGTTAGATCTAGTTGCTTTATGCCACCTAGCTTAGTAGGAGTGGGGGTGCGGAGGCTTTCCTCTAGCTTTCACTAAGGTTTGATTATACAGTTAAGGATTATTCCCTATTTTGGGAAAGCCACTCCATGTTAGGAAAACAGTGAGCATCACTGCTGCCTCACCTTTTTCTCCAAGGCAAGGTGGAGACACTTTATAGCACTATTTCAGCTAGGATTGGGTACCCCCGCTATTACTACTGATGCAACGTTTTGCTTATAGGATTTGTTGGGTCTGGTGGTAATTGCCCTCGTAAGCACTCATCTAATGGAATAAGTGGTAAAAAGGCGTGCCCACATGTTGTTTGCACCCAGTGTTAGCACCTGCACCAAAGTTTAAATGACCCCATACAATTTTAGAATTCTGTCACAGTAATGTAGCCTCGCACAAACTATGGGAATTGAAGCTTCACGTTATATAGTAGTTCTTGTGTTTATCTCAGGCTCTGAGATGAGTTATGTTTGTAATAATTTTCAATGCATGTCCGGATTGTGAAGTGAGAGCCGCAATTCACACTTTCTGGACTCAGCCCACAATGTTTCTCCTTCAAATCCCTTTCTATCTCCTTTCTATCTCCCTTCATTCTTTTTATTTTATTTTAAGTATGATCCCCAGCATCTCCCTCCTCAAAAGGTAATCTCATTAACGGAAGAAGTCTCAAAAGAGCAACTCTTTTCTGTTTCTCTTTCTTCACTTCTCTCTCTCTCTCCCTCTCTTTCTCTCTCTCACTCTCATTTCTCTACTTTTTTGATCGTTTCTTCTTCTCTCGGGGTCACATATAGTAGAGAAAGGCTCAAATAAATGTGTCAGCACCTGGGGAGGTCCAATCAGATGCAAAGGACAGTGGGATTTGAGTTGAAGCCAAACCCAGGGTTGGGTCTGCATTGACACATTTCCAATGTCTTGACAGTGGTCTTGTGGGAAGGTTTGACTGGAGTGGACAATCGAAACTGCATTGTTGAGGCTCCAAGCAGTGCAGTTGTATTGGTATGTATCTGTTTACTATATGAACGCATACCAGAAAGCAATCTAGTATCAAGATGTAGGGAATGGGTAAATCAGGGAAGGAGGGGGAGGGCATGAGCAAGGGAGAGACAATTTAAAAGAGAGATGTTTCAAAACATTCCAGGCACCAGGTGAGAGTCTTTAAATAAAATATTTTGCAGTGTAGTTTTGAAGCACTTTATCGGGGCGTTATTGCATGAGAGGTGAAGTTCATTCTATAATTCTGTGCCTGCTGCACCAAAGTGTGTTTCTTGCCATTTGGAGTTAGAGAGCTTGGAGTCTTTATTGGAGCAGAAGTTGGCCTAGGTCTGTGTATTTAAGGGCATTTTGTTGTGCATACTTGCAGATGATACAGAGGGTGGCTAATAAGACTTCTCGGAGCAGATGTTGAACCGGTGTCCATGGACATTGTTTGTTACTGCTTGAGCTAGTCTGAGAGGTCTGAATCGAAGTTCAAGGTCTGCTCACCATTTGAAAGGAATCCCTATTGGATTTTAGTTTATAGCAAAGGTCAGGATTTCTCTTTTGTTGGTTTTGAGGCAGAGGAATTTTCTGTCCATCCATATTTTGTGATAACAGGCATTGGGCAATAGCTGAGGTGTCTGGACTGTGCTCATGAATGTTGATTGGAGTTTGAGTGTCAGCAGCATACATCGGGAAATTTAGGCCAAATACGGTGATTGCTATTGAGTGCATGCAGGTGTTGAAAGTACTGGGGAGACAGATGAGCCTCGAAGGGGCCTATAGTTAATGTGTTTGTACTTGGATATGAACTGGCCTCGTGTGACACCTTTCTCCTGTTTATGAGACAAGGTTATATCGAGGTGTGGCTTTTTCATCACTATCAAAGTCTTTGTCTAGATGAATTTCAGTTTTTGGTCCACTGCGTCAAAAGCTGCAGATAAGTCTAATAATATTAACACGCATTGTGACCTTTGTCGTGGATACTGAGTAGTTGCTCCCTGATGTTCAGAATGATTGTTCTGTGTGCAGTTGTTTGCTTTACATCAAGATTGGCAGTGTGTAGTGGTAAAGTTCCTGCCTTACTCCTTTATTGTAATAATAAGAGGCTGAAGGACACGTTAATCCAGTCACAATATTGAGATGATACAATGCACTAACTTGTGAGTTTGCACAGACCTCATATCCAAGTGACAATTGAACAATAGCTTACAACGATTAAAGTAAACAAGATGAGAGATTATTTTATTACACAAATTAAAAGTGCTGTTATTAAGATCAATAGCTGCAGTGGGACAGAAAGTGAATTTAACAGTGTGACCTGCACTCCCTATTGGGGTTATTATGTAGAAAACTCTGCATTTTAGCCTTCTAATTAAAAATGAAAATGAAACTCTATCAGGAGGTAGGTTGGAAACAAAAAAAAATTAGCATTGGAGTTCCCTTGTGAATAATGACCCAATGCTTGGTATTTATTATTGAGCCTGAATGTGCAGACAGGACATTGTATTTACCATATGAAGTTATTTCTTGTGGCACTGAATCAATAAGTGACCAGTCACCATAGTAATCTCACTCTGAAGTGACCTATCTTTTTGCCTTTTATTTTTCTGTCTATGTCCTTGTTTGTTTGTGCATGAGAGTGGGTAAGATATGTGTGTGTCTGGTGAAAAATCAAACACGAATTGTAAAATGTTACAAAAAGGCTGTGTGTATTTAGTGCCCACTAACCATTTAACCAGCGATATTACGCTCTTAAATTTGAAAGTAAATATTCTGCTTCAGCTTTTGAGACGTACTTCGGATCTGCAAACACAATGTGCAAATATGTAATTTCTTTTATGGATAAGAAAATAATGTTGAAAACAATTTTGTATGCTGACCGTTGGATCTCTGGAGTAAGGAGTCTGCTTTGTTTTTAATTCAAATTGAAGTTCTCCAAACTCGGAGTGTTTGGATTGTATTGTCAAAAGATGCGTTTGTTAAATAATGAGATATACAGACAGTGTAATATGCTACCTAAGAAGAAAAAAATAGAAATGCAGTAGGCAAAGTCCTGCTTCGGATTTTCACATTTTTGGCTTACAACTCTGTCTGATTCTTTCATAAGTCTACAAAGCCACCACAAAACAGCTGGCAAAGTAATTTCTATTTTTGATGACTTTAGCATTTGAGCTCCAAACATACATATTTTTCGTTAGCAAAGATAAATCAGTTATTCTTTCACATCAATGCAAAATAGAAATGTAGTAAACCTTCAGCAGAGGTCTTACAATGTCTTGAAACCCCCATAGTTGCTTCCATGACGTTTATGTCTACGGCCTGCCGGCCTGTCAGAAGCCCATTCATCCCTGTATGTCTCCATTTGCGTACAGTCTAACAGCCAGATAGTGCCCAAGATTGTCAAATGTCACAACATGTCCTGACATCACTTAACTTGCTTGCAGGCCTGCATGAGTTTGACTGCCCCAGCCCACTGCCCTTCTAGAAGTCGCATCATATTATTACATCTCTACCTTTTTCTGAGGTCTCTCAACTTGCAGGAGTTGGAATGTTGCACCAGACTGGCCTATTGGTGTTTGTAATCACCTTTCCAGATTGGATGGCCATGTTTGCAGGACTTGGCTTTAGTCTTCTTGTAATTGTCATCCCACAACTCCATCTCAACTCCATGTCTTCAGACCTGTGTGAGGCCCATCCTTCACATGTGGTCTTCCAAATCCTTTGACCACAACAATGAAAGCCTCCTGGGAAAGGAAACTCATCACCCACCCATGTCGAATATTCTGTTCTGTTATCCAGATTTTCTGGGAAAGTCAGCTTTATTCTCGTCTTTCAAACCATTTTGTTTTACTTGGTGGTTGTATTTCTAATCCTACAGGAAAACACGGATCAAGACACAAGCCATGGAAGTCAGGGCCTGCAGAGTGCTTGATAGTCACTAAGGACACTGCAAGGGAGGTGAGGGAACAATCTGGCATCCGGTGAGTGGAGGTCTACTACACAGCAAGGCTTATCCAGATATCTTTGGGGAACACCTTACTAGCCATGTATGACAAGCATCATTTAGGAGAAGGTAGCATAGTCATGTACTCTGTACATCATTAGAAGAGATATAACACATTGACTTGTTATGTCAACATATTTTGTGCAGTGTATCGTGTTGACATCAAAGCTGGTATCATTCATGCCACCATGCTAGCAGCTTGATAATCATATAATCCAGACCCTGCAAATCTTTCTACTTCCCTTACCTCTAGAAATCTTAAAGTGAAAAGGACAAAGTTCTGCACTATGCTCACTCTATGTGCAAGGCTAAAAGTGCTGGAGGCTCATAGAACAATCAGCTAGGGCAATTCCACTCTATCCACAAGGGAGCTTTTACATTGGCTCACTGCAGCTCCCTTCTTTTGTCTTTTCTTGTCTCTTTTTTCCTTCTCTCCTGTATCCCACTCAATGCTTTATCTTCTGTCTCGCCATTAATGATTGGAGTGATCTCATGGTGGCTAATCCACTTCCATCCCACCTTATTTTATTCTCTGAAAGAGAGCTTACCAAAACACTAAGAATTACAAAGTAGTGTAACCATAGGTAGAATTATGTTACTAGTTATAAATTGCACCATAATCTCCACTTCTAGGATACAACAGATTTTCAAAAATAAAACACAAACACAGAGAAAGAGAACTGAACGATATATATGTGGTGCAACTAAGTCAAATAAGGGATACAAAAATAGTACAAAGTCGGAATACCCGAGAGAAGCAACTGTAGATAGATCCGAGTGAAGCGACTGTCGTTTGATGAGCCTAGAGGATGATGGATGGTAAAGGCCTGTGAAGCTCAGTTTATCATTACATAATTGGTTCCAAAAATATGTAGATACGTGTTTGTCACATATTCCTGAGATATTTACCAGAGATGTTGGTGACCTCTATTTCAAGGTCAAAAAAAGGACCTTAACTGTACTGATGAGTCTGTAATATATTCTAAAATATAGTCTAAAATATTATTTTGTCTAAAGTATTATTCTAAGTTTTTATTGCACTGCAGTCATATCTAGTGGGGGTGTGGGGAACGGGGGATTAAGTCTTGCAAAACCTACATATGGGCTAGACTGTGATTCAGCAATGTCACAGTGAGTCAGGTCCCTAACCCACACACATCAAGAATCTGCCAGAGGAAATGTTGGAATATAGAAGGTCACCTTGTTTCTTTAGGCACAAAACCCTGCTTGAAGAAGTCTTTGGTTTACCAAAAAAAAGGAAATGTGAAGGAAGAAATCAGGCTCACTCCATGGCTCTAATTATCCATATAGCCCTGACACCAGACTATTGGAGAAATATGCCTTGGGCCTTCTCGACAGCTCAGTTCAGCTGGACTGCAATAGGTGGATGGCTGTTTAATCCACAGACAAGAAGTCTGTAATAGAACAAGATGATGTAGTTTATCTGAATAGCCTTCCAACTAGAAGATAACAGAGATTCAAAGAGACTGACGACAGTAGCATGGGCACAGTAGAGGTCTGAACTTTCTGTCCTGTGAGAAGGACAAATTCCGGCAGGATGCCAATGAAGAAATAGGCCAATGCACTCAAGAGACATATTGCAAGCCCTGGTGTCTCACACTGTCTCTCCTATTCACCAGCTCATTTCCAGTTCGATTGTAAAGGATGCCCAAATGGGAGATTTTTGTTCACAGGTAAAGGTGTGTACTTGAAGTTGGGCAAAGTGACAGCCTGGGATTTAGTGGAAGGACTGAGGGCCTTATTGTTTAGAAACCATTCACATTGCACATCCAGTAGTTATCACACTTTGTGGAGTCACAAATCCAACTGCAATGATCTGCATGCTCTTAGTTCTGTGCTGCCACGAAATGTGAATAGCACAGTGTTATTAGCTGTCATGTTGAGAGCTGTGGCACCTTTTTATTTTGATCAGGATTATATACTCAGATGCCAATGCAAACATACCTAGCCCTATAGTAGGACATGAGCCTGTGTTCCCAGGCTTATACTGCAGTGGGATGTGGAAGAAAATAGAGAAAGCTAACACAGAACCATGGGCCATAGGATTATGCACTCAAGTGCAAGGGCAAACTGATCTAGCACCACAGAAGGGCATGCAAATGTACACTCAGAAACATAGAGGAGATGATATAGCATCACCACAAACAGGTGGCTTCAAATTAGACCACTGGAATGCTAATTTGAATATTTAAACAGGCCAGAGGTTAATGTGATCAACGAAGCAATGTGGAATTCGGAATAGGTGCCAGA
Organism: Calotriton arnoldi; assembly: GCA_963921515.1. Classification (NCBI taxonomy): domain Eukaryota; kingdom Metazoa; phylum Chordata; class Amphibia; order Caudata; family Salamandridae; genus Calotriton; species Calotriton arnoldi. Next base: position 795,766 of record CAWUFW010007512.1, read on the forward strand.
ATGGGAAGAAAGCGCATGGATAGTCAAGTTTGCTGAAGGAATGTTCTGCTGATGAAATTTGTTATGTACAAATTGAAGCTTTCGTTATTATTGTTAATGTCCCTATTTTATTTATCCCTTCATATTTCATGTCTCATACACCTGTTCCCTGAAAGGAGTGATGGTGAAAACTATCCCAGGTCATTGACGTTCCTTAGTCCTGATGCACCTGAACTTCTTGATCCTCCTCCAAGGATGCCTCACTGGTCACCCAAGGCCCAAACTCCTGACCTTCTTCAATCATTCCACATCAATCCTTCGCTTACAATCCTTTATCCCCCCAACACATCAAGAATATTAATCACTGATTAACCACAGGCAACACCTACCAAGCCAGTAGTTACCAGTTCATGACCTGAGGCATCACCTGTGTCATCAGGCTGGCTCTGCAAGACCTTATAAGTCATTTGTTATGTTATGTTATGATGTCTTGTAAAGCGCACAGCTGCCCCAGCAAAGGGGCGTCCCGGCACTAAAAGCATAGATAACGGCTGCAACTAAAGTCCAACTTGGCAAAAAAAAAAAGGGCCATTGGGTGGCATAATATCATACGAAAGGGCAAGGGACTACTGGGGGAACAGATGGGTTTTTAGTGCTTTTCGAAAAGCCAAATAATTATCCATACTCCGGATATGCCCTGGAAGGCCATTCCAAAGCTTAGCTGCCAGTACGCGAAACGAACGCCCGCCAGCGCGGGCCCTCTTTATTCGTGGAATAGAAACCAGCTGAAGGCCTGCAGAGCGCAAATACCGCACAGGAGTATAGATGGAGAGCAGGTCAGATAGTATGCCAGAGCTAGAGGATTTCAAGATCTTAAACGCAAAACAAAGAGACTTGAACTCCACCCGCCTCTCCACAGGCAACCAGTGTAGCCGACGGATGGTGCTGGAGGTGGAGCAACGTCTGGGCATGGCTAGAAGAGTTCTTGCGGCGACATTTTGGGCCCTCTGCAGTCTTGAGATCTCAGTCCTATTGACCCCCAGATAGAGTACACTAGCGTAGTCCAGTCTCGACAGCACAGGTGCCTGCACAATCGTCTGACGGATAGAGGGGTCAAAGAAACCCAGCATAGGTCTGAGACTGCGCAGAATGCCAAAACATGTCGCCGCCACCCTCTTGGTTTGATCTTGAAAACTAAGCGCCGAATCAACCCATACGCCAAGATTTTTTTACCACCGGTTTGGGAGTGGGAACGGGACCCAGGGTGGTAGGCCACCAGTGTCCACTCCATAGCTCATGGTCTTTCCCCACCAGCAAGACCTCAGTCTTGCCGGCATTGAGCTGGAGGCAATTGGCAGTCATCCACCCCGCAACATCCGTCAGGCCACTTTGATATTTAGCCGCATCGTTTAGACAATCATTGGAGAGGGAGACAACTAATTGAGTGTCGTCAGCATATGACACAATCGTCAGCCCTCTCCTTTTGGCTAATGCGGCTAGGGGCTGGACATATAGGTTAAACAGCGTTGGACTTAGCGCAGAACCCTGCGGGACACCCTGTTTGATGGAATGCACCCTTGATGAAAAAGGGGGAGCCGACACCTGAAATGACCTATCCGAAAGGAAGGAGGTGAGCCAAGCCAGGGCAAAGCCCGTGATGCCAGCCTCCTTCAATCTCCGAATCAGAATCTGGTGAGAGACCGTATCGAATGCGGCACTAAGATCCAATAGGATCAGTGCCGAAGTACGTCCCTCATCCAGTGCCACTCTCAGGTGTTCAGTCACCGCTAAAAGGGCGGACTCTGTACTAAGGCCCGAGCGAAAGCCACACTGGGAGGCGTCCAGAATGTTATTTTCCTCCAGATAGCCTGACAGAATGGTATTGACATAGGCTTCTGAGATTTTGGAGATCCAAGGCAGCAAGGAGATAGGACGGAAGCTCTCCAGTTTTGTTGGATCTAGAGTGGGCTTCTTTAATAGCGGCCTAACCGCGGCTTGCTTCCATGCCCTGGGGACTATAGCCCTAGCCAGGGACAGGTTAATACCTGGCCCAGTGGTGTAAGTAGCACAGGTAGTAGTCTCATTAGATGTTCCGGCTTCATAGGGTCAGTTGGAGAGCCAGATTTGACCTTCCCTCAGAGTAGGAAGGTCAAATTATTTATTTATTTATTTATTTTACAGCCTTAATGGGTTGCTGCCTTGTTGTCCCTGACAGCACCAAATACAGATCTATTTCTGATGCCTAGTAAATCAAATCATTACATGCCTTTAGCCTTCTCCTCTTGCTATCCTACGTGGACCCATAGACTACATACTGAAGGACCTGAAAGAACCAAATAGAGTACTTAAAATGATGACTGGTAAAATATTGGAGGCCCTAGGTCTACTCTTCACTCACTCCTAAATATAAACATGGATTATGCATCCTGAAGGCTTGCAAGCAACCCATGCCTGTGCTGCTCTCCTGCTCATTCCAGGGCTGATCCTAAGGAGCAATTATGCCTCAAGGCAAGCTGCCAGTATGTGCGATGGATTGTTCCTCTGTTGCTCCCAATTGGACACTACAGAATGTGTAAACAGGTTTGTTCTGGAAAGACCTTGTGAGGTAAACTCAATCTTCTGGCCACCCTGTAGGGACCCAAAAAACAATACCTAAAACTTTTCCTGTACTGCATAATCTTCAGGGTAATTGTTCAAACTGGACATTTGGCCACAGCCTAGTGTCTTGTAACCTTCCACATCTTATTGTCCTGTTTGCCTATTTGTCAAGACTCTTTGTAAACTGACATAAGCGCCATTGGATTACCTTCAAACGGTCCTAGGTAGATCATGACGATTCTCATTATGACTCTTCCTTTTCTGTAATACATTATGGTTACACCACTGATTCAAATGATGACTTAATTCCTCTCAGTGTCTGCGTGTATCCAATGGAGGTCACAGGTTGCTCTTGTGTAACCTCTGGAGGTTCTGTCTAGGTTATCTCTCATGGTTTTTTCCACAAGTGTGTGACCATAAGTCTGTCTCTCCTTGTTGCAGTGGGACCATATAGAGGTTTACTTAGGCAGCCTCTAACCTAGAGTATGTATGTGAGTCGCCTCACCACCCTTCACATATAGTCACTAAAGAGCACTTACTTTTGCTGTGTCTCTAGTGTGCCTCCTTGGAGGCTTACTCCTAGACGTGACTGAATACACTCTCAATCATCTACCACAGTTGGCTTCATCCTGCCCATACCCGCAGCTTACTTTATTCTGTTCCATAGGAAATGCATGCTTGTATGTCAGAATAGCAAGTATAGAGTTATTGTGGTACAAAAAATATCATAGCCAGAGTGTCAGCTGCCAAGATATTGTAAAGGAAATATTGTGAACTCGCAACTTTAAGATATCTTTATCATCAAGGTTCACACACGAAGAGTTCAGAATAGTAAAGTAATACTTACGTATATATACGTACCTTCAAATTTATTTTTGTAGTAGATATTCTGGCTATGATGTTTTTGCAGCATGATTAAAATGTGTTATTCTGATACTATAAACTGTGTAGACTCTATACCATGACAGCCTTTTTTCCACTGCATATCATGGACAGCTCCACTCTTCTGTGTGAGTGGTCCACAGAGACCCGCATTGTCAGGCACATTCATGCACAGCTAACTACAAATTAAAGTAAACACATGTGCTCTATCTCCCTCAGCTCTTCCCCTGATTACATATCTGTGCGCAGCACCTTAAGATAAGATACGTGTACCACTCTTGTCACTTACACACAACCCAAAAATGCGTCCTACAAAGGTTTCCCTTCCGCTTCAACACTCTTACAACCAAGCACTCCCCCATGATGTAGTGTGCTATCCATCTACCAATACGGCCTGGTCGCCTCATCGGGGTTTGGTATGTACATGCAACTGCAATACGATACAATAGATTTACACATGGAATTTGGGGTGAACTGGGTTATGAAGGTAAAGTGGATTGTCCAAGATCACACTCACAACTAGAGTAAGTTACTCGTATTGCAACAAAGGAAGATGTAGCAACACAGTAGAAGTTAGATGGAAGTGGAATAGAAGCATTCAGATGCTACACAGTAAACAATTCACAATGCAGGTAGGCACCAATGTTTGATCTGGGTCACATATTTATACGAGGCATCAGATGCACCAAACACACCAACATATTAACTACGCATGCACAATAATGGTGCATGCCTAGTTTTCTGAGGTGTGTTTGTCACCTAGGCATGTAATGAGTAGGCTTTTCAGCCCCAACTTACTATCTCAGTGAGGATCTTTGGCGATCATTCTGCAGTATGTGTGGTAACCGAAGGGCAGATGAACCCACGTTTTCGCAGTCTTGCCTCAGAAACCCTGAAAGGTCCATGTGTATGGGAGCATGAGGGTAACACGGGATGGGAAGAAAGAAGCTGTATATTTACCCTCATTTATCTGCTGGGTTTAGGTATTGTAATTGACTGTCTGGCATGATCCTGGGTATACTTTGAACAGAATAGGCGAGGAGACTTCTAGGGCAGAAAGTTGTATGGACAGCAGAGGCAACTGGGTGCCAAGAAAGACAAGGCATACTTCATTTAATTTCATAGTTTTATATGAAGATTCCCTACACTGAGAGAAAACGTAGACAAAGTTACACTTAATGCTAATCGAAACATTCTAATTCAGGCTCTGGAAGTTGCTTCTTCTCCTTCAGCTTCAAAGCAGACTTTCCAAATTTTAGAAAAGCCTTGGAAATGAAAATGCAGTTTTCTAGACAGGGGTTGCTGGAGGACTGGAGAAATCACAAGGTGTCTTGTGACTTTAGAGGACTGGTCCAGAAACAAGTGGTATGAAAAAGAAAGAAGGGTTGGAGAAATGTCCTAAAGCCACAGGATTACACAATTTACTCCAGCATGGTTTCAATAAAGGGGCTAAGGGGTGGTTATCCTAAACACATCTAAGATTTGTTTACTCTAAAACTGCGCTGTTAGAATGCATAAAGTGGACGTAGTCTTCGAGGATGCCATGAAGCTTTCAATACTCAGTCACAAAAAACACTTGTAAGCAAAACTAGCCAGTCATAGTATGATCTCCATGGTGAAGAAATAGGTTTGAAACTGAGTAAGTGAAAGATTGAGATGCATTCATTATGCTGGTTTGCAGGGTTTCTAATATGAGAGAAAGGCAGCGGAGAAACAAAGAAACATTGAGGTGCACTTTATACGTTCAGGTTATAACCATCAAGGAAGGGTTGCCACCACAGCACAAATGATTGTTGAGTGCTGTAATAGAATGAGAGGTGCAAATAACTCCCTACACATTTCTTCAGCAAGAGAACAGGGGACTTGTTACAAGAGAAGGATTTAAACACCTCAAGAGGTCATATGTTCAGCAATGCTAAGTACCAATATACAGACATTTTTACTTCCAGAACAGGTGACCAGTTCATAGCAGTGCCTTCCAGCAAGTGTAGCAGGACACACTTTGCAACAGAAATATGAAGAGACTCAGAGGAATAAGTATCAATAGTCTTTGAATAGAAATTCTGAACTTGAGACTAACGTCTCCTTCATGCGGCCATACTACATTGCTTTCTGTTTGTGAAACCATCTGGTGGGATTGGGCAAAAAAATATGAAATTGCAGGGAAATCAGGTTCAGCATTTTGGATTCCCCTGTAGTTCCCCAAATATCAGGGGACCATCTTGAAAAGCTTGAAATGTGGAGGTATTATTTTATTCCAAAGTTACAGGTATGCACAGTATATGTAATTTCAGGTGCAAGGATACCTCATTAGTATTTCTTGCCCATCTGTTAAGGAGGCCCAAAAAGGACTTGTACATCTCATGCAGTTGGAAAAATAGGTTGACCAGATGGTTCAAGCAGTATTTTATTATAATTGATATTCACACATGTTGGTATCACTGCTACGTATAGACACTTCCAAGATGTGCCAGAAACTGTAAGACAGACTGTCCACATGAGAGCCCAGCAACATCAATTTGTATGATGCTTGGGGATTGGTAACAATGCCCCACTATGCGGAACACTCTATATTCATCACACTAATGTCCTTTAGTAGTTTAAATACTCAGTAAGGCTCCACTTACTTATCTGTAGTTTTCATTACTCCTGTTACCCTTCTGTCCTTCTACAAACCTACAACACTAGAAAATACATTCATGAATCACCTGTCAGGGACAGGCACAGGGCCCCTAGCTTCTCTAAGTTTTCGTATTGGTTGCTGGGAGAAGCATAATCTCGTAACTCTGTCAGCTTCTCACATTCAAGGGTGAGACAATGTTATAGTTTCTGCGCCGCAGGGTTTTTTCTCCATCTCATGACTTCTTCCTTGCTCCCTGGAGGTTCCTGGAGATATATGTCAGATTTGAAACTCCTTAGGTGCATCTGTTTGCAGTTAGGTCTCACCTAGGCAGGGCATGCAATATCTCTTCGAGGCATGCTGTATCAAGAACATGGGCTTGAAGCACCTCCCATGTTTTCTGTTGTCTCCTGTTAATGCCCATCTAAATGGCTGCGTGTGATTGGTGAATATAGTTAATTCGTCTCGCCTTTTGCTGTCTTGGACCCTCCCAGCAGACTACCCCTTTTACATGTGTTCTTCCTTTTTAAAAATGTTTTATTCTCGTTTGTAGCACTATTTTATTTTTTGTTTGCCTCGAGAGCTTACTCCTGCCTCGGCAGCAGAGAGCACACGTAGGAGGCTGCGGAGGAGAGCGGGTCAGCTTTGCCAAAGCCGGTCGTTGTTGTTATGTGTTCTTTGTTTTGTGTTCAGGAACTTTATTTGGTTTATGGCATGGCAGCAGCATGCCCGTTGCTTCAGGAGGCGCATGGCGTGTTTTCTTCATAAACATCATGGCACCTGCCGCACTTCATCTTCTAACATGGCGGACAGGCTTTTGTTTTTCATTAGCACAGCTCTTGCCAGGGCAGGAGCGGGTTCGTGCTCTTCTCCATCCTAGCTGTGTCTCTCAGAGCATGGATAGGAGGCTGCGGGGGAAAGCGGGCATCTTTGCCAGCACAGGCTGTTTTTATTACCTGTTCTTAGTTTTATGTTCAGCAACTTTATTTGTTTTTAAATGTTACTGTCAGGGCGGCAGCATGCCAGCTGCTTCAGGAAGTGCGCGGCATGTTTTCTTTAAACAACACAGCACCTGCCAACCTTTATCTTCTAACATGGCGGACAAGCCTTTTTTTTCATAAGCACAGCTCTTGCCAGCACAGGAGTGGATTCATGCTCTCCTCCCTCCTAGCCGTGTCTCTCAGCACATGCATAGGAGGCTGCGGGGAAGAGCAAGGCAGCTTTGCCAGCACCGGCCGTTTTTATTACCTTTTCTTTGTTTTATGTTCAGCAACTTTATTTGGTTTCAAATTGTTACTGCCACTGCGGCACCATGCCGGACGCTTCAGGAGGCGCACATCGTGTTTTCTTTAATCAACACTGCGCCCGCCGCCCAGCTGCCCTTTTTTTTCTATGTGCAGCAACTTTATTTGTTTTTAAATGGTTACTGACACCACAGCAGCATGCCAGCCACTTCAGGAGGTGCAAGGCGTGTTTTCTTTAACCAACACTGTGCCCGCTGCATGGCCAGCTTTTACAAAATGTTTTTATAAGCACAGCTCTTACCAGTGCAAGAGTGGGTTTGCACTCTTCACCCTTCTAGCCACGTCTCTCCCCAGATCCCATCTGCCTCGCAGCGCATCGCGGCTACCCTGACCACTTATGGCCTGTAGGAGGTCTTGAACCCATTCTTGAATTCCATTCCCCCACCGGGCCTCTCTTCCCTCTCTGTTTGTTTTTCTTCTTTAATGTGAATGCAGCCTATTATAAAGAGAGAGCCCCAGGTGATTGATTTTGTGACACAACATTTCTCATTATTATATCATAAAGTACTCCAGGTGCGGTGTGACCGGCTGACTCACTCCATTTATGTCTCTAAAGACAAGCGTCCAGATGCCCTGTGCATAGGAACAGCTGTCTCTGTTTGATTTCACTGCACCCTATCATCTGCTAACTCTCTCTCTCTCTGTCCCCCTCACCTCCCTCTGCCCCTCTCGTCACAGCCAGACTCGTTCTCAGCATCCCACAACAAGACCACATCACCCAGCACCTACGAGACCTCCACTGGCTCCCTGTCGAAAAAAGAGTAACCTTCAAGCTGCTCACACACGCCTACAAAGCCCTCCACAACACCGGACCCCAATACCTCAACAAACCTCCGCTCCACTGACCTAGCCTTGGCCAAAATCCCCAGCATCCACAGAGCCAGAACGGGAGGCAGACCCTTCTCCTACATCGCGGCCAAGACCTGGAACAAACTCCCCCTCAGCATCAGACGAAGCCCCACACTGCAAGCATTCAGGAAGAGCCTCAAGACCTGGGTTTTCGGATGACCGGAGCTGCCCGAATCTCCACCCACGCCTTAAGACCCTCACGGGTGAGAAGTGTGCTCTGTAAATCCGATTGATTGATTTAGTTGTTTTCACATCCCTTCGACTCCGCTCTTAGCGCCTATACGTTCCAATAGGACAGTGGAGCGCTTACATACACATAAAAGGCATATAATAGTTATAGTTTAATATTTACTAAGTTGCTAACAATTCAATATGCATACAATTTTGAGGTAAGTGCCCGCCCATGTGTGCTTTTCCTATTATTTCGTGCACTGGTGTAATTGCATCGCTGGAGGGCCACTTTACATGTGCACAAATGTTGTCTTCCCTCCTTCTTTTAAAGCACTATTCATACCACCCCTGCTCTCCACTGTTTACTCTCCATCCTCCTTCCTTCCTATTGCTTTACATAGGTCAAACCATCACTCCACTTCAAACAAAAAAAATAACTAAAAAACATTGTCATTTGCAACACCTATAACTCTAACTTTCACTAATACGAGAACGATTGCATTGCAAATGCTTGTTTCCTTACTTTCTCTCCCACTTCCTGGAGATAGGCTTCCGGGGTAGAACCAAAACTGCTATTTCTCTGGCCTATGAAGCTGAGTTTGTAATCCTGCCGGTTACAGTTCAGGGTGGGTACCTTCTGGGGATGCCGGCCTCCTGAGGGGCATCTCTCCAGGATATCTGAAGAGATGCTACTTCAGTGGCTCTTTCAACCTTTATTTCACATTACCATGTGGATGTGAGGGAAGAGAAACTAGAGTTTTCATGGCTGTTATTCCTGACTGAGAAGCCTTCTTCTGTAATGCAATTTCTTAATGTTGCATGTCTTTGGAGTCGGTGTGCTCTGTTGAGATCGGGTCGTGAGCGTACTGCTGTGGTATGTCCTCAACTAGCAAGGATTGGGGCAAGGAATGGTTGAGGAGGTAATGCACTTACTTACCGGTAAACTTCAGTACTCTAATTACCCTTCCTTGTCCATGTACTTATTTTCCACTCCCGTGTTCACAACTTCCGTCACTGGTGCTTGGGCATGGCAGACTGAGGTTAGGCATCTTTCGGCCATTTATAGTGGTCAGTGGCTAGAGGGTTTTTCATTTTATGCAAATAAAAATGGTGTTTAAAGTATGCTTTTTTACAGGATGCTTTAAGCATGCTTTGAAACCATTTGTTTTTACCTTGTTTATTTAGAAGCGCTGCAAGTAGGAACATGGCCAGAAGGCTCCCAACAACACAACCGGCCCCCACCAGCAGTGAAACTTGCCTCCACTGTGCTAGCCCACCGAAACGCCCGGTAGCCAGTCTGGCCCTTATAATGGGACGAGTAGAAAGAGAAACCACCTGTTTTTCAGTCTAGCTCCAAGAAGGCCCCACGTTTGAGGGCTTTCTAAAACGTTCTAACATAGCAACATATGTAAGATACCGCTTTTATAAACCCAGGATTCCCCTTTCCGTTTTCGTCTTGTGCACCGAGCACGTGCTGATGAACAATAAGTCAGTGGCACATTGCCAGCCACTGCCAGTGTTAATAAAACAAATGAGCGTCTAGTCAGCTCAAGTTTGACACTGAAGGGCAGACATCATCACAGAGGTCACTCGAAGGCCAGATATTTGATATAACCAAAGCTATTCGCGTCAATTTCAAGATTGGAGGTGAACCTCTTTAATCATATAAATGTAAAACATTATACATTCACGGTAGAACTCTGATCGCAAAGTGCCTTTGTGCTGAGTTTGAACTATGACATTTATGAAGAATTAACTAAGTGAATCTACTCTGGATCTGCAGTGGAACGTGCTTAAGAAAACGATAAATGTTCTCCATGTTCAGTGCGTTTCAAGGTCACAGCCCTCGCCTCCAAAGGGCGAACTAGTCATTCTGTATTCGCCATTCGTTCCAGAAACTTTATTTGAAAACATGGATGTATGCCCCATCAGGTCTTCAATGCACAAATAAAGTTTGAAAAAAATGAACTATTGAATTTGGGTATACAATTTTCAGCCCTGTATATTATTAATGGAATGATTGTGCTATACATTCTTTGATAACATCACATCGAAATACTTCAGATTCTTGCCGGTTTCACGGCAAAGGTCACTCTGAATTTGCGGCAGATCTGAATCAAAGAAAGAGAGAAAGGACCATTAGGATTGACTTCCGGAGACAGATTGACATCTGTATGTGCCAGGCTAATGATCACGGATTTATTTCACAAAAAGAAGTACTTGAAATGAGGTTGACTAACCCTCATTGTAGTAATGTCCATTGACGCTTTCCCTTAGGCATGGAAGACAAAGTAAACTATGTCCTTCTTTCATTGAGAAATAAAAAGGTGAAATATGGGTCCCAATAGCTTGATGCTTAGTCCTCCTCGATGGGATATTTTGTATGAACTTACCTGTTGTCAGCTTCACCGATGACACACATGAAAGTCACAAGAATAGCAAAGAAAGAAGATAATAGGTGAATCTTCTAAGAACTGAAAATAATAACCTAGATGGCACAAGACTTGTGGTCCCTTCATCTCCCTGCCCTTAGCCAGAGCTCCTCTTACATCTCACTCACGTAGAAGGTAGGATGGGCAACTGAATTCTGGTGGCATCGTTTGGTGCTGCTCTCTGGCACAGACCACGTTGCCTTCTGACCCCCATGATCTGTCCAATAGTCTAGGAAAATATACCATTGTTTTATAAAGCCAACATTAAATGACTGATATCTGGGATAAAAACAGCTAGAATTTCTGAATATGCACAGTTGCAAGATGTCGAAGTCCAACAAAAAGTCTAGGAAAACAGTTAAGGAAAAGGATACCAGAGTTGCAAAGCCTATCATGAAGAGCCAGGAATACATGCCCATACCAGTTAGACTGCTGACCTCCAAAATGCAGGAAGCAGTGGAGCTAAACACTATTATTCCAAGGCAACATTGGTGAGTGGGCCAGAGGTCGACATCATGAATAAGTAACTATATAGAAAGCCATCTTGAATAAGTAACTAAATAGAAAGGATGTAATGCATCTTCCACTGAATGGACTGGCCTTCTGTGGTGTGGGAGAATTGGATGCGTGTACCTGGGATATGTAATAATCTACCTCTGAGTGGCAAGTAAGTCATGTGGGCTAACAAGGGTCTGTCCATGCTATCTCTGGTCTTCTGGTTTCTTCATATGACAAAGACAGAGAGAAGATGGAAAACCTATTTCAGGCTACGGCTGACCTCGATTACCTCTGCAGCCTAAAAATGCACCCTCCATGCCAAAGAGTCTCTCCATGGAAGAGACTCAGAGCGGGACATCAGTGCCAGGCCCGGAGGATGAAGTCAGTTTGCCAAACTAACCACAATTTCCCAAGGGGTTGCCTAATGGTGAAAGGGACCACCTCCGAGCTGGAAGTCATTCGCAAGTGAGTATCTCTGATGAAAACCACATAAATAGATACCTTGCCTGGAGGCATTCTGATGAAGTTATTCCACATTGGGTGCAAAGAGATAAATTAGATGCAATTGTTTTATGTGTTTTACCTCCATTATGAAAAGGCACAAATACCACTCATTCTTGATTTTTGTTTGGTTTATGGCACCTAGAGAAAAGTGGGAATCTAATACTTGCTGTATAGGTAACACTGTATGAAAAAATTTGTCTTGAGCTGTTTTGCATCTTATTCCACATCATACCATCCAAAAAGAGAGAGAACTCACTGCAGCCCCTTATTGTCTCTCACTATCTACAGTGGAAAAAAATCATTTTGTTTTTTAAAAGGACTCTCACCCACTAGGTTTTTCAGTGCCCTTCCCTCATTTCTAGGTCATATCATTAAAATCTAATTGTTATCATGAAATCTCTGTAATGTAGCAATTTGCCTTCATCCCTGTTCAAACAGCGTACACACACTGAGCAAATTGATAATGTGCACATCTCTCAGGAGGTATCTGATTGATATTTTAGTGCATATTTTCGTGTTATACATCACTGTAGGATTATCCCTACCCTGAAATAGAGACATTTTAGGAATCTCTCGAATAATATGGTTCTGAAGAAAGCCACCAGACCATAAAAGCAAAATTGTATGTCTGAAAAGCGTAGATCGAGTAACGTCTGAGTACACTGCATACTCTTCTATGAGATCACCCCTTTTCTTTTAACCTTGCTAAAGCATCCTTAGCAGGGGTGGCTCCTCTACAATGGCGGAGGAGCATCGCCCCACTGCCTCAGAGCCAGCAGGTGAAAATTAAAACGATGTTCTATCATAGTTTTATTTTTCACCTGCTGACTGAGCCACCGTGCGTAGGAGGGGCGGGACCAGGGCCATGGGAGGGGAGCAGGACTGGTTTGTGCACTTCTGAGTGTGCATGTGTGTTTGGCCGGCCATCTTAGGCCAGCCCAACACACATGCGCACTTAAGTTTCTCCAACTGGGCTTTATTGAACAGAAGGGTTGGAGAAACAGCACAGACTCCCTGTCCTGATCGGAGCGTCAAACCAGCCCGCTCAGGTCAATCCCCGGAGTGCTCTCATAACATGAGAGCAGCACGAGGATTGCACAGGGAGTCTGTGATGCTGTCCCAGTGCCTGCTGGGACAAGGAAGAATGAAGAAGAACATCGAGGCGCAATGCGACACAGGAGTCTGCTGACAGCTTCAGGTAAGCTTCTTTTTAAAAAAAATATTATTAACCACCCTGCACCCCCCTTCAAAGCTCACCTCACACCCTTCCACCCGCCCCACCACCCTTTGTTTGTGGCGGCCACCACAGATCCTTAGAGTACATTTTGAAAGAGTTTAGGATTTTCAATTCAGTACCCTCGACATAAACTCACTAAAGAGCTTCCTTGACTATCAAGATTGAGCCCACACAGATATATGAATTTATTTGGGTGAGGGCTCGATGATGAAGCATGCCACTGGAAAAACCTAGTGGGTGAGATGACAGACAACAAAGGGCTATAGTGAGATACCTCTCTTTTTGGGTGGTTCAACAGTGGGGAAGCGGAGTATACTCACAATTAAACTTCAGTCTCTCTCTTTTTGATATACATTTATCATCATACACCATAAAAAAAATAATTGAGAAATTTAAGAGACCTAAAACAATGTGCACAGTGCATTAATAATGGGTGTTTTACACCCATTATTGCCCAGCAACTTGGAATCATGCGAGTAGAGTTAAAACTAAATATTCCTGACTAGCCAGATAGCAATGTTCAGACTCCATTCTCAGGTAGATGTGACACAGCACGTCTCCAACATCAGTGGAAACATGGACAGATTAGAGCAGTACTAAATCAATAGAAAAGGGGTACCAAGGAGTAGGTGAGTGGACAGGTGGAACACAGAGCAGTAACTATGTCTTCAGAGCTTCCCGTTTTATCCTAACAAAAGGGACTGTGCCGGAATAAAGGGGTATAAAATAACTTATATGTGAAGACTAGTAACTGCATTGATGTGAATATCCCTTTTCTTTATTAAAGGGATTGGGCTAGATTTGTGCAGCTGATGTGGTACTCCTCTTACCAGTCAAGATAATGTATAGCAACAGAAGAGAATTCTAGCTAAATTAAAACAACTAGATTGCCTCTTGCCCCCAATTTCTACCACATAGTTTAGTGCCCAAACTGGCACACATTCCAGAGTGTAGAACTGGTTCAGTATATCTTTGGCATTCAGAGTATTTCTCTCAATCTGGCAAAGCAATATTGCATACAATTCCTCTGATCGAGGTATAAGTATTTATGTGTGTTGTTACATAATTCGCTAAACATCAGCACACAGTGAATTGCTCATGTCAATTGATGTAGGACAATTGAAGTGCAGAACCCGCAAATGTACAAGTCCCTTCATCTTTATGTTTGTGGCAGAAAAAAACAAGAATCTAGGAAGACATTCGGCTGCAACTATGCAAATAACGCAAAGGAACAGAGCATTTCTTAAACCCAAGAAATAGGCCAACATCAATTAGGATGTCTTGCTCTGCACTACACACTAGGGGGGATATTCACAAGAACGTGCGCTAAACATCACCAAAAAATGTTAACGCAACTTCACACATCGCAGTCTATCGCGGGAAAATAACCCTGTGTTAACATGGAATTCACAACACGGCGGTACCATGGGATAGTCTCCCGAAAACGCGGACAATGTCCGCGATACAACAACCGCGACGGTGATAAAAAACCAAACCCCAACGCAAAAAAACATGCGATGGGCCAAACCGCGATGAGGAAATCAGCGATAAGCAGCGTCAGGCCTGCAACACACACACGGCAGGCGGGAAAATCACTACAAAAGTAGCTAAAAACCCACAAACACAAAATACCCAACACCGAAGCACCATGGAGGCAGCCGGAGCAGGCGCAGAGGACGAGTGGAACCCCAAAAGCACCCCGGACGACCAGCCTGGGACCTCGGGGACAGGGAAGGGCAAGGACAAGAAGAAGAGGAAGAGGCGGTTCGGTCCGCAGGAGAATCGGATCCTGGTCACGGAGGTGATGGAACACCATCAAGAACTGTTCGTCACCTCCAATGTGTCATTGGGCACCAAAAATGGAATATGGCGGTCCATCGTGGACAAGGTGAATGCCGTCGGAGAGCACAAGAGGTCAATGGACGAGGTCAAGAGGCGATGGATTGACATCAAGCGCAAAACCAAGGAGAAACTCGCAGGCAACCAGAAGGCAGCAATGCAGACTGGAGGTGGTAGCCCAGCGCCACAGCTGGAGCTGGATGACATGGAGGAGCTGGTGTCGACAGTCATCAGTGTGGAGACCGTGGCAGGAGTCGGGGGGCCGGACACTGCTCGACATGACACAACACAACAGCAACAGGGTGAGTAACCACCAGGTACCGGGGGGACGGGGGAGATGGCCACAATGGGGCACATGCACAATCAAGCAGAGCACAGTGCACACCCACAATGACTCAGGATCATGGCCCTGATCTACAGACTGTCACAATGTACATTGCCATGCTGTCTGAATGTGAACATGTACCATTCGGCTACATACATGTGGACACATTGTAATACAGCATCTCCCCTTCACATTGCAGAGGCACCGTCAACACCTCCTGCAGAGCAGTCCCAGCCACTCTTCACTGATGATGAGGAGGACACCCCCAGCATCGACACCGAAGCCCTCCAAGACATCATTGAACTCATCCGCCAATCACCTCCAGGATAAGGGCAGCCCAGCTGCATCGAGGAGACCCCACCCACTCCACAAACCACCCAGCAGGAGGCACCCACAACCCCGGCTGTCTCCCAGGACCCCCACAAACAACACATGGCCTTCCAACGCCATGTGTTGGAGGGCCAGAGGGAGATGGCTGAGCAGGTGCGGGTGGGGTTCGACCTCATGGCTACCAAACTTGACGCCATCCATGGGTGTCTGAGTCCCATCAGGGACCACCTCCAGTCCCTAACGGACACCCACAGGCCGCTCCATGGTCTCCAACGAGCCCTGGCTGACATCGCTGGAGTCATGACTTGGAGACAAGAACACCTGTCCGCTCAGAGTGGCCCCATCGATCTCAGCCGTGAGCTGGCACACATGCAGGGGCTCATGGACGACATGGTGCGGATGGAGGCGGAAAGGTTGGCAGCCACCGCTGCACATCAGCAAAATTTAGCTGGGATCTACCATGCCCTGCAGATCCTCAGCATGGCATTGCTGCCACAAGGCGTGGCGCAGATGAATGCTGCTGCTCCTACACCATCCACGTCTCCGCCCCCTGGTGTGTCAGTGCCTCACAGTGCGGCCGACAATCCACCTCCGGCCCCTGATGTGTCAGTGGCACCCAGTGCTGCAGCCGGAACTGCACCACACACAGGTGAGGCAGAGCACACATCCGAGGACGAGGACGTGGATGGGTTTGAGTTCAGAAGGAGGCACTAGCATTCATTTCCGCCACCTGGCCTGTTGCTGCTTGGTGCCGCACATGGCCCCATGACCTTCCACTGACCCCTGATACACTCTGATGCACTCACCTTGGACCGCGACATGGACTGCCATATCCTGTTTGGTGACCAATGACACGGCGAACAGACTGCGGACTGTACTATTCCTCTTCCGCTGTACTTGTCATTCCCCGATGGACTCTGGCTGGCCCTCCACGGGCCCATATTGTGAAGTGGTGTTGGCAGGGCCCTGTACTGCTCCAGCTGCAAAACTCCACTGGATGTGCATTAAACATTCAGAAACGCACTGCTGTGTCATGTCTTTCATCATTCAAGTATGAATGTGTGGATGAATGTAGGATCAGTGATTCCCCCTAACGTCAATGATGCTCATCTTGTGGGGTTCCGGTCACAGTGTGCAACATTGCCGATTGCGTTCCGGGCACCGTAGACACTACAACAGGGACACACGCATTAGTCACTTCCTTGTCCGGACATGGACTGAACCACGCCCAGAGCCCCGAGTCATTGTTGCAAGCCCTGCGCTCATCCGGCATACGCCAGGCCAGACCACTCCGCTTACGCTCCGAGGGGGGGCCACATAGCTACATGTCGCAGGTTTACACGCTGGTGGTCTGCAGGTCACTGGTCTAGTTGTCAGCATGTCACGGCCACTCCCTGAGGGCAGGTTTGCACACACACCACACCCATCCGGCACAGGCGTCAAAGGCCATGTGACACCGAGAATATAAGGGGCCGACCAAGTCACATTCCCCACTGTCGGAGATGACTGGATGACGAACGTTCCACAATTCTCAATCATGAAGGGCCCATGAGTTGTTGCGCACAGGGTTAGTGGCACCCGAAGTCATGCGGCCGTCACGGGCCTACCACCACGTGGCGCTGACTGGGGTTGCACAGGGTTAGTGGCACCCGAAGCCTTGCAGCCATCACGGGCCTACCACCACGTGGCGCTGACTGGGGTTGCACAGGGTTAGTGGCACCGAAATTGCTGAGCGGGTGTGCAGCCTGCGATGATGACGTGTGCACTGATGTGGTCTCTGCCATTGATGCCTCAGGACTCAGCGTCATGTGTGGGACCTGCTGGGCCGCGTTGCGGGTCCGCATGATGTGGAGCATGCCATGGCGGCGGGACCGGGGCCTGGAGCTTACACAGGCACGTGGTGTGCCCACTGGTGGACACACCGATGGCGGCAGGTGAGCAGTGGGGCCTGGGTGCGCGGGGGCGGCAGTGTCCCTCTCTCTCTCTCTCCCTTCATGTCCTTCTCTCTCTCTCTCTCTCCCTTCCTTTCCTTCTCTCTCTCTCTCTCTCTCTCCCTTCATTTCCTTCTCTCTCTCTCTCTCTTCCTGTCCTTCTCTCTCTCTCTCACTCCCTTCCTTTCCTTCTCTCTCTCCCTTCCTTTCCTTCTCTCTCTCTCTTTCTCTCTCTGCCTTTCTTTCATTCTCTGTGCCTCGCTCCTTTGATGTGCGCATGACACACGTTCTGATTTTGTGCTTTATTTTCCAGGCTGTGACATCAAGATTGTCCCGGACGGACCCGACAGGAGTCTTCCGCATTGGTGTTTTGTGTTGTATTTCAATAAGTTTTTGGTTGTTACTTCAATGATGAGTGACTGTTTCTCGCTCTTCTGACCACACATGTGTGTTTCTTTTTGTCATTGTGCGACATCATGCGCTTTTTGTTGTTCTTGTGTCGTGCACGGTATGTGTTTGTCCGGGGGGAGGGGCCGGGGGGGGGGCCTGGGAGTGGTGGCGGTGGGTGTTGTGGCCCTCTTGGGTCTCCGAGCTGCATGATCATTGGCTCCATGGCATCTGTGGGTCTTCCGATGTGGCTCTGGACTGGGCTCCCTTTCGTACTGCAGGTAGTCGTCCTGCTTAACACCAGCAGAAGGCAGGTGTTAAATCCCTGCTGTTACTGCGGCTTATCGCCTATTTTTGGTTCGCATCCCAGATCTGGCAGTTCATTGTGAAAGTGGTGTAGTGGTGTTTTCGTGTGTTTTTGCACGGGAACACCTACTCTGCATCTCATTAGGGTTAGTTGGTGGTGTCACCCGTGGGGGTAAAATTTGCGGCAGTTATCGCGGGAATACTGGCGATGTCTGCAGTTTGCACACGCTTGTGAATGGGGCGTTAAATCTATCTCCACTTTTGATGCTTTAAGGTGGCGATAACTCAGCGATAAGTCCTTGTGAATATGCCCCTAAGAGTCCCCAGTGAAGGCTAAGCAAGCTAACCCACCACTTTCTCAAAGGGACCATGCCATGGAAACAAAAACTCTGTGAAAGATCCATTTATTTGGGGAAACAGAGGTAAGAAGGCTGGTAATCTGGGTTTAAATAGATTGCACTGGCATTGACAGAGACGGAGGAAAATCCCAGAGGACACTGTTTAATTATGTATTAAACCTGCTAACCCAGGCAAATGGCTCTGTGTCACAACAATACAAAAAGTAAAACTAAATCAATAATGTTGTTGGGGTTTACTCAAGCCCACAGATATGCAATCCAAGGAGCACATCAATGGCCATTGCCTCTGCAATAACACCATCAATGACCATAATCTGTGCAATAACACCATCAATGACCATAATCTGTGCAATAACACCATCAACAAACAAAGGAAAGATAACATGAAAAACATCTGGCCTTGAAGAAACCAAATCCAAATTGAGCAGAGATCACTAATAAGCAAATTACTTCATAAAACCATTGAAACCTTCTTAGGTGATGATAGAAAACCAGAAGGACCTGAGGTCACACAGAAGCTCAGAGACCCTTCCCTAAAATACTGGATCTTTGGGAAGCTCCAAGCCACAAAGATATCGCCATGTCTGAGCAAAAGCCATCCTGTGACAGAAAGAACTTACAGAACCCGACAGCAGTCTTCATCTACATTCCCATAACTACCGCACACATTCACAATAAACATGTTACACAATAGTGACGTCAATGGCAAAGATTGTTTATCCTCCCCTAGCAACAACATGAGGATCCGTCAGTACAGTATCAACAGAGAGTGTTAGTGTATATAATTCCTGTGGCATTTAGAATTCTTTGCAAAAATAAATATATCTAAGTAACCACAGCCTATTTTTGTGATAGACAAGACACAAACAAAAAAAATGTCCCTATGTTAAAAAAACAACCAATGATACCATAGATGATTCAGTAATACTTTAATGCCTGTACAGAAAAGAGTCAAATATCACCCATCACTCAAACCACACTGCAACGGAGGCGGGCCTACAATATCTAGATCATTCAGCAAACATGTTCCACAAAAGTAGAGCTCTCCCCTAATTTCAGGTCAAAATAAAATACATCTAAACAGTTCCTCCACCTCTTCAAGTGTACAGTCCTGTTATGTGTCAGGCATTCAACTTTCTTCGAGCCACAGTTTATTCTACGGGGTGAAACTTAAGACTTTGCAAACCTCATGCTTTTGTTGGTAAGGAGACAATGAAGTTTCACACCATTAAAAGACCATCAAAAGACAGGGCCAGGAGTCCTTTGTCTGTTATATGAAGCTAATTTGACGTATTCTTGCTATGGTGTTAACATGTCAACATATGTTGAGTTAGCGTCTAATAGTGAGCAGGTATCATCATAGTGTTCACACAAACATGCCATCTAGTTTTTGAACTCAAGCTACACAACCTGCGAATCATCAGAAAACAAGGGGGCCTATTAGCAATAACCGGCGATAATTATCGCTAAGCGCAGTTAGCGCTAGGATAATTATCGCCGGCTATCGCAGGTTTCTATCGCGGAGATAGCGTGCTATCAGCAACGCTTATCTCCAAAGCGATAGAAACCCTGGAGAACAGTGTGAATATCGCTTGAAAACAAGCGATATTCACACTGTGACCAGTGTTAGCTTGGCGATAGGGCGAGGGGATTTAGCCATGTAATCCACCTCCCATTGGATTACATGGCTAAGTCAGGTCTGGACCAGGCGTTAACAAACCAGCGCTAAACGTGTTTAGCGCTGGTTCGTTAATCACCTCCCTGCCTCGCTAATAGGTGATAGCGACCTTAGCGACTGTTTCCAGTCGCTTTTAGGTTGGGAACGCCTACTTTGCATGCCATTAGCGATAAATATCGCTGGCATGCAAAGCGGCACCCAACCCGGTCGCTATCGCCTAGAAGCTGTCGCTAACAGTAGTTAGCGACAGCTTGCTAATAGGGCGATTGAATTATCGCCGCTTTAGCGGGAAAAAGTCCCGCTAAAGCGGCGATAATCACGTTGCTAATATGCCCCAAACTTTTCATCAATCCCTTTCAGGAACCGGAGATTTCTGGAGATAATCCAGAAGGTTACCTGTTACTTTACCCTTTAAAGTCAAACCCTGGTGACATGCATTCATAAACTTCAAACTGTAATTGAAGTAAAGTATGTTGTTTTTCTGTAAGATTCTATTTAACAGATTGCATATTCACTACATTTGCTTTCATGTGCCTGATGGTTTTTTGATTTTTTTGAGTTTCGACATCTTCACAGCTCATGTACATTAGCTATGTTTTCCACAAGGTTAAAACAGTAACACTCTTTGTTCATCAGTTCCTGACTTTACTATTTTCGCTCATATCCCTAGGTGGAATAGAACTGGTTTCAACACTTAGCTTTCACATACAACTACTAAGCTTTCTACAAACACCAGTAAAACAATACATTTTCACTATTCATAGTTCTAAGTTGTGCAAAACATGGAAATCCCATTCTGTAGTAAGTGCTGTCATTTCCCTATCTTAAAAAACGCTCAGGTTTAACATTAAGCAAGGACGTAACAAGGGTTTGGATACACCTGCGTAACCCTATGAGGGTGGTGTTTATTAGTGGTAGCTTGGTGTATACTGAGTGTCCTTCACCATCTATCAGAATGGTCTAGATATAGGATCACTGACAGAATATCTACACCCAAAATATCCCCATACCACAATATGGAGTTATAAATATCGATGTCAAAAATATTGACATCCTATATTTATAAAGGTAAGCACACAAATATCAGAAAAAAATATCGATGTCATTAATATAGTTGTACAAAATTCGTTTTTTATATATATATATAAAATAAAATAATAAATAATAACATTAATTAAAAAAATAGATTTAATATACATTTTAACAAATAAACTTAATTTAAAAAAGTTAAACACACATATATAATGATTAATATATATATATATTTACTTTAAAACAATTATTAAACTAATAATTTTTATGTATTTTATAATTGTAAAATTATATATATATATATATATATATATATATATATATATATATATATATATATATATATCACCAAATGAACCGCAACAGTTCAGCGCGCTCTCAGGAATGAAAAACTCAGAATCGGTGAGGTTCCATTGCTGTGTTTATTCCACAACGCGTTTCGATTTCCACAGAAATCTTGATCACGTGAAACGTGCAACACAAACAAGGTGACTGAAATAGCCTGATAGTAAGAGTGGAAAACAAAAAAGGACCAATGTACTCCTGTTATATATATATATATCCAACTGAAGAGGCTCACAATTGAGGTGCCACTGACAGCGCGTTTAATCACCTTTTATTTCAGGAGGATTGCAGGGTACACAGCATGGCCTTTCCAGCAATTACATGCGCCAAACCCGTTTCGGGCTTCCGTAGCCCTTGCTCACTGGCATCTTGCGAGGGAAACAGCGACTGGGATTTTCACCGCATTTGCAGTGATGGTTTTAAGTCCTGCCTTTAGTGGGCGTGTGCTGTTAGCATTGTGGTCTTGGTAGTTCTTTCATTGCCGTTGTGCCCCCAAAGTCTCAATTTCCCCAATGGGTCGCTGCAAATAGGTAAGGCTGGGATCCCGCATGTATCACCTCACCAAAACGGCTCACGCTGTTCCTTTTCGCCCGTAGTCATCGGCGGTAGGAGCTGCAGCATCCGCAGTGGGGCGCCTCGCGACCTGAGCGGGCCGCTATACATCCAACTGAAGAGGCTCACAATTGAGGTGCCACTCACAGTGCGTTTAATCACCTTTTATTTCAGGAGGATTGCAGGGTACACAGCATGGCCTTTCCAGCAATTACATGCGCCAAACGCGTTTCGGGCTTCCGTAGCCCTTGCTCACTGGCATCTTGCGAGGGAAACAGCGGCTGGGATTTTCACCGCATTTGCAGTGATGGTTTTAAGTCCTGCCTTTAGTGGGCGTGTGCTGTTAGCATTGTGGTCTTGGTAGTTCTTTCATTGCCGTTGTGCCCCCAAAGTCTCAATTTCCCCAATGGGTCGCTGCAAATAGGTAAGGCTGGGACCCCGCATGTATCACCTCACCAAAATGGCTCACGCTGTTCCTTTGCGCCCGTAGTCATCGGCGGTAGGAGCTGCAGCATCCACAGCGGGGCGCCTCGCGACCTGAGCGGGCCGCTATACATCCAACTGAAGAGGCTCACAATTGAGGTGCCACTCACAGCGCGTTTAATCAACTTTTATTTCAGGAGGATTGCAGGGTACACAGCATGGCCTTTCCAGCAATTACATGAGTCAAACTCGCTTCGGGCTTCCGTAGCCCTTGCTCACTGGCATCTTGCGAGGGAAACAGCGGCTGAGATTTTCACCGCATTTGCAGTGATGGACCACAGAACAAGGGCGAAGCATGCCCGAAACGCGTTTGGTTATTATGGCATCATTTAAAGACTGAATCAGCGATGTTATTTGCCCAGCAGTGCATGCAAATAAAGGGATTGAAGCACGTCGTGTGTGGCGCCTTCTAGTGTGGAGCACAGTTCGATTGGAATATGTTGCGGCCGGCTCAGGTCGCGAAGATGCCCTGCTGCTGAAGTGCAGGTCCAGCTCCGGTGAATACAGGGTTCAGTTGGAACGGCATGTCCTCATGCATGCACAGATAAGAAGCTTGACAATAACATGGCAAGATTGCAGCGACCTACTATGACGAGAAAGTCATTATTGAGGAGGAAAAACTGCGGCACCATTTGGGGAATGAAGATTAGAACTACTAAGACCAGAATGCACTACTTGTACACGCCCTTGGGCGGGACATATAAACCTGTTGCAAAAGGAAGGTTACCTCTTTGCTGTCAGTTCTCCCGAGAAGCCATGCCAGAGAACAAGGGCGAAGCACGCCCGAAACGCGTTTGGTGATTATGGCATCATTTAAAGACTGAATCAGCGATGTTATTTGCCCAGCAGTGCATGCAAATAAAGGGATTGAAGCACGTCGTGTGTGGCGCCTTCTAGTGTGGAGCACAGTTCGATTGGAATATATATATATCATGTGATCAAGGCCCGTGTGGGGCTGAAACGCGTAATGGCGGAGATGCAGGGCATGGAATAAACTCACCTTTGCACTAGGAACTTTGGGTCCGCGTTCGTCTTTTCCGAGTGGTATTGGAGGTTTTGTGGCGAAGCCAGCAATATATATATATATATATATATAGATATATATATATGTATATATATATATATCAACAGCAATCCTGACCTTACTCGAAGAAACAGGCACCGACACGCTGGAGTAGAATCACAGTATATTTACTTGATCAGAAGGCTCTGAGACGCGTTTCGGTGGACGGACCACCTTGTTCACACAGGCCAGCGCCAGTAAACTGAATACATTTAAAACGTTGCCATGGGAACCATGCTGATGGCATGGAAATAGAAAAATATACATATTCTATTACGGCAGGCATGTTAACATCACAATGCCTGTCACATAATCTGTTCATAAAATGAAACTGTTCATATGATAAAATAAAATAAAATAAAGTAAGTTAAATTAAATTAAACAAAACATAGCATTGAACATGTTAATTGTACTCCGGGCCGTGCATTACTTGACAAATTTCATTAGATGTACCATTCACATGCTAATCATTGGATATCACACGGCTTCAGGGGTAAGTGCCCTAAGCATCACATGTACTAATACATTGCGCATTGTAGGAAAAGTATACTGTTGTGTTTGGTCACATACACAAATGGTTAGTACCTTGAAGACTAGTAAATGTCAATACAGTGTATGCGCCTACACAACCAGCACATGTGAGCATAGGATCTCAAACCTACTTCATACTCTATGACATGCTGGGCTTCACCTCAAATAACCGCGTGCTGAGTGCATATGCAACAAATGTTTTTACGCACAACCAAGCCAAAATCCACCATTGGACCCAATGCTATTAACCCATGGCATACACAATCATAAAAGAAAATCAACACATGCACTGGAAAGGCTGCTACGGAGTGGGTATAGCTAAGCAAAGTTACAGGTGTGAGATTAAATCTTCATCAGAGTTCAACCCATGTGGGATTTTTCTAATGAGCATGATAATATATCTTGATTCTAGCTTTCTCAATTGTTGCTCTCTATTGCCTCCTCTGGGTTTTTTGGGAATGGCGTCAACCACATAGTACCCCAGGGGGGATATTCACAAGAACATGTGATAAACATCGCCAAAATAGGCTAACGCAATTTTCCATATCGCCGTCTATCGCGGGAAAATAACTCCGTGTCAACATTGCATTCCCAACAAGGCGGTAACATGCGATAGTTTCCTTAGAATGCCTCAAATGTCCGCGATACAACTACCGCGACAAAAAAGGAAACCCGAACGTGAAAAAAGTTGCGATGGGCGCAACTGCGATAAAAATCCAGCGAAAAGCAGCACCAGGCCCGCACGTCCCACAAGTAAGGCGGGAACAATCACTATAAAAGTGGCAAAAAAAACCACCTACAAAACACAAACAACTGCAAAGCACCATGGAGGGAGCCGGAGCAAGTACAGAGGACAACTAGAACCCCACAAGCCCCATGGAGGACCAGCCTGGGACCTCTAGGACAGGGAAGGGCAAGGAGAAGAATAAGAGGAACACGCGTTTCAGTACGCAGGAAAACCAGATCCTCATTACGGAGGTGACAGAACACCACCACTAACTGTCCATCACCTCCACTGTGACATTGGCAACTAAAAATACAATATGGCAGTCCATCTTGGCCAAGGTGAATGCAGTCGGAGTAAAGAGAAGGGAAGTGGACGACTGCAAGAAGCGCTGGACTGATGTGAAGCGCAAAACCAAGCTGAAAATCGCTGCCAACCTGAGAGCAGCAATGCAGACTGGAGGTGGGAGCCCAGAGACACACCAGGAGCTGGATGAGATGGAGGAAATGGTGAGCCGAGTCATCATTGGGGAGACGGTGGCAGGAGTTGGTGGACCGGACACTGCACAACATGACCCGAGCCAACAGCAACAGGGTGAGTAACGACCAGGGACTGGGGGGACGGGGGAGATGGGCACAATGGCACACATGCACAATTAAGTAGAGCACATCTGCAGACAAACCATGCCCAAGAGTCACAATTTACCCAAGTCTGCAATATCTCAGCACTGTATAAGCACAGAAGTGAAAGGCACACTGCCTGAAAGGGAGAAGGGCCAGCCAAATCAGAGCTGAAGGGGCAACACACCCACAATGCAGCACACACACATAAGAATCAGAGCACCTCAACATTGACAACAATGTGGTACAAACTGCAACACCCTCACAACAGAACAGAGGACACAACTGCTGCCGCTTGTGTGTAGAAAATGGCCATTCGCATTCGGCATAGCAGGAAACTGTGAGATGACAATGGACAAGTACAACCTCACATCCCTGATGGTGTAGAAATGTCAACTGTCCCGCATCAAATAGGCATCTCCTCACAAACAGTCACAATGTACATTGTCATGCAGTCCATCAGTAAACCTGTACAATGCGTGAACATACATGTGAACACAGTGTCAATCTGCATCTCCCCTTCACATTGCAGAGGAAGAATCAACACCTCCTGCAGAGCAGACACAACAACTCAGCACTGATGACGAAGAGGACCTCCCCAACATCGACACCGACGCCATCCAGCAGCTCATGGACAGCTTCGGCACCCCACCTCCAGGAGCAGGGCAGCCCAGCTGCATCGAGGAGACCCTACCCCCTGCATAGACCACACAGAAGGAAGCACCCACCACCACGGCTGTCTCCCAGGACCCCCATGAGCAACACATGGCATTCCAACGCCGTGTGCCAGGGTGCCAGGAGAAGATGGCTGATCAGCTGTGGGTGGGGTTCGACCTCATGGCAGCCAAACTAGATGCCATACGTGAGTGTCTAAGTCCCATCAGGGTCCACTTACAGTCCCTAACGGACACCCACTGTCCGCTCCATGCTCTCCAACAATCCATGGCTGACATCGCTGGAGTCATGACTCAGAGACAAGAACACCTGTCTAGTCAGAGTGGCTCCAGCGATGTCAGCCGGGAGTTGGGGCACATGCGGAGGATCATGGAGAACATGGAGCGGATGCATGCGGAACGATTGGCTGCCACGGCTGCACACCAGCGAGATGTAGCTAGGATCTTCCATGCCCTGCAGATCCTCTTCATGGCATTGCCACCACACGGCCTGGCGCGGATGAATGCTGCTGCTACTACTCCATCCACATCTCCGCCCCCTGAAGTGTCAGTGCCACACAGTGCGGCAGACCAAACACCACCACCCACATGTGAGGCACCTGACACATCAGAGGATGAAGATGATGATGAATCTGGCTTGGTGGTAAGATTGAAGTGGTAGCATACATCACCGCCACATGGCCTGTTTCAGCTTGTTTCTGCCCTCTGCATCATGCCCTGGAATAACATCTTCCACTGTCCCCCGTAACACTCAGCGACACTCACCTTGGACCATGACATGGACTGCCATATTTGGAATGGTTACCAATGACACAGCAATCACACTGCGGACTGAAGTCTTCCTCTTCCGATGAACCTGTCAATCCCTAAAGGACTCTGGCTGGCCCTCCACGGGGCGACAATGTAAAGTGGGTGTTGCATGGCCCTGTACTGGTCCAGCTGAAACACCCCACTGAATGCAAATAAAACATTCAAATTCACACTGATGGGTCATGGCCCTGATCAATTATGCATGAAAGTATAGATGAATGTAGGGACAGTGATTCCACATAAATGGTACTCCCTGGGTAATGCTATCAATGCGCATGTATGGCAGTGAGACACACATCGTCATTCAAAACAACTCACATCACAGTTGAATACAAGTGAATGTGCGTAGACTTTATTAGCATATGCGTGTCAGTACGGGCAAGAGAAATGCCACAACATGCGGACAAATGCAGCAGCATGTCAGAATGAGGAACGTTGCCAAGCGCCGCTGTCCACTCCGGGGGAGTGCCTCACCTTTCACAGGTGTGTGTTACCCGCGTGGTTGTCCGCCCACGTATTCGGGGTCCAGACGAATGCAGCCATGTCCACTGTTGTCGTGGGATATGTGACCAGAACCCCAAGATGCAATAAGGTGTCGGGACATGTGCAATAGGTTCCAAACTGTTGTGGCTGCAGGTACGTAGTTACACGTCCATGAAAGCGATTGCAGCTTCGTAGGCAATCATCTCCAACATGAGGTTGTTGTCGACTCCATCGAACAGGACGGCGAGGCTAACCATTAGCAGGTCCAGACAGATGTGCTGCATCCACCCCCTGTCACCAATTAGCACCACAGCCCAATAGGGGAGCGGCTCAATGTGGTCACTGCACACAAGGAGTTCTGCAATATCCCAGGTCCAGCTGCCAGCATGTATGCCAAGTATCCAGGCATCCCATAGACGGGTATCACGGTGACACTCCTGGTCGTGGGCCAACAGGGGGCGCACACACATGTCGTAATCCAGTTCGCCTACCGTCCTGTTGGATAGGCAGACATCCATGGACCACTCGAATATGCACGATCGACAATGCAACACAGGCTGAATGCAGGTGACGTTGGCAAGGCGGAAGCTTAGCCGGTAACTGACCCGCAGCACTACCAATGGCAGTGCCCCCAGTAAATGCAGCATACGTGCACGGTACAGTTCCACGTGACAGGGGTTGTGCATGTGTCCGGGATGTTCTGCCATTGCGTTACTGGCCCTGGTTGAAGCAGCACTGTTCTGACCTGCGCCAGTTCTGTGGATGAAATGCCACAGCTCGGATCAATGAGTTGTTTAAGTGTGCAACGGTTGTATGCCTGGGATGGTGTGGGAGTAAGTGTGAAGGCCATTCCATGCAAGATAACTCCGAGCAAGGACTTCTGTGTGTGGGGTGTGTATACGTTGGTCTGTCGTCGGGCTGTGCGTAGTGTGGAAGTCATCCTCAACTGCTGTCGTATCTGTCAGGGGTGCCGGGCACATGCAATTCTGAGGTCAGATGTGCAGATGTGCTTCCACCTGATAGTTCAGACAAAGGAGCTTTCATCCCTAATGTCAGTTTGTCATCTGCTTGCATTCAGGAATTGTGATGTGGCTTGTTGGGTGTGGGGTGCGATGTGTGCGACTTTGGGATTCATGTTTGACATGACTTGCATGTGGCAAATGAGCGGCACGTTGCCTCACAGCTGCTCCTTCCTCCCCCCGGGCCTATTCACTTGTGTACGCTGCGCGGTTGCATCACTTGCACTCCAACGGCACACCATTGTCATGCCTGTCTGCGCATGTCCACAAGCCTGACAATGACACTGTAATGTTGGACATTGAAGGTGGGCGGCCACGTGAGTGTAGGCCTATGGTAAGGATAGTGCGGACACAGATGTAGAGTTCATGCCTGGCTGAACTCGCGCTGCGATTAAGGCTAGGCATTTGGCTCATGCTGCGGCAATGCAGATACACACAACACTTGGCATGTATGAGCCAAGACCCCGAGCGGTCTTGCGCTGCTTCATTTCACCGTTCGTGCGAGCCCGCCCTCCGGGTGCATGCTACATTGCAACATTGTCAATTGCTGGCCAGGTGGCGCCGACACTACAACAGAGACAAACGCATTGGTTACTTCCTTGTCCAGGCCAGAACTGGACCACGCCCTGAGCCCCGGGCTAATTCTACACACCCCTGCGCTGGACTGATGTACGCCGGCCCAGCCCACTCCGATTACGCTTGCAGGGGGGGGGACGACAGAACTACATGTCCAAGGTCTTACCCACTGCCTGAGGTGACATGCTTGCGTCCGCTCTCCACAGCACGATGTGATGTGGTAGGGCCAGGGGCCTTCACGCATTCATAATGACCACATGGACACACTTAGATGTATGGTGGAACTGGCTACGGGCACGTGCGCCCACCCCCTTTTTATTACCAGGGTCACATGTCCAGTGACGCCTGTGCTGGATGGGTGTGGGGTGAGTGTAAGCCAGCCCTCAGGGTGTGTTTGGTGCTGGCAACAACTAGAACAGTGATCATCGGATCACACACACAGATTCAATCATAAAGGGTCCATGACTTGAGCTGCACTGAGTTTGTGGCACCGGAAGCGTTCGGCGGGTGCGCGGCCTGCGATGATGCGTCGTCCGGGCGGGCCGCACTGGAAGCAATGTCTGTTGCCTATTGGACTGCGCCATAAATAAATCAAGACTCAATTCGAATTGTGAGCCTTGCTGACCGCAGTGTAGGCCAGAGGCAGCGGTCAGGAAGGGCCCACAGCCACGTGGTGATGACTTGTGGTGCACTGAGTTCGTGGCACCAGATCTGGAATCACACACACAAGATTCAAACATAAAGGGTCCATGACTTGTGGTGCACTGAGTTAGTGGCACCAGATCTGGAATCACACACACAAGATTCAAACATAAAGGGTCCATGACTTGTGGTGCACTGAGTTCGTGGCACCAGATCTGGAATCACACACACAAGATTCAAACATAAAGGGTCCATGACTTGTGGTGCACTGTTAGACTTGGTATCTTTTGGCGTGTTTTCCCTGAGTTTTTGCTTTATGACCTCCCGGTTTTGACTCTGTTTTGTGCTGGTTTAGTGTTTCTGCACACTTTACGCACTGCTGATCAGTGGTAAAGTGCAAGTGCTCCTGTATGAAATGTGTTATGGATTGGTATTTCCATGTTTTGGCTATTTGATTTATGTGTCAGTCCCTAGTAAAGTGCACTGCGTGTGCCAGGGCCTGTAAATCAAATGCTGCTGTTGGGCTTGCAGCACTGGTTGTGCCACCCACCACAGCAGCGTGTAAAATGTGTCTCAGGCCTGCCACCGCAGAGCCTGTGTGCAGTCTGTGACTGCCATGTCGACTTGGCAAGTACACCCACTTGCCAGTCCCCAAACCTTCCCTTTTGTGCATATTAGTCACACCTCTGGTAGGCCCAAGGTACCCCTGTGGGCAGGGTGCGTTGTATGTAAAGGTAGGGCATGCCCTGGCGTGTGTGGCATGCCCAGGTAGTGAATTACAGCCTATTTCGTTTTTCACTACTGAAGGGCTACCTGTTCCCCATAGGCCAGAATGGGCAGTTTTGATTATAACACCTTATAATCCTAACTGGCCCAGGGAACACGGTAGAAATTCGAGTTTAGTATGCCTGGACTCGGAAAGATAAAATACATCTTTTAGTGAAGTTGGTTTTAACATTCTTTGTTTGAAAATACTACTTTTAGAAAGTAGGTATTTTCTTGCCTAACCATCCAAGCCTGCCTCTGCAGTTTGTGTATTGCCTGTCTGGGTTTGTGTGTGACAGGGGCTGGGGGATTCCAGGAGGCAGGGGAGACAGCACAGGGCTGAATAGCCACATCTCCATG
Source organism: Calotriton arnoldi (assembly GCA_963921515.1). Classification (NCBI taxonomy): domain Eukaryota; kingdom Metazoa; phylum Chordata; class Amphibia; order Caudata; family Salamandridae; genus Calotriton; species Calotriton arnoldi. Next base: position 826,674 of record CAWUFW010007512.1, read on the forward strand.
TAGATGGGTGGGAGGAGCACACCTGGGACCTGAATAGGGCTGGGCCTTTCCTCCACAATGCTGGCTCCACCTCCTGTGGTGTGTCTGATGTCCCTGGCCTGCACCCTGAAAGGAAAGACGGAGACTTGTCAACAAAGTGCTCCAAAACTGACCAGAACTGGTTTGGACCAGGCAAAGGCCTCTCTGCCAAGAGAGAACAAAGGAATTAGGGATATAAATATTGGGGCCCTGACCCCATGAATTTAGATCTCGCTGGAATCAAGGAACCTGTCAAGAAGAAGAGCTGGAGAGCTGCTAGGAGGAGTACTGCCCCTTTGCTGAGTGACTGCTTTGTTGGGTTGGCCTGCAGTTGCTGCTTCTGTCTTGGGCAGTGAAAAGACTGGACTGAACTTTCTACAAACTTGTGCTGAGTATCTCCAAGGGCCTGAAACCGAGCTGGCCTCCTGTTAAGAAGTCTCAGGGACTGCAAAGACTTCACAAGCCTCTGGGTACCGCTTCTGGAACGCTGTTTCAGTTGCCACAGAGGAAGGGAACCGCAACCGACTCCGTCAACCGAATCCATCCCTGGCCGGTGACCTGTTTGCACCGCAGACCGCATCGCCCCGCTTCGCATCGCAACCCTGGTCTCACCGTAGGCGACGTCCGACGCCGTCAACACCGAGCCGCTGCTTGCACCGTGACCTGTGGGCACCGCAGTTCGCATCGCATCGCTTCACTGAACTAGCCGGACCCGACCGACACGGTCGCTGCAACTGGCTCAACAGTTGTGACCGCATCGCATTTGGGGCACCGCTCGCACGTTTGCGACGCACCGCTCCGACTCGCACCGCTGTCCGACGCCAGCTCCCGCACTCCGGCTTGGTCGCCTGCATCGCAACCTGTCAGCACCGCATCGTACACCGTCTCGCCCTGCACCGCACGCCTTGGACTCACCGACTCCGTCTGCACGACGCTCATCGAGCCGCTGCCTGCACCGCCTCGAGGGACACCGCACCTTGCACCGCTCCGCCTTGCACCGCAACCGCGACGAACGCCGACCGGCTCGCACACTACGTGCCCGCCACAACGAGAAAAGGTACTGTACCGAGTCTGTTCACAACTCTGCTGGCCCGTAGCGACGCGGTCGGCTGGAACTGTTAGACTCTGTGTATTTCAGCATCGCGGTAGACCCGGACGGGGCTACCGACTCGTACGAACTCTGCTTTTGTGTTATTCCTGCAAAGAAGAAGTTACCTTATCAAGCATTCATTTTTAAAGTATAGTATTGTGGATTTTTGTCGTAATTGGTCTTGTCTTTGAGTATATAAAAATATTGGTTATTTTTCTAAACTGGTGTGGTGTCCTTTTGTAGTGCTTACACTGTATTACTGTTGGTTATGTGCAAATGCTTTACACACTGCCTCTGAATTAAGCCTGACTGCTCGTGCCAAGCTACCACGAGGGTGAGCAGGGGTTACTTCACGAGTGCAACACCCTTACCCTGACTAGGAAGAAGGGTCCCTACTTGGACAGAGGTGCAAGCCCTTGCCAACTAGAGACCCCCATTTCTAACATGCACTGAGTTAGTGGCACCTGGAGCGCTCAGCGGGTGTGCAGCCAGTGATGATGCGTCGTCCGGGCGGCCCGCACTGGAAGCAATGTCTGTTGCCTACTGGACTGCGCCATAAATAAATCAAGACTGAATTTGTATTGTGAGCCCTGCTGACCGCAGTGTAGGCAGGAGGCAGCGGTCAGGAAGGGCCCACAGCCACGTGGTGATGACTTGTGGTGCACTGAGTTTGTGGCACCAGATCTGGAATCACACACACAAGATTCAAACATAAAGGGTCCATGACTTGTCGTGCACTGAGTTAGTGGCACCAGGTCTGGAATCACACACACAATATTCAAACATAAAGGGTCCATGACTTGTGGTGCACTGAGTTCGTGGCACCAGATCTGGAATCACACACACAAGATTCAAATATAAAGGGTCCATGACTTGTGGTGCACTGAGTTTGTGGCACCAGATCTGGAATCACACACACAAGATTCAAACATAAAGGGTCCATGACTTGTGGTGCACTGAGTTAGTGGCACCAGATCTGGAATCACACACACAAGATTCAAACATAAAGGGTCCATGACTTGTGGTGCACTGAGTTAGTGGCACCTGGAGCGCTCAGCGGGTGTGCAGCCAGCGATGATGCGTCGTCCGGGCGGCCCGCACTGGAAGCAATGTCTGTTGCCTACTGGACTGCGCCATAAATAAATTAAGACTGAATTTGTATTGTGAGCCCTGCTGACCGCAGTGTAGGCCGGAGGCAGCGGTCAGAAAGGGCCCACAGCCACGTGATGATGACTTGTGGTGCACTGAGTTGGTGGCACCTGTAGTGCTCAGCGGGTGTGCAGCCAGAGATGATGGCGATTCCTCGCAGTTCAGGATTGGATTTGATTTGTGAGCCCTGCTGACTACAGTGTAGGCCGGAGGCAGCGGTCAGAAAGGGCCCACAGCCACGTGATGATGACTTGTGGTGCACTGAGTTGGTGGCACCTGGAGCGCTCAGCGGGTGTGCAGCCAGAGATGATGGCGTGTCCTCGCAGGTCAGGATTGGATTTAATTTGCGGGCCCTGCTGACCGCAGTGTAGGCCGCAGACAGTAGTCAGCACATACATAACTCCGCAGTGCTGTGTCGCTGGGTGCGCTGGGGGCCTGAGTCGCGGACGCCAGCGATCGGCTGAGGAGGCTGGCGGTAATGGCGGCGGACTCGTGGCAGGGTGAGGGGCGCCTCCCTGGCAGACGCGTTGGCCATCCGGGAAGTGAACCACGCCCAGAGCCCAGGCCTATTTATTCACACTCCTACGCTGGCCTGGCGTACGCCGGCCCAGCCCACTCCGCTTACGCTTACAGGGGGGGAATGACACGGATACATGACCGGAGTCTTCCCCACTGCCTGAGGTAACATGGTTGCGTCCACTTTCCACAACACTACAAATACCAGCAGTATATGTCCACATGGACATGTCTGTGCTCTGCATACTGTAGTCTGTCCAACACATCACCGCCACACTTGGCATTGTGTACATTCTTATTCATGGGTGACTTGCCTCCTTCACACATACTTGGTTCCCATCTCTCCCCACATTCTGCAATTGTGTGGCTGTGGGGCCATGCCGTTTTGGGAAGGTCAGCTGTCTTGTTCTGCGCTGCCTCAGTGGTAGTCCGGGGGGGGGGCCTGGGGGTGGTGGCGGTGGGTGTTGTGGCCCTCTTGGGTCTCCGAGCTGCATGGTCAGTAGCTCCATGACATGTGTTGGTCTTCAGATGTGGCTCTGGGCTGGGCTCCCTTTCATGCTGCAGGTTGTCGTCCGGCTTTACACCAGTAAAAGGCAGGTGTTAAATCCCTGCTGCTAACGCGCCTTATCGACTGTTTATGGGTCACATCGCTGATCGGGCTGGTCGTTGACAATTTCGTGAAGTGGTGTTTTTGTGTGTTTTTGCACGGGTACGCCTACTCTGCATATAATTAGCGTTAGTTGTCGCTCTCATCCGTGGCGATGTTTTTTGCGGCAGCTATCGCTGGGAAACTGGCGATATTGGCAGTTTGCACCAGCTTGGGAATAGGGCGATGACTCTATCGCCACTTTTGCGGCGCTAAAGTGCCGATAAATCGGTAATGAGTCCTTGAGAATATGCCCCCAGATCTTTTGCAGAACCATAGTGGTGTTCATGGATATGTCTGGCTATATGGTCGCTCTTGTCATGGTTGGCAATTGCTCTGAGGTGCTGCAGAATCCTGATGTGGACCCTGTGTATGGTGCTACCTACGTACTGCTTGGGGCATGTACATTCCAATATGTACACTGCAAAATCTGTCTTGCAGTTATATCTACCCTTGATGGTGACAGGTGAGTTTCTCAAAGGTGACTGTATAGTTTTCACATTCTTACTGTGTTTACAGGCTTTACACCTGAAACATCTCTGAAAGCCTTTGTTGTATGTTGCTACTCTGATGCACTGCTAGGTTTAGGTGTGCTTTGGACCAGTTCATTTCTCATTGATTTAGCTCTTCTAAATGAGATGAGAGGTACCCGGGGTATGTCTTGCCCTATTACGGGATCACTCTTTAACAGCCGCCAGTATCTGTATAGGATGTTCCGGAGTCTGGCATGATACGTCGAAAAACCAGTGATCAGGCATATCTGACTGGAGTCTGTGTATCTACGCTTTCTCTTATTGGTCCCAAAGAGCAGATCTTCCCTTCTTTTGTTGTCAACTTTGTCTCTAGCCGTGATAAGTGTTTCACTCGCATAGCCACGCTGGGCCAAGCGGTTGGACAAGTCTGTCTGGACCCCTCTCAATGAATGCTCACTGCTACAGTTGCACTTCATGCGCAGATTCTCTGCATACGGGATGCTCTGTTTAAGTTTTGTAGGGTGAAAACTGCTGGCATGCAGAGTAGAATCGCCCGCAGTCGGTTTTATGTATGTTTTTGTGTGGAGTCTGTTCTCTTCTACAAACAATACCAAATCTAAGAAATGGACCTCACTTTTGCTGATATCATATGTGCATGAGAGATGTAAGTTATTCACACTGAGTTTTTGTGCAAATTCTTTGGCTGACTCTGGTGAGCCTTTCCACAGTATGAAGAGATCGTCTATGAATCTCGTCCACAGAACGATGTTTCTGCCCACTCCTTAGCAAAGTCAACTGCCAGTACATGCTTCTCCCACCAGCCCATATGCAGAATAGCATAGCTGGGGGCGAAGCATGTACCCATGGCTGTGCCCTGCAATTGTTTGAATGTCTGCTGTTGGAACATAAAGACATTGTTCTGTAGACACCACTCTACCATGTTAATCAGCATGTGTGTGTGGTGGTGTAGATGTATGTGTCTCGTTCCTAGATAGTATGACAGTGCCTTTATTCCATCAGTATGTCTTATACTTGTATATAGGGCCATGATGTCCATGGTCATGAGGACGTATGAGTCATCCCACATCACATCATAAATTCTTCGCAGAAAGTCTCCCGTGTCCATAATGAATGAGGGTAGTGCTTTGACATGCTCTTGAAGAAAGAAGTCTATGAACCTTGAGGTGTTCTCAAATAGCCCACCAATTGCAGAAATAATCGGTCTCCCTGGGGGTACAGTAGCATTCTTATGCACCTTGGGGATCAGAATCAATACAGGAGTTACAGGGTGTTCAACTTTTAGGTATCTCCGTTCTTCTTGGGATAAAAGATCACTACCTCTCCATTTGTATAATTCAGTGTGGAACTTAACTTTGATTTCATCCAGGACTGATGGACTCACTTTACAATAGCAAGCAGTGTCCAGTAGTTGTCTGTTTGCTTCATTGTTGTACATCTCTAAGGGCCACAGTACAATGTTGCCTCCCTTGTCTGACCATCGCACAACAATGTCCTTCCTGTCTTTTATTTTCTTCATGGTCAGAGCGTACTGCTGATCACTGCTTGAGTTGGAATGTAAGAACTGTTTGCTTCCTATATTTATAAAGGTAAGTACAAAAATATCAGGAAAAAATATCGATGTCATTAATATAGTTGTACAAAATATCGGTTTTTTATATATATATAAAATAAAATAATAAATAATAACATTAATTAAAAAAATAGATTTAATATACATTTTAACAAATATAACAAATAAACTTAATTTAAAAAGGTTAAACACAGATATATAATGATTAATATATATATATATATATTTACCTTAAAACAATTATTAAACTAATAATTATAATATATATATATATATTCACTGAAAAAACCATAGGTTTTAGGGACAGTTAAAGTTTGTTGGACATTGCACTCGTACAAAACCCGTGAAATTCCCCGTTATAGTTAGTTCAGCTAACTATAACTCGCGCCCGCAATGCACTGCTGATGACATCACATATTACATCACTCATGACATGGTCAGTGACATCACTGATGACATCACTGATGACATCTCAAATGACATCACTGATGACATCACTGATGACATCATCCACGTGATAATCTGATGCACCTCCTCACACCCTAATATAACCTTTGATACACCCACTCTAAATTACAGACTGCCATTCGCAAAACCATAGACACTCCAACACCAATAACTACATACCCACTCACTGATTCTTAGGTCTACACACACATCCACTCACTCACCCGTACAGTCACTCATACTTACGGTCACTCAGTACAGGACTATCATATGCACTCATACTCCTATATAGACACTCAAACACCGCCACTCATCCATAGAGGTACTCACACACCTAGTCAGTCATGCAAATAATTAAACACACTGCCATTTACTCACCTAAACAGTTATCCACACACCAGCTCACTTACTCATACAAATAGTAGCACATTCTTACGCTCTTATACAATCACTGATACAAGCACACACTCATCCATACAGTCACTCTCACAATCACACACTCTCGCTTATAGCTATTTATATACTCCAACACACATATATACTGCCTTTCACATATGTAGTTACTCACACATGTACCACTGGGACATACATTCACTCACTAACACACTCTTACACACACTTACCCACCCATACAGTCTATAACAGATGCCTCTTGAAACCATCCACCCAGTGAATCACCCACTCACACATCTATGCACAGAGTCGCACACACCCCACCCACACAAACACTCAGGCACCCATACAGATACTCAGACAACCAATCAATAACTCATATAGACACTCATGTAGCTATTCACAAACCCATGCAGCCACTTACACAGCAACAGACAGACGGATACAGACATTCACCCAGTTTAGTCACTAACCCATGCATTCAGTGAGATACGTTTAATCACTCACTTATAGAGTTAGTCACGCACCTACTAAATCATCCATACAGACACTTATACACCCACTCATTCTTCAATACGCCTTTCCCTATATATATTAAAAATATTTAAACTTTACAGAAACACACAGTCACTGGATGATGTCATCAGTGATGTCATTTGAGATGTCATCAGTGATGTCATCAGTGATGTCACTGACCATGTCATGAGTGATGTAATATGTGACGTCATCAGCAGTGCATTGCGGGGCGCGAGTTATAGTTAGCTGAACTAACTATAACGGGGGAATTTCACGGGTTTTGTACGAGTGCAATGTCCAACTAACTATAACTGTCCCTAAAACCTATGGTTTTTTCAGTGAATTTGTAAGGTTTTTTTAAATGCTAATTTCTAACTATAACGTGCCTGAAACCCATGGTTTTTTCAGTGAATTTCAAAGGTTTTTTAAATGCTAATTCCTAACTATAACATGTCTGAAACCTATGGTTATTTCAGTGAATTTCAAAGGTTTTGTAAATGACAATTTTTAAATGTATTAATTGTTATATTTATTTTTTTTGATACTGATTTACTACATTTTTTTAAACTATTTATTTTTATATATTTTATTTTTTAAATTACATTGTAATTACATTATACATTACATTACAAAATATACTTTCTCAGAATGAATTACTTTAGTTTAAATACTTTGCAAATAGGCAATAGACTTTTAAGTACAGTAGTTACAGTTGTTGCAATGGGCAACACAATTTCAAACACAATGCAACATTGAGCTCAATGTGAATTTCTAGTTAAATGCAATTAGTTACTTTATGGATTACTTTTCTAACCACAGGACTGGATCCTAGATTCAGTCCTGGGACATCTCCTGTAAACAGTTGAGTAAAAGCGTTTTGGTTACAGTAGTGATTTTTAAGGAATATTATTGTATTTTAAAAGTTGACACTTAGAAACTTTTTCACATAGAATCACCAATGTTATCCTATGGGAGGAAATTCACTTAGCAGATAAGTAGTGTTATCGTTACTTTTTCTTACTCAGTGGTGGATCCTGGTTCCAGCACTGGTGCATCTCCTGTAAACAGTTGAAAGAATGCGTTTAAGTCATACAGGCGATTTTTAAGGAATATTTGTAGTTTGTGAAAATCGACACTGAAACTTTTCTGCTGAAAACCAGACAATGGATTCCAATGGAAGGAAATACAAGTTACTGGTAAGTACGGTTAGAATTACTTTGCAGGGTCAGTGCTGGGCTAAAAGATGCAGCACTGGGTTCTCTCCTGATAACAGGTGAGTAAATCGGAATTCGTAGTTCGGCTGATTTTAGAGGAATATTATAAAGTTCCAAAACTCCACACACAGAAGAATTTCCAAGTGAAACCAGTCAATGATATCCTATGGAAGGAAATTCAAGTTACTGGTAAGTACGGTTAAAATTACTTTTCAGGATCAGTACTGGGCTCAAAGATGCAGCACTGAGGTCTCTCCTGATAACCGGTGAGTAAATCGGAATTCGTAGTTCGGCTGATTTTAGGGGAATATTTGTATGTTTCAAAAATCGACACTTAGAAGAATTTCCAAGTGAAACCAGTCAATGTTAGCCTATGGAAGGAAATTCAAGTTACTGGTAAGTACGGTTAAAATTACTTTTCAGGATCAGTACTGGGCTCAAAGATGCAGCACTGAGGTCTCTCCTGATAACAGGTGAGTAAATCGGAATTCGTAGTTCGGCTGATTTTAGAGGAATATTTGCACAATGGTGAAGGAAGGGGTGGGGCCTGAAGTGACATGTCTGCAAACACGCCCTGTGGCGCGTTTTAAGTTGGAGAATTAATTCCTCCTCAATCCCGAGGGTCCCTAGGGGCCAACTGGCCCACCAGATACCTCCAGTATGCGCCAGAGAGCTGCGTTGCAGAGAGGTGTTCAGAGGCCACGCCCTTTTTACAACACTCTGCAATGCAGCTCCGTGGCGCTTACTGGAGGTACCTGGTGGGCTAGTTGGCCCCCAGGGACCCTCAGGATTGAAGAGGATTTAATTCCCCATCTTAAAACGCGCCACGGGGCCTGTTTGCACACATGTCACCTGAAGCCACGCCCCCTCCCTTCACCACTGTGCAAACGCGCCCCGTGGCGCGTTTTAAGTTGGGGGATTAAGTCCCCTTGAATACTGAGGGTCCCTGGAGTCCAACTAGCCCACCATATACCTCCAAAAAGCGCCACAGAGCTGCGTTGCAGAGAGGTGTAAAAAGGGGCGTGGCCTCTGTACACCTCTCTGCAACGCAGCCCCCTGGTGCATACCGGAGGTTTCTGGTGGGCTAGTTGGCCCCCAGGGACCCCCAGTATTCAAGGGGAATTACTTCCCCTTCTTAAAAAGCGCCAGGGGGCGCGTTTGCAGACTGCTGCAGGGAGGGGGCGGGGCCTCCGGCACATGCCGGTCTTTTTTGTTTGTGCTTTTTTCTGCCCAGGGGGTCCTTGTGGGACCCCCTGAGCAGACCTAGGGGGTCAGGGTGTTTCTACCCTTCCCCCTTTGTGCGTTTTGCGCACTTGTTTCTTGAGTTTTTTTTTTTTTTAATCAGCGGGATCCGCGCACCCTAAGCGCATCTTGCCGATTTAAAAAAAAAAAAAAATGCTTTTTTCTGCCCAGGGGGTCCTTGTGGGAACCCCTGAGTAGACCTAGGGGGTCAGGGTGTTTCTACCCTGCCCCCTTTTTACGTTTTGCGCACTTGTTTTACTGCTTTCTTGTTCCTCGGTTCTACCCAGGAACAAGATGGCTGCCAACACTTCCTGGTTTGGAGTGTTGACAGCCAATTAGCATGCAGCTCGTGGTCGGGAGGGTGCGCGGATCCACCGCGGCCATAGATATTGAAACTTTTATTTTGGATTTTCTCAACAACTACTGAACGGATTTACACCATTTTTAAAAAGAGTGCTTTCTGAACCAAGCACTACCTTTTTGCCAAATTTGGTGTAATTCCGTTCAGCATTTTTTGCTGTAGCCTTGCATAAAGTTTCCTATGGGAAATTGATTTTTTCACTCTTATTTTTTGAATTTCTCCGCAACTACTGAACGGATTTACACCATTTAAAAAAAGGTCGCTTTCTGAACCAAGCGCTACCTTTTTGCCAAATTTGGTGTAATTCCGTTCAGCAGTTTGGGCTGTAGCCGTGGCTAAAATTTCCTATGGGAATTAACATGGAGAAAACACATTTTGGGACCCCCCTTTTTTCTCGGCCCCCGCTTTATGAATCACCCCGAAACTTTCAAGACAGGAGCGGACCGGAGCGCCCCACTAGTTTTGAAAATTTCGCAATGATTCGTCAAACGACGCCAAAGTTATTGGGAATAGAATTTTACGGATTTCCTATGGATAATAGGTCCTAACTATAACTATCTACTGGCGACTGCCAGTAGATAATATATATATATATATATATATATATATATATATATATATATATATATATATATATGTCCAGAAAAGTTCGTTGTGCGCAGCATCTCACCCTCCTGTCGACGCCGGTGCCAGCAGCGGTCACAACACCGATAAATATATTTCCCACAAGGAAGTGTAGTGTAGTTCCTATTTCCCTAATAGGCTCTGCGCATTGGAATAATATAACCTATAGGTTTGACATAGGACTAAGGTCGGTATGTCCCTATCGAGTATATTAAACTTAATTACTTGTGCCAGCTAGCTCAGAGGCCACTAGAAACTCCTTGAGAACAAGAAGGGAGTAGTTTCTGGCAACCGAAAAACATGACTACTTTGTTTCCCTTTAGAATCGGAACACGTCTCAGAATCGTGGAAACAATAGATGACAGTTTCACTCAGTCAATCGTGCATGCTTCGTTTCTACAGAGTTACACAGAAAGGAAAGACGGGCGTTTCAATAAAAAGGGTTTTATTGAACAGTCTTGTTTCTCGTGTAAGAGATATGTGCCTGTTATGATCACAAGACAGTATACAAGATAAATAATGTACAGCGTAAGCAGTAGAAATAAATAATACTGCGCTAGCATTATCTTTTAGCATATATTCACGAACATAAATAACATGAGCTAAAAATGCGAGTACTCATAGATGCGTCTCTAAGCTAGTTCTACCCCAATATACCTAACCTAGTCTAGGTGTAGGGAAAGGTAGAAGTAGGTGGAGTTTTCTCTAGTATGGTATACTAAGAGTATGTTAAGTCTAGTATGCCAAGTATGGTATGCCAAGAGTCCCTCTAGGTTCTAGTCAGCTCCATACCTTGTGAATGAGAGAGGTGGGAATCTCCTGCCGGATCTGGAACTCTAACACCCCGCGAAGGGAGTCAGAACACTGGAAGCTAGATTCGTCTGCGTGCAGGAATGACAGCGTCTTCTCAGTGCGTCAGGCCGGGATACGGGCTCCTCTGAAGTCGAGTTCTCCTCTAACTTGCTTGGGCAAGGGAAGGTATATTTATACCTGGTAGGTATCTTGGAATGTTAGCATTGATGTGAAGTCGGACAGAGGAAGACGTCAGGAATGAACCCTTAAGGTATAACGGTTCATACATAATAGATGAGTTCTTGGAGAAATCAATAGTCCTGTGCTAGGGGAACTCCCGAAGCTTAAGCACAACGAGTTCTTAGAAACCAGACCCTTAAGCTTCTGTGGCGCTTACTGGAGGTACCTGGTGGGCTAGTTGGACCCCAGGGACCCTCAGGATTCAAGGGGACTTAATCCCCCAACTTACAATGTGCCAGGGGACGCGTTTGCAGAGTGGTGGAGAAAGGGGGCATGGCCTTTGTCTACCTCTCACCAATCCCACTGCGTGGGGCTTACTGGAGGTAAAAGGTAGGCTAGTTGGCCCCTAAAGGACCCCCAGCAGTGAAGGGGACTTCAATCCCCATCCAAGAGCGTGCCAGGGAGCGCGTTTGTAGAGTGGCGGGCAAAGTGGGCGTGGCCTGGTACGAGTACTTACCAATGCTGCTGTGTGGGACTGACTGGAGGTAATAGTTTTGGAAGTTGGCCCCCCAAGGATGTCCTCGGGGCCCAACTACCCCTCTAGTTACCTCCAGTAAGTCCCACACAGTGGGATTGCTAAGACGTCTTCGGAAGCCATGGCTCCCTTTCTCTACCACTCTGCAAACGTGCCTCGTGGCAGACTACGGGATGGGGGATGAAGTCCAATTTAGTCCTGAGGGAGCTTGGGGGCCAAGAATCCCTCCTGGTACCTCCTGTAAGTCCTACGCAGCGGAATTCCTGAGCGTTGGTTGGATGCCCAGCACCCTTTCTCCACCACTCTGCAAACTCAACTACTAGTTAAAGTAGCATATTTCTGCACCTCTGACTTAGAGGTAGTTTTAATCCCCCTGCCCTATTATGTACTAGGGCCTTACAGAGGAGGTCAGGCTATTCACAGGGGTACCCCAAAGCATAGTGTTCCCTAGTGTATGTAGGTGTTTTCACTGTATTCTAAGTGTCTTTTAGCATAGCACTGGCTCTAGGCCTGGTTAGTCAGAGTCAGTTACCACCAGTACCCGTCTGAAAAAGTTGTGGGCACAGGATGATTTTGCAACAAGGCCTCTTTCTGCTCCTCTGTTGGTTCTTTCTGCACATGTCTTGCTTCTTCCTGCACTTTTCTTCGTCTTTGTGGACTTCTGTTGCTTCTTTCTGCATTTCTTTTGCTTCTTTCTGTGCGTTTTATCTTCTGTCTTCACATGTCCTACCTCTGTAGGCATAGTTAGAAACTAGCATTTAAAAAACCTTAGAAATTCACTTAAAAAACCATTGGTTTCAGGCACGTTATAGTTAGAAATTAGCATTTAAAAAACCTTTGAAATTTACTGAAAAAACCATAGGTTTCAGGCATGTTATAGTTAGAAATTAGCATTTAAAAAACCTTTGAAATTCACTGAAAAAACCATAGGTTTCAGGCACGTTATAGTTAGAAATTAGCATTTAAAAAACCTTAGAAATTCACTGAAAAAACCATAGGTTTTAGGGGCGTTATAGTTAGTTGGAAATTTTACTCGTACAAAACCATAGAAATTCCCCCGTTCTAGTTAGTTCAGCTAACTATAACTCGCGCCCCCGCAATGCACTGCTGATGACATCACATATTACATCACTCATGACATGGTCAGTGACATCACTGATGACATCTCAAATGACATCACTGATGACATCATCCAGTGACTGTGTGTTTCTGTAAAGTTTAAATATGTTTAATATATATAGGGAAAGGTGTATTGAAGAATGAGTGGGTGTATAAGTTTCTGAATGGATGATTTAGTAGGTGCGTGACTGAGTCTATAAGTGAGTGATTAAACGTATCTTACTGAATGCATGGGTTAGTGACTAAACTGTGTGAATGTCTGTATCCGTCTGTCTGTTGGTGTGTAAGCGGCTGCATGGGTTTGTGAATAGCTAGATGAGTGTCTATATGAGTTATTGATTGGTTGTCTGAGTATCTGTATGGGTGCCTGAGTGTTTGTGTGGGTGGGGTGTGTGTGACTCTGTGCATAGATGTGTGAGTTGGTGATTCACTGGGTGCATGGTTTCAAGAGTGCATCTGTGATGGACTGTATGGGTGGGTGAGTGTGTGTATGGGTGTGTTAGTGAGTGAATGTATATCTCAGTGGTACATGTGTGAGTAACTACATATGTGAAAGGCAGTATATATGTGTGTTAGAGTATATAAATGGCTATAAGTGAGAGTGTGATTGTGAGAGTGGCTGTATGGATGAGTGTGTGCTTGTATCAGTGATTGTATAAGAGCGTAAGAATGTACTAGTATTTGTATGAGTAAGTGAGCTAGTGTGTGTATAACTGTATAGGTGAGTAAATGGGAGTGTGATTACTTATTTGCATGACTGACTAGGTGTGTGAGTACCTCTATGGATGAGTGGCGGTGTGTGAGTGTCTATATAGGTGTATGAGTGCATATGATAGTCCTGTGCTGAGTGACCATAAGTATGAGTGACTGTACGGGTGAGTGAGTGGATGTGTGTGTAGACCTAAGAATCAGTGAGTGGGTATGTAGTTATTGGTGTTGGAGTGTCTATGATTTTGAGAATGGCAGTCTGTAATTTAGAGTGGGTGTATCAAAAGTTATATTAGGGTGAGAGAAGATGCATGAAATTATCACATGGATGATGTCATCAGTGATGTCATCAGTGATGTCATTTGAGATGTCATCAGTGATGTCATCAGTGATGTCACTGACCATGTCATGAGTGATGTAATATGTGACGTCATCAGCAGTGCATTGCGGGGCGCGAGTTATAGTTAGCTGAACTAACTATAACGGGGGAATTTCTATGGTTTTGTATGAGTGAAATGTCCAACTAACTATAACGCCCCTGAAACCTATGGTTTTTTCAGTGAATTTCTAAGGTTTTTTAAATGTTAATTTCTAACTATAACGTGCCTGAAACCTATGGGGAAAGTGTTGGATTGCGGAGGGGTAAAAATTATTATTCCCACTCCAATGAGTGCAGCAGTAGGAAAAGTGTTGGATAGCGAAGGGATATAAATTACTATTCCCACTCTAATGAAATGAAATGAAATGAAATGAATGAATGAAATGAAATTTGTACTTGTAAAGCGCACTGTTACCCTAGGGTGTCCTGGCGCTGTACGCATACCGCTGTGGAACCCTTCCTGTCTTTTCCCTGTGAAATGTCCACTCCTGGGCACCCCCAAGGTGAAGCCAGGCATCCCAGCGCTGGTGGGGCCGTTGTGGAGATTAAGCAAGCTATTGCCCAGAGTTGCAGAGTGGGACCCATGATTAGAATAGGCACCGAGGCGAGAATTATCAGGTCCGAGGAAATTGAGCCCAAAGACCCGCCGAGGCGGGAATTGAACCCTGGTCCCGGGCCAGATCTCTGCATCAGGGTCTGCCGCTCTAACCATTGAGCCACAGTAGGGAAAGTGTTGGATAGCGGAGGGGGTAAAAATTACTATTCCCACTCCAATGAGTGCAACAGTAGGAGAAGTGTTGGATAGCGGAGGGATAACATTTACTATTCCCACTCCAGTCAGTCAGTGCAACAGTAGGGAAAGTGTTGGATAGCGGAGGGGTACAAATTACTATTCCCACTCCAGTGAGTGCAACAGTAGGGAAAGTGTTGGATAGCGGACGGATAAAATGTATATTCCCACTCCAATCAGTGCAACAGTAGGGAAAGTGATGGATAGCGGAGGGGTAAAAATTACTATTCCCACTCCAATCAGTGCAACAGTAGGGAAAGTGATGGACAGCGGAGGGGTAACATTTTCTATTCCCACTCCAGTCAGTTCAAAATTAAAAACAAACAAAATATCATCAACAAAATAAAAATATTGATAAAACAAAATATAAAAATATAAATATGTTAAAAATTAAAAAACAAATATATTTAAAAAAAAAAAAAAAAACAAATTATAATGTTAAATACATATCACAAATACCAACAAATATTATATTAAATAAAATAAAAAATAATTTTCAAACAAATAAATATTTTTATTTAGGAATTATTTATTAACAAAACATTAATTATTACATCATTTTTGTTTATTGACTTCCTACCCTATAACACCACACAATTCAGAACCCAAATCTAAAATAAAAAAAATGTACTTGCATAATTAACATAATTATCTATTGAACAAATATTATCATTTAAAAAACAAATTAAAACACATAAAAATTAATTAACTTCTCACCCTAAACTCCTCTAATCCCCACAACCCACACCTAAAATTAAACTGTAAAAAATTAAATTACACAATTACATTTTATTTTCAATTAAATAACCAATAGTATTTAACAACTAATTATAAATTAAGTACATTTATTTACTTCCCACCCTTTACCCCTATAAACACAAAACCCACACACAAAAAAATTAAACAATTACAATCATTAATTATCAATTAATAATTAATATTAATTATCAACTAATTATTAATTAATTCAAAATAAATTACTTCCCACCCTTTACCCCTATAATCCCCACTACCTGCACCTAAAATTAATTATACAATTTCCATATTTAATTGTCAATTAATTAATTAATATTAATTAACAACTAATTATTAATTAATTAAAAATAAATAACTTCCTACCTTTTACCTTTATAAACCCAAAACCACACCCCCCAAAAAATAATTAAACAATTAACAAATTAATTATCAATTAATTATTATCAACTAATTATTACTTAATTAAAAATAAATTACTTCCCACCCTTTACCCTTATAAACCCCACAACCCGCACCTTAATACAAATGACACAATTACCATAATTAATTATCAATTAATTAATTAATATTAACAAGCAATTCTTAATCAAACACAATTAACACTATAACATCTCAATTAAATAAATATTAATAAATTTAAAATAATCATTAATTTATTATAATTAAATTACTTCCCACCCTATTTTCCTATAAACCCACAACCCGCTATGGAACTAAAAATGCAAAATTTAATTACAATAAAATTAATAACTACAAAAAATTTAACACATATATTAAAAAACATAAACAATACTTATACAAAAAAGTCATCACATACATTTAAAATGTATACCAAAATACATAACACTAATTAAAAAATCGATATTTTAAACAACAGTATTTTTGCAAGCGATATTAATGACTTCTATATTTTTTTAAACGATATTTCTTGCCTTAAATTCGATATTCTTGACCACGATATGCTTGCTGTCGATATTTATGTGTCACGATGTTTACAACTCAATATTTGTGTAAGTCGACATTTCCAACTCAATATTCTGTCTGAATACCCTAGATATAGCGTAGATGAATTACAACTCATTTTTGAGTCTCCCTCTGAAGATTCTGAATGTCTTGATTCATTGATGTATCTGCCCCCCAGTTCTTTAAATTTGTCTAACTGATCATTTAGACTGTACATTATCCTTTGCAATGAAGCTGTCTTCTACATCTCTTGCAGCCACATCTCAGTGTCAGGGCTGTTGTTAGTTCTCCAAAATCCAAGGATGCAAGTTTTTTATGCTGCTATGGCCTTTGCAAGCCATCTCTATCTTTGATGAGTGCTCTCTGGGTACAACATGGAATCATGTAACAGGACCTCTTGGCATGTCAAAGGCACTGCTGTGTCAAAAGTTTCTCTCATTGTCTTTCACACCTCAGTCCAGTAGCGACTAAAAGTAGGGCAATCCTAGAGCAGGTAAATCGTATCACTTTTCAGCTGTGTGCATCTTCAGCAAGCTGCCCTAGGGAGTAGCTCAGTATTACTCAGCCTTTCTTTGACCAATGCCATTTGTGTAAGGTTTTGTAACAGCCTAGATTCAAGCGTACTTCCCTGAGGGGTGTATCCTGTTGTGTCATAAGATCTGACCAGTCTTCATCCGAGGAATCTAACAGTGGACAGAGGGCCCACCAGACTTTCATTTTTTTTAGATCACTTCCAAGAAGATGTGGTCTATCATAATCTAGTAAAGCCGTTGTTCCAGAAGTGATGGGGTTGTAGATCAAATTCCTTCTGTGTACCTGCAAATGTTTACAGATCACAGTCCACAAGCACGTGATTTATTATCTTTATGCCTTTGGATCCAAAGTCTTCCCAGTTCTGCTCTAGTCCTCTTATTTTTATGTTACTGTTACTCCACAGAGTACCAGCAACATATTCTGTCACTTTCCCCTATGACAGTGTGTGCGAGGGATCCTTTGCTGCCCCAGAGGCAGTTGTGACACAGAAATTAGATCCAAGAGATCCTGGGGCCATTCCAATCCCCTTATTCTTCAGCCTGCCATCCTCCCCTGGGGTACCTGACAGCCCCGGTGCGAACGCACCCTGGTTGCGGCACAGGACCGGCCTGAATCCTGATGTGCTGGGCCCTGATCTCCAGGTATGCTGCAGCTCTTGGCTTAGAGCCCTGAGGGGCATGGGGGGCTGGACCTATAGTTGTGATGCTGATTGGCTGCCCACTGAGGGCTCATGACTTTTGCTGCCCCTCGGCCAGCTCTGCCCATTACACATGCCGTATCTGATTGCCTTGGGGCTTCGGGGTACACCCTGTACATGACTCTGGGCCCTTCCTGGAGTCTGCCTGCAGGGGGCTATGGAGGCCGTCTGGACTGCCATGCCTCCTTCACTTGGGCCCCTGTGGTCGATCTCCCCCTAACTCTGGCTGTGTGGACTGCTGAGTGCCCCCATGGGCCCTTCCTACGTGTGAATAAACACTATTCTATTCCTCTATATTCCAATGCCCCTCGCACCTGCTTGTACTGTTCCAAGGAGCTGCGTGGCCAGGGCAGCATTGGGGGATGGGCGCGCTCCCTCGACAGGGTGAGGGGACCGGCAGCACTAAAGGTGAGGTGTCCCCCCTGAGACTGTGTTGCCTCAGCCCCTGTGGATACCAGGAGCGGGGCCCGCACAGAGGCAAAACTGCTTTTGCCCGGCATGGAAGGGAGTGGGGGCAGCTCCGTGCTGCTGCCGGGAGTTGGGCAGCCTCTGCCCCGGCTGTTGATGGGCCCGCAACCTGAGAGGTTGAAGCCCTGTCTTTCTGAAATCCTGCTGGGACACACATCTTCCGGGCCTACAGAGATATCCCCTGACCCTCTCTGACTCCTCTAGGGAGACGCAATTCACTTTAAACACAAGCCATCATTCCAGCCAGACAGGGTACCTCCTTGGGCCCAGTGGAGGGGAGGCAGCCCAAGTGAGTGAAGTATAGTCCTGAATTGTTCCTTTTTTATCATTGGCCCCCCTGCTTTCTATAGTTATTGACTGCAGTGGCGATTGGTGATACTCCTCCCCAATAAGTTTGGTGGGCTCTATTGCTGTGTCCCTTGGGCCTCACTTTCCTGAGCTGCGAGGGCCTTGTCTTCTGTAGGATACCTCCTCCCCCCCTGCTTTTCTCCTCCAGCCTTGCTACCTATAGATACAGGTGGTGTCCAGCCCACATCTGACTGTTTTGCTGCTGTGAGGGCACGGCAAGCGGGCCAGATTCCAGAAAATCCTAGTGAAGCTGTGGAAGAGCAGCCATAGGGAAAGACAAAAATGTAAAGCTGCCTCCATCTCAGCCCCGTATCGATCAGTTTACTACCGCCACTGGAGTGGTGGGTTGGGAGAGGACTGAAAAGGAAGGGACAGAAGAGAGAGATTTAGACAAAATCCTTTTGGCGAGCCACTCATCCCAAACCATGGTGGAGAACAAGATTGAAGAGGTTCGGGTTAATGTAGCACTTCTGCATCAGAATCTGCACAATGCCACTAGCAGACTAACGGAGGCTGAGGGATGCCTTTCTACAGTCGAAGAAGATGTCACGGATCTAAAGGCGAAGATTGCCCGTCTCCTCACTCATACCAATGAACTGCACCATCGTGCTGAGGATGTGGAAAATCGCTCAAGACGCAACAACCTGAGATTCGTATGTTTTCTTGAAAAAGTGGAACGTACTCAACCCGCTGAATTTCTGGGGGAGTGGATTAAGTCTTGGAAGCCAGCTGACAAGCTGTCACCCTGGTTTGCGATCGAGTGGGCCCACAGGGCACTCACTCCTACACCTCCACCTGGCACATCACGCTGCGCCATGATAGCTTGATTCCTTAATTTTAAAGATAGAGTCAGTATCCTAAGAGAGACACGGGGGTTCCAGACCTTAGGTACCAGGAATATTTCTGGGCTACTCATGCGAAGTACAGGCTAAGCGTACATCGTATGACATGGTCAAACAAAAGCTCTGTGCTCTTCGTTTACCATATATGCCCCTATTCCCGGTGCACCTTAAAGTGTTCCATGAAGACAAGGCACACTTCTTTGAGACACGGGATCTAGCCAGGGAACGTCTTACATAGGAGAGGCTGCTCCACTGTTCGGATCGTCCTCCCCCCGATTACCGAAACATTGGCTAATTTTGGCCCAGGAGTGATCCTGTGACGTCGGTGAATCTGCCCTCACTCCTGGAGGAGATGACATTGTGTGTGACCTTCCTCTCCAGCTTTGAGTTCTGGGTCTTCAGTACAGTAGCCACCACACGGAGCAGGGCAGGCTGCCAGGGTTGTTGGGGACTCGCATGCCGCACACCAGGAGGATGATAGACTGAGCGGGTCGCCTTCGTTTGCTCTTTGACTTGGCCATGTTTTCGCACTGGCTCGGATTTGGTGCGGGACATGGGGACTGCAGCCACCACTTGAAACACTGACATTTCCATTGTAGGGATGCTGATGATGGCATGAAATGATCCTGCGTTATGGAGGGTTCCACCACTCCACACCTGTTTATGATTATTGGTTATGAGTTGGGATGCACGTTTTGGGGCAACAGATGCTTCTGGGGGGAAGTATGGAGTGGGAGGGAGTTGGGGTAAATTATCCAATCAGAGTATGTTTTTGTGGGTTTGTTTAGTTGTTTATACCTTGGCTTCTTCCCATAATAGGTGGCCATGTTGAGCTGATACTGCAGCATTCATGGTGTTCCTTTGTACTCAGTTGCTATGTCAATATTGCATGCCTTTGGTCGTACACATCCACCCCGGTTGCACTATTTGGATATACTGAGTTGACACCCTATCTCCAAATGATGTCTTAGAGTGTTATGACATGGAATGTCAACGGTCTTCTTGACCGGATTAGGCTCTCCGCGGTCCTGCAATGGGCCTGTCGCTCCATGCCCACCATTTTAATGCTGCAGAAAACCCATTTATGAGGTACAAGATGCCCATTTGTAGCACACCAAGGATATGACAGAGCCTACCATGCAGGCTATGCAAGGGGCTCTCGTGGGGTGTCAATTCTGCTGAGTCGATCCTTCCTCATAGTAGTGTCGCAAACATGAGTAGATCCCCAGTGATGTTACCTTGTCTTGGCTGGCAGCTTGGATGGCCATCCGTTGAACCTTCTATGCTCGCATGCCCCCCCACGGCGTTAGATCCTTTTTAAACACACTGTGAGACGTGCTTGCCTCCATGCCACCTGGCTAGATGATTATCGGAGGGGACTTTAATGCAGTTCTCAGCACTGCAGTTGACTCCATGGGGCCCCCGTTAGATGTGTGACGTAGCAGATCCCGGTTCTTACAGGGAAGGGTGAACTCCCTGGGGTCTGTGATGTTTGAAGAGTTTGGAACCCCAGATCATGGCAATACACCCACACATCGGCCACCCACCACATGCATGCATGTATTGACTTGCTTTTTATGCCAGCTGCTGATGTCCTCTCAGTCTCCCGGGTAGAGATCCTTACATGAGGGATATCAGATCATGCCCCTGTGCTTTTACACATAGGTTTCCAGGGCATTTTGTTACGTCCTGTATGGAGGCTCAATGTGTGGCATCTTCAGGATGAGGATTACACTCTAGAGGTTGGGGAGAAAATAACGGAATACTTTTGGACCAATTGGGATTCAGTGCACTCTGCGTGTATCCTATGGCCTGCATATAAGGCAACCATTGGGCCTATGCCAAAAGTAAACTTCCGGCAAGGAAGAGGGCAAGGCTTCAGCGGGTCATGCTCTTCGAGGCTCGTGTCACCCAGTTGAAGGCGCGACTCGAACAGACCAACCCTGGGGATAGTCAGAGACAACTGCCACTGTTCCAGAAGGAGATACTGAACTACTCATTAGAAGCCGCAAGACAGATCTGGCGCAGCTCTACGGCGCGGGTCTATTAATGGGGAGGCAAGAATGGCAAATTGCTGAATTGGCTGGCATCTCGGCTGTTAGCGATTAGGATAATACTCGAAATACTAGATTGTGAGGGCCATATTCATAGGACTTCCCAAGCTATTGCTCAAACATTTGCTGGTTGTTATTCGTCACTTTAGGCGGCAGTCCCACACCCTGCGGCGGATATTGCTGGCTCTCTCCTTGACAACGTACTGTTGCTATGCCTCTCAGAAGAGGAGAGAGGAGCTTGAGCAACCCGTCACGTTTGAAGAAATTGGAGAGGCTATCTCGAAGCTGGCATCAGGCAAGGCGCCCGGGCCCGATGGTTACCCAAAAGAGTTTTACACCCGATACAAAGACATGCTACCTCCCCACTTACTTAATCTATATCAAGAGGCGGTGAAATTGGGTTCCTTTCTGCGAGATCTTGACTAAGCAACCATCGTAGTTATACCAAAAGTACAACCCCCATCGGTCTCTTGTGCTGACTAAAGACCCATTTATTTGATCAATCGCAAAGTTAAGAACTTTGCAGCCATCCTGGCTTCCCGGCTCCAGGAGGTCATTGGCTCGGTGGTCCACCAGGACCATTGTGGCTTCATGCCCACCAGAAGTACAGTACATTGTTTGAGACGCCTGCATATGGCCCTGGCCCACCGTCACCTCCTGTCCTCCTCATTGGCATTGCTTCTCATAGATCTTGAGAAAGCATTCAATTCTGTGGACTGGGGTTACTTGCTGCGAGTGCCGGAGAGTACCGGGTCTGGACCCCATTTCCGTGGGCTTGTCCAAGTGCTTTATTCTTACATGACAGGCCGTGTCTGAATTAACGGTGTAGTCTCGGATGCATTCACAATTGGGAGGAGGACCCGCCAAGGATGTCCCTTATCCCCTCTCTTTTTTGCAATGGCTATTGAGCCTCTCGCATAGCCTACTAGATGTGATGCCCGTGTCAAGGGCTGGGAGTGGGACTCGGGTCATGACGACCTTATTTCGCTGTACACGGATGATGTCCTTCTGTTTTTCTCAGATCCAAGTAGTTGCGGGCCTCATTGTCTCCAGTTATTAAGCCTCTTCACAGAGGCATTGGGCCTCGCCCTTATCCCAGGCAAGTCTGTTCTGGTGCCATAGTCACCCGCCAGAGACTGCATCGATTGGCAAACCACCATACCAGTGCTCCATCTCAGTTTCAAATACTTAAGTATTCAGGTATCATTACTCCTGCAGTTGATGTGGTCTCTTAATGTCACTCCCCTCCCTCACAAAATGGAAGCTGACCTTGTGAAATGGCCGACGATCCCACTCAACGTCAAGGGCCAGATCGCCATATACAAAATGATGATACTGCCATGATTTTTCAGAATTTTCCCCACATAATCGCCTGCCACTGGTTTAGAGAGATGGATTCAATGGCCTGCTCCTTTTTATGGTACAACTCCAGATCGAGACTGGCGTTCGCCACATGTCAACGAGTGACGTATGATGGTGGCCTTGGTACTTACATGACTTGGTATCGCATCTTTTGACAATTAATGACCGGCTTAGCGGAGGGTTGTCAGACCCAGATTATCGACTGAGGCTTTCCACTTTCGGGTTTCCTTGTATTATGGACATGCTCTATGGCACTCCTATTCCCAGTGGGCTCCCTGAGGGGCCAGGATGGTTTTCAAGGTGTGGAGAGCTGCCCTCTGCGATACAGGTTGGTGGCGTAGGATCATTCAACATACCCCTCTGTGGCATGGTACATGGTTGAGGGATGTGGCGGCATTGGAAGGGTTCAGTTGATGGGATGCCATTGATATCACTCTGCTGGGAAATGTTTGGTCCGGTGACCATCTGTCCTCTTTCCGGGCCCTCCAGGATAGCTACGCCCTATCAAAAAAACAATTTCATAAATATTTACAGTTACATCATGCTTTTACAGGTCCATGTCCACCAGGGTACAGCAGTTCCGGAATTTAGCCCTGTTGAGGCAAAGATAATGATGGGGGCATAGGGAAGGGGGCGGGGGGTATCCCAAATTTACCATACACTAATTATTAATTCTCCTGACATGCTGAGTGCCCTTAGATCTCAATCGGAGGGCTGGCTTGGTGACTTCGACGATGCAGATTGCCGCGACGCCTTCATGGCACCCAGGGTCATTATGATTTCCTCAAAGCTCTGACTTATACAAGTATACTATCTACATAGTGCATATCTCGCTCCTCACAGGCTGTTTAGGGCAGGTCTCCTTGCTACCCCTGCATGTTATCGCTGTTCCCAAGCCTCAGTGAGCTTCTTTCATATGGTATGGTCTTGCCCCAAAATAATACGTATTGGGAGGCAGTGATTGTGGAGCTAGTGAAGATGCTGAAAATGGAGATAGAACTCTTCCCTTTGCTGATTCTGCTGGGGGTGATGGATGGTGTGAGGGGAACATGGGCAAGTGGCACCTTGCTAGGCACGGCCCTTATGGTGGCCAAGCAAGATATAGTGCCCCGCTGGAAGGCCTCGGAGCCTCCAACACTATCACAATGGAGGCAGGGTGGACTGGTGTGCCCAGCAGGAAAAACCAATGTATGAGGCAAGAGGGTGTTGTGCTAAGAACACCAAAATGTGGGCTAAGTGGTACGGGGTGGCGGCCTTCGACATGTTGTGAGATATTGGAGGACGTGACTATGTTGTTTTCTATTATACTGTGCAACACTGCGAAGTTATGATACTGCCTTTCTTGACATGTGCAACTGTTTGGAGCCAACAATTCATTTGAAATGTGACCTACTATGCTGTTGTTTTAAAAGCAATCAAATTTGTTTATAAAATAAAAACATTGTAAAATTCATATATCTCTTTACTGTCAAGTCAAGTCAAGTTTTTATTTGATTTAGTTCTCTACTGAGAACAACAAATTTTAAAAATACATTTGTTATAAAACATTAATAAGATAATCATTTCAATACAATTTTTAAAAAGTTTCTAAAAATGTAAACAAATTATAACACAAATTCATCAGGCGGTGATTTGAGAAGCGAAATAAGGCCTTGCACTGAAGTAATATTGCATCTGGTTTGCATTGGTTTTAAGTACTGGTGTCTGGCCTCGACTAATGTCAGATTTGGGCATACAAACAGAACATGCTGTAAATCTTGCACTCGTCCGTTACAAAGATCACAAATACTAGTGGCAGTTTCAATGTAGTTCCATCTGGAGGTAAATGTTTTTAAGGGGAGAATCCCAAGCCGTAATATAATAATGCATCGCCAGACTCCGTGCCCTAAAGTAAAATGAATGTACTGTTGCAGATATTTGTATTCTATTGACTCTGTATAAAGTTCATAATGATGCAATTGAGAACAATGTTTGATGTCGAGGTCATAACTGATCCTCGGCGTTAAATGTTTTAAAAAGAGCCTCAAGTGCGCATGAGTCCAAGATTTCAATAGTGTAGTTGTACAGTTCGATAATTTAAAAGCTGTAATTAGATTTCGACTAAAAGTATAATGCGATGATTCGATCTCAAAAGTCTCAATTTTTAATAAAAATCTTAAGGTTCCTTGTTCTGCGTGTAGAAGATCATAAGCCCATCTTATGATGTTAGTGATAGCTCTGGCAT
Organism: Calotriton arnoldi; assembly: GCA_963921515.1. Classification (NCBI taxonomy): domain Eukaryota; kingdom Metazoa; phylum Chordata; class Amphibia; order Caudata; family Salamandridae; genus Calotriton; species Calotriton arnoldi. Next base: position 851,705 of record CAWUFW010007512.1, read on the forward strand.
ATGAGCTAACTAAAGAAAGCTCAAGGCGCAGAGCTTGTGCGGGAACTGCTTGGTGGACTTTAATCAATTTACGAAGTATTTTCCCTTCTTTAGTTTGTGTTTGTTGCCACTGTTTTATTGGAATGTATTCCAATGCATACGATAAAATGGGTGGAATTTTGGAACTAAAAACCTGTAAAAGAGGATGAAAGTGCCTGTGCCCGGAAGAGGAATATAAGCGTTGGAGAGCCCCAACGTGAACATCTGCTTTGCGGCCCAAATGCTGCAGATGAGGGGAATTTTGTAATGTTTGTGTAAATATTCGCCCTAAATAAGTGTATTCTTTAACCACCTCTAAAGGTTTTCCCCTAATGTCCAGTTGAATTTTGTATATTGTTTTCTTCCTCTGAACGGAACGATTTTCGTTTTAGTTACGTTTGGAACTAAAAAGTTTTCATCTGTGTATCTCGTTAAAGCTTGTAAATTCCTTTGTAGGCCGAATGGGGTAAGGTCTAATATAACCACATCATCTGTGTACATCATAATGTGGATTTTAGAAGATGATATTTTTGGGGGGAAATTAATAATTTGTGTAAAACAATGCGGGAGATCACTTATGTATAATAAAAAAAGGAGGGGGCTAAAAGGCAGCCTTGCCTCAGACCGTTTGGTGTAGCTATTGGTCGGGTGAGTCCCTTCTCTCTCCCCATTTGTACTTGACACCATGTTGCTGAGTGTAATGATATAATAATATGGAAGTTTATTCGGTATTCCTAATTTTCTAAGTTTTTTCCAGAGTGTAGATCTGTCTACTCTGTCAAACGCTGTCGTAAATTCTACAAAGGCAGAATAGACGACATGCGATTTTGACACAACATATTTGTCTATTACTGTTTGTAGCACCGCTATGTTGTCGGTTACGGAGTGTTTTGATCGAAACCCAGCTTGATTTATAGGGATCACTCCGCATGAGAAAGCCCAGTCCATCAGATGTTCCAGGACGCTTGCTGCAAAGATCTTCCCAGTAGTATCCAACAAGGCAATTTGTCGATAATTGCAGGGTAGCAACCTAGAACCCTTTTTGTAGATTGGGATCACGATGCTGCCCAGCCATGATTTAGGGATTTCTCCGGTAACATAGCAATGAGAATATAGGGGGGCTAAAAACTTACTCCATTCTTCTGGGTTGCTTTGAAGTACTTTTATCGGGATCTGAAATGGTGGCCAAGCAAGATATAGTGCCCCGCTGGAAGGCCTCGGAGCCTCCAACACTATCACAATGGAGGCAGGGTGGACTGGTGTGCCCAGCAGGAAAAACCAATGTATGAGGCAAGAGGGTGTTGTGCTAAGAACACCAAAATGTGTGCTAAGTGGTACGGGGTTGCGGCCTTCGACATGTTGTGAGATATTGGAGGATGTGACTATGTTGTTTTCTATTATACTGTGCAACACTGCGAAGTTATGATACTGCCTTTCTTGACATGTGCAACTGTTTGGAGCCCACAATTCGTTTGAAATGTGACCTACTATGCTGTTGTTTTAAAAGCAATCAAATTTGTTTATAAAATAAAAACATTGTAAAATTCATATATCTCTTTACTGTCAAGTCAAGTTTTTATTTGATTTAGTTCTCTACTGAGAACAACAAATTTTAAAAATACATTTGTTATAAAACATTAATAAGATAATCATTTCAATACAATTTTTAAAAAGTTTTTAACATTTTAAACAAATTATAACACACAAATTCATCAGGAGGTGATTTGAGAAGCGAAATAAGGCCTTGCACTGAAGTAATATTGCATCTGGTTTGCATTGGTTTTAAGTACTGGTGTCTGGCCTCGACTAATGTCAGATTTGGGCATACAAACAGAACATGCTGTAAATCTTGCCCTCGTCCGTTACAAAGATCACAAATACTAGTGGCAGTTTCAATGTAGTTCCATCTGGAGGTAAATGTTTTTAAGGGGAGAATCCCAAGCCGTAATATAATAATGCATCGCCAGACTCCGTGCCCTAAAGTAAAACGAATGTACTGTTGCAGATATTTGTATTCTATTGACTCTGTATAAAGTTCAAAATGATGCAATTGAGAACAATGTTTGATGTCGAGGTCATAACTTATCCTCGGCATTAAATGTTTTAAAAAGAGCCTCAAGTGCGCAGGAGTCCAAGATTTCAATATTGTAGTTGTACAGTTCGATAATTTAAAAGCTGTAATTAGATTTCAACTAAAAGTATAATGCGATGATTCGATCTCAAAAGTCTCCATTTTTAATAAAAATCTTAAGGTTCCCTGTTCTGCGTGTAGAAGATTATAAGCCCATCTTATGATGTTAGTGATAGCTCTGGCATATGAGCTAACTAAAGAAAGCTCAAGGCGCAGAGCTACGTGCAGGAACTGCTTGGTGGACTTTAATCAATTTACGAAGTATTTTCCCTTCTTTAGTTTGTGTTTGTTGCCACTGTATTATTGGAATGTATTCCAATGCATACGATAAAATGGGTGGAATTTTGGAACTAAAAACCTGTAAAAGAGGATGAAAGTGCCTGTGCCCGGAAGAGGAATATAAGCGTTGGAGAGCCCCAAAGTGAACATCTGCTTTGCGGCCCAAATGCTGCAGATGAGGGGAATTTTGTAATGTTTGTGTAAATATTCGCCCTAAATAAGTGTATTCTTTAACCACCTCTAAAGGTTTTCCCCCTAATGTCCAGTTGAATTTTGTATATTGTTTTCTTCCTCTGAACGGAACGATTTTCGTTTTAGTTACGTTTGGAACTAAAAAGTTTTCTTCTGTGTATCTAGTTAAAGCTTGTAAATTCCTTTGTAGGCCGAATGGGGTAAGGTCTAATATAACCACATCATTTGTGTACATCATAATGTGGATTTTACAAGATGATATTTTTTGGGGAAAATTAATAATTTGTGTAAAACAATGCGGGAGATCACTTATGTATAATAAAAAAAGGAGGGGGGCTAAAAGGCAGCCTTGCCTCAGACCGTTTGGTGTAGCTATTGGTCGGGTGAGTCCCTTCTCTCTCCCCATTTGTACTTGACACCATGTTGCTGAGTGTAATGATATAATAATATGGAAGTTTATTCGGTATTCCTAATTTTCTAAGTTTTTTCCAGAGTGTAGACCTGTCTACTCTGTCAAACGCTGTCGTAAATTCTACAAAGACAGAATAGACGACCTGCGATTTTGACACAACATATTTGTCTATTACTGTTTGTAGCACCGCTATGTTGTCGGTTACGGAGTGTTTTGATCGAAACCCAGCTTGATTTATAGGGATCACTCCGCATGAGAAAGCCCAGTCCATCAGATGTTCCAGGACGCTTGCTGCAAAGATCTTCCCAGTAGTATCCAACAAGGCAATTTGTCGATAATTGCAGGGTAGCAACCTAGAACCCTTTTTGTAGATTGGGATCACGATGCTGCCCAGCCATGATTTAGGGATTTCTCCGGTAACATAGCAATGAGAATATAGGGGGGCTAAAAACGTACTCCATTCTTCTGGGTTGCTTTGAAGTACTTTTATCGGGATCTGAAATGGACCCATTGCAGCAAAAGATCTGGCGTTTTTTATGTGGTATTCTATTTGCCGAGCTTCAGGAGCGAGGATATCTTGGATGTTTTTTCCTGTTTTGCTTATTGCTTGGTTCGCGTTTTCTTGCCTCAAGTTTAATTTATATAAATCATGTAGATATGTTTCCCATTCAGTTGGGGGAACTGGTGAGGCTTGCAGGAATTTCTTTGTTCCTGTTTCTTTGGCAATTAAGCTCCAGTATGCCCGATTGTTTTTTTGTTTGGCTGCTATCTGGATATCAACCCAGTTTTGATCCTGTTGAGCTTTTCGGTTCTTTTCTTTTTCCCTCCGGCGGCGATTCTTTATGTTTTTGATTTCTTGGTGTCTAATCTCTGAAAAATGTAAAAATTGTAATCGGATTAGTTTATTTAGTGCAATTGAACTTTTGTCTGGATTCTTTCTTTTGCGATTTCCCGCTTGCGATTTCCAGCATTTTGGGATATCCTGCAAGGATAGCACTATTTTGTTAAGAACTAATTCGAAATTTATTATTGGGTCTGAGGAAATGGCAGTCTGTAATACTTGGGCAGTGACGATTGCAGAATTTAAGTTGTTGATTGTTGTTGAATTCCATGTCAACCGCCCTTGAACCTGGTTCACAACTACGAACTGTGCAAATGCGTGATAGACCATGGAGAGATAGGTTGCAATATTATTCCTGTTTCGAGATATAATATTGCATGATCGCTTTCCTGTGTGAATTTGGAACTCAATTTTAGTACTCTCCCGAATAAATCTTGGCTGCAAATCATGTAATCTAAAATCAATGAGCTAAAGTTACCTTTTCTCGTGCAGGCCGCGGGAATATCTACTTCTGTGCATCCATTTAGGATAACTCCATTTAATGCTGGAAGAGAGGAAAGTACTATTTTCCTGCGATTATCTGCTTTTATCCCTGGGGGAAATAGTGGTATTGGGATTGACAGAGCTTCCACCTGTTCACCGTATTCCCATTTTTCTAAGAGAACATTAGAGATTTTCCCGTTAAAGTCTCCTGTTAGAAAAACGGAAGGGAATCCTTTTTCTTCTACCATCATTTCAATTTCCTCGAATATTTCAATCATGAGAGCGTTCTTTTGGGGCCTGGAGGGATATAGACGTTAAAAATTATCAAATCTTGCGAAATGTCCATATTTTCATTCCAGTGCTTAACCTTAATACATTGTATGTTCGCCAGACGCATAGTGATGACTTCCGGATCCCAATAGAAATTTTCATGTAAAAGGATTACAAGTCCACCTTTAGCGTGACCCCGGCTAACAGGTTCTGCTGGAACGTCGTATACGAAATAGTCGTTTTGGTCAAAGGTTTTTGTTGTCCAAGTTTCTTGTAGGGCCACCATCGCCGGAGTGTTGTCCAAAATTACTGCAAATTTCTCCGGATTTTTCCCTGCTATATTCCAGGACGCTATGCTCAAGCTTCTGTTAAAAAGGGAGTATGTTTTCCCTTCCTTGTTTGTGGCTGTTTAGGTTCTCCGAAATCCATGACCAGTGATTTTCCTTTGGTGTTATCTCCTTTATGACTGCGTTTTTATTCCAGGTCTGTCTCTCTCCATTCTTTATCGAGATGGTTAAGTTTTCGTTGGTGCGTCTGACGAGATTTTTGGAGCCACTGGATAATTGGTCATAGTGATGGATTATCATTTTGCTATTCTCCTTAGATTTTTCCTGTGTTTGATTTTCTTTGTTGTTTACAACTGCGACGTCATATCCATTTTTATAGAGGGTCTCGCTTTCTTTTAGAATTATTGCCGGAATCACATGAGACCAAAATTCGACAATGCCCACCGTGGGTTTAGACCTAACAGGGAAGGCCACTAGTTTCATTTCCAAGCTTGTTAGTGACTGTAGAGGATGGATCTTACGGATGAGATTCACTATTCTCCCTCGGTTTAATGGATCATTTCCTGTAGGGAATAAGTCGGTGATTTCTAAAAAGCGTGTTTGGACCTGCTGTTCCTGTAGAATTGTGTCCCCAGAGATCTGCGCGGTCGGTTGTTCAAGAAACAGTAAAGCTGATTGTCATTCAAAGCCGTGGAAAAACTTGGGGCCAGCGGATTTAGTTGTTTATAATTTCTCTCTTGCTTTAATTATTGAGTGACGATGACCGTTGATATATGGATTTGTTAAAGGTTTTATAGTTTGCTCTTTTTCTGGGGGTTTCTGTTCGAAAGATATAAGATTCGGAAATTTTAACTTCTGCGCCTTCCGTTTTGAAAATCTTCTAATTGCTCTCTTCTTAGTTTTTTCCGCTTTATATTGTTGTTTCTCTTTTCCTTTCTTACTGAGACCAGGTCAGGCAGGTCTGCAACTGAGGTTTCAATTTTTGGTGTTTCTTCTTTACTTGTAAAATGATTGTAAAATGGTTCCGTAGGTCTGTACTGGTTAAAGAATGGGTAATAGGGAATATCCGTATGTTGTTCTTTAGCGGTATTAGGTTCTTTGAATACATTTCTAAGAGAAAAAATGTTATCGTTCTTAAGCTTTTTATTTTTTCCTTTTTGTATAATCCGGCCTGTTTGGCTCACCATTTGTTTCTTTGGTGGAAGTAAATCGTCAGTTACTGAGGTATCTTTAGGTATATGTTGTTTTTCAGCAACGTTTTCTTCTCCTTTTGTTACTGATAATTGATATTTAAGTTATTGTTTCCTTTTTTTGTCAACTAGGTATTGCAACATACCTGTTTATGTTTCCAAAATCTGGTCGGAATTTTCCATTATATTCCCTAAGAGAGTCAGTACTGATTCCAAGATTCTTTGAAGAGTAAATAAAGAACCACAAACAGGAGTTTGTCCATTGAGAGATTGCGTAATATTAAGTAGCGGAAATTCCAGTGAGTGAGAAAGATTCCCCACTAAGTCAGGTGTTTTTCGTGGAGTGCTGTTGTATAATTGCGGTGACTCCATTATTGTTTTGGCAGCCTGAGGGAGGAGAATACCATTCAAGTTGATGTCTGGTAAGGTGAAGTCTGTTTCTGAAATTTGATGAATCTTAGAATCTACTGGGCTAAGAGGTAAGTCAGGACGCCCTTGGTGTTCATCAGTTTTTGGTGGTGCTGAGTTTGTGATGTCGGTTATCAATTCTCCAGCATAACCTTTGTTGCTTTGTGGATAAATACTGATATCCACTACTTTGTCTTCTCCTATTTTCTGCACTTTTTCCTGTTCGATTCGTGATTTTACTTGAACTGTTTTAGGTGTTTTTGTTAAAAAAAATTGTTATTTCTGCGTTCCCAGAAAAAAGTTCTATGTAGGCCGCCTTGCCAGAGCTCTTTCGCATTGAATGTTGTGTTCCCAGTCTTTTCATATGAATCGTTCGTGGTCGTAATTTCTTGTAGGCCATGGTGAGAAAAGGAAGGAGAAAAGTACAGTTGGACGTCTAAATGACTTTAACTTAATCGTTGGCGTTACGCTGGGTTACCAATTTTGCACCGAGAGTGTACCGTTGTTTTATTGACTGGATTGTCTTTGGAGAGGGAATTGCTCTCTATAGAGAAGAGAAAAAAAAATAAAAAATGCTGTGCAAAATCGGGCGTGGGTGGAGAAGGCTACCAGTCTCTAACAGTCCTTGCTGTCTCCCCCCCCGCCTTCTACTCGCGCTTTCCAGCTAGATCTCACCCTTTCAGTCCCTAGTCTCTCCCCTTCCTTAGCTTCAGCCACTAGGTGCACTGAGGGGACAAGGACCAGGGGGGAAAGGGGGCCAGAGGGTCGGGCCGGCTTACCTCTAAGGGGAGTACAGAGCAGGATGGAACGGAGCTGGCCAGTTGGTGCGCTTTACGCGCTGCTGCCGATGTTGTCTTTACCACTGGCACCACGCGACGTCTGTTTTCCCAGTTATCAGAAGTCCAGCTACTACAACTCTCCTGAAAACGGCTCTCTTCCAGCTGCAGCGGTAGGAGAAACACAGTCCAGGGGCGAGTGGGGCTCAACAGGCAGGCGCAGGCTGCACCCGGAACTAACCAGGCCACCTCCGCGACTGCCTGGGGCACACTCTCAGCGGCTGCCGTCTGACGGCGGCCGCACTCGCACTCACAGGTGGATCCAAGCACAAGGACGCTCACAGATAAAGACCAGGTGAAGACCAGTCAAGCAATCCTCCTCCGGTCGCAGGCTCACGGTGAAATTCTTGCGGTAAAGATACCGCTAATTCCCTGCGCCCACGCTTAGGCCAGCAACAGTGCTTTTGCAGGGGGCCGCGGGGATCAGGAAAGCAGAAACCTAGTGAGGCAGCGGGTAGATCAAAGCTTCCTGCTGTTCCGCGGCTCCTCCAGGTCCTGCGGCCCCTCCTTCCTGCGTGCGTCTGACGTTCAGCAATCCCGTCAATCACGCTACAGAACTGACAATCTCTTTACTGATTTTATCTTCTGTAATGCATTCATCCAAGCCTTGCGGATGGTTATGTCAGTTTTGAGATCAAAATGTTGGACCTAAATTTGTTTGCCTCTGAAGTAACTTTCTGGCATTTGGAAGAGTACAGAGCTTAGTGGAATTCAATAAATGTTTTACAAATTTCTATGAAGTGTGTGTATATGGCACCTTGAGCATATAAAATAGCTGGAATTGAGTGGTAGGCCTCTTGTTGTCTCAGCTGTATAGCCAGCAACCATTCTGCTTCCTCCCCATCTTAATAGCGCCATTGCTTAAGGCAGAATAGAGCTTTTTCCGCCATAGACGTATATCTATATTATTGGGATCATATTTTATCATAACCAATAAGTAGAGTACTTGCCATGAATGGGTGGAGGAGTAATGGCAGTTAAGTCATTCACTGTGTGAGCCCATTCCTGCACCAAACAGTCTGGGTAGAAAATATTGTGTTTTCCTTCTCCTCTAGGTATGTGCGAAGGATCGCTTAGAGGTGCTTTTTGTCATTTGGAGCTTCTGTCTGGACATATTTAGTTTCCATTGACCCATGAGAGATTTCATGATGTCTAGATCTAGCCATATCTGTGTAACATCATGAGACCTAATATGTTATTTGGAAGTATGACCATGTTAGTCACTCTGCTCAGGAGTGGAGCCGAGGTTAGCAAAACGTCTATCCGAGCACATATGTCATGTACACAGAAAGTGTATGTGCTGTCTTACCCAGTCAGGTGCACTAGTCTCCAGGGTCTGTTAAAGTTTGCGTCTGTATCGTAGCCTTAATGAAGACAAAGTGGCCGTGTGGATCCTGCCAGGATTTATGAACTTTAAGAGGCAGCCTACATTTAATCAAGATGGCGAAACTTACCTTACGCTAAAGTCTGGATGGGGAGCCGCCATCATTTCTCGGATTGCTCTTAGTGGCTTGGAATTTTTTGCCCACCCACTCACGTCTAAGTTTCAGACTTTCCGAATCAGAAAAGTGAGTTTCTTGAATGAGGGCAATGTTGGGTTGGATCAAACTGAGACAATTTAGGATCTTCTTTCTCTTCGCAAAGTTGATAAGGCCATTCACACTAAGCGAGGCCCTGATAGATTATGTGTGTGGCTCATTTATGGGTTTCTCAAAAACGATGGAATGCATTAGTTCAAGTGAAGTCACTGGGAGATGCTCGTACCAGAGTCATTCTTAATAGGTGATCCTAAAGAGAAAGGTTTGTTAGTAGAGGTTTGGCATTGAATGAACTATGTGCAATCAGGCTACATTAGGCACTAACTGCATGTTAACATGGTCATAGGAGTGGAGTATTTGGATGACCACTTCAACCTCAAGTTAAAGAAGTCAGTATCTGTTACCAAAGAAGTATAAAGATCAAGTAGTGTGTCCAATAGGGATGTGAGCTATGACGAAAGGCTAGTGAGGATTTCTGGGTTATAGGCAGCCCATTCCTGGCTTGGCAGTTCGGGCTGGACTGTTCCCAAAAGGAACAGGGTCAAGACTGATTGCATATTGCATATTGCATATTGCATATTGCATATGGCTTGGTCCAAACTGGGGTGGTGTGGTGAGCAAAAGAATCATGGATTTAACCCAGATCCTTGTGACTGGGAGTGAATGTTTGCATTGTCCAGTATTCCGTCCATCAATTGTTTCTTTTGCATATGTGCCCTATGTGGGAAGGATATGCCCAGACGTGGGTCCCATGCTCACTACACCACTGGATTCAAGCTAGCCTGGCTGATGAAGGGTGATGCCCTGAAACCGGTCCCAGGATGCTTGTTTCCGGTCCAGGGAGGACCTGTTCCCAAAAGGAACAGGGTCAAGACTGATTTTCATATGGCTTGGTCCAAACTGGGGTGGTGTGGTGAGCAAAAGAATGATGGATTTAACCCAGATCCTTGTGACTGGGGGTGAATGTTTGCATTGTCCAGCATTCCGTCCATCAATTGTTTCTTTTGCATATGTCGTCCTAAGTGGGAAGGGTATGCCCCGACGTGGGTCCCGTGCTCACTACACCACTGGATTCAAGCTAGCCTGGCTGATGAAGGGTGATGCCCTGAAACCGGTCCCAGGATGCTTGTTTCCGGTCCAAGGAGGACCTGGCTTGGCAGTTCGGGCTGGACTGTTCCCAAAAGGAACAGGGTCAAGACTGATTTGCATATGGCTTGGTCCAAACTGGGGAGGTGTGGTGAGCAAAAGAATGATGGATTTAACCCAGATCCTTATGACTGAGGGTGAATGTTTGCATTGTCCAGCATTCCGTCCATCAATTGTTTCTTTTGCATTCAAGATGGCGGCACCTCATACATTTAGTATGGGTTCCCAACCTATCGTGGCGAGATGTAGCTTTCATGTGAGGTACTTCCTGTTCTACAGTATAGAAGGTTACTTTTACATTTACTTCCTGCATCACAACACTTCTTTGTACCTGTGGGTGTGTTTCTTCGCTCCTGTGTTTCCCAACTTTAACAGTGGAGGGTTTCTTGAAGTACTTATTTCTGTTTCACCAGTCCTTTTCAGCCTTTGCGGGGTCCATCTCCTGGTTGTCTTCTGCCTGTTGGCATTCTCTGGCATTTAGGAAGTTTTTTGCTCTTGGGATTTTTCCTCCTCTGGGGTTCCTTCTGAAAGGCACCATCTGAGTAGGTGCTTCCAAGTGTCAGTGGCATTTTGGCTACTGGAAGGGGTCATCTTTACCTCTGGTAGACCAAGACAGTTAAACCTGGGCTTCTCGAGCAACCCGCAGTCGGAGGTTGCTCACTCAGTGTCCTTCTCCTGAGAAGTCCGACAGTGTCAACAGTTCCTGAGTCTGTGGCACTCAGCATATGGCTGGGTCACCAGGAGAATCAATACAGTTGGTTATGCACCCTTCTTTGAATTCTGTGATTAAATATGGACCGATCGCTTACAGCAGGGATGGAGGCACACCAACCTTAGTGGTCAAGGAGACATTTTTTAATGGTCATCTGCACATTTTTAAAAGAAGTGTGCCTCCTAGGTTATTAGGTTCCACTAGCGGATTGCCCTGAGAGCAGGTTTGTAGTGGAAGCAAATCTGTTTTTATAGAAGAGACTATCAGTGTAGGTGTAGCATGTTTATTACACTGCTGTGTGTTTGTGTGGAATTGGCCTCAGTTCTCCCCTTTGGTATCGCTTTGTTCGCCCTAAGTTGGCAGGGTATGCCCAGACGTGGGTCCCTTGCTCACTTTGCCACTGGATTCAAGCTAGCCTGGCTGATGACGGCTGAATAGCCAGAAACCGGTCCCAGGATGCTTGTTTCCGGTCCAGGGAAGACATGGCTTGGCAGTTCGGGCTGGACTGTTCCCATGAGGCACAGGGTCAGACTGATTTGCATATGGCCATGTCTGAACTGGGGTGGTGGAGTGAGCTAAAGAATGATGATGGATTAAACCCAGATCAATTGACTGGGGGTGAGTGTTTGATTAGCTCAAACGCTCCGTCCATCATCCCCTTTGGTATCGCATTATCTAATTGTGGCATAGCTGTATACCACTCCCATTCATTCGCTTAATCACTCATTCAAAAGTAGTTCTGGCTAGGCTGTGCTGCTCATGATGGCTGTGGCCACCCCCTTTCTATGGCTGTTTTTTCCTTTGGCGATCTATCGGTGCTCCGCGGGGCGCCCCGGGTAACTCAGCCTGCCTCTCTGTGTTTCAGGGTGGCTGCCTGGGGCCTTTGCTCGGCAATCACCCATTCTTTTCATAAAAGTACACAAGTCAAGATCCATGGCCACTCCATCCCAGGCCCCAGAGTGTACCTGCAGAGTAATCCTAGCCATCTTTCGGAATCCAACACAGCCCCCGTTGCCTTCTGACTGGTAGGGAATCATCACTTATTATGCAGAGAGTGTCGCAGCGGGCAGCGGGCTATTGCGGAGTTCTGAAGAGACGTAAACTTGGGTGTGTGTCTGTGTGTATGTTTGAGTGTGTAGGTGCACATTCACTGTTACTTCACCATTCATCATATTATCATAACGACCAAGTGATAAACATGGAATTGTGCCTTTATTTGAAGGATGAAGAAAATATTTTGTAAACTTCTAATGAGTTACTTAGAATTAACAGAAGTATCTCTATTGGGGGCTTGGCTTAGGCAGCCATTATGACAGACGTGCTCTAGGCGAGCTCCATTCTATGCCCGCTTATCCTGAGAATATTCTGCAGGGGGCCCGACACCTGCCCCACAGAGACCCTCCCTGTGCCCCCTGATTTCCCTGCTGTGACCAGAGGAGGGGGCGCTGCTGCAGACGGCATTGCAGCGGTACTGGGGGCCTCTCTTTTCCAACAACCGGGAGCCGGAACAAGGCCCAAGAGGCGCAGCCGCTGATGCTGAGCCGCTTATAACCGGTGTTGGGGAAAAGAGAGGACATGACTGTCCGCGGCCGTAAACTGCAGAGTGGCAGTAAACCAGGACACAACCTGCGATGACGTGCAATGCTGGGACACCCCCGGCCGACCCCATGAGGATGTGCTGTGAGTATGGCCCTTCCCCCATTTACTGTAGCTGTGAAACGGGGGCTGCTCATGGGGAGCCTGAGTGAGTGCACCACCTGCTGTGTTTGGGCCTGGGCACGGGAACAGCTGCACTGATTGGGGTGGCCCCTCTTGCTGCTTGTGTTTGTCTGGATGGGTGCGGCTGGGATGTGAGTTGCCCCACTGCTCTGACCGCGGCTGCCCCCGGCTTCTAGAAACAGGGCGAAGCAAGGAGGCAGTGTGTGATTGCCCCAGCCTAGATACGGGCCTAGAGTCGGCTGAACCGGGCCAATAAGGACAACACTGCCACACTATGCTCCCATGACACGCTTGGAAAAGCGCACCCCACCTGAAGACGGCATGGTAGCACAACATATCCAGCCTTGCCTAACTGCATTACGTGGTTAGACAGTACCTGATTGTCTGCTGTGTACACCTCTGTGGACTGCTGCCCTTACATATGCCATCTACTACCGCCTGCCCAATGTGCCTGCCCAATGTACCTGCCCTGGTGCATACTGTTAGGGCTGCTTGTGTTGCTGCGCTCATAAACACTGAAAGGCACTGGTAAGTGGGCCATCTTCGACTGGAGCACCTTGACATTTGTTGTGCTGGTACTGGGGAGGCATGTGAACTATCACTGGGTTTGGCCGTCCTACTGCCTGCACCTGCTGGCTCTGGGTATTGCCATCTCGGCCTTTCTGCGCACCAACATATACAGCGCTTCTGTGCATTTGGGACAGCTTGTGCTGCCGTGTGCCTCCCTTTGTTTGGTGCTGGCAAGCAGGCCCAAAACTGTGACGTGAAGTTGGATCCAGCAGACCTGTTTGGACTAAGAGTGATGGGGTGCCAGTGCACAGGCACACAGGGCGCATCCTCAAAGCCCTCCAATGAACAGGACATGCTGCGGAGCAGCACTGACCCCACTGATGGCACCACACACGCGCCATCTCTAAGCAACAAACTGGATGCAGTTCTCGCAGTAGTGGACAAGATTGGTACTGCTTTGGAAATGACGAGGGCATCCTCGAAAAGTAAGATAGATGCAGTACTTGGTGGATGTCCTGGGGCATTGCATAGAAGACGCAGAGTGTCACTCTTGGCACAATAATGTCCACTTAGTAGGACTACCGGAGGGTGTGGAGGAATTAGATGCCGTGGCATATGTGGAGCAACGGTTGTGACAGCTGCTGTCCCAGGTTTTTTTTTCACTCATTTAATCTTTAGCTGCTAGACTGCAGGTGTGGGGTGGCTGCCTGGCCTGGTCCGAGGACTCCCCACCGCACTTACACCTGGGTTGGTAATGGGATGATGGGATGATGATAATGGGATGATGATGGGACAGTCTGGTGGCTCAGTGGACTAATGCATCCACTGTAGGGGCCTGTGTTCGACCTCATGGTCACAGGTTCGAATCCCGGTGGGTCCACTCAGCCTTTCATCCATTTGAGGTCGATAAAATGAGTACCATTGAGTTGGGTAACAATAAACATCTGTTATTCAGCGCCAAGATGCCCCATTGCTGGGGTGAACGTGCGCTTTACAAATACACGTTATGTTATGTTAGACACTGGCTTCCACACATGTCTCCTTCTTTACATGGAGTGTTTCTTGTCTGCCTGCCTAGCCTTTTCCCCATCAGTTACACAATTTGTTGACTCCTGCTGAGTCTGGTTGTAACATGGTTTGGAGGGAAACATGTTGTCTCTCTGCCCTTCGGTATTATTGTTTTAATGTTAATGTTTTGCATGTTTTTCGTTATGACCCACAACTTTCACTGACTGCAATATGCCATCAGATCCCCTTAAATGTTGGGTAAATCGACCCACACTCGCCGGCCCACATGCGTGGCTCACATTATGGGCATCCTACCATATCACTCATGGCCCACAGTAATATACTTACATGGAATGTAAGGGGAATGCACATGCCATCAAGCTGGTACTCGGTGTACTCATATTTAAATAGACACTCCACACATATTGCATTATTACAGGAGACTCATCTCATACATGCAGAGAGCATCAAGCTGCAGCGATGTTGACGTGGACAGGTGTTTGCTACCAATTATTCCACTTACGCAAGGGGGTACTCATATGGGTCAAAGCAGGGACCCCATTTGTAGCTGAAGACACGATCCTGGATCGGGAGCGATGTTACGTTATAATATCAGGTCGCTTAGACGGCCGATCTGTACTCCTGGGTTCCATATATGCCCTGAACTCGGAACAGACTGCCTTCTTTCATGTGCTCTCCCATAACCTATCACGATGGAGGGCTACTCCGTGGTTCATGGGGGGAGGGATTTTAAATATGTACTGGACAGTACACTTGACAACTCCTCCTCCCGTTGCACCGCACAACGGCGTCCTCTAACGCACAAATGCTCACAAAATGACTCCTGCAATGGCAACTGGTCGACTTGTGGTGGCTCAGAAATCCAAATATGTAGGAGGCTGGCTTAGTATATGGTGCACACTTATTTAAGTAAAGCACCTGGCACTAATCCAGACAAACCTTATGGTGATTTTAGTAGTCTTAGACAACCATAGAAAGCTCTCTAAGTGGTAGCTGTGCAGAGCAGCCTTTAGGCTTAGTCCAGAAGGAGTGTTGAGCAGCTTGTTTGACCAGAACAAATCATATAGTGTAGGTTCAACAAAAAGAAACACACAGTGTAGTTATAAAAATAGGCCTATTTATTATACACACTCACTAACACCTTGCTATATCTCCTACCTAGAGATATCAACACAAATACACAAAATACTTTAATTGTAAACAGGCAAGTAAGCACAAATACACAGTGGTCTCCAGGGGGAGACCAAACCATATCCTAAAGAAGTGGAATGCGTACTGCGACCGAAGTTGGGACTTGGACCAGGAGACTTAGAAGAGCTGGGGACACAAGGAACCACCCACAGTAAGTACCCAGGAACCCCACGGAGGCTGTGTGAAGAGTGGAAACACAGCTGCGTACTCAATGCAAGTATACCTAAACCAGGGAAGCCGGGTGCATAGGTGGAAAGTGACGTCGGAAACAGCCGTAGACCACAATGGAGGACTACAGGAAAGATGCCGCTGGCAATGAAGGTGAAAGATTCCGGTGGAATCCAAGGGTGGATTCTTGAAGAGGAGAACCTGCAAGCAGAGGGGACAGAGTCTATGACACTCAGAGGTGATCAGGAGGCACGGAAGAGCAATGACCACCGATGACGGAAGAAGCAGGAGTGATGACGGTGACCTTGCTGCAGCAGCTGTGAGGACCAGGCAATGCTGTGGAAAACCTGGAGCCATTCACAAGCTGTACCACACCGGAAGTTGAGAACCAGGGGGTAAGTGTCCGGCGGGAGCACCAACAAGCCTTGGCAGCAGCAACAGACCTGGTAAATGATAAAGGAACAATGTTGGGACCAGCAAGGTCAGGAGATACATCAATTGCAGGAGAGTCAGAGCAGGCCCCAAGCAAGCAGGGAGCCCACTGAAGCCAAAGAAGAACCTCAAGAGGCCGAAGGCACAGGAGTCGCAAGAGGACCTCGAGCAGCTTACCAAAGGGATACTGCCTCAAACTTGCTGAAAGGACAGGTCAGGCCTCGAGAGAGTTGCAGAACCACAACCTGTGTTGCTGAGTCTTTCGGAGTCCGTGGGACGTCAGGAGCAGCATACTGGTCAGCTTTGTTGCGGTGCCTGCAGATGTAGGGGAGTGACTCCTTCACTCCAAAGGAGATTCCTTCAGGTGTCTTTTATGCCCACAAGCCTGGAGAGGAACCTGGAAGAAGCACAGGCACAGACAACGAAGAAGACTTGCAGAACAGAGAAACCAGGAGCACCGGGAGTCTTCCTTGGTGCAGTCTCGGTTCCAGGCAACGTCCAGCGAAGTCCAGGTGCCCAGATGGTCGAAGTTGAAGTGGTTTTGGATTTGAATCTTGTCCTACGAAGAATCTGAAGAGCCACCACAGGTAAGCCCTTAAGCACCCTAGGGAAAGGGTTGGAACGATTCAAGGGTCCCTCCCAGAGGAGGGACTGGACAGAGGGGAGGATACTCCCATGTCCTTTGTCCAGTTTGGCACCAGAGCGGAAGCCTAGGGCTCCCTGAACTGGCACAAACTAGAGTATGCAAGGAGGGCACCAATTGTGCCCTTCAAAGCAGTCTGGTGGCGCTGGCAAGCACCCCCACCCCAGCCCAATACACAAAGCCCTGTCTGGGAGGTGGTCACACTTCCCTGTGACAGGAAACCTATTGTTCTACCTTCCCATGCTCGAGCTCAGCTCAACAGCAGGAGGGCAGAATCGTGTCTGGGGTCAGCAGCAGCACTAGCTTGCTGGCAGACCCTGGAAGGCTGTTACTGGGAGTACTGGGGGCTTCCTGGAGGAACCCCCAGTGCATGGAATCATACCTCCAACACCGGTACCGGTGTTGGGGTATGATTCCAACATGTTTGATACCAAACATGCCAAGGTGCAGTACAGCCAATATGTAGTTAACCATTGCATAGTGATGCATGGCATTATAAGTATCAAAATGGCTGACTGCACTTACAAACCCTGGAGAATTGAGTCCAGGGTTTGTAGGGGGTGCTATGCTCATGCAGGGCACCCTCACACTTATGACCTAGCACCCTGCCTTCAGTATTGAAAAGCCTGCCTTAGGGGTTTTAAGTGCAGTGACCTCAGATATAAGGAAACTTACATCTGTCATAAGTGGTGTGTGAGGAAGACCAGACCCCGCTCCCTGAAAACGCTCTATTACCCCTAGGGGACCCCGATCCAACCTCCATATTCAGCCCTCACTTACCTCTTTCGTCCCAGCCCGGCGAGCCGCTCTAACAGCTCCTTCCCTGTAAAACAGAAGAGGACAGGGTTAACATCGTCAACGCGGATCCATTGACGACAGGAGGAGGCAGGTCTACCCCAGCTGGCAGCCAATTACGGAGAGGGGCGGAGAGTCAGGAGAGGACAAATGGATGGGAGGAGAGGGGGTGTCACCCGGAAGACGCCGAAGAGAACAGCGTGTACCGGAGACGCGGCCCAGAAGAGGAGAGCAGGACCCATTCTACCGGATTCGAGGATGTCAGAGGTACCCCACGGGGAAACAAAGAAAGAAGCCCATCTCCAGCTGCAGAGGGACAGCGGACAGTGCCTGAAGACAGCGAGGCTCCAGAGATCTGGAGCGAAGAGTGGTGGTCCCCCTGGCAAGTGTGACTCCCCGCCGCAACTCAGGAGAGTTGCGTCTTTCCTGGTATGTGTTCAGAAGGCAGGGCAGGCGTAAGGGATAGTTCAGTGAGAAAGGAAAGGGGGCGGTCGAATAGAGACAGGTAGGGACCTAGGGACTGAAAGCATTGCCCTAAATAACGGTGTCCAGAGGTTGCGACCCTGCCCATTGAGTGGTTTCTTTTTTAAAATTCTTTTTGCAATTCGTTTTACGTTCTTGTTTGCTTGTCCATTTGTGGGTGAAAGTCGGTATAAAGAAGAAGGGGATGACATTCCCTAGCGAAAGTGAGGCCTGGGACTGGGCTTGAGAGAATGACAAAAAGATAGGAACAATACTTTGAGTAGAAAAATAGCAAGAGGGGCACAGATAACCCACATCTTAAAGAATTGACAGCAGCATAGACTAAGCACTATTGCATGTGTTTTATTTTCTCTTACGCACTCTACCCTCCCAAATCCCAGTAGTCAAAGTAAGAGATCTAGCAAATAAAGAAGTAAAACACCCCCATAGAAACTAGGGTAACTGCTTTAAAATTCTCACCTGAAAGGAGTTCTCCCCAACACCCCTCGGTGTGGTGATGGTCTCTATCCCTTACAAACCACATATCATAGACCTCTGTACTTACCTTACTCTCCTTGTCTTCTTTCCTGGTGAACCGGGGACGACTCACCACGGAAGCATGAACCTAAAACGAAGAGAAGTAGGAGAAGATTATGATTGAAAGGAGAAAGACTCAAAGACCATATAAACAACCTCAAATATTTCAGTCTTACCTTATTTTCCCTCTGATATATTTTTGTTCGCAGTTGTTTCTTTAGACTTTCTTCCAAATAAACGCCAAAATTGAGAAACACAGCCGGCCTCCTAGATTTGTCTTTCGGCCATCCCTCACATGGTGCTAGCGCCAACTTACACAGGCTGCAATGGCAGGCCTGTAATCACAGTTTGAGTGGTCTCTCATGGGTGGCATAAAACATGCTGCAGCCCATGGGGGACCCCTGGTGTACCTATGCCCTGGCTACCTTAGTATCATATGCTAGGGACTTATATGGGTACACCAGTAACCAATTGGGAAGGTACCAAAGTACTTACCACTGTCATCTTTAGGGAGAAAGCACAGTGACTGGGGTCGTGATTAGCAGGATCCCAGTAAGACTAGTAATAAAACTGAATAACACCAGCAAAAAGCGGGGGTAACCATGAAAGCAGATCCTACTTTCCTTCAGAATACAAAGGTGTACTCTTTTTATTCAGCACCTCACACCTTACATGTCCATATTGAAAGACTGACTGTGACACCTTCGTTACTGCCATCCGTTAAATGGGTCGAATACATGGTCTACACCTGCTCCGATCATAACCCTTAAATCTTGAGACTGCAGTGGGCGACTGAGCCACCGCCCATCCCTAACTGGTAACTCCAGCCTGCATTACTGGAGAATCGTCCATTCCGAGCCCCTGTAGGAACAGCAACTGAGCACTATTTTGACCAAAATGCTGGCGCCGCCTCCTCTAGGTTACTTGAATGGGACGCCTTCAAGGTGACACTACGGGGACACTGTTTGGGCATCCAAGGTAACATGAGGCATACACTGATTGCAGACATTACAAAGTTATAACGCACCCTCTTAAATTTGGAGACCTGAACTGCTAGTGATTCTGGTGCCACAGAAGGGCTGGCGGATGCACGGAGCGAACATGTCACACTATTAAAAAGTCTTCACTGCCTTAATTATGCCGCACACTCAGCCCGCACACATGCCACGGCTGACAGAGCTGAACAGCTCTTGGCCTGGCTTATTCGGCAGGACCAGCCTCAGCGGCCCAAAGTGGGGCTACAGTCCGACAAAGGCTTGTCCTCTATACACAGCATGCCATTCATGAGGAACTTGTGCAACATTATGCATAGGTATACCTGTCCACTGCGGACACGGGACCAGAAAACTATGACCCCTTTGTTGCCAACCTGACATTACCCCACATTACCATTGACCAGAGAGCAGAATTAGACGACTAACACGCACTGGAAAAAATAAAGACGGCAATCACGGCTTTGGCCACTTGCAAATCCACCGGCCCTGATGGTCTGCTGACGGAACTGTACAAAGCTTATGTATTCCAATTGGCTCCACATTTGTTAACAGTGCACAAGGAAGCCATTTCACATGGCAGTCTTTCTGCCCCCCAAAGAGAGGCGACAGTCCTCTCCTTACCTAAACCAATCAAAGACCCATTACTCGTTGGCTCCTATAGACCACTCGCACTACTCAATACCGATCACAAGGTGCTGGTGAAAATACTTGCAGATCACCTGGCACCCTTGGTCCCGTCCTTGGTTCACCCGCACCAAAATGGGTTTGTCCCCGCTCACAACACCTCCCTGAATTTGAGTCATTACGTGTGCCCGACAGGCATGCCCCGCATAGTATGCGTGGTCTTAGACCTTGAGAAGACCTTTGACTCTTTAGAGTGGGAATATCTCTTAAATGTATTGGCCCATTATGGTATTGGTCATCGCTTTATACATCTAGTGAAACTGCTATATATTAACTCCCAGATTAGGGTTTAGACAGGCCCTCTCATATCAGATGTCATTCCTATCTACAGGTGGACAAGACAGGGCTGCCCGCTGTCACCATTACTGTTTTTGTTGGCAAGTAAGCCCTCGCCGTTGGCGATGCGCCAATGGGAGATGCAGTGGCGCATCCCTCTAAGAGAAGGAATAAACGTGAAATCATTGTATGCTGATAATATGTTGTAATATATATTTGGGACACTTGCAACATACATGACATGATTGCTTCGATGCTGGCCCAGTCTGAAAACATTTCTGGATTACGAGTTAATTGGGTGAAATCTTGTCTTTTTCCATTTCACTCTGATGTACCCAATCCATGCTTTTTTCTTGATTGGACGTGACTGGATTGGCAACAACATACATTCAGATACTGATATATTGAAGTAGGGTTTTTAGTAAGACAGGAAGATTGGCGCTCTGGCTAATATGCGTAGTGTGTAAGTGGAGGGGAGTAAGTACGGTGCTGCCAGGTCAGAGGAACTACCCTGTAACCCCCGTGGATGAGTGGGTCATGGAACCCACCCCAGAAATTGAGAAAAAGAGTCCCGGGCACACGTAATGAGAGTAACAATATCCTGATGGTAGAAATGTCTGGTTTTAGCGAATCAGTGGTCGCATCCGGAATTCAAACGGACCCAACTTTCCTTTGGTTTTCACCGTACATGCGAGGTGCCTGGTTTATCCGCCCCCAGGGACTCTCCAGTCACAGGACCTCCTACCCTGGTCCCCAGTGGCACCCGAATCTTTTCCCCAGGATTTCTACCCCGTTTGGGTGTCGAGGTTTTCCGATTCTGCCCCCAGGCACCTCCTTACCTTCTTACCATAGGACCTGCCACTCTGGGTCCCCATTGACACCCGTTCTTCTTTGCTTCTGGCGGACCCGCTAATTGCATCCCGGTCTTTTTCATTGTTCTTTCTACCTCTGCTACGTGGCCCTGATGAGTCACGGGACATCTCCCGTCTTGACGAAACACGTGTCGGCTGGTCGTTTCTTTGTTTTTCGCTTCATTAAAGAACATTCTTATCAATCCACTGGTGTTGACCACTGATTCGCTAAAACCAGACATTTCTACCATCAGGATATTGTTACTCTCATTACGTGTGCCCGGGACTCTATTTCTACATTCAGATACTTGGGGGTGAGGGTTTACCACTCTCTCAAGGATTTGTTTGAGGGTAATGTCGTTCGAGCGGTCACATCACTGCCCGCCCAGATGGCCTTCTGGCACACACTGCCACTGGCGGTAACAGGCAGGGTGGCGTTACTGAAGATGGTGGTTTAGCCCCGCCTTCTGAATACCTTTATAAATCTACCCATACATATCCCTAGCATTTGTGTGTTGGAACAACAGATCCACAAATTAATCTGGAACAAGTCGAGATGTAGGGTGGCCTTGAAAAAACGTTACCTGCCCACAGACAGGGGGTACTGGCTGGTCCACATTTTGAACAAAACTACCTTGCCGCCCAAGTCCAGTGGATAGCTAGGTGGTTGCCGGGTTTATATCTGTCCAACACTGCCAGTCTTTTCCCCTAGCTGGGGCCTGCACACTTTATTGCATGTATTTCACCCTTGCACACGAACGCGAGTTCCCGGCTCCCTATTCCAGGGGGTTGCATTGCGTTGTTTTCGCAAATGCCTCCGTATCACTAAACGTACAATCCCCTATCCCCCAGGGTTGACTCTACTAGGTATGCCTAGGTTAGGGGGTCCCACATTGACAGCTGAATTGGCGAAATGGCATGCAGCAGGCATACACACGTTGTGGTACCTATATAGGGATGGTACATTGGTAGCATTTGAAGTGCTGGTGGAGGAAGATGGCCTACCACTGGGGCAATTCTTACTGCACAGCGCATTTCTGGCTACGCTTGGACACCACTGGGGCGACCTGACCACCGAACTGCCCATGCATCTCATGGTTCAATACCTACACATGATGGGCTGGGGTAGACATCTCATATGCTTGTTTGCTGACTCCCTCCGGTCCCACACTGTTCCCCAGCTCCTTTCATTGTGCTCCCGTTTGGAAGAGGAATTAGCGCAACCTTGTAGTGAGAAGGAATGGGCCGCCATATTGGAGAGCCCGCGACACGTGCCATGCAATGCGTGATTCAAATTGATTCAGCTATACATTGTTCATAGGGCTTACCAGACACCTGCCAACATCAACAGGGGTTATCACAGGGAGGATACTGCTTTCCCGCGCTGCTCTCATATAGATGCTAATACACATGCTTTGGTTCGGCCCCTGCTTTTTTTGTTTGATCTTTTTATTGGCTTTTTTGTTTTATTCATGAGACATTTTCTACCAACATTTTCTGATTGGCATATTCCATGCATTTCAGATGTAAGCATACTGCTCAAGGGCCCCTGCACAGAAATCAAACAGTGACAAACACCAAGAGATTGCCATGTATCACGTTAACAACCTCCAACGCGTGCATGCATAGTGTGGTCATGAGCGTCCATATTAAACCGTATAAAATATCTATACATCATACAGCCATGAATCAAAAAGGAAAACTCGGGATTAATAACAAAGGGGGGGGTTAACCAACAGGAAGGGTTCACTATCACCCCGTGTGGCACCCAGCTGCCACAGAGTAATGTTGGACTGAAAATGCGTCTGGTCGACTCCTTCTAGCATTGTGTGGTTTAAGTTAGTATTTGCGGCACCATTTTGTATTAGCCACCATTTTGGGTAATGATCAAAACTAACGTCTGTCTCATGCTCTGTTTGACCATCGAAAAGCAGCTACCAATGTGCCCTCTGCACGTGAATTTCTTCAAGGCTGAGTTTGCTGTGCTAATGAATAAACTGTCTATCTCATGCATACCTTTCTGTCTAGATAGGCCTGCTCCCACAGCTCAGAGCGGTGTGGGCAGGCAGAGTAACCTTGAGTTTCAGATAATGTGTGCCCGGTCTCAGGATCAGAGCTCATCCTTCTGTGCCTCCTTTGTTCATCAGCTCCCAGACTGGAAAATTCATGTCTGGGCGTGTCTTCAGGGGTATTGGAAATGTACTTTATGCTCTACCATGTTGTCTAAGGTCAGCCCCTCTGCAGCAATCTAAGGAGGCTGGTCAGACCAGACTCCGCTCGAGCGCATACTAATAAATAGCTTTGGTTGTATTCTCTACAGTCTGACCGACTCTTCATTTGTTTGGAAGGCTGAGAGGTGGTCGTGAGTGACCCGGGTGGCCCAAATTGGGTCACTTCCTTCAGTTGGCGCCCGAACAGGGACCCCATCAGGCGAGTGTCCCTTCCTTGCCCGCCGATGGGTGAGGAGGTTGGGGTCACGTTGGGTCGGACAGGCAGACCGGGGATGACTGCACGAGAGAGTCTGGTACTTGCAGCTGGCCCGTCTGTCTGACCGGGCGGTGCCTCAGCCAGTGGTCATCCCGGCTGGGGTCCTGAACGGCGAAACCCTTGGATCTGACCGTTTGGTCCGAAGAGTCGGCAGTGGAGAATAAATTGGTTCGACATGTGTGCACCAGGTGAGTTTGCTTCGGTTTGTGGTGGCTATGACGCCATTTTGGTTTGTGTTTGGTGCGGTCTGAGGACCGTTTTTGGACAAGCGCTTGAATTTGTTTGAGTTCTTTGTGGACATGGTACCATTTTGTTTTGTATCTGGTGAGGTCTGAGGACCAACTGCAGTAAGATATTTGCAAATATCTGCTTGGCATATATGGTGAACTAACTTCCTTGTAGAAAATGCCCTGTTTTAGCAAGCTGTGTTGTGTGGGTTGTCGTTGTTGTTCCATTGATGCTCGTCTGGAAGAAAGTCAACCTGCACCTCCAGAAGGCACTCCCAACTCTGAGATGTATGTCAAGCATGGCCTTGGCCCTATTATGTTTAGTACATTATGGCACAAATATACGAGGGACAATGCCGAGTTGCAGTGGCCGTTGACGGGCACTTTCGATTAACAAAAATATAATTTTCTGCAGGATAAATTGTTTGCAAAAAGAAGTAGGCAGTCAATGTTTGATTCCCTTAGAACATGGCAGAAGGAGGCTAAACAGAGACAAATGAAGGCAGAGAAGGAGGCCCGGAAGGGAAGGATGCAGACAGTGACTTAGAAAGCTGTAGCGTATGATAGGGAGAAAATAAAGAAAGGAATAAAATGTGCCAATAGAAAATTCCGATTGCAATGTGAAAAATCTTATGTTGCTCGAGATGATAATGATCAATTTGTAGAGGAATTGTTGGATGCTCGACCCCCGCCTCTGTATGCCCCGCAGAGGATATACCCTGTACTTTACCCACCGCCTCAGTGACCCCTATTCTTCTGTTTCCTCTGCCTCTGTTACTGCTGCTTCATCTGCTTTGGCCACAGCACCTCCTGTGCTTTCTTTGCCTTTGCCGTCTGTGGCAACTACGCCTGTGGGCGTTCCGGCAACACCTATTGCTTCGGCATCCCTCTCGCCAGCTCTTACGCCTACAACACAGCCAGTAGCGACATTATTGCCTGGCAACTCTGTCTTCACCCCTATTGTTTTTCTCTATTCCCCAGTGGCGCAAAATATTGACAAGCCAGTACGTTGCCCTGAGGACAAGAACTGGACGAAACTGAAGGACCGGTTAGGACAGACGTTGATACGATCTGATGTAGGTGAGGCCGAGAAAAAGGTGGTGGCTAATCAGGCAGCTCAGTGGGCTTGTAACCCCATTTACAGTGTGGAGTATGTGTGGGAGGTGATGAAAGCCTTTTGTCCAGCAGCATGCCCTTAAGCACATGTCGGCTACTTTGATTGGGCTTTGGGAGCAGTGTTTTAATAAAGCAGCGCCGCAGGTTATCTATGATATTAAGGATCATGTCTATGTAGATGACATGGCGCCTGGTCAGGTGTTTGGTAATGTTGCGACGATGGTTGCCTACCGGAGTAGATTGCTTAATAAGAGTCCAAAGACGGTGTCTCCGTTTGCGATGAGGGAGGTGCACCCCATATATCAACCAGAAATACCAGACCAGCGAGACCAGCATGATGTCGTTATCCGACCAAAGGTAGAGGCTCGGTTCCAAGAGCAATGGGTTTATACCCCATGGAACAGGAGTGAGGTGTTGTCCCTTAAGTCTCAGTTACCCGACCCTAGGAAAAATCCTACTGCGTACTATAAGGAATTGACAGAGGCCGCTTCATCGACAGTGATGACGCTTGCGGATATTGAAATGTTCTTTGGTCTACTGGTACCCGTTGATATTTGGAGACAGGTACACACACAGGACCACGGTGCAGAATTGGGTGGTACCTGGGATCAGATTAAAGCATGGGATTAGGAGAGGAAGCCTGGTGAGAAGCCTAGGGCCAAGATACTAGCTTTGCCTGGCCGAATTATCTCTTATATGCATTCTCTTATTCCACCAAGAAGAGTAGATTGGGACAAGTTGACAGCATGTCGTCAGAAGAAGGATGAAAGTGTGTCTGACTTTTTCACTCGGTTTGAGGGTGTGTTTTTGGACTTTAGGGGACAGGACTTGTCGGTGGAAGGGGGTGTCTGATTGTTCGTTAACAGATTTGTTACAAATCTGCTCCCAGAAATTGTGGCTCGCTTGCAGGCTTTGGAGAGCACTTGGACGACATCCTCCCCTTCTGTCATATTGAGTATGGCACAGTATTATGAGCACAGGGAAAATGAGGAGAAGGAGAAGGTGGAGAAAAAGCACAAGGAATTGAATACGAAAGTGTTGTTGCAGCAGGCTTCTCGGGGAAATGGTAGAGGACGAGGTGGTACTGCCCGCCAGCTGCCTCGGACCAGCCGGAATACCACGCCCGTAGGGCCGAATCAGTGTGCGTCTTGTAAAGAGGAGGGACACTGGTGTAGCGAGTGTCCCATGTTGTTGCAGAAGGTCGCGACCCCTAGAGGACGAGGTTCTGTTGGACGGGGTCGTGGAGCTGGTGGACAGGACAGAGCCCAGCATGCTGAAACATCGCCGGATCATTCAGATAGTAATTATTTCGATGAAAAGAGGGCTGGCCAGTATTACCACAAAGACTATGAGTTTGATGAAGTGACAGGAATGTCTCACGGCTAGGACAGCCAAGGACAGAGTGAGGTACCAGTCCAGATACCTGTAGATCAGTGCGGACCTTATGTTATTGCAGATTTGCATGGCTCAGCTAAGGAATTTTTGGTGGATACAGGTGCTATGAATAGTTCTATCTACTGTTCACTGGTCCCCGGGGCAGCTCTGTCTGGCCATAATAATATTTCGGTAGGATTCTCCGGTGTACCGGTTGTAAGCCCCATTTCCAAGCCTCTTACATTGACTATAGGTCCTTTTACTGTGGATTTGCCGTTCTTGTTAACATCAAACTGTGGAGAAAATTTAATGGGCCTAGATTTATTGAGAAAGTTGCATGCAACCATTTATTGTTCTCCGGAAGGTGTTTACATGACAATGGGTCCGAATGTGGTCAGCTCTAGGCAGTGTATGTCCAAAGATGCGCCCCCTCCTGCTGAGTTTAAGGATGTGCCGCCCACTTTGTGGGCAACAGGTGACACGGATATAGGACTATTGCAAATTCCCCCGGTTTCCATTAAAGTTAAAGATAATGCCATTTGCCTTGTATTCCCCAGTACAAAATTCCACAAGCGGGGGAACGAGCTTTGTTGCAGATTATACAGGACTTGATTGCGATGGATGTAGTTGAAGAGACAACGGCCAATGTGTGTAATAGCCCTATTCTTCCCATTCTGAAAAAGGCATCTTCAGACTCCTCAGATGATCACCCAGATGTCTTTTGTTTTGTGATTGATCTGCGCGCAGTTAATAAAATAGTGGTCCCTCAGTTCCCGGTGGTCCCTGACATTACTGCCCTTCTGACAATGATTCCTTCCTCTGCTAAATTCTCCTCTGTCATTGACTTGAAAAATGCATTCTTTAGTATTCCGATCCATCTTGACAGCCGGCATTTGTTCGGTTTTACCCTAGCTGGCAGAAGCTTTAGATTCTGTCGAGCTCCTCAGGGCTATACTGAGAGCCCTAGTATATTAGGCCAAGCCTTGAAGGGCCAATTGGACTCCCTCATGCTTCTCGCAGGTAATGTATTGCTTCAATATGTGGATGATATACTAATTGCTCCTTATACTGAACAGGGATGCAAAGACAGTACGGTTAAGGTGTTGCTAAATTTGGCTCACCATGGACATAAAGTGTCCCTTTCCAAATTTCAATATTGTCGACAGGAGGTCACCTATTTAGGCCACCTACTGTCGAAGGAGGGTAGGAGATTGACTCCTGAGCGCATTAGCACCATTGTGAAAATGCCTATCCCTAAAAATCAGAGGGATGTGCGCGCTTTTATTGGCATCACTTCCTACTGTCACCATTGGATCCCTAATTATTCATTACTAACAAAGCCTTTGCTCACGCTAACCACTAAAGATGTGCATGAACCCTAGCCTTGGACGCCTGAGTGTCAGCAGTCTTTTGAGCAATTAAAAGTTGCGCTTTGCTCTGCACCTGTGCTTGGTATGCCTGATAACCTGAATCCGTTCATGCTGTACATACACGAGACGGCTGGTTGTACGCTCTTTGTCTTAACACAGGCCTTTGGAGGTGAGCAGAGGCAGTGTGCTTATTTTTCTGCTCTTTTTGACCCTGTCGCAAGAGCCCTCCCGAGCTGTCTAAGAGCGGTCGCGGCAGTGGCCATCTATATAAGGCAATCGGCTGGGCTCGTACTTGATACTGATCTCACAGCCATGGTGCCCCATGCTGTGGATACTTTTTAATAAACCAAGACACAGCACCTTACCAGTGCACGTCTGACCGGTTACGAATTGACCCTTTTTGCACCACATGTTACGATCAAAAGCTGTGCCACTCTAAACCCAGCCACGTTGCATCCCCTCCCTTCCGAGAGTGAGGAAATTGATATACATGATTGCATGTTTCGAACGGAGGAGGAGACGAAGGGACGGGTAGACTTGACTGATGTTCCCTTATCTGACCCCCAAGGGGAGCTATATGTTGATGGCTCTTGTTTCAAGTTACCGGATGGCACCACCACTGCAGCGTATGCACTTACTACACTGCATACGGTAGTTGAGACATCACAAGTTCCTTATCAGTCCGCTCAGGCAGCTGAACTAGTCACACTTATTCGAGCTTGTGAATTGAGCAAGGGACTGGTTGTTAATATTTATACTGACAGCCAGTACGCCTTCGGGGTCGCCCATAATTTTGGGCGGCTCTGGGCAGAGAGAGGGTTCCTTACCTCCCATGGGACACACATCCGGCATGGCCCTCTTATACACAGGCATCTGTCCACTTTGACACTTCCTAAGTAATTGGCCATAATAAAGTGCAGTGCCCACAAGGCAATTACTGACAACGTTGGTAAGGGAAATGCATTTGCAGATCAGACAGCTAAGGAGACAGCTCGAACAAAGATGAGAAACATGTTTGTAGCAGGTCCCGCTAGGTGGGTGCCCGAGGTTACTATGTTTGAGGACACGCTGGACAATGTGAAAGAAATTCAGAGTGAAGCAACGATTGAAGAGTTAGCAGTATGGCAGGAAAGCACAGCATGTTTAGATGAGGACGGATGTTGGACGGATAAGTCAGGGAAAAAGAGATGGATGTTACCAGATGCGTATGTACTCCCTGTAGTCACTATGGCGCACGGGCCAGCCCATATCAGTGCAAAAAGCATTTGTAAATTGTTAGACCCTGTATGGCAGAATGACAATATCCCAAAGACGGCCGCCCACTTAGTTAAATATTGTATGGTATGCATGATGCATAATCCTGGGAAAGGTACCCCTACACCCTCTGGTAATTTTGCACCCCCTCTTTTCCTTTTGAGGTCCTCCAGATGGACTTCATTGAGCTGGAGCAAGTCAACAATTTGAAATATGTGTTAGTGGTTGTTTGTGCCTTCAGTAAATGGGTTGAGGCTTACCCCACTAAAGAGAACACAGCTGTGGCGATTGTGAAGGCACTCCTAAAGGAGTTCTTCCCTCGTTTCGGTTTGCCCCATTTGATTTGGAGTGATAACGGCAGCCATTTTAATTCAAAGGTCATTCAGTTAGTGTGTGATGGGCTACATATCAAGCAGAAATGTCATGCCTCACACCACCCTCAGTCAGCAGGCTTAGTTGAGAAGTACAACGGTACTCTCAAACTAAAATTGGCAAAGATTCAGGAGAGCACAGTGGCCAGATGCTTTACCATTAGCCCTTTTGTCTACAAGGATCACTGCACACTCTAGGACCGGATTATCACCTTACGAGGTCGTGTTCGGACGCCCCCCAAATGTGTGGGGTGTGCCGCGGCATCGTGGGTTTTCAGAGATTGAATACCCTCTGTTGGTGGATTACTTATATGAGTTAACTAAAAGTCTGCGTTCTATTCACCAACAGATCCAAGACGCCCTTCCGCCAGCACCTGAGGGGTCAGGACATGGTATTCGGCCCAGAGATTTTATCCTGGTGAGGCATTTCCAGAGGAAAGGAAGTTTAGAGCCGCGGTGGAAGGGGCCACTACACGTGCTCCTTGCCACCCGCACCGCCGTGAAGGTCACCGGCCGAAAGAACTGGATTCACACAAATCATTGCCGCCGAGTGCCTTTGCCCCTGCCTTACGATCAATGGGTTCTTGATGGCATCGGGGACTCGGAGGGGGAACAGGTGACCCGTTTTGTCCCCTTCTTGGATGCCCGGCTAACGTGGACCCAAACAGAGGATGAGAATGATGCAGTGTTAAATGCAGCAGTGCCCCCTGAGATCCGAGCCATTCAGGAGCCCCGTTCTGCTGGCCCATCTGTGCTTGAGTCCCAGCCCACTGGCCCCTCTGTGTCCGAACACCTTTTTCCTGACCCTTCTGTGCCTGGAGTAGCTAGGTACAATCTGCGCCCCCGACAGAGGAACAGTGCACCAAACAAAAAGTCAGATTAGCAGGGACGTACTCAATAAGTTAGGCTGCAGTAGAATAGGGAGAGGCAAAATTGGTGCATTGTTCAGACATTGGAAGGGATAAATAGAGCGTGCTCCCCTGGAGGGGGGGGGGGTGCCTTATCCTGAGCGATGTGGGATTTCCTCAGAAGAGCTGGGATCGCCTGGCTCCACTGCCGGTGCTCAACAGCGCCAACGTTGATGAACAATAGGAGTCTACCAGTGAGGCTCAGAAGGACATTGGGAACATTTGCCCCTTCTTGTTTTCTTGTCACTGGCTCCATTGCATTTCCTTTCCTCTAGTTAAAATGTATCCGTTTGGTTGCCCCATTATTGAGGAGGAACAGCCATTTGCAGCACCACGTTTTGGGCGGGATGTGTCTGGTTGGTCCAGTTGGTCCACAAAGAGTAAAATAGTTTTCATGGTGATTGTTCTGATTTCCCAAATAACAGTACTTGGAATAGTATGGTTCCTCGAGGAGAAATATCCCATGCACTCTCAGGTTGGTACAATGCCTGTTCCTCCTGAACACATGTTTGTCACTTTGGCCCCTCATAAAGGTGAAAACAGAAAGACATATGTAGATAATGTGTTTCTACAAAAGCTCTACCAAGCCCATGATACGTCTAATGTCACTAATTGTTGGATATGTTGGCTGCCCCCTTCAGTTACACATAAGAGTGATGGCCTGTTATCGTTGCCCTTGTCATATCTGGGGAGCTGTGAGGGTTGGTTTGAATTGTTCTCTATGGTATACATTCATTATCATTCCTGTAGTATGAATATGACCTCTGCTGATTATCACCTAGGGGCCGATTCCGATCTCGGTCAGTAGGCCCAATATTCCGACCGAGTCCGATTCGTAGAGCCGATTTCCGACCGAATCGTACGCTTTCCGACCGACTCGGACACCTGCACGAACGAGCAAGTACGATGCGAATGTACGCGTGTATTCCGACCGACCGGTTCCCGGATCCAAACCGCTCCGACGGACTCGTACGGACACGAATCGCACCACGCAATGGAGACGTTATCCGACCGAGCGAGTACGATGGACGCATCGGACAGCCGGATCGAGTCGGAGCGTCCGGCTCGAAAAAGCTCCCGGAGCCGGACTTAGGGGGTCCGTGCCGGACCCCCCTGCACCCGTAGCCGTACGAGTCGAATACAGGGGGGACCCAAGGGTCCCCCCTAAAGGTGCATGTACGGTGCGAGTTGCACCGACGCGTACACGCAGTAGGGGGCACACTTGTTTGCGACGTACCCATTCAGTCAATGGGAGCCCGTGTACGCGTCGTATGACCGGCTCCCATTGACTTCAATGGGAGTCCGACCGAATCGAGTCCGGCAGCATGCGGCCGCATCGTACTCGCTCGGTCGGACTGCAGGAGTCCGGCTCGGTCGGAAATCTCTCCGGATCCGGCTCGGTCGGAGAGTTTTCCGACACAGATCAGAATCGGCCCCACAGTGTTAGAATATATACGTGTCCACCAAGGGTTTACCCCGGGAAATCAAGGGACCCTTGATACACTGTCACCGACAGCTTGCATGAATGTATATGAGAGAGAGAAAAATGTAACATGGCTTCGAAATGAAATGTTGGATTTTCAGGGGTTCAACGTCACTGAATACTTCCGCTCCTTTCAAATGCGCAATATTACTCAGGATGAGGCAATACCTGTGCCAGTAGTCAACACAACAGCTGGTTTTTGTGTTCGAGGGCTTGGGAAGGTAAAAGTGGGTGAGAGTAATTGCAACTATACATATACATTGAGCATGAGTAGTAGCCCGCCTTTGCTCCCACCGCATAATATCTACTTTGTGGATCTCAAGCTTATGTTTGGCTTCCCAGGGGATGGTCAGGTGCATGTTACCTCTCTTTTCACCTTCCCCCAGTGTACATAGCACCGCCCAATTATCGATTACAGCATAGGAGTGCCCATTTGTTCCGGATTAGAAGGGTCATTAATACAGAAGACATAGATCAGACATACACAACTCTGCAGCAGTTCACAGATGCTATGAAGGGTATCATACCGTTTTGGGGCCCTATGTCCAATAGCCTTAATATTCGGTGGCTCACCAGAGTTGTAGAAGGGGTCATTAATACCACAGCAGGAATTTTGACCAATATTACAGCTGAGCTCTAGGCTACGAGGCTTGTTGCTCTACAGAACCGGATGGTGTTAGATGTCATCCTTGCTGATCAGGGAGGGGCCTGTCGCATCATTGGCAGCAGTTGTTGCGTGTACATACTGGAATACACCCCTAATGTATATGCTGCCATACAGAAGTTGCATAGGCTCGCATCTGACATCTACCAAGAGAATGGTACTTTGTCTCTTTCCGGTTGGTTCTGGGGTCTAATAACATCCTGGGGGTGGAAGATCCTTATCTTTCTGGTAGCTATTGCGGGTATAATTTTCACATGTTGCCTGTGTGTACATTGCCTTCCTGCTTGCTGTGCTTACTGTGTTGGAAAATTGATACCCACACCGCAGACCCCAGTACATGATACTAAGCCTACGGCTATGATGATGCAGGCTGTCCAAGACCTAATGTCAATAGATGAAGGTATTTTTTAATATTGATAATGTGTGTATTAACATGTAATAGTAGTCTTCCTACTTTGCAGAAAGGTATTCGTTTCCTAACACTAGACAAAATTGTTAGCAAATGCTAAAAGGAGGGTCTGTTGGACTGGAAATGCGCCTGGTCGACTCCTTCTAGCATTGTGCGGTTTAAGTTAGCATTTGCGGCACCATTTTGTATTAGCCGCCATTTTGGGTAATGATCAAAACTAACGTCTGTCTCATGCTCTGCTTGACCATCGAAAAGCAGCTACCAATGTGCCCTCTGTACGTGAATTTCTTCAAGGCTGAGTTTGCTGTGCTAATGAATAAACTGTCTATCTCATGCGTACCTTTCCGTCTAGATAGGCCTGCTCCCACAGCTCAGAGTGGTGTGGGCAGGCAGAGTAACTTTGAGTTTCAGATAATGTGTGCCCGGTCTCAGCATCGTAGCTCATCCTTCTGTGCCTCCTTTGTTCATCAGCTCCCAGGCTGGAAAATTCCTGTCTGGGCGTGTCTTCAGGGGTATTGGAAATGTACTTTATGCTCTACCATGTTGTCTAAGGTCAGTCCCTCTGCAGCAATCTAAGGAGGCTGGTCAGACCGGACTCCGCTCGAGCACATACTAATAAATAGCTTTGGTTGTATTCTCTTCTGTCTGACCGACTCTTCATTTGTTTGGAAGGCTGAGAGGTGGGCGCGAGTGACCCGGGTGGCCCAAATCGGGTCACTTCCTTCAGTAAATACTAACATTGCCTGGACCACTTATTTTTGCCTTGCTTCTCGTATTACAGTGTGTGTGTTCAGGATCAGCGTGACTATAGGGACCATAGTTTCTGTGTACACGCTAGCTTGTTTGCAAGCTATATTTCGACAAGGGCGTCGGTGTCCTCCTCTGAGGTTAATACTGATTGGAGAGCCTTCAAAATTGCATCCCAGTTGGATGACATTGGTACTTTAATGCGGCCCAGAGTGTCCTCCCTATGGAGGGATATTCCCTCTGCCCTGGCCCAGTTGAGTATTGAATGGGACCAAGCCTGTAAGGATGGGGGGGTCGCTGGATTTCCAGCGTCTTGTCATGAGTCGTTTAGCCACCACCAGGCCAAGGTCCAGAGATCTGGTAGTGGCTCTGTGTTTTTTGTCTCTTGTAAACACCTCCAGTATGCAGACCTCCCATGTGTTTGGGAGTGTTCTATCAGTGCATGTGGACAAGTGTCTTGTCACTCCCTCCCAATAGTATCGCAGCGTGGGGCACGACCACAGCATGTGTAAGATATCAGCATCACAAAAACTGCATCAAGGGCAGCATGCATCTTGTCTATGAAAGTATTGGTTAATTTTGTCTGGGGAAAGGTATGCCCTGTGTAATATAAAATACTGAATCAGTCGGAGGGGGACTGAAGTAGGGCTTGCTAGTATCATCTCCTATTCCTTGGGTGTACATGGATGGACCAGATCTGCCTCCCAGCCATTCCGTAGGGGTACCAAGTCTATTGCAGACTGCATGAGGAGTGCCTCCGCAAACCATCTAGTAAGATGTCTACCTGTACCCATAACATGTATATACTGTATCATGCGATGTGTTTGTCATTTTTGTGTGATGTCACCCCAGTGTTGTTGCAGCGTGCCAATCCAGGATGCGTGACTAAGGAAATGACCAGTTGGCACTCGCTCCTCCTGTTTTAAGGACTCACATTTCATGAGTGTACCATCACAGTATAGATCACCTATAGTGTGGATGCCCGCCTCATGCCAGGTCACAAGTTTGGCTGGTTTCATCCTCCTGTCGCCCTTGGGCATTCCAAGTAATGGAAGAGCTGGCGCATATGGTGTAATATGTTTGGTGAGGAACAGGCCGCAACGAAAACAGCAGTGGGCCACCTGCACTAGCAGAGGGAGAGGCTTGGGTGATCTGGTGCATGGGTGGAAAAGATGAAGTATTGCATCTAAAGTGTATGGGGGCCATTCTCTGCTGTGTCCACCAGGTATAGCTCCGCCGACCACCGGGCCACCCACTGTATCTGGGAGGCTAAATAGTAGTGTTCTAGATTAGGCACGGCTAACTCTCCCTGAGCTAGTGGCAAATATAGTTTCGCAAGTGCCACTCTACAGCGCGACGTGTTCCATATGATGTCACGGAGCATGAGTTCTAGTGGGCAGAAAAAGGTTGGAGGTTAGTAAAGTGGTATGTTGGTGAAGTAATATAAATGACGTGGAAGTACCCCTATTATAATGATTGCCACTCTCCTTGCTACCGAAAGACTAAGTGTTTTCCAAAATGCTGTCTGTGATGTCGAAGAGGTGACCATTCTGGTGAGGTTGCCATCTATCAGGTCCTGGTTAGTGTGATAGATCTGGATTCCTAAATATAGGAACATGGTCGGTTGCCAAGTGACCGAAGCATCACAAACAGTGAGGTACGGGTCTGTAGTGTGGGAGGCAAAGGGAAACAAGCATGATTTCCCCCAGTTAACACGCAGCCAGGACAGTCTGGCAAAAAGGGTAAGAATATTGGGTATGTCGGCCGAGACGGACCGGACATCTCTGATATACAGTAGAATATCATCTCCATATAACGATATTGCATGTGTGTCTATTCCCAACGGAATACCCCACTGACCTTCAGAAGCACGTATGGCCATTGCTAATGGCTTGATGGCCAATGTAAAGATAAGCAGGAGAGGGGGCAACCCTGTCTGGTGCCTCTGCATATCCTTATGGGTTTCGTAATTAAATTCCCCGTCCAGACTCGCACGTTCGGTTCATCATATAAAAGTCTGACCAGGCTTAGAAAGTATGGGCCAATTCCATACCTCGGCAGTACACTGAAAAGGAACGACCATTCGACGGAGCCAAAATCTTTTTCCAAATCGAATACTAAACACCCCGATCTGGGCCAAACATGTGTGGCGCATCTCATAACGCGGAATAACCTGCGCAAATTGAGAGAGGTGTTGCTTGCTGGGATGAACCCATTCTGATCCCCATGTATTAGTTGTGGTGTCAGTAACGCCAACCTCCCAGCTAGTACTCCTGCCAATACCTTATAATCTACATTTAGTAACACTGATGGGCGATATGATCGTAGTTGTGGGGGATCTCTGTCAGGTTTCGGTAAAGTGACTAGTGTGGCTTCATTGAGGGAAATGGGCAAATGTGCTGATTGTAATGCCTCTTCGCACTCCCGATAGAGTTGCCAAGCTAAGAGGTACGCATATGCTTTGTAGAATTCGGATGGAAATCCATCTGGGCCCAGCACCTTCCCAGAAGCTAAAGCGCGCATTGTGCCTTGTATCTCGGCCGGTATGACGGGGGTGTCCAGTTCCATGATCCAGATTCGGGGTCAGCCTGCGGAAAGTAAGGTTATCTAAGAAAGAGCTTGTATCCAAATCTGACCCTTCTAGCGTCGATTGGTATAATTTTATGACGTGAAGGACCATCTCGTCATGTATTTTGTGTTGTGTATATCTCATCACACCATCAGGAGATATCAGTGCAGTGATGCGTCCTGTAGGCTGGTCTTGTCTAATCAGCTAGGCAAGAAGTGACCCTGAACGGTAAGCTGTTGCATGTGTTCCTGGTCCGGCACTCGCTTGCATGCATATTGGGCCTCCATCACTGCATAATTGTCTGCTTGCACTGAATGCTAAATGGGAGGTATGTCTCTTGGGACTGTTTCGTAAACCGAGGAGGCATAGGGTTACCTCCCACTTTCTAGATCTGGGTTTCATAGTGGCTAAACGTCTCATCACCCATAGATGAAGAGCCTTGGAGCCCCCATGAGTTTCTGCTTTGGAGCAATACATGCTCAACTGTGTGCAAGACGCAAAGTGTGGCATTGCATAGGGAAGACAAACTGGGGTTATGCCAGTACCCCATTGCTACTTATTGTGACACCATTTTAACTGATTTTCAATCTAATTACTCTTCCGTGATGGGCAGTAGCCCTGGCACAGTGGCGGAGACAGATGTTGAGCAGACAGCGACTGTAGACTGATATCACTTATTGTGTTTCTACTGGCACACCTTAAACTCACACTCCCCCCATTCTTGCAGGATGACATGGTGGTGACTGAATGACGTAACGTCTGCAGGGGCTGACACCAGGGGAGGATGGTGGAGAGCTGTTAAGTTGTAGGAACTGTTCTGTTGTTTTGCTGGGACTTTTGTTCCAAGTTCATCAAAATTCATGGCTCTGTTTCAATTATCAGACATGACTCCAATGGAGCTCCGCCGTTCCTGTTTACTGCTGCAGGAGTTGCCCAACCAACGTCTCTGTATTTACGATCGTACATATAGATTGGTAACCTATCCTTTGTTAGAACTCGACTCAGAGTTTCCAAAGCCCCACGGGCTTCCTAATGCCCCTCATCACTATGACTCCTCAGTATAGTGGGCGCTACGGAATTATTGCATTGTGATGATATTATGTGACATGCCTATCTTTCTTGGCTTGCAACTGTATTGTATGAAAATGTAAAAATTAAAATTACAATAAACAGATCCCAAAAAAAACCCACCACAAGTATCTCTAATTTAATACTGCTATTATGCAGCTCATTAGCCTTTTAGATTAAATAACACTATTTCACTATTATGGTTTTAATTGTGAACTTTCAGAGAGTGAATGTACTTGCAAATTAATTTTGACTTTTCTTCTGAAAAACAGGTCTTAGTAATCACTCTCACTGAAACCAGACCACTTCTGCAGTGTGACAAGCTGCATGCATTCTTGGTCACTGGATGCTGACTCCAGTATAATTCTAACAAGCCCTGTCAACGTCAATAGTTCATGCTGTATTGGCCTATTGGCTTTGGCAATGGGTTTTTTCAATGCTGTGCAGCATCAGCAAAAGCAAAATGTGTAAAAAACAAAAGGCACACTGCTGCGGCCTCTGCTGACGGCCATGTTATTCCATAGACATGCGTCTGCGTCATGATGTATGGACATGCATGCGTCACCACAAATGTGCACGTCTAGGAAATAATGTTTAAATTAATATGGACCACAGGGGGTTGGGGAGCAATGAAAGAGCTGGTTTGGAGACCTGGTGGAAGGGAAGCAACGGGGAGACGGTGGAGGACTAGGGAACAAAGGAAGCGCTTGAGTCTGGGCCTGGGCTGGCTTAATGGCCTACATAGTAATAAATGCTAAGAAAGTGTGGGGGGAGCAATGAACCAGCTTGGAGAGGCGGATGATGGAGCAACACACAGTAGGGGTGGCAGACAGCAGTGTTTTGGGGGGAAGCAGCACACTAAGGATGAACTTGGGGATAGGGATAAAGGAAGGAGCAACATGGAGCAGGGTGGCAGAGAGCAGTGTTTGGGGGAGGGAGCAACACACAAAAGGGAAAGCTAGGAAGCGTGTACTCTTATGAAGTGCTGAAAGAACAAAAGAAGTTCCCTCTATGGAAGTAGTAGATGAATACAAGTCACCCACTCAAAAGGATGGTATGCTCCAGGCGAGGGACAAACACAAGAAAAGGAAGGAAATGCAATGAACAAGAAGCAAGCAAATGAGAGTGGCAAAAACCACCCAACCAATGGTAAGCAAGGATGGGCTCTAAGCCCACTGTTAGTTATTGGTATGGTCCAAGAGGCTTCTGCCAAAGACAGTAAAATCTGTCTGGTAGGTGAGATCTAAAAAATCCTATACCATCTCATTTTATGAACACAAGGGGGGAGGGACCAAATTGCCTCTTATCCCAGCATAATTCTACGCATTGCATTCTGGTAAATGCAGTACGCTTCCTTTAAAGTTGCTGTAGTTTATCACCAACTTTGGTGTAGGTTGTGCTGTTATCTCTAGACGCGTGTTTCTGAGTTTAGCCCTTCATCAGTAGAGAGCAGAAGTAGTAGAGTGCAGAGAAAAGACATCTGGGGTGGTTGAAATGCTGCCCAAATGCCTGATTGAGATTTGGACAGACGTATTACTCCGTAACAATGGTAATGAATATCCTATGGAATTCATATTTCGGCGGACAGGATATTCATCACCGTTGTGACAGAGTAACCTGTCAGCTGCAATCTAAATCAGGCCCCAAGTCTTCACACGTCACAGACAAGTACACAAGTGCATCCCAGGTGAGCTCGTCAGCTCGTTGGCTCAAGGGAGCCTTTTCAATAGAAGGGGGGTGGGAGCACACTGTCTCTAATCACAGCACAGTTCACCCCATTGCATTCTGGTTAATGCAGAATGCTTACTTCAAAGTTGCTGTTGTTTGTCGCCAAAGTTGGTTCAGGTAGTGCTGTTATCTCTAGACACGTGTTTCTGGGTTTAGTCCCTCATCAGCAGAGCTTGCGGAGTTTCACTTCGCAGAATTCTGTGGAGTTACAGAAAAACTCAGCAGAATTCCGCGGAGTTCCGTGAGTGGGCGGAGTAGGTCGATCACACCCACCCACCACAAACGTAATCATTCTGTACCTCAAGCTTCAAGGGACGAGTTCAGCAGGGCAGGCACAGAGGGTGTGCAAAGGGTGTCTATCAAAGTAGGAAGCTGTTTTCAGTGGGCCACAAAGTTTTGTACAGACGCCAGAGGGGGCGACATGTTCGGGTGCAGGAACTCAACCAACGAGACTGGGGTACACAGAGTCAGACAGGCCCCAAAGCTGGAGCCGCTCCCTTCCATCTCAACACAGGTCTCACGGCTGGGCAGGACCCACCCCGCCCCTGCAGTCGCTCCAAGCCTCTCACCTGCCGGGGCCCTAATCGATTTGCCTCCCTGTCACTGAGAGCGCAGACACAGCTGGGACTGGAGGACTTCTGTTATATTCCATATAGGTACCCCAGTATAGGCTCGGGTAACATCCCAACCTTTCACCTATATTCATCCCTACATTTCATACATAACTAAAGGGCTGTTAGGGCTGACCCTTTACCTAGTTACAGTACTGCTTACAGAGCGTGGGGTTTTCCCTGAACAATAGCCTCATACATTATGCATGAGGATCCTTGGATTCTTGGAAACTCAGCAGGACTACCATCTCCTGCATAATAACTATGTACAAGGTTCATTCCTGACGTCATCCTAGGTCCGACAGTGGCAGAGCAAGGTAGAACCCCTGGGATTACCTTTGGGTATATAAACATCACATCTTGCTGAGATAGACAGAGGAGATCACGACTTCCATGCCGACACACTGACGCAAGACGCTGAGGTTCCTGCATGCAGACACTCCAGCTCGCAGTGGTCTGAACATCCTTTGCGGGGTGTCCAACTTGAGACCAAGACGGGGTCCCACAGTCTCTCACTTCAGGTAATGGGGTTGACTTTATCCTTGAGGGATTCTTGGCTTAACACCTACACACATGCTAGGTACACTTAGGTACATCTAGTTAGGGTAGCATCGTAGGAGTACGCATTTTATTGTCATGTATTTTATATACTTGCCTGTATTCATGGTTTTAGCAAAATGGTAGAAATCAACCATCCTTTTCCTTTCTTAGTGCTTCTAATCATTTATATCTGTTACTGTCTGATGATTGTTTCAGCACATCTATTTTGCACTAGAATGACGAATGTTAAATAAATGCTTATTGAAAAACGTCCATATCGTTTATTCTGTGTATCTCTCTGAGACCAAGTGAGCATGAGTGACTGAGCGAAAAGTGTTGCGCTGTTTCCACAATTCTGAGGGATCAGGGATGTCATGTTCGATAGTTGCCAAGAACTATTCTCTCCTTGGTAAGAGGAGTTTATAGTGGCACTGTGAGCTAGCTGGTATACAGGCCAACATACCCGGTGGGGGTGTCTGGAATCAGTCTGGACACCAAGCCCGCAGTGTATGTTGTCTAAACGTGCAGATCCTGTATAGGTTTTATAGGAACTACACGACATGGCGCCGCTAACTTTGGTTGGGTACTTATTTAACTGTCAAATCTGAGTAGTTCAGTCATGCTATTCTCAGAGACCCCTACTCACATTTCCCCAGAGATGTCTGGAGTGGGAGGGAACAAAAATCCGCCGCAGCTGAGTAGGCAAAATCCTATGTATTGGCTGTTGGTTAATCAAGCTTGAAGGACAGATTGTTCCTATTTGTGCATAACACCTTATCTCAGTTCCCTTGAAGAACTCTTCTTACTAAAAACAATGACTGAACAGGATGTGGAAGTGAATGTACTGAACTTATCAACAGAAGAAGAAGATGCAAATGCAATATAAATTGCAGAAAATTTTAGAAATGCCATCACCCTAAAACTAGTACCATACGGTGTTACGTGTAGGGGTGGTCAAGTAACATTCGTGATTGAGGCACACGAATCATATAGAACAGAGGTATTCTATTCATGGATTAGATTCCCACAGGCAAATTCACGAACAAAAACCTTTCATTACTATGTCGAAGATGACATACCAAACGAATATTGTCCGTATGAGGACATTGAAATTCCACTCACTTACCAGGAACATTTATACTGGTTTAAAGGTGCCCTCCCCCATACAAGAAATAGAGTAAGACTCGGTCCTCTCGGAAGAGTCGGTGCAACATGGCCGGTACTAGCGACCTACACACCACACCCTGACATTGACACAATGCCAGCAGGAGACTTACTTACACATCATAAAGAACTAATAAGACTTTACAGAAACATGACACAGTTTGTGATGAGAACACTCACACTTCAGCCAACACCGGCTACACAAACAGGACCAGTCCAAAACTCTACAACCAAAATTACACCTCAAACGTTACACACGGTGATGGATATAATGCCCACTAAACGTGAACAAATGCCATTCTGGATAGCTCAAAAAATAATAACACAGCTAGAGGCTGTATTTCCACACACTGGTCCGCAAGAAAAGCATAGAATACTGACAATTTGCTTGCCGACGGGGATAGCTCTCCCGATAGAGGATTATACTTCTTGGGGTACAGTCTTCACTGCAATATATACCAGAACTCATGGTATCCCTTCATTAGCAGTAATACCGAATGTATTGAGACAAATACAGAACGAGTATGGAGCAGAACCTGCTCTGAACTTAGACATGAAGTTACTAAATAACTTTGCCCAGGTATCAGCTATAATACTAGCAGACATTAAAGGGAAAGCAGCATCAGTGGCAATACGCCAACGCCTGAGGGATTTCACTCCTTTACAACAGGAGACAGAACTACCTAAAATTATTGAAACTGCTTATGCAGAATTAGGTAGAGATAGTTTGGGAGCTAGACCAGTGAAACCTCAGCTAGTGGGAGGCCCAGATAAAGAACAGGCAAAGCAAACACCTGTTTCTTCAAAGAAGAAATGGGACAATAACAAACAACAAAAGAATAGATCTCAATCCAGAGGTAGGTCTCCTCAGCAGGAGCCCTCCGAAAGGAGGTATAACCTTAGGAATAGAGATAACATTAAAAAACCTGACAGGTATCAGGACAATGATACACGTTCCTCTCGTTCCTTTCAGGGTCCATCAAAAAATTCAGAGAGGGAAGGACGGTCAGAACAGAGACAAGAAGAGCGTACAAAGTCCAGAGACATGCAACGCACTTCAGGCTACGATTCCAAAAAAGAAGAAAAGCCTAAAGCATAACCTCAATTCAAAAAGAAGAAAGTAGCAGGTCTCAAAGTTAGACATGCCCAGAATTCTGAGGACTCATCTACTGAACGAGGAATGGGCTCTGACGATGCTAGACAGTGTAGCAGAAGTAACAGTAGCTCGCCAGAACCTGATGGAATTTCTGGTGACATCGGAGTTGAGTGAGTATATCACGGTGGAAACACCTGATACTAGGGTAAGTGTCCCACATAAGTTACATGAAATAATACTCCAAATGGAAGGGGACAACCCCAGAAAAATTAAAGGTCTCTTCTGGGAGAACCTGACTTTTGGCTACGACATTCTTTTAGCTGAAAGAGATTGGCCGCCTACTATTGTTATTGATTGCCCAAAGGGAGAAACAGTACTTATGCCAGCCTTTTACGACCTCGTTCCCCAATACTTAAAACACACATAAGCACGGGAGTGGGCGGTAGCCCTTGCTCCTGCACTAAATCGCAACCATGTTGGATGGGATGAAGAGTCAGCTCACCACGTGATACCACTAAAATCTACTCCAACTCCACAGAGACAGTATCCAATAAAACAGGAAGCGAAAAAACAGGTCAGGGAGGTCTTAGATCAACTTGAATACCAAGGTGTGATTGAAACCTGCACCTCATCAATGAATAATCCTTTGTTTCCCGTAATGAAACCTGGCAATTCATATCGTCTAGTTTTAGATTACAGACATCCGAACTCATGCACAAAAACATTTGCAGTACAGAACGCACATATTGCCGCATTGATGAATAACATCATGCGGAAAAAATACAAAACAACACTAGATATCTCAAATGGATTTTACTGCCAAAATATAGCGCCTGAAAGCAGATACTTGACAGCCTTCTCAGAGCTGGGGTCACAGCGGCAATTTTGTCAACTCCCCCAAGGGTATAAAAATAGCCCGGGGTTATTTTCCACCAGGGTAACTGAGTTACTTCAGAATCTGGACGAGGAGGCATTGTCCTATGTAGATGACATTTATCTGACGGATGATGACCTGGAGGAACACTTGATCTGGGTGAGCACCATAATTTTGGGATTTGCCTCTGAGGGCTACAAGTTTAACTTTAAAAAATCAAAAATAGCCCACCTCAATGTCCTATTTTTGGGATATGAGCTTTCAAGTGAAGGAAAAAGTCTGGCAGCCAATTTTTTAGAAAAGTGTGCACTGCTCTAACCTCCAAATTCATTGAAAAATGTACAATCCATACTGGGATTCCTAAATTTCGGCAGAACATACATTTTGGATTACGCAGAAAGGGTTAAACCTTTCTACGACCTCATAAGACCTTATTTTTCAGTTAGGTAATGGACACAGGAACACACAGATATCCTTTGTTCCCTACAAGCAGACATGATAGCGTCCAAACACTTATAGACACGCGTAAATGTCCGCAATCTGGTAATCTGTATAGTTGCGGGTCAATCTGGGTACACCTACTTAACATACAATGAAGGTGAAACTGTCCCAACAGCATACAAATCACATTTGTACACAAACGCTGAGATGCATTTTGCATCTACAGAAAAAATTCTGACAGCCGTACAGACTGCTGTAGTAAGAGAAAGAGCACTGGCTCAGGGGAAACAAATTATTGTCGTGACTCCGGTACCAGCCTTAGAGGCTGCGACAAAGGCAAGCGTTCCAAATGCTAAAGCCTTACATCCGAGATGGATACAATGGACTAATTCTCTCACTACATCAGGCGTAGAATACAGATATGACCCAAGTCTAAAAACAGAAGCATTCCTGCAATACGAACAAGAATATCCTCTCCCGAATGAAATTATGCCTCTAGGTCAGTATGAATTCATAATTTACACTGATGGATCTGCTCAACCGGCCATAGGAAGTAAACAACAATACAGCGCCGCGTGTGCGATTGTTAAAGGTCGGATGCAGGATGGCAAGTTCCATCCGAGCTGTACAAAGAGTCAGTCTCTAGGAGACTGCATGGCTCAGCTTGAAGAACGAAAAGCTCTTTTACTGGCACTGATTAATACGGATCGAGAATTCCATACACTAATTTTGTGCGATTCCTATTACTGTGTCCAGTCATACAATGAATATATTCACTATTGGGGACAAAATGAGTTCAAAGACTCAAAAGGTGGCACAATTAAGCACAAAATGTTATGGGAACAGGTA
The DNA here is from genome assembly GCA_963921515.1 of Calotriton arnoldi. Lineage (NCBI taxonomy): Eukaryota > Metazoa > Chordata > Amphibia > Caudata > Salamandridae > Calotriton > Calotriton arnoldi. The sequence continues at coordinate 896,090 of CAWUFW010007512.1, forward strand.
GCTGAGTTGAAAAACGAGCTACCAAGAGCTCACGTGATACACACACTGAGTCATCAACGTGATGGCGTTCACGTTGAAGGGAATTCATTGGCTGATGCAGACGCAAAGGGGGCAGTACGAACTGCGTCCGGAGCTGCAATCACTCATTCAAAAACGAGAATAGACGGACAGATAATGGTGGCCATCATTGCTTCACGCAAAGACAACAAAGCACTGCCGAGAGGTTTTCCACTCAAGTACTCCTATAAGTTAGATGCAAACAACGTTCCCTTTGCTCAGATTCCAGGAGTGGGGGATAGAGTAATACCAAACATGGATCGCAGATTAAGCTTAATTTTAGCTGCACATGAGGGTCTGGGTTCTGCACACGCAGAAGTTACGGCAACAGTTTCTTTACTGAAACAATGCAATTGGTGGCGAGGGTTAACAAAGCAGACCAAAGACTATGTCTTAAAGTGCGACATCTGTCAACAGATGAAGGACTCCACCATAACACGTCCAGCGCAGACACCACTATTAATATCATACAGACCACTCGCGTGTGTCTATTTGGACCACTGCAGCCCTTTACAATCTGACGGGGCTTACAAGTACATAATGGTTGCAGTGGATTCCTGCTCGAGATTCCTATGGATATGGCCTCAGCGCTCGGCTGACGCTCGAACTGTTATTAAAGATTTGCGAGTCTTTATAGGGACATATGCAGTTGGCACATTACATTCTGACCGTGGCCCCGCGTTTAGCTGTAGGGCTTACAATGAGGCCAAGGGAGGTTTGGGTGTAGCATTGCGGTACTCCTCTCCGTACCATCCCAAGGGAAATTTGGTTGTGGAGAGGAAAAACCGGGACTTAAAGCAATCATTAATCGCTAGAGTATTAGGCGCGGGTGGTAGTTGGGTCAATCACTTATATGGGGTTCATAGGGCCTTAAACAACATGCCAAGAAGCTCTCTAGGGGGTGTCACTCCTTATGAGGTCCTATTTAGGACGAGAATGTGGGTACCTGACCTAGATTGTGAAGGCACAGTGGCGACTGAAAAACCTTTTGACATCAATAAACGTTTGGCTGTTTTACAGGAACTGAATGAATCATGGGCACTACAGAGCAATGTCCAAGTGAAAAGGTTCGCCACTGGGGAAGTCAAGTCAGTCACGGCAAGACTTGTCTGGATTCCTAAAGTCAGGAATCTGGTCAGAGAAAAGATAACGGACAAAAGAGAATTTGGACCATCATACAGCAAGCCTGTACCTGTCCTGGCAGTTGAACGAACAAGAACTGTACTTCTGCCGCCTCTTGCCGGAAAAAAGGAGAAAAGATTTGTCTCCATTGATCTGATAAAACCACACTATGTGGCCGATACTGAACAGTAGGCCTCGTGGGCTCCTGGGTAGCCGACGCCCTCCTCTTGCTACCATACAGGAAGTTCAGACGGAAAGGCTCATCACGTTTGAAGAGTCTCCTATACGGAATGATGGACTATGCAACAATGCCATGAAACTAGTTCCGCTTGAAACAGAAATTCAAAATCAAAATGAAAGTCAAACTTCAATTTGACCAAACACTGATGTCTACATTAACATGCCTCAACAAGAGCCATCTACAAGTTCAACAAAACCTGCTGAGCTACAAAAAATAGATCGAACTGCATCTGGCTACTTCATTGACTTTGATACCTTTTCATTGGATCCAAGTGAACCTGAAATGACGCCAGCCCCAATATCTCATAAACAACAAATCAAAGACTTCTTCACTTTTCTTAAAAAGACTTACCTGGTGTCACCTTGGATAGAGCTCTGGATAATCACCGGGATAATTTTCTTTCTTTTCTGGATAGGCTTAGTAACTGTCTTTTGCTTACTTGTTAATGGAACTTATCTTCGCCAAAGCTCTGCAGCATCAAAAGTGAACTTGATCCTGAAACCTCATGTCTCATCACATCGTGAACAAAGAGACTTGTCATCAGTGAACATTACAGCAGTTACTATACCTGATGGTATAGTATGGGACAAGGTTAATTATGATATATTTGGCCCGGCCGAACTTTTAAAAATACCACATTTATTTAAAATTTCCTTAAATTATATCATTACCTCCCGTATATTTTCCGATGATTGTGATTTCGAAACTGTAAACAATATGTTGTCTGATTTAGAAGAATCTGCTGCATTTTCTAGCAATGAAATGTTGGAAGACACATCCGATTTTAACACCATGTATTGTTATCAACATTATAGTCATCATTTTCTACACAAATCCAGTAACCATAGGAATGTTTTCACATATCATCAATGGGAACATTGCCCTACACCACCAAAAAGTAGTTAGAAAATGTTTGCACAGAAATTTTCATATTTGTCAGGGTTTAACGTTTCGGAACCAGCCTCATATTGCCATGAGGCTGCACCTACATCAGCACAGAAAAATATGCTAACCAACACCAAACAGATTTACTCTGCGTCCTTTATTTCCCAACTGTCTCAACAGGGTTTCGACTTATGGAAAGACACTATAGACTTAAAATCACTCTGGGGTTCTAGGGATTGGCAAGTCCAGGTAACAGAAGCGCTATTTAAAGCATGCCTCATTCCTCAGCAGATGATATTTCTAAATGAAACTGTGCAACAGACTTCCTGTCTTGGTATAGCCAAGAACAAGGACTTGAACACACCTCAGATTCCTACACCAACACATACCGAGGGAAATATTACATCAGATAAAGGGGCTACAATTATTATTATTATTATTAAATTAAATTTATATGGCGCACAGCTACCCGGAGGTTTCCCGGCGCCTACGGACCCGCGCTAAAAGAAGAGAACTTGCTCTAGTGGTTGAATTACCACGTTTTTAAATCCTTACGAAATTTATGATAGATGGTTTCCTGGCGTAGTTGAAATGGAAGAGAGTTCCATAAAGATGGAGCTAAGTAGGCAAAAGACCGTCCGCCCATGCGTGCTCGTTTGATCTTGGGAACTTGAAATTTTAATTGGTTAGAGGATCGCAGAAGTCGTGAGGGAAGGTAAGGATGTACCAAGGCACTAAGATAATGTGGTGCTAAATTCATTTTGATCCTATGCATATAGCAGAGGGCTTTGAATTTTGAACGATTTTTTATCTTAAGCCAGTGAAGATCACGGAGAGGACCTGAAATAGAGGCCATTCTGGGTAGCTGACATAGTAGTCTGGCCGCAGAATTTTGGACCACTTGCAGCTTACGGGTCACTTCCTTACTCACACCCAAATACAGGACATTGCCGTAGTCCAATCTGGACACGATCAAGGCCTGAATAACAGTTTTTTGCGTGGGTAAAGGAAGCACCCAAAGAATTTTTTTTAGCCATTTTAAAATTGTAAAACAGGTTGAAACAACCTTAACTACTTGCTGTTTCATAGACAATTGGTCGTCAATAATTATACCAAGGTTGCGAACAGATTGTGTAGGGTTGGGGAGATCAACCATCTGAGGTGGCCAATGCTGGGGACCCCAAAGAGTTTTATTTCCGAAGATAAGGAGTTCCGTTTTCCCTCCGTTTAGTTTCAACCTATTTGTATGCATCCATCCAGCTATCTTTTGTAGCCCAACTTGGAGAGAGGATATGTTGGAAGTCTCCTTGGAAGACAAGGAGAAAATAAGCTGGGTGTCATCCGCATATGAATATATGGTCAGCCCAGCCTCCTCCGCAATAGAAGCAAGGGGGCTAACATAGATGTTGAAAAGTAATGGGCTAAGTATAGAGCCCTGAGGTACGCCATACGGGGAAGAATGAATCTTAGAGTTAGCCGTAGGGGAAAAGACCTGGAAAGTCCTATTGGACAAAAAACTAGACAACCACTTGAGAGCTGATCCGACAATGCCCCATGAATGTAAAGTTTGTAAAAGAGTCTTGTGGGATACAGTGTCGAACGCGGCACTCAAGTCTAATAAAATAAGTAAAGGAACAGTATCCTTTGGGCAGTATTATGTCATAGAAACATCTTCTATTGTATTACTTTTTCATTTAACCCACACTCCTCTCATACCAATCCACACCATACATACACAAGAAGATTGAACCATATATAGTCCACAGATAATATCAATACCGACAGTTTTTAGAAAAATATAAATCGATTTATTAATATAAAAAAATATATCATGAAATACACTCTAAAAAGAGACGATTGGCATCATCCAAAGACATTCTGTTAAAAATTACACAAAGTTAAAAAGAAGGGAATTAATTAACAGTTCAATTACAGGAAAGAGAGCACATAACCTAGACACACTGAGTCATTTAGCAGCATACACAGCCGTGATAGACAAGATTAATAAGCATGGAGCCTGGTACTTCTCAATTTATTAGGTACTCGTTGGCTGCAGCCCTTGCACGAATTGTGTTGTTATCAAAGCGTCGACGAGTTTCAATGGCTATCTTATACCGCCATCTTTCTCAAGACAGAGAATTTGACTCTCTTTCACATAAAATTATTTAGCTCGAACAGTTAAAAACACCTGTATAATAAAACACAAAAATCCATCAATACATGATCCTAAATAACATAGTTCAAGAACTAACATGTGGCTACATATCTGTCTGTTCTATAGGTTGTAGAACTCGTTGTGACAATGCTTTAATAACTAATTTTAAGAATTGATACAAATTCATCTTATGTATATAAATATATACACATACTAAATATAGCCAAAGGTCTTATGTATTGCAGACCTGGATCTAATGCTGAATCAGATACTTTTTTAGGGCAACGCCAAAAGCGAAATCAGGGGAATTACAGGAACCCCAACAGAGGGGAACCAGCAAGGAATTATCCACCCCAGGAATATCTAAAGACCAGGAATCGCAGATACTGGCAATAGATAAAATTCCTATTTTTAATCTTTCATCTAAAAATTTAACTTTAGTAGAAAAAGAAGTTCTAGAGAGAGGGTTTAGTTTCGCACCGACAGTAACACCTAATAGATTTGAATTTGAGAAAGATCTCAAACTATTTTTTAGAAAGATCAGACTTAAGGATTTTTTTGCAGGGAGAGAGGACCGTCCTAATATTAATATTTCTGGTTTTCGTGGCAAATCATCGTTTACCCCCAATTTAGGACAAATCAGCAATAATATTGAGATCTTTGAAAAGACAGTGGAAATAGAAATCAAAAAGGTATTAGAACGCCCACATAAAATTGATAGTAACTTCTCACAGGCCCATAGGATAGCACTTAGAGAACTCAAAGAAGATGCTACCATTACCATCAAACCCGCCGACAAAGGCGGGGGGGTAGTCATCTTTGATTATAAGGACTATGATAAGAAAATGATGTGCCTATTAAGTGTGAAAGAACATTACAAACAAGTATCTCACTCTAAAAATGTTCAATTAAAGAAAGATGTTTGTGAACTACTAGATTTAGCAAAGAGCGAACAATGGGTTTGCGAGGATGAATACAAATTTTTATGCAATTTGGATCCCATTACACCGGCAATTTATGGGTTGCCTAAAATCCACAAAGATATTCATAATCCTCCTATGCGACCCATCGTGAGCCGCATTGGTTCCATTTTAGAACGTCTCAGTAAATATGCTGATTTCTTTTTAAAACCGATTGTAGCTAAACAGAAACCCTACCTGAGAGATTCAGCGCATGCGATTGCTACCTTTGAGAGCTTGGGCTTCAATGGGGTGACCCAATTATTGGTCACCCTTGACATTGAAGCCCTATACACAAACATACCCCAAGATGACACAATTAGAACAGTAGGATCCATTTTACAGGAGGAAGATCTTGGGGGTGGGAACATTGATTTTATAATGAGTTGTGTAAGTATGGTACTGAAAAACAATTTATTTCTATACAAAAAGGATCTGTACCAACAAATAAAGGGGACCAGCATGGGCGCGACTTGCGCCCCAAGTCTGGCCTGCCTTTATGTTAGTAAATTTGAGCAGGTCCATGTGTTTAATGAGTTAGCCCCTTTTTTTGAGAATATTAGTCACTGGTACCGTTTCATTGACGATATTATTTTTATCTGGAGCGGTGCCAGTGACCAACTGGAGGAATTTATTTCCTGGTTGAATCTGGGAGATATAAACCTCAGATTTACCTCTCAGTGGAGTAGGTCTCATATAAACGTTTTCGATATCTGGATTAAAAATGAGGATAACAGACTGGCGGTAGAATTGTATAGTAAACCGACAGATAAAAATACTCTACTACATTATAAAAGCCATCACCCTAAAGCTCAGAAAGACAATATCCCCTTCGGGGAATTCCTGCGTCTTCGCAGGAATTGTACCACCATTAGTGATTTCTGTGTACATTCTGAGGGTCTTAAAAAGAAACTTAGTGATAGGGGCTATCCAAAAAAACTGATTAGTAACTCATTTAAACGAGCTAGATTCTACGATCGAGAGTCTATGTTTGATCCCAATAAAAAGAAAGAAAAGAATAAAACCACCGAAAAGATAGTGTTTGTAAGTAAATTTTCACAAGTGAGTAATCAAATAAAAAATATCATAAATAGGAATTGGAAAATTATCAACGATGACAGAGAAGTACCACTCGAGAAACCAATATTTGCCTTCAGGCACAATAAAAATTTGCGCAACTCATTGGTGCATACATATACTGATAAGGAAGAGAATACTCAAACTACGATGTTCCAGACCACAGCGATGGGAAACAATAAATGTGGGTCCTGTTCAGTCTGTGAACAATGCATAGTAGCAAAGAAGGTAGAACATAAAGGCCAAACTTTTGTATCTAAAGAACTTACCAATTGCAGAACAAAAAACGTGGTTTACTTCCTAGTTTGCCCGTGCGGCTTAGGCTACGTGGACGAAACAGGACGTGAGCTACGTGCTAGATTAGTAGAACATAAGTCTGCTATACGCACGAATAAAGAGAATGCACCATTGACCGCTCATTTCTTACAGCTAAATCATAAATGTGAAGATTTTAAATAGTTCATATTGGAAAGAATCAAGTTTAGTAGGCGAGGTGGTAATATAGATAAAATTAGAAAAATGAGAGAACAATGGTATATGTGTAGTTTAGATACCATTAACAAAGGCTTAAATTCAAGAGAAGACTGGATGTCATTTATTATATAGATAGATCGCTGATAATATGGTGGGAGTAGTTAGCAGCTTTTATACTTGTATTGCAGGATTTGAGTGTTTTTGGTTTTATTTTTGTAATGATTTCAATAACGTTTAGAAGGAGCTACTGCCCCTGTATAAATAAGACTAGGATTAGAATAGAGTTCTTAGATCGCTCTTCTCTGTAAGTATGTAGAATGGATTAACTAAGGTAGAAACTTTCTGGATTATATTTCCTAGAAAAATAGGTGTTACTCCCTTGTTTCTACTAGCTCATATAATAGATTAGCCAAGGTAGATTCTTAGTGGATTACATTTCCGAGAATGTCCAACAGGTCGGGAGGGGCAATGTACCTGGATAGCAATACGGTACATGTTCTGGTAAACACGTCCCCTTTCTTCTATTGTAGGAAACAAATAAATGTTTTTATTTTAAAGCTGTTGATATCAGGCTTATCCTACATTTATAGGTGGAAGGGATTTTTCATAGGAAGTATATGGGTAGCGCCTATGAATAATGAGCAAGGATGATACCTTTGTTTGAACATGCTCTAAGATGGCGCTTGTTTTCGGAAATTGCGAGAAAGGTACACTTTTTCTCCCATTACTCGTTGCGGTTTAACCCGGAAGGTATCGCGATCCGGAAATAGCAGCAACGACGCGCGAAAGCCGGAGCTGTCACACTGATTGAAATCAGGTGCTACCTTGATTCCTAACGGTATATATATATACTGGTGGGGGGAGCATCCTCATCACGTCGCTGACAATATACGCTGAGACGATACCATGCCGGAGCGTTTATAGATTGAAGTAAGTGGTTAGGGATTAAGATATGGCCAGCGGTAGGGGAGATTTACCTGTCTTTTGTTCTTATAATAGTAATAGGAAGAAGAGGAGCAGGATGATATTACTGTCTATTAGAGTGATTCCCCTAAATATGCTTATCTTCACAACATCATGTTGTTGCTACATATATATAGAGGGTGAGCGGAGGGACTGTTTTTAGTCTGTTTAATAGATTACTATGTACAAATACTAGGTGAGGAAACTATATACAGCGGAACTGCGAGTAGATAAAATGACAGTAACCATAGTATTTAAATGGCTGTAACATAGCATATGGTACCTTTGAGGCTATATGGAACTCCAGCCTGGGTGTTTTCCGTAATCGAGTAATGCCTTAAATTCATGGCTGTGTGCTTTTGTGTAGGAATAGGAAGATTTGATTATTTATTTTAAATTAGTTCATTTTTTGTCTGTTATTACCTTCCAGACCCTAATTATAAAAGGGAATTCTATCATGCTTCATTGTGGGCAAAGAGGTCGGTACATTTGCTATACTTTTGAAGAAAGGCTGTGGTTCATATTTGATATTATAGTCTCTTACAATAAGGTATAACTGAGAGCTTTGTTTACTACTACTCTATTTAGTATCTTGCCACAACCCTCAAGTGGTTAACACGTGCATATAATATGTATTTTACAGAATTTTAATCACCATCTGGGGTTAAGGGTAAACATACCCAAGAGTTATCTTCGCAGTGCAAGTTTATCTGCCTGGTCAAGTGGGGATTCTTGAAGGTGAGGTTTAATTGACCTTCGCCCCTTTGTTGAGAATCTTATGTTATAAACGTGTTAAGATCATTATATTTATTTTACAATAATTTCTTGTAGATTTATTTAAGTATAGCCAGGACTGAACTTAGGAGGCTATACCCCTTATATTGGATATTGACCCGTCGAGCATATCTGAAATGGCTTTCCTCGCCAATGATAGGTGAGGTTTCTGCTTTAGTACATCACTATTAGGGTGAGAAAGCATTCTCTTCTTGCCGGATTTTCTAAAACCAGCGCATATATGGTCTGTATGAGTGATTAAATTGGAGTGATGTGAGTGTGGATATCTAAAGAAGACTGCCATATATATCTCAAGATAATTGTAGTGGGTTTTATGTACATTGAGTGTAAAGTACTTTGTTTGATGTATACGGGTAACTTCTATACATGTGCATTACATAAGACCTTTGGCTATATTTAGTATGTGTATATATTTATATACATAAGATGAATTTGTATGAATTCTTAAAATTAGTTATTAAAGCATTGTCACAACGAGTTCTACAACCTATAGAACAGACAGATATGTAGCCACATGTTAGTTCTTGTACTATGTTATTTAGGATCATGTATTGATGGATTTTTGTGTTTTATTATACAGGTGTTTTTAACTGTTCGAGCTAAATAATTTTATGTGAAAGAGAGTCAAATTCTCTGTCTTGAGAAAGATGGCGGTATAAGATAGCCACCGAAACGCGTTGACGCTTTGATAACAACACAATTCGTGCAAGGGCTGCAGCCAACGAGTACCTAATAAATTGAGAAGTACCAGGCTCCATGCTTATTAATCTTGTCTATCACGGATGTGTATGCTGCTAAATGACTCAGTGTGTCTAGGTTATGTGCTCTCTTTCCTGTAATTGAACTGTTAATTAATTCCCTTCTTTTTAACTTTGTGTAATTTTTAACAGAATGTCTTTGGATGATGCCAATTGTCTCTTTTTAGAGTATATTTCATGATATATTTTTTTATATTAATAAATCGATTTATATTTCTCTAAAATCTGTCGGTATTGATATTATCTGTGGACGATATATGGTTCAATCTTCTTGTGTATGTATGGTGTGGATTGGTATGAGAGGAGTGTGGGTTAAATGAAAAAGTAATACAATAGAAGATGTTTCTATGACATAATACTGCCCAAAGGATACTGTTCCTTTACTTTTGTATAGTACCCTATTCCTTTGGGTTGAAGGGGTTCCTCTTCTCTTCACTAATAAAATAAGTGCTACGGTCTCTCCCTTATCCACACATTGGCGAATAACTTCAGTGACTCCCAAGAGCGTGGATTCAGTAGAGAAGCCAGCTCTAAATCCCGATTGAGATGGGTGTAGAATGTTCTGGGAGTCCACAAATTGCGTCAACTGAAAATTAATGTGTTTTTCCAGAATCTTAGAGAAAGCTGGAAGTAGGGAGATCGGGTGGAAGTTAGATAAAACTTCTGGATCAAAATTAGTTTTTTTTAGTAAGGGAAGGACCATAGCATGTTTGCAGGCCGCTGGAACCCTTGCTTCGCATAGCGATGCATTGAGGAGGTTCATGATAGTATTAAGTATTGATAAGTCCAGTTTTTGCAAAATAGAAATAGGAAGGGGATCCTTGGGAGAGCCAGATTTTATGCTAGTTAAAATACAATAAAAAGAAGAGATATCAAAGGGTATCCAATTTTCGAGCAAATTGCCCGATCTGTCATTAGTGTCAAGCGGCAGGGACATGTTAGTACAATCACATGGTAAAGCAGAGATCTTAGGTAGCAACTCCACATTAGTTGTAGTATTGTTAAATTCAACGTAAATCTTATTGATTTTTTCAACAAAAAAGTCAGCTAGATCTTCACATTGTGTTTCATCTAGCCCCTAGATAGATGAATAGATGACATTCTACAATACAACAGATCAGACCCCAATTGGAAGGGATGGTTGGTTTGGCCAACAGACACTAACAGATGTCAGGAAAGATTCAGGGGTACCACCGAAGGGTTCAGTATTCAAAGGCCAGACCCACGCTATGTACAAAGAGAACATCCGGGGGTGGTGACATCAAACAGTGTTGGGAAGTTATGCCTCGATTGGCTAAAGCCCTCAACACTACCACAGGTGAAACATCACTTATCCTTACTTAGAGAGGATGTGGACCTACGGGATTTTTTATTAGGCTCCAGAAAGCCACATCAGAAACGTTCCTTATATGCTGTCTATAATGAAATTTGGAAATTTTCCAACAAGAAGCAGCGGAGAGACTTCAGGAAATAGATAGGATTAACTTAGAAAAGGCGTTAGCTGTAGCTGACGATGGCATGACTACGTTAACATCCAGGATTTATTCACTGGGCATTATTGTATCTTCTGCTATTGATGTACTAGAACAAGACTTGTCCATACTACAGCACGGGCAATCACAGTTACGTTCTATTATGTTATTAAGCTGGACACTGCAATCATTGCGCGCAGGTTATCTGCCTTGGCGTTTTATCAACAGTACGTCCCTGTTTTCTGCATACAATCTAATGGAAAAACAGATGAAAATGGCACAGAGGGGAACAAAATGTACAATGCTGCGTATTGAAAAACTGGACAGATTACCTTTTACTGTGGCAGAATCACCGTCCACAGAGTGGTTAATCCATGGCCACATAACTTTACCGGTCATAACTTTCCAGTTTCAATATTGCCTAGAACAACAATAGGCAGATATGAAGAGATGGGTGAGGAATTCATCAAGGAATCTTGGGAATTACCGTATAGATTTCGATGCAGGAGTGGGGATCTAGAAGTGTTTCTAAGCGGTACTAACTGTGAGAACGCTTTAAGTGGATCTCTCATATGCCAGGATATTATGCTACACGGAGCTTGTAATGGTTCAGTGGCAAACCTATCCTGTCATTTGAAAGGTACCCCGGCAGCTGTGATCACTCCGGTTTTCAGGCTTCTCTCAAACGGGAGCTACTTGATGCTAAACGATCAAGGTTGTTATGGGATGCTTCCAGGCATCGCATATCTCGTCACCGTGAGCTCCAGGGTTACTTGCTGTATGCAAGTATTGTTTCTACCGACACATACAGTCAGGGAGGCGCCACTATGGCATTCGTTGAATGTTTCCTTTATACTGTTTGATACTCTGAGCAGAATGAAAGCCATGCTTCTACAGAAAACCGTGCCCTTAACCTCTGCCCGGGAGACTTTTGATCTCCAGATCGCAAGGTCCTCGGCCGAGATACAGGCACTAATACGTACGAACTGCCCTTTCCATTTCACAGAAATGGTGAATCTTATCTTTAACATGTCTAATACGACGGGTATAGTCCACCTATTTAAGACCATTGGTTCAGGACTATTAAGCACCTTTCAAACGGTACACTCCGTATTCGGAAGCATTTTTAGGGGACTTCCGCTGATCCTGTTTCTAATAGCAGGTATCCTGATTGTAATTTTTCTGCTATGCAATGGACGTCCCAATCACCAAGGAGATGGAAAAAGCACTCCTGGAGCGCAAATACCGTGATCGCATGGTACAACATCTGGGCACACCTCACCTGCGGGAACTAAGTGCATCTTGGTTCCTGTCATCTAGACCAGTCTGGATGGACTGCATCTTACCTGTTCTCCGATGCCTGTTCTGCGGAGAGGAATGCGTGTTGGATCTCTGTCTGACACTTCCATCATTTGCGCAACCGGACGTTGATGCATTGCTGGACCCAATAACAGCCCATGTTCTGCAGTGTCCCCAGCGTATTCCTATGTTGATAGCGGCATTCTTAGAGTCACCACAGGAAGTCTCTGCTCCTGTTGAATTGAATTGAATTGAATTGAATTGAAAGGGGATTTATAGAGCGCGTGGTTACCCGGGAGCATCCCAGCGCTAGACGGCATCAGAGTGATAGACATGAAGGGTTATGGGAATAGCCACGTCTTCAGCTGTTTGCGGAAGCTGAGGTGGTTCACTTCACTTCGGAGATAGAGTGGAAGGGTATTCCACAACCTGGAGGCGTTGTATGAGAAAAGCCTACCTCCACTTCTCGCTTTCTTAATTCTCTGAATTTTCGCTAAATGGAGAGTATTAGAGCGGAGATGTCTAGAAGCTTTATACGAATGGATCAGATCCTTGGTAATGGGTGGTCCTTCCCCTTTCAAAGATTTGTGGGCCACACAAAGAGCTTTAAAGTGAATCCTCTCCTGGACGGGGAGCCAGTGCAAGGAACGCAATGCGGGCTTTGCCGAGCAGCGATGGCTGGTGCCGGTGAGCAGTCTTGCTGCAAAATTCTGAACAGTCTGAAGTCGCCCAATCACTGCCTTGGGGGCCCCAAGATAGAGAACATTGCCGAAATCGATCCTGGAAAGGATCAAGGCTTGAATCACCAGTTTTTTTGCTGAGTGTGGAAGCACAGAGAGGATTTTACGAACCATTTTAAGCAAACCGTAGCAGGAGGCAACCGTCTTCCTAGCTTGGGTTTTGAAGGACAGATCTTGGTCAAGCCAGATGCCAAGGCTTTTTAGCTCTGATTTAGAAACCGGGACTGGCCCATACAGGATGGCCAGAGGGCATTCAAATTAGCACTTTGATAACTACCAAGCATCATAATTTCGGTTTTTTCACCGTTCAATTTAAGGTGAGACAGACTCATCCATTTTGCCACTTCCTCCAAACAGGTGTGGAGGTCAGTGGGTGACTTGTCAGCTTGATTCAATGCCACCACTAGCTGTGTGTCATCAGCATAAGACACAATATGGACTCCAAAGGGGGCAACCAGGTCCGCCAGAGGGGCCATATAGACATTAAAAAGGGTTGGGCTCAGGGAAGAGCCCTGAGGCACTCCGCACACCAGAGGTAGAGGGTCTGAGGAAGTGTCCTCTTCGAACACCTGAAAAGTCCTACCTTCCAAAAAAGATTGAAGCCAGGAAAGGGCCGAACCCGACACTCCCATGTTCCTGAGACGGTGAACCAGGATCTGATGGTTCACCATATCAAATGCGGCGCTAAGGTCAAGAAGAATAATGGCCGAGGAGCCTCCTGAGTCAAGGATCTTTCTTGATTCCTCCACTACCACAAGCAGAGCAGTTTCAATTCCTGTTGGAATGGATACTGGCTCCTCCACTAACACCCTGGCTTTGGATGGCGCACAGGCTGCCCCAGCATCGGCTGCGGGCAGTACGGAAGATCATCTGTGTTCAATTGACGTAATCTGCGAAGTGTTACAGGGATCGTTGTCTGCGAAGGCAGGCAACAGCGATGTTGCATCTACCAGCCAGGAAACATAAACATTTGGCTCGTCGTGTGCTGGGAAAATTTCGGCCTTTTTAAACAAACTACAAATTGAGAATACAAAACAATTGACACTTTTTATGACCTGCATGGCTTTCCATTGCTTGTAGTTGTTCGAACTATATTTACGGACACATTAGAGCTATTGCTTGAGTGACAATTCTTTCTGTTTAGCACTTTTTAGAGTTTAAACATTTTGATTTTTTTTTTTTTGCAGAACTATGGTTTTCTATACATATGTTTGCGTACCAGTACCTAGACAGGTAGTACGTTAGAATTAGATTATGTCGTCCAGTCGGATGAGGAGTGGGTGTTATATTCCATATACGTACCCCAATATAGGCTCGGTAACATCCCAACCTTTCACCTATATTAATCCCTACATTACATACATAACTGGCTGTTAGGACTGACCCTTTACGTAGTTACAGTACGGCTTACAGAAGTGGGGTTTTCCCTGAATAATAGCCTCATACATTATGCATGAGGATCCTTGGATACTTGGAAACTCAGCAGGACTACCATCTCCTGCATAATAACTATGTACAAGGTTCATTCCCGACGTCATCCTAAGTCCGACAGTGGCGCAACAAGGTAGAACCCCTGGGGATACCTTCGGTACATAAACATCACATCTTGCTGAGATAGACAGAGGAGATCACGACTTCCATGCCGACACACTGACGCAAGACGCTGAGGTTCCTGCATGCAGACACTCCAGCTCGCAGTGGTCTGAACATCCCTTGTGGGGTGTCCAACTCGAGACCAAGACGGGGTCGCACAGTCTCTCACTTCATGTAATGGGGTTGACTTTATCCTAGAGGGATTCTTGGCTTAACAACTACACACATGCTAGGTACACTTAGGTACATCAAGATAGGGAAGCATTGTAGGAGTACGCATTTTATTGTCATGTATTTTATATACTTGCCTGTATTCATGGTTTTAGCAAAATGGTTGAAATCTACCATCCATTTACTTTCTTAGTGCTTCTAATCATTTATATCTGTTACTGTCTGATGATTGTTTCAGCACATCTATTTTACACTAGAAGGACAAATGTTCAATAAATCCTTATTGAAAAATGTCGATATTGTTTATTCTGTGTATCTCTCTGAGACCAAGTGAGCACGAGTTACTTAGCGAAAAGTATTGCACTGTTTCCACGATTCTGAGGGATCAGGGTTGTCATGTTCGATAGTTGCCAAGAATTATTCTCTCCTTGGTAAACGGAGTTTCTAGTGGCACTGTGAGCTAGCTGGTATACAGGCCAACATACTCGGTGGGGGTGTCTGGAATCAGTCTGGACACCAAGCCCGCAGTGTATGTTGTCTAAACGTGCAGATCCTGTATAGGTTTTATAGGAACTACACGACACTTCGAGCGGGGAACAACCAGGAAAGATGATGCTCCTGCCAACGCGACGCCGCTCCAGTCGAGGCTGCACTCCACTGTCTTCCCGGCCCCGCCCCGGTAGGAGTGGTCCACTTGTAAGAACAACAACTAGGCCGCTGTCTAGACAAACCGAAGTGTTCCAACCTCCAAGAACAATCCTCTTATTCAACCCAATTGCTTTGTGTACTTTTTCTATGACTGATTCCCATCAAACACCGTGATGCTCCGAGGGAGTGTTTAACCTTGGCCATAATGAGTGCATCTCAGTCCTCGCAGACAAACAGCGCCTCCAGATCATGTCATGACTAGGGGTGGGCAGCGGGGGCCGGCAAACTCCGCCACGCTGCGGAGTCTGAGTTTTTCTTTGAACTCCGCACTCCAAGCAGAGTGCGATGTTGGTAAAATTCTGTGAACTCCGCCCCTGGAGCCCACCGCCCACTGCTAATCAAAAGTGGTAGAGAGCAGAAAAAAGTCATCTGGGGTTGTTGAAATGCTGCCCAAGTCTTCCCAGGTCACAGTACCACTCTACAGGCACACAGGTGCATCCCAGGCGAGCTTGTCAGCTCGTTGGCTCAAGGGAGCTTTTAAACACAAGGGGGGAGGGAGCACACTGCCTCTCATCCCAGCACAGTTCATCCCATTGCCTTTTGGTAAATGCAGTCCATACAATTCCAGAGACCACCAGAAATTAGGTACTGCTGTCCTGCACTTTAATATAGACATAATAATGACAGTGAGAGGTGTGAGGAATTGGGAAGAGAACACTGCAGATAACTCCAAGCTTTCCAGCAGCCACCTGCTCCCCTCACCCCCAAAGATACAAATATGGATATATATATTGTACTGCAATAGATGGCTCTGGGGCAACAGCGGAAGAAAACATTTAGAAAATGGTGGCGGGGGGGACCAAGGATCAGATGGTATGGTCCAGGATCTGTTAAAATCCTGGGGGTTGCTGGCGTACCAGAATTGAAGAAGGCTGGTCCCAATGGAAACAGCTGATATTTGTAATAAAGCACATAACACCAAAAACGAGTACTAATCCTAGCCAGGACTAAATCAAGGAAAGGGATGCAAGGAAAAGAAACATGTGAGTAAGGGCGCTGCACAGAGAATGGAAACCCACTAACTTGCAATGTTGAATTCAGTGCACTTCTCTATCCTTGGCTGTTTATACTGTCAGTGCCTCTCATGACCTGCAACTGGGAGGAAAAGTTAGACCCATCAAGAGGTCACCATATTGGATTGGAATTACTCAAACCCCAGATTTTGTATTATATATTGTAGACAGTCATTTTGGAACAGGTATCAAATGAAATCAATTCAAAGTCCTAATTTGTCGCTATCCCAGGTATGTAAGCCGTACCCTCCAACTCCTTAACCTTCTCACCTGGGTTCTTTGTCCGTCACTAACAATGCCAAACCGAAAATTGAACAAGCTGAGGCCTTTCTTAAGCAAGCATGAGTGTAATCCTGACAAGAGGCTGTCAAGAAATAACCACCCTAAATGCCTACTCATCTGAGCCCTAGGCATTACTTGCATAGTCGATTTTGGATGTATGCATTGGCATATTTGCAATAAATCAGGGTGAATATGTTATGGTGTCCAACTGGGAGCACATTGCTCTATGGAAACTAAGAAAGTTTAGACAGTCATTGCCAATGCTGTGGCAATATTCACTAATATGACCATGTTCAGTATAATTACCAAAGGACATGAAGTGGGCTTTCTCCACAATATTAACCTGATGGAAGTGTCATACAAATATAAATTTTTGTATGGTGCTAGTGCTTCACAATATTTACAGTCATCAGTAAGAGAGTGCAACACAATCTTGGACCATCAGACACCAGTGCTGCCAGATTTATCAATCTGTGTTTTTTATCTAATCAAACACTGGCATGACACATAGATATGACACAAACATTGACATGGAATGACACATAGCAGAAAGTATCAGTGGGGTAGGCGTTTGCAGGCAGGAGTTTGCTAGACACGCTTGTTCCTATCTGACGGAGTTCTGTCTTCTCCCCCAGACTGCTGCAGGGGGTGGGCAGGGGCTGAGCATTGATGCTGCCCCCAGGTCCTGTAGCTAATGTGACAGGGCTAGTTGTCTAGGCCTGGAATTATGGGGTCCGGAGATTTAGGACCTCATAATTACAGACCCCGGGGCTCATAATTGCGACATGGGTTGTTTCACCCACAGATATAATTCCTGGTGAAATACTCCAGCTTGTAATAAGGGCCTAAGTAGTCAATTCAGTAGCTAACATCTGCTCTCCTCCCCCATTTTTTCACCCAGCAGAGGCAGATTGAGTCTCAATTTAACTAATTAAAAGAGAAACAACTTTGAAGCACAGCCCAAACCAGAGGACTGAATAATGCCAGCATTAGATGCCACTCTCATGAAAAGCTGTGTGTTTCATTGGAACTGGATTCACATGTGACTCAAACATCCAAGATCTAGGTCCTGAAATTAGATACACAATAAACTGAGCTGGTAACAAGGTGTAACCTGTGTCTCCTATAGAAGACATCAGCAGATGGGGAGAGCAAATACTAGGGTGAACCTTTTGAGTTCCTCCACAAACCTGGAGACAGTGACTCTGATGGTCTTTATCATCATTGATAACCACGGTAACGGTGATGAACACCATGACCAAGCTGTCAAGCAAACCACCATAATTCTAATTTGTTCATCAACCATCTCTAGGAATCCATCTTAGAAACACAACAAGGCAGCTTCTATCACATGATAACCTGCCCTACCACCCACACCTTAGGTGGGATAAACAGTCTTCTTCTAACAGGTCTTCTTCTAAAGAAGGGGTACCACTTTCTTCTTTAAGAAAGCATGTACTAAGGTGGAAGTGATAGATTTGTTGACCAATATAGCAATATAGTGACCAAACAATCTAACTAAACATTATGACTTTTAAAGAGCGAATCAGGGCCAGGATCAATTGGTGAATCCATGGGTGGCAGTTTCTTGAAACAGGAAAATATTTCATTAGTGGAGGTAAGGATTAAATCAAAAGCAGTGACTTAGGATAAAGTGTCTCCATGAGTGGTGGGTGACACATTTGGTAGTGGATCCCACTTATCAGAGACTGTTTGGAAAATTTGCTTTTTAGTGGTGGAGTTGTCAAGAATTTCAGTGGCAGTAAGGGAAAAAACTGAATGGTTGGCCTGAGTTATTTCTCACAGATCTTGAGTACATTGGTAAAATGGAGGGAAATGTCAGTATCAGTATTTATTTTATTTTTCATGTAGTACTCTTAGTATTGGTAATATTGGTGTTTGTTTGAGGGTGACAGCTGAAGTGTTTGAATGCATGCTCTAATCAGACTGATTCAATAATACTGAATAATTTTGTGGCCCCATACAAATGAGGCAACACTTGGCCTCTGCATCAGCGTCACATTACAGATGTGGGCCCAGAGGGAAAGAGGCCTCCTGCAGATGCACTGTGGTACACAGTCAGTGCGCCCCCAGATGGCACCCCTTGAAAGGGGAAAAATAAATGAATCTCATGCCCCCCCAGACATCCCATCATCATAAAGTTTATTTCAGATACCAATATCCATAAAACAAAATAAATATTATAAAATTGAAGAATAAATAAACAGTATTGAGTATATCACAGTTCATCCAAACTGATTCTTCATACACCAATGTCCATTATTTACAATATACAAATATCAAAAGAACCCCATCAAGTAGCTTAGAAACCTTTAATACAGTGTGTGATAAGATATTATTTATATAGCAATTGGTAGATGATTTTGCCTTATTTTTCGAGCAGAAAAAATAAACATGAGAGAGCAAAGACTAAATGCCCGAAGTATCACTTTTGGGAATGCGATATGCTAATACATAGTTTCTAATGCCCATTTCTTTAAATAGGGGACAATCTGCTTAGAGCTAGGTCTGTGATTTTATAAGCGGGCAGTACAATGTTTTTTCCAGACACTGACGCAAAATAAAAGGGACCACAACTTTGCAATTTAATCAGAACACCAAATCCCTGAAAAGAAGGAAGGGAATCACTGGTGAGCTAAGTGGTGGTCTTTTAAAAAAAAAAGAAAATTGTAGTCCTCATATGCGACAATCCAACGAAAGGTGTTTGTTATGGTGCGCTCAGGATCTGGAATCGAAGCATGCGCCCACATCCTGCTGGATGTTTCCTGCCCCGGATACACCTACGTTCAACCTTTATTTCGAGGCAGTGAGGTTACCCCCACTTACCGCCCCTTGGATTAGAGTGTCTTAATCCTTGGACCACTTAATCACCTGTTACCTAATTGGTTTGAGTTATAAAGTACAAGGAGTTCCCAAGTGCTGATTCTCTTCTCCAAGCCATTTATGCAGTCTAACCTACCAAATCGCCTAGCTGCCTTTAACCAAGCTGCGCAAGAGGGCAAGCTACTAGAGATCCAATTAATGCATTTTTCCCTGCGGGCAATTATGATCAAATTTTGCAAATGCTGCTCTAGTGATTTCCTGTTCTTCCCAATAAAACCAACATTATCCAAGATCATAAAAATAATCAGAGATAAGCTTATCTCTATTTTTCTTTTCAAGATGGCCGTTAATACCTTACCCACATCTAGCCAATAAGCATGTACTCCAGAGCACTGCCAGAACATGTGTACATCGTCTGCTGTTGCCAATCCGCATTTCGGGCAGCACTTGATTTCCCCTCCTATTCTGGACAGTTTCTTGGGAGACCAATATATCCAATATAAAGTGAATAAATGATTCTTCCTTAATGGAGCATATTTGACAAATGACCAGAGTGAGCTCCTAGATACTTGCCAAAGAGTTGTTAAGTCAGCGTCAGGTAAGACATCGTTCCACTTTTCCTCCGGTGGTGTGTTATGACAATCGTCCTCCTGAACCAACATCCAATACCATTTAGTGGTCTCTTTTTTCTGTAAGGGGTTGCCACATAGTGCTGTCTACCACTTATTCGAGACTCCTACGAGTGCTTGGCGTTGAGCCCAATTTGTTAGTTGCAAATATTTAAATCTGGACAACTGATTATTGGTTTTCTTCGATAAATAGTCCCAGGAGATTGTGTTCTGCTCATCAGTTAGTTGACCTCATTTTTCAATTCCGGCTTCCATGAGTGGTATAGACAATGAGTCCTATAAGCACAGAGGAGTCCCGGGTGATTTCCCAATTGGGGCCAGCTGACTGTAATAAGGTAGGTTCAATATTTTCCGGACCTGAATCTGAAGCTTACACGCCATGCTCAGGACCTTTAGGCGGGCCTTTTTGAAGAATTTGGGATGCCCATATTTAAAGAGGAAATAACTGCCTTGTTCAGCGAGGTCGTGAGTCAGAGCTCCATAACATGGCCGAATTGATTGACAATTTGTGGTTAGCAGTATTCTAAGGTTCTTTAGCTGAAAGGCCCAACAATATAACTGGAAGTCTGGAAGTGCAAGCCCGCCTTCTATCATTTTTTTGCGTAGCTTTTTCCTGGCAATTCTTGGATTCTTGCTGGCCCAAATAAAATCCAGCTACCTTACCGAAATCTTTTAATATGTGCATTATAATCAGGAATGATTCTATAGGATTTTGTGTATATATCAATAGATCATCAGCATAGAGATCCTCTTTCTTAACCCAGCCTTGATGTTGGAAGGGCTGAATCCTCTGTTCTCTCCTAATCCTCCTGGCTAAGGGCTCGATATATAAGTTAAACAATAGGGGAGAGAGGGGACAGCCTTGGCGCGTACCTCTACCTATCCTTAGTTGTTGAGTGAGGGAACCATTAAGTAGAATCCTTGCTGATGGACATGTGTGGATGTTTTTTATTGCGTTCTGAAATTTATCCCCTAGCCCATTCTGACTCATCACAGCATAAAGGAAAGGCCAGCTAACCTTGTCAAATGCCTTGGCGGCGTCAACAGTCAAAATGGCTAATGGAACATTTTTGTTTGTGGCCAGGTCTATGGCGCACACCGAGTCATGAGTAAGGTCATTTAGCTGCATGCCTTTCATAAACCCTTTCTGAGAGGTCCCGATTAGGTCTCCTAATACTTTATCTAACCATTTAGCCAGTATGCTTGTATACAGCTTATAATCATTGTTAAGTAGGGATATCGGCCTATAAGACTCACATTTTTTGGGGTTTTTGATAGGTTTCAAGATAAGGGTTATTGTGGCATCATTCCAAGAATCCGGAACAACTACTTCGTTTATGTATACTGAGTTAAGTAATGAGATTAATGCGGGAGTTATTTCATCTACCAAGGCCTTATATAAACTTCGCTGGGGATTCTATCGGGCACAGGGGCTTTCCCGTTTTTCAAGTTTTTTATTTCTAAGGATACTTCTTCAGGTGTTATTGGGCTATTGAGAAGGGATTTCTTATCCTGCGTAAGTTTTGGTAGAGGGTCCTCTAGGATCCAGGTGGATAACTGCTCGTCAGACAATAGTATCTCTTCCTTATATAAATTTTGAAAGAAGACAATGAAGGCGCTCCCGATATCTTGGTCATCGTAGCAACTTTCACCCGACCCCTCCAAAACGAACTCCTTTACTGAATTCCATGCTAGGTCCCCCCTGATCTTCCATGTTAATAACTTTCCACATCCCTCACCATACTCATAGTGCACAAGTTTACTGGTGAACCATTTTTTCTTTACTATGCCTTCCAGGTGCTCCACTAGATCTTTTTTTCCCTCATCAATTTGTGCTTGTATCTTATTAGTTGCTTCTAAGTCACCTGCGTCATAAAGATCTTTTTGCCAGGCAGCTATTTTCTTCTCTATCTCCTCAATTTTATTGTCATTTTCTTTCTTCCTATGTGTAGCATAGCTGATTATTCTCCCTCTAATGTAAGCTTTATACGCATCCCAAATACCCCCGTAAGGAGGCAGAGCCTGCATTTAGTTCAAAGTATTCTTGGGTGTCTTGTTTCAATTTTTTTTGTATCTCCTGTTCTCCTAAAAGGGACCTATCCATTGTCCATCTAGATCTAGGCACCTCATGGTCTAAGAGTAGCTCAATACTAACCGCTGAGTGATCAGATAAATGGGCTGGTTGATGTAAAGCCACCTTGACCTTATTACTTAGTCTAGAGTCAATCAGGAAATAGTCTATCCGAGAAGCATGGCCATATTTCTTATTTTGGTTTGCAAACTCTTTATTTCTGCCGGCTTTCTGTCTCCAGGGGTCTATCAATCCCAGATTCTTCATAATGTTCTGTATAAAGGCTCTCATTTTCGGGGCGTTAACTGTCGGCCTAGGGGTTGATTTATCCAATTCAAGATCAAGCAAAGTATTAAAATCTCCTGCCATTATAATGGGATTATCGCCATTCAATATCTGTTGAAACAGATCCTGTAATGATGATGGGTCATCTATATTTGGACCATAATAGCTTATCATGGAATATTTTGTGCTATGAATCCTAACTGTAGCAATGACCCATCTGCCTTCAGGATCTGAGACTACTTTTATTATTTTTGCATGTGCCGAGTTCTTGATCAGGATTGCTACCCCTTTGACGTTGCAGTTCTGATTGGTGCATGCAAACTGTTGAATCCACTTATGTCCCTTAAGTATTGACTCCCATTCTACTTGTCGCAGGTGCATTTCTTGCAACATTATTATATCGCTCTTCGATTGTCTAAGAAATTGAAGGATTCGCCTTCTCCTATCTGCTACTCTCAACACATTTATGTTCCAATTTAGTATCCTCAGGATGTGTTTTTTATCTAGATTAGCAATCTTCCTACAGCAGCATGCTTCCCGTGCTTTCCTATTCTGTGTTTGATTTTCGCATATGAGGACCATATATTTTTTTGTTTTTTTCTCCCATTGCTCCCAAACCTGTGTGCTATTTACATAATGTGTGCAAAACTTCCCTACCTTAGTCTCGCTACCCCCACCCCCCACCCCGGGGAACCCTCCTTATAGCCAAGATGGGCATAGAATTTGCCCCGCTACCCTTGTTTCTCCAGACTTATGTGCCTTAGAAGTGTCTATGGACTTGGCCTGTTTATGTTCTCATTTGCTTGACAAAGCTTTCCACTTCCTCAGGGTCTTTAAAGGTATGCATTTTGTTGTTCCACATTATTTTTAATGTGGCGGGAAATTTAATTTGGGCGGTAGCTCCTAGAGATTTAAGTTCCTGTATGTACTTGCCCAACTCCCACTGACATGTTTGGGTTTCTTTTGCAAGGTCAGAGTGTATGCGGAAAGACCATCCGTCTTTAGTGTAAGATCCAGCTTTTAGTGCGTCGGAGAGTATCTTTTCTTTAATGGAATAGGTGTTAAAATTAATAAGTATTTTCCTGGGCTTGTCTCTATTGGGATTCCGCCTGAAAGGATCTCTGTGAATTTGTTGGATGTCCTGAGAAAGATCTAAATCCCTGGCTTCTGGTATTGTTTCTTTGGTTAGGTTTATGAAAAACCCTTTCAAATCCTCACCTTCCTTTCCCTCCGGCACAATGAGAAGCCTTAATTTGTTTCTTCTAGAGTTATTCTCTAGCATTTCAATTTTCTCTTGAAGAGCTTTCTCTTTCTCCTTACAATATTGGATCTCTTTGCTATTGCCAACTACCTCCCTTCTCATGTCCTCTGTGGTAGTTTCTAGGGGCCACATGCATCAAACTTAGGAAT
The DNA here is from genome assembly GCA_963921515.1 of Calotriton arnoldi. Taxonomy (NCBI): domain Eukaryota; kingdom Metazoa; phylum Chordata; class Amphibia; order Caudata; family Salamandridae; genus Calotriton; species Calotriton arnoldi. Next base: position 920,093 of record CAWUFW010007512.1, read on the forward strand.
TGCGATTCCTAAATTGCGATTTTTAAGAAATTGCAATTTAGGAATTGCAATTTCTTATGCATGTAGGAATCACAAAAAAATTTGCGATTCCTACATATTCCTTATTTGCGACTCGCAAATTGCGAATCGCAAATAAGGAATGGCTTCCCATTCATTCCTATGGGCCTAGAGGCCCATAGGAATTAATTGGAATTGCATGCGCAATTTGCCAGTACCAAATGGGTACTCGCAAATTGCGCATGCAATTTCAAGGGTGCAAGGGTGCCAAAAGGACACCCTGATGCACCCCTGAAAGTGCAATTAAAAAACATGTTGCACACACACCTGCCCCAAAGGCAGGTGTGTGTGCAACATAGAACTTTGAAAAATGCACTTTGGTGCATTTTTCAAAGTTTTCGCAAATTACCATCAACTTTAAATTGATGGTAATTTGCTTTTCTTAAAAGCGAAATCGCAAATTTTTTTTTTTGGTGCATTGCATTTAGAGAATCGCAATTTGCGATTCCCTAAATGCAATCGCAATTTAAGTAATCGCAAATTTTGTAATTACTTCAATAGCGATTTTTGTATTTGGGATAATGCATCCCAAATGCAAAAAATGCGCTCGCAAAGGGGCACCCTTTGCGACCGCAAAAAACAATGATGCATGTGCCCCTAGGTTTCTAATCCTGTCAGTTAAATCAGTACGTTTTTAGATTCTCGCAGGCATCGCAGATTTTGGCTTGGTTCGCTTCTGACATTGCGAATCTATTTTTTATTTCCTCAGATAGCGTTTGCAGTAACTCCCCAATGTTGTCCTGCCTCGGAATATGTATAGGTGCCCCCTCAACTGGCAGGGACACGGCTGGCATAGATTGTTTCTCATTGGGGGCCGCAAATCCAGGAGGAGAAATGGCCTCTTCTAGGACCTGATACCTGTTGGCCAGCGGTAGATTGGACAATTGCTGAGACTCTCCAGCCATTTGTTGACTCATAATGTTGGTGCCACCCGGGAGGTCTGATGTGCCTGTATCACTGGCAGGTAGATTAACACTCTCACTAGCAAAACCAAAGGGGATGATGGACGGAGTGTTGAACATTGCAAGCACTCACCCCCAGTCAACTGATCTGGATTTAATCCATCATCATTCTTTAGCTCACTCCGCCAACCCAGTTCAGACATGGCCATATGCAAATCAGTCTGACCCTGTTCCTCATGGGAATAGTCCAGCCCGAACTGCCAAGCCATGTCTTCCCTGGACCGGAAACAAGCATCCTGGGACCGGTTTCTGGCTTACAGCCGTCATCAGCCAGGCTATCTTGAATCCAGTGGCAAAGTGAGCAAGGGACCCACGTCTGGGCATACCCTGCCAACTTAGGGCGAACATAGCAAAACCATAGGAGATGATGGACGGAGTGTTGAACATTGCAAGCACTCACCCCCAGTCAACTGATCTGGGTTTAATCCATCATCATTCTTTAGCTCACTCCGCCACCCCAGTTCAGACATGGCCATATGCAAATCAGTCTGACCCTGTGCCTCATGGGAACAGTCCAGCCCGAACTGCCAAGCCATGTCTTCCCTGGACCGGAAACAAGCATCCTGGGACCGGTTTCTGGCTTACAGCCATCATCAGCCAGGCTATCTTGAATCCAGTGGCAAAGTGAGCAAGGGACCCACGTCTGGGCATACCCTGCCAACTTAGGGCGAACATAGCAAAACCAAAGGGGATGATGGACGGAGTGTTGGACTGTTCAAATAAGGCACAGGGTCAGACTGATTTGCATATGGCCATGTCTGAACTGGGGTGGCGGAGTGAGCTAAAGAATGATTATGGATTAAACCCAGATCAGTTGACTGGTGGTGAGTGCTTGCAATGTTAAACACTCCGTCCATCATCCCAAGCTGTTCCCACGGATTGTGTTGGGTGCAGCGTCGACGCGTTTCGATGGTTCTATTTAATATTCCATCTTTATCAAGACCAACTATACGTCTCTCTTTTTTGGCACTGACTGGTTGCCATTAAATTTCAATCCTGTAGGCAAATACAGTATGTTAGTTTTCATATAGTTAGGCAGTTAATAACTCTCACATTGGCCATACTATATTGTACATTAATTGCAATTTATCCTTCCATTTCAGTACCCACTTCTATGAACAGTTTACCAAATCACTTCATCATATTGCAAAAATTATTCTTTTAGCAATGCAATTTTTCATACACCTTTTTATCCCACCATACACATTGGCCCTGTTTTATTCTATCAAATGGGCTTATTATGATATGTGCCTCTTGTCTCCTAGGGACCTCCTTTCCTCGTGTAATGGAATTAGGAGAAAACGAACCCTGACCCACCTCCTAGCGGACTAGTCATAAATTATGGCAAAAAAGAATGGATTAATTTTACCTTATTTCATATCATTGGAGCCTTGGTTCATTTGATTTCATAGGCATGTTCTTGTCCCTTAATCCGAGAGGTCTATAAAGTGTGTATTTACAAAATGTATATCAGCGATAAATGCCTAGACATTTTTATTGCAGGGTTAAATCAAATTATCTTTGCAGAATTGGCCTAGTTCTCACCTCCTAAAAACAACGGTTGGGTTCTGCTGGTTAGTTACTTGGCCAACACAGTTTTTCTCACTGATGCTCCACGTAAAATTATTTCTGGGACTTGGATCTAGGGATAAGGGACTAATATTAGTCCTATATATTCTCTGATATAGAAATGCTGACAGTTTATTAATATCGTGACCTCCCTTGACCTATCTAAGTGTTTACCTGTCCAAATCCTTTATTGTGTTCTCCAACTCTCATTCAGTTTGAAAATGGGTTTGTCCAGAAATAGCCGTCCACTCATCTAAGGTCCTTAATTCTGGATCTATAAATAGGGAACTAACATTAGTCCTACTATTTCCAAAATTTTGTATGGTACTACTAGTTATATAAATAAATAGCCTACCATACCTTAAAAAGCAAATTTCTTGCTGCTATTCTGCCCCTCGCATTCTGTGTTAGTAATGGATTTCGCCTAAAATCTGTTGTCTCTCGCTTTCCTCGTCAAAATTTGCTGAAAGACACAAGCAAAACAGGAGCCCTCAATCATTAGCGGTCGTTGACGGGAGTGAAACTAAACCCAAACATAAAGCTCCCCTTGTAAAGCATTCCTTCGTCTTTACCGTATGAAAACTCCGGCGTAGCAGTGATTCGTCCTCACGTCCTCGAAACGCCAACACAAAATCACTCGCTCGGTCCCGTGTTCGGCTGATAAATCAAAATCCACGAACTGGTGGAAAATCTGTGATCAATAGTAGTAGTCATGAGCAAATAATAAAAATTCTCAATCTTAAGAAAAAACTAATAAGAACAGAACTCCATGCTGATTTTTTAATCGAATATTTAAAAGCTGGAGTAATACCCATAGGACTAAGCATTAGAAATGAGCCTGGGCTTTTTATTGAAAACAAAAAATTCTTAGAGGTCTGGACACACATAGCCAATCGTTGTAGTAGGGATTGGCTAATTTTAATTATAGAAACTGCACAAGAAGTAATGATTATTGAGCGTAAACAAATAGAGGAGCTAGAAACAGCGTTGAAACAAAATACAGTCCTGGATGACGCAAAGAAGAAATTAGAAGAGCTTGAACTAGAAACTAATGGTTATCGAGAATACCTTATTAACAAAAAGACTATCAAGCTCAGGAAGGACATAGAAAAGTTCAGTGCAGAAACAGTGTATCCATTTCTTAGCAAAGAATACTACAATACGAAGAGGGAACAGAGGTGGGAGAAACCACAATATCAGAGACAAGTCTATTCGAGAGGGGGCAACAAGAGAATTACATTCTCTGAGTCCTCGGGCTCCAGCAGCGGGGAAGAACAAATAAACGAACAACCAGGAAGACCAGTCCCCAATTTTGAACGGGAGCCTTTTTTTAGGTGGGCGCCAGAATCGAGGTCAGAGGAATTATCGGAATTACACCAGGGAAGAGCCAATGAGAAACCATCCACCTCAAAACTACCCAGCCCAGGATTACCTAAAAAACAGAAATCAGCGTTATTGGAGGTAGAGGAGATTCCTATCATTAATCTCTCACACAGGGTATTGACAGATGATGAGCAGGAGGTTTTAAAGAAAGGGTTTAGTTTTGCCCCCACTGCTCCTCCTAATAATTTCGAATTAGAAAAAGATATGAGGAGTTTTTTCAGAAAAATTAGACTGAATAGGTTCTTCTCAGATAAGACTTACGAAGCAGTCAACAAAACTTCAGGCTTCAAACCTAAATCAATCTTTACTCCGAGCCTGAGTCAGGTGGATAAAAACGTTGAGTTATTTGAGAAAATAGTAGAGATTAAAATCAAGAACAGTCTAGAAACTGAACACAGCCAGAATAACAATCTCTCAGTGTGTCATAGGAAAGCCCTTAGATCATTACAAGACTGTGACCAAATTACCATCAAACCCGCTGATAAGGGCGGGGGGTTGTAATTTTAAATACTATTGACTATGAAAATAGAATGAGGACACTATTAAATGTGACAAACCACTACAAACGTGTCCCATTTACAATGATTGATGTTTTAAAAAAGGAGGTAGCACAACTCCTAAATAGAGGCAGAGAGGAAGATTGGATTTGTGACAATGAATACAAGTTCCTTTTTAACAATAACCCTATTATTCCAGCCATCTATGGGCTACCAAAAATACATAAAGACCTAGCAAATCCACCAATGAGACCCATTGTGAGTAGCTTGGGCTCACTCCTTGAGCCACTCAGTAAATATGCTGATTTTTTCCTAAGACCAATTGTCCAAAAACAAAAATCATATCTGAAAGATACAGCTCACACCATTTCGATCTTCGAAGGGCAGAGCTTCGACAGGGTGACCCAACTCTGGGTCACCATGGATATCGAAGCCCTGTACACAAATATCCCCCAGGACGATACCATAAGGGTGATGTCGTCCATTCTAGACGAAGAAGACCTGAATGGTGGCCATAAAGAGTTCATTTTGAGCTGCATCAGGATGGACGAACTCTACAAACAAATCAAGGGGACCAGCATAGGGGCCACTTGTGCCCCGAGTCTGGCCTGCCTTTAGGTAAGTAATTTTGAACAGAAACACATCTATAACGAGATAGCACCATACTATGAGAATGTCTCCTACTGGCACCGCTTTATAGATGATATTATTTTCATCTGGAACGGTGCCAGGAATGAGCTGATGTCGTTTCTAGAGTGGCTAAATTTGGGTGATGAAAATTTGAGGTTTACAGCAAAGTTCAGTGACACCAGTGTCGACTTTCTAGACATTAGATTGAAAGATACGCAAGGTTTGCTGGAGGTTGAGCTTTTTTCTAAACCTACGGACAAAAACACTCTTCTGCAATATGAAAGCAATCACCCCCGATCACAAAAGGATAATATCACTTTTGGTGAATTTTTAAGGTTACGCCGTAATTGTACGACTCTCACCGACTTTTACTACCATGCTGAAATCATGGAAAAGAAACTGAAAGATAGGGGCTATCCCAAAAGACTAATTAAGCACTCCTTAAAACGTACCAGGTTTTATGACAGGGATCATCTTTTAAACATCAATAAAGAAAAAAAGAACAAAACCTCAGAAAGAATCGTCTTTGTCAGCCAGTATTCAGGTTTGAGTAATAAAATAAAAAACATAATTAATCGGAATTGGAAGATCCTTAACAGCGGACTTCCGATACCTTTGACCAAACCCCTTTTTTCATTTAGGCGAAATAAAACCATAAGAAATGCCTTGGTGAAAACCTATAGAAAAATAGATAGTGACATTCAGACCACTCTGCAAAATAAAAAAGCCATAGGGAACTACAAGTGTGGCACTTGCTCTATCTGTCCAAATTGTATTGAGGGAAAGAACCTGAATTTCAATGGCAAAACTCTGGTTGCAAGGACACTTAACAACTGTGGGAGCAAAAACATAATATACCTGCTTGTCTGCCCATGTGGCCTTGGATACGTGGGGGAGACAAGTAGGGAACTGCGCATTAGGCTTTTGGAACACAGGTCAGCACTGAAAAATAAGAAAGAAAATGCACCTCTGACAGATCACTATTCAAAAAAGAATCACCAGTGTAATCAGTTTAATTGGTTTATACTGGAGAAAGTGAGTGTAAGTAGGAGAGGAGGCAACCTAGATGCAATCAGGAAAATAAGGGAACAATGGTATATGTGCCATCTAGATACCATTGACAAAGGTTTAAATACCCGAGAAGACTGGATGAAACTGGTGGCCAACCAGTAGATAAGTCAGCATTAGTAATGAGTGACACCTTCAGCAACATCCTTTTAGTTAATCACATTTAATGTGGTTTTATTTAAGACCCGGTGGGAGCTAGTACCCCTATAGCTCAACACGAATATGTAATAGACAGTTCACCATTGTGTGAGACATTAGGCAACAGAAGAATGCAAATGTAGATCGACTGCCTCCAATATAAATACAAATTAAATTGAAAATTTAAACCAATTTTTCTTTATGGTACTTCATCAGTAAATGTAAAACGAAGAATACAGGAAAATAGGTTAAAAATATTTTATATTCGATTTCCATAATCTACATTGATCCACCAATACCGCTTTGAGAGGATCGAAGTTGATACACATACTGGGGCGTTAACTTCCGGGGCATCCGAGGTAGAGCAGAGCATGGCTCTACGCTCCAACCCGAGTGCTTCCGGTTTAACATAGGCTGCATGTGAGACAATTCTTTGTCTGCCTTTGATCTTCTAATGCTAGAACACTTCCTGGTTCAAGGGTAAAGCTTGCACGGCGCACTAGGGCCAGAGCGCACAGCTGTTGCTAATTGCCAAGCCGAAGGGTGAGCCAATTAGGTGACAGCAACAGGGATATTTAACAGGGGACCGAGCGAGTGATTTTGTGTTGGCGTTTCGAGGACGTGAGGATGAATCACTGCTACACCGGAGTTTTCATACGGTAACCACGAAGGAATGCTTTACAAGGGGAGCTTTATGTTTGGGTTTAGTTTCACTCCCGTCAACGACCGCTAATGGTTGGGGGCTCCTGTTTTGCTTGTGTCTTTCAGCAAATTTCGATGAGGAAAGCGAGAGACAACAGATTTTAGGCGAAATCCATTACTAACACAGAATGCGAGAGGCAGAATAGCAGCAAGAAATTTGCTTTTTACGGTATGGTAGGCTATTTATTTATATAACTAGTAGTACCATACAAAATTTTGGAAATAGTAGGACTAATGTTAGTTCCCTATTTATAGATCCAGAATTAAGGACCTTAGATGAGTGGACGGCTATTTCTGGACAAACCCATTTTCAAACTGAATGAGAGTTGGAGAACACAATAAAGGATTTGGACAGGTAAACACTTAGATAGGTCAAGGGAGGTCACAATATTAACCCCTTCGATGCGCGTGACGAGCTCAGCTCGTCATGCTGCGCGGTAGCACTGTGCGCATGACGAGCTGAGCTCGTCACGACCACACCCGCGATCGGAATGTCCAGCACACGAGCGGAATTCCGATCGCGGTCAAGGGGTTAATAAACTGTCAGCATTTCTATATCAGAGAATATATAGGACTAATATTAGTCCCTTATCCCTAGATCCAAGTCCCGGAAATAATTTTACGTGGAGCATCAGTGAGAAAAACTGTGTTGGCCAAGTAACTAACCAGCAGAACCCAACCGTTGTTTTTAGGAGGTGAGAACTAGGCCAATTCTGCAAAGATAATTTGATTTATCCCTGCAATAAAAATGTCTAGGCATTTATCGCCGATATACATATTGTATATACACACTTTATAGACCTCTCGGATTAAGGGACAAGAACATGCCTATGAAATCAAATGAACCAAGGCTCTAATGATATGAAATAAGGTAAAATTAATCCATTCTTTTTTGCCATAATTTATGACTAGTCTGCTAAGGAGGTGGGTCAGGGTTCGTTTTCTCCTAATTCCGTTACACGAGGAAAGGAGGTCCCTAGGAGACAAGAGGCACATATCATAATAAGCCCATTTGATAGAATAAAACAGGGCCAATGTGTATGGTGGGATAAAAAGGTGTATGAAAAATTGCATTGCTAAAAGAATAATTTTTGCAATATGATGAAGTGATTTGGTAAACTGTTCATAGAAATGGGTACTGAAATGGAAGGATAAATTGCAATTAATGTACAATATAGTATGGCCAATGTGAGAGTTATTAACTGCCTAACTATATGAAAACTAACATACTGTATTTGCCTACAGGATTGAAATTTAATGGCAACCAATCAGTGCCAAAAAAGAGAGACGTATAGTTGGTCTTGATAAAGATGGAATATTAAATAGAACCATTGAAACGCGTCGACGCTGCACCCAACACAATCCGTGGGAACAGCTTATCCTATAGATATAAAATGATAAGATTGTATCTAGGACTAGCTATTAAATTGTTGAACCCGGATGTGTTACTTAATGACAAAATGTACTGTCTGTATCTGTCTCTCTGTTAACTGTTTGTTGGTACATTCAATCTAGGTATAGGCTTTTCTTTTAACTAGTACTGGAAGTAGGTGTAAATGTTTTTGTAATCATTGTCTTTAAGTGAAATAAGGTTTCCTTCAAGTGTATGTGAAACAGATGTGTTCATGGTATATGAATTTGTTTTTTAAGTGTGATTATAGATAATTCTATATGGTTTTTAATTGCAACGATTGCTGAGTTTTGAAAATATTTTTAAATACATACTTTATATTTGGTATGGTCATATTTAGTATTGTATATGTTCTAACACATGGACTTTAATTTCTGTTGCTGGGAACTTAGAAACCCAGCATAAATTAAATTTTCCACCAAGGGAATTTCACTTCTACCTGTCAGTAGTACCCTATTCCCCTGGTCTGGTACAAGGGGTCCCTCTCAAATTTTTTTTTTGATATCATACCATTGTCACCTATGGCTAACACCTTTTCTAAGTTAATCCTATCTATTTTCCAAATTTTATTATAGACAGCATATATGAAACATTTCTGACGTGACTTTCTGGGACCTAGTAAAAAATCCCGTAGGTCCACATCTTCTGTAAGTTAGGATAAGTGCTGTTTCACCTGTGGTAGTGTTGAGGTCTTTAGCCAATCGAGGCATAACTTACCAACACTGTATGATGTCACCACCCCTGGATGTTCTCTTTGTACATAGCATGGGTCTGGCCTATGGATACTGAACCCTTCGGTGGTACCCCTGAATCTTTCCTGACATCTGTTAGTGTCTGTGGGCCAAACCAGCCATCCCTTCCAATTGTGGTCTGATCTATTGTATTGTAAAATGTCATCTATCATAGCCCCGTCTTCTGATGTAATATTTTTCTCGGTATGTGCTGGTGTAGGAATCCGTGGAGTGTTCAAGTCCTTGTTCTTGGCTATACCAAGACAGGAAGTCTGTTGCACAGTTTCATTTAGAAATATCATCTGCTGAGGAATGAGGCATCTAAATAGCGCTTCTGTTCCCTGGACTTGCAAATCCCTAGAATCCCAGACTGATTTTAAGTCTATAGTGTCTTTCCATAAGTCAAAACCCTGTACAGACAGTTGGGTAGTGAAGGAAGCAGAGTAAATCTGTTTGGTGTTGGTTATCATATTTTTCTGTGTGGATGTTGGTGCAAGCTTATAGTATGAGGTCGGGTCTAAAACGTTAAATCCTGAAAAATATGAAAAGTTTTGTGCAAATGTTTTTGAACTACCTTTTGGTGGTGTAGGGCAATGTTCCCATTGGTGATATGTGAAAATATTCCTAGGGCTACACGATTTGTGCAGAAAATGATGACCATAATGTTGATAACACTACATAGTGTTAAAATCTAATGTGTCTTCCAATATTTCATTGCTAGAGAATGCGGCTGATTGTTCTAAATCAGACAACATATTGTTTACAGTTTAAAAATCCCAATCATCGGAAAATGTACTGGAGGTAATGATATCATTTAAGGAAATTTTAAATAAATGTGGTATTTTTAAAACTAAGGTCGGGCCAAATATGTCACAATTAACCTTGTCCCATACTATACCATCAGGTATAGTAACTGCTGTAATGTTCACTGATGACAAGTCTCTTTGTTCACGATGTGATGAGACATGAGGTTTCAGGATCAAGTTAACTTTTAATGCTGCAGAGCTTTGGCGAAGATAAGCTCCATTAACAAGTAAGCAAAAGACAGTTACTAAGCCTATCCAGAAAAGAAAGAAAAGTATCCCGGTGATTATCCAAAGTTCTATCCAAGGTGACACCAGGTAAGTCTTTTTAAGAAAAATTAAGAAGTCTTTGACCTGTTATTGATGAGTTTTTAGGGCTGGCGTAATTTCAGGTTCACTTGGATCCAAAGAAAAGGTATCAAAGTCGATGAAATAGCCAGATGCAGTTCGATCTATTTTTGGTAGCTCAGCAGGTTTTGTTGAACTTGTAGATGGCTCTTGTTGAGGCGTGTTTAATGTAGACATCAGTGTTTGGTCGAATTGAAATTTGTCTTTCATTTTGATTTTGAAGTTCTGTTTCAAGAGGTACGAGTTCCATGGCATTGTTGCATAGTCCATCATTCTGTATAGATGACTCTTCAAACGTGATGAGCCTTTCCGTCTGAACTTCCTGTATGGTAGTGAGAGGAGGGCGTCGGCTACCCAGGAGCCCACGAGGCCTACTATTCAGTATCTGCCACAGAGTTTGGCTTTATCAGATCAATGGAGAAGAATCTTTTCTCCTTTTTTCCGGCAAGAGGCAGCAGAAATACAGTTCTTGCTCCTTCAACTGCCAGGACAGGTACAGGCTTTCTGTATGATGGTCCAAATTCTTTTTTGTCCGTTATCTTTTCCCTGACCAGATCCCCGACTTTAGGAATCCAGACAGGTCTTGCCATTACTGACTTAACTTCCCCAGTGGCGGACCTTTTCACTTGGACATTGCTCTGTAGTGCCCTTGATTCATTCAGCTCCTGTAAAACAGCCAAACGTTTATTGATGCCAAAAGGTTTTACATCTGCCACTGTGCCTTCACAATCAAGATCAGGTACCCACATTCTTGTCCCAAATAGGACCTCATAAGGAGTGACACCCCCTAGAGAGCTTCGTGGCATGTTGTTTAAGGCCCTCTGTACCCCATATAAGTAATTGACCCAACTACCACCCGCGCCTAATACTCTAGCTGTTAATGATTGCTTTAAGTCTCGGTCTTTCCTCTCCACAACCGAATTTCCCGCTGGATGGTACGGAGAGGAGTACCGCAATGCTACACCCAAACTTCCCATGGCCTCCTTGTAAGCCTGGAGGTAAACGCGGGGCCACGGTCAGAATGTAATGTGCCAACTGCGTATGTCCCTACAAAGACTCGCAAATCTTTGATAACAGTTTGAGCGTCAGCCGAGCGTTAAGGCCATACCCACAGGAATCTTGAGCAGGAATCCACTGCAACCTTGGGGGATTTAGAATACTGCAATGTATAAATATGTACTGGACCATGCCTTGTCACAGGGATTTTGGGCGGTATGTAACAAATGTTATCACGTGGAATTGGTAGTGATGCTTTTTCCCAGAAATGTACTTACTGTCAGATATATTGGCAGGTGTTTATTTAATAAAAAGATGTTTAAAAAAAAAGGAATCCACTGCGACCATTACGTACTTGTAAGCCCGGTCAGATTGTAAGGAGCCGCAGTGGTTCAAATAGACACATGCGAGAGGTCTGTCTGATGTCAATAATGTTGTCTGCTCTGGACGTGTTATGGTTGAGCCCTTCATCTGTTAACAGATGTCGCACTTTAAGACATAGGGGCCGATTCCGATTCGGGCCGGAAAACATACCGACCGACTCGGTACGGGAATTTAGTCCAACCGACTCGGATCGCCGCCGCACGACCCGGGTAGTACGATGAAATGCATGTGAAATCCGACAGACTCGGACGGAGTACAAAACGACCGACCGAGCCGGACGGAAACAAGCCATCCGGCCGGGAAATCACGCGAAACGAACCGACCGAAACGCACTCGTATTGAACCCGAACGAAACGTACCCGCGAACTCTGACCCGTGTAGTACGATGCTGTGCGTGCAAAACACGACCGACTCGCCCGGAGCACAAGCCGTACGACCGACACGCATACAAAACCCAGCCGAAGCAACCCAATACTACGCGACCGACTCGTACGCCGCATATGAAACCTAGCTGACACACAGCGGGAACGAGTCGGACAAGATCGCACCAGACAACTGCAGCGTCCTACTCGGACACAAGAACGACTCCTACATGCACCAAAAACACCAAGGATTTTTTTTTTTAAAAAGGGCCAAACAAGCAACCACTAAGCCAATAAATACAGGGAGGAAAAAAATGGAACAAGGACACACCTCCAACTCCACCTACATAAAGGCCACAAATCCCTACCATGATCCCTTGCAAATTTCACTGACCTGCCAGACAGAACACCATCACACAGCAACCACAGACACACTCACAGCTCATACATCACACAAGCCACACACCATTACCACACCTACAAATAGCACCCTCACACACACCCAGCTAAACCTACACTCACACCCCCCACTTGCACACACACACACACATCAATCACCAACACCACCCATCACCATGCCCCCAAAGAAGAACCATAAGTTCCTAGATTGTGAATTGGAAGTCCTGGTAGACGAGATCCTCAGGGTAGAGCCACAGTTGTTTGGTACATTGGTACAACAGACCCCCATGTCGCAGAAAACCAAGATGTGGGCGAGGATTGTCGACAGGGTCAACCACAATCACCATGTTTGCGCACAAAGGAAGACATCCAGAACAGGTGGTATGATGTGCGCAGGAGGGTCAGGGACCTACTCAAAAAGGACTACCTCCTCAGCCAGCACACCAGCAGTGGCCCTCCTGCAAAACCAGTATACCTCAGGCCCTGGGAGGAGAAGGTGCGGGCCATCCTACCACCAGTGAGCGTATACGGACTAACAGACATCCCAGAGCCTGGTGAGTACACAACTAATATACACAATATGGTGTGACAATACACACACATCACAGTCAAGGGGATAGGCAAAAAATGCACACTTAGCAAATACACAGCAACCAAAAGATCCATCCCAAGATGTGAATGCTAGTCAGACAAACACAATACCTGCCATCTCACAGTGATATGTAACTGTGTCATGACATCTACAAACCTAACAACAAATACAGCAAGGCAGTGGCACAAATAGAACCAACAAATACTCCCAGATATTTACCCACCACTAGAACACCACCTCACAGGGAAGCTCACTGAAAGGAAGGAATTCTGTGTATGCTGGTCAAGTCAGTGTAGCCAATAGCATGATGGGAGTGGTAGTCACAGATATTGGTCACACCCACAATTGGCCCATCAACACCACTGTGAACCATGCTCACATCACAGGGAGTGGAAAACAACTGACAAGATGGCTGACACTGGCTACTGCTGTGGGGAGCACAAGGCCCTGCTGGGAACTGGGCACCAACAAACAACAGGACCACACTGTCAGCCATCTTGCCATTGCTGTCACACTCACACACACTGAAGTCCACTCAAAAGGAAGGAAAGATGGGCATGCTGGGAAGGGGGTGTAGGCAATAGCATGATGGGAGTGGTAGTCACAGATCAACATCTCACACCCACATGGCCCAGCAAGTTAGCACTGAAGCATGCACACCTCACAGGGAGTCAAAAGCCACTTCAAAGATGTCTGACACTGGCCACAGCTGTGGGGAGCACAAGGCCCTGCTGGGAACTGGGCACCAACAAACAACAGGACCACACTGTCAGCCATCTTGCCATTGCTGTCACACTCACACACAGTGAAGTCCACTCAAAAGAAAGGAAGTATGGGCATGCTGGGATGGGAGTTGTAGGCACAGATATTGGTATCACCCACAATTGGCCCATCAACACCACTCTGAACCATGCTCACATCACAGGGAGTGGAAAACAACTGACAAGATGGCTGACACTGGGTACTGCTGTGGGGAGCACAAGGCCCTGCTGGGAACTGTGCAACAACCAACAGCAGGACACCACTGACTGACATCCTGAAAGACAACTTGCACTCCCTGCAATGGAAGCACGTTCCATGGTGGGATATCTGGCTGGGTGGGAAGGAGGACTCACAGCACTGACCATAGTTACAAGCACCTCCCTCACACACCCCTCAACACTAACTCCACATAACCCACCTGGGAGAATGCAACGCCTCACATCCTAACTGAAGATCCCACAAAGAACCACCACCCTGGGTTATGCTGTGTGAAGCACAGGGACACTCTTGGGACTTGTAGCCAAACAACTGCCAGGACAACACTCCCAGCCATCCTGTCAGCACAGGCACCCCACCCCACAGGGAAGCAGAGTCAAAAGGAAGGAAGGATGGGCATGCTGGGAAGGGGGGTGGAGGCAATAGCATGATGGGAGTTGTAGGCACAGATATTGCTCACCCTCACAATTGGCCCATCAACACCACTCTCAACCATGCTCACATCACAGGGAGTGGAAAAGGACTCACAAGATGGCTGACACTGGGTACTGCTGGGGGAGCACAAGGCCCTGCTGGGAACTGTGCAACAACCAACAGCAGGACACCACTGACTGACATCCTGAAAGACAACTTGCACTCTCTGCAATGGAAGCACGCTTCATGGTGGGATAACTGGGCTGGGGGAGAAGGAGGCCTGGATGGCAACCAAATACCACCAATGCTGGTCATGCACACACCTCAACATTCACATTGACATGCCACAGGTTGGCAGGACAATGTGCTACACCAATATCACTCTCTGACTGTCACAATTTAGGAGAATGCAATGTCCTGGCCCACATCCAGAGGTACAGTCACAACTGTCAGGTGTTTGAACAATTGATGCCAGTAGAAACATAACATACAATCTGTGTCTCTCCCCAAAACAGGTGATGATGGGGACACAGCAGCAGACGAGGAGGAGTCCCTGTCCCAGGCTCCGGGAACACTGAGCTCACTGGTGTGGATCAGCCACTGCACTCCTCGGATGGCGAAGAACCAGCTGGACCCTCCGGTGTGAGTCATCATGCAGCACCAGCAGGGCCAACATCTGCACCCCTGCACCCACCCCTCCAACAACTGCCAACACACAGGCCACCCCTGCCAACACGGACAGACCCAGGACCACAGATGACAACAGCGCAGGGACCCAGGCCCAAACTGGAGCTGGTGACAACGAGCCCAGGAACAACACCCAAGTGGGCCCACGGTCACCTGTGCGTGCCACCGCAGGTCCTGCACGTGTCGCCTGGGGTGGTGGGAGGGGTGGTAGACATAGGTGGCTCTTTGCAGAGGGGTCTGGACTGCATGATGACCCACAACTGGCACGCATCGCGGATGCGTACCAGACTAGCACCGGAGAGGTCAGCCAGGTAGTGGGGATCCTCAAGGACATACAACAGCAGCAGGCTGCCCATCATGCCCGCTTGGACTCCCACATGTCCCGTGTCGACACACACATGTCACATGTCGAGACACACATGTCACGTGTCGAGACACACATGTCTGGCATGGAGTCCAAGTGGGACACATTGGAACAACTGACAGCGGTGCATAGGGACATACTGACATGCCTCCGCCAGATCAGCACCAACATGGCCTCACCTCCCTGTGTGCCCACAACAACTGCTGCTGAAACAACTGCAAATGCCACAGGGAGGGAGGAGGACTCTGGCAGAGAGTCCCTGCACCGCCACAGCCTGCACCTGAGGGTCCCCCCCAAGAAGAGGGGCCGTCCGAGGAGGCCAAACTGAGAGGCCGATGGCCATCTACATCCCCCAGGAAGCCAACACCTGTTCTGGAACTTTTCCTCTGTGTGCAAACTGCACGCCCTGTCGAAGCCAACCCAACTCTCCCACATGACATGGGGAGCTCTAGTTGGCCAAATTTATCAGATGACTGTGGACTTTACTTTGGACATTTCAGCTACCAAGACTTCCAATACACATGGGAACTTTGGATTCCAATTTCTATGAACAGCACCCACCATCCTGTGCACCATCCTCACACCTGTATGTTAATAAACTCACCAATACACCATATCTGCCTCTGTTGTGATTGCAACGTGGTTTTTGTCATGTAGATGGTGATCTGCTAAATGACACTGTGCATGCTAACTGCTACAGCAAGTCCAACACCGTCATGTCAGTCATGGCGACGTGACACATATGAGGGAGACACACCACTAGGGCCACACAACACATACACACCAGGGCCATCAGACTCATCACCTATACTGATGTTGCAACTAAATACAGTGGAATGCACAGACACGCCACCTATTCACAGTCACTGTCAACTAGACTACAGGTGCAGTAAGCAAATGTCAGTCAGATGTGTGACTACAGACAATGCACATCCCAAAGTGAAGCACAGGTTTATTACACATTTGCAACATGTTGTTTCCACTACAATTGCAAGCTAATCCAACCTGGCTGTGGCCACAAAGTCAAAAAGTGCAGAAGATAGAAAGTCCAGGGGTGTGTGACACATCACCTGTAGGGAAACGACTGCTTCCACCTTGGAAGTTGAATCATGGATTCGGGGATCCAAGTTGATCAGACAACTCCGGCAGCACCCTGTGAAGGACAGACATGACACACAGTCAAAACCACTGAAAAACAGCACAGAACGGCAATACTCATGTCTAATACATGTCACGAGATAACTACACAAAACCAAGTTAGCATGTCAACACTGTTGGGCAGTACAGACCACCTGCAAGGACACATCGCTGCACGCATCCAGTCAAGTAGCACATGGCCACACTCAAACAGCACCAGAGCACCACACACACATATCATGCAAACTCAAATCATTGACATTACAACCCTATGGAGACTCACATTCAGCTGAAGAAGTTGGTGATGAGCTGTGTGCGGACATCACCATCATCATCATCATCATCTTCACTGGCATCGTGACCCAGGTCAGGATCTTCCACAGGTGGCGGACGTTGGTCATCGTCATCCAGGATGAGAGGCAACTCCTTCCGCACTGCCAGGTTGTGTAGCATGCAGCAGACGATGACAATCTTGCACACCTTTGCTGGGGCATAGGGGAGGGCCCCTCCTGTCTTGTCCAGGCAGCGGAAGCGGCTCTTCAGGAGACCAAAGGTCCGCTCAATCACCAACCTCGTCCGACCATGTGCCTCATTGTAGCGCATCTGGGCTGGTGTCATAGGGTTCCTGAGGGGTGTCAGCAACCACGGCATGTTGGGGTATCCCGAGTCACCTACAGACAGACAATTGCACATTAGCCGATTTGAAAATGTGTGAGGAAAACAACATAGCAGAACACACACAATGGTACAAAGTCAGTACACACCAACAAGCCAGGCACGCTGGTTCGGCATCTGTGACATCATCCTCGGGATGCGACTACTCCTCATCACGTAGGCATCGTGTGCCGAACCGGGGAAACGGGCACACACATGTAAGATGGTCATATCTGCAAGACATACCACCAGAGCATTGATCGAATGGTAATGTTTACGGTTCCGGTATGCCTGCTCATGTGCCTGTGGTGGTATCAAAGCCACATGTGTCCCATCAATGGAGCCAATTACATGTGGCATCCTCCCCAGGGCATAGAAGTCACTCTTGACGTCAGTGAGTCGTTGACGTGTTGGGAAATAGATGTACTGGTTGAGGTATCTCAACATTGCCCCCAAAACATCGCGTAGCACACGGCTGAACATAGTCTGTGACATCCCACCAGTAGTTGCCACAGTGTGTTGAAAGGTACCGGTGGCAAAGAAGTGTAGGGCTGCCATCACCTTCACCTTGGGGGTCAGCGCTGTAGGATACGGACGGCCAGGCTGCAAATGTGGGTCCAACCGCACTGCCAAATCCTCAATCAGCTGCCTGGTGAAGCGGTACCGTCGGATGCTGTCACGTTCCACCATCGTTGCCAGGTCTGGGAATGGTCGATGGACAGCAGGAGCCCTGCAGTGCATAGGTGAAGAAAGCAAGATTATCAGTCACCCCACCTATGTGCCATTCACCATACTCAATTTCACATGATACATCATTAACAAACACAAGTACTTGATGTGTGTGTCGTTCCGTTTGGACATATATGGCACCTACATGGACATCATCTAACATCTCTGTTCAACAAGTGTTGACAACAGGTTCCAGGGTGTGCTATGGGACACCATTAGGCTGTGTCACAGTACCCATTAACTGCTCTCACGTTCCGCACACATACCACAGTGACATGTCTGGACAGATGCTCCACAGGCATCACAGCTCATTGACAGGTAGATTCCCAGGGACCGTGTCTTGCCACATGGACACTGGCATGACATGGCGTATCATGTACACATCAGAAAAACAAACATGACACCCACAGGTAGTGGTGGGCATCAACCTGTGAGGATGACAAAGTGAAAAGGCCATTACTACACATGCAACATATACGTGCATCACACAGTTGGATATACATGTCTCAATCACAGGGGCGTATGATGTACACAGGCAGTGCAACAATGGCTATGAACAGTTTGCCAGCAGTCACTACATGGTATCATTGCATGGGAAGTAAACCTAGTTGGAATGCACTGTTACTGCACTGTACCAGTTCAGTGCATGTAACTACACATTTTGGGGTGTGACAACTACTCAGTGGGCATGCTAGCCAGTGGTGTGCACACTGAAAGCCCTGCTAGTCAGACAACATGCACAATTAGTGAGGCAGTGGACAGCACACTCACCTGCTCCCCTGGTTTCCCATACAGCTTGCTGTACTGTGGAAGGAGGCTGTCCAGCAGGGCCTGGTTCTCCTCAAGGCTGAAGGCTGAGGCTCTCTCCACAGTACGTGCCATTGTAGGAGCCAGAGGATGCATAAACAGCAGCAGTGTTGGTGGCAGATGTCGCTCCTGGAGCATGTAGTGCAGGCAAGTGAGCTCTCAGGGGAACAGCCAGCATTATATGTGTGCTGCAGAGGCAGATACTGTCCCATGTGTCCAAAGTGATAGGTCCAAGTCGTTTGCATCTTCTGAATTTGACCAATCCATGGAATAGCAGCACTAATACACGCCCACAGCATCCTTCAAATCTTCAACTTCATGACACCCATGATTTTGCAACATTGTTGTGGCTGGCCAACTGAATTCACTGCATCAGACTCGTTGGAGCTTCGAAAATGCGTCCGTTGCCATGCCAGGCCCCAGCCAATGTGTGCGCACCGCTCTGTCCATTGCTGTACAACGCGTACCAGGCATACAACGCGTACCCGCCACATACAATGCAATGGGCCGACCGGGCACACCGATCGGTCCATTGCTGTACAACGCGTACCAGGCATACAACGCGTACCCGCTCACATACAATGTAATGGGCCGGCCGGGCACACCGATCGGTCCATTGCTGTACAACGGGTACCAGGCAAACAACGCGCACTCCGCCACATACAATGCAATGGGCCGGCCGGGCACACCGATCGGTCCATTGCTCTACAACGCTGTACCAGGCATACAACGCATACCCGCTCACATACAATGCAATGGGCCGGCCAGGCACACCGATCGGTCCATTGCTCTACAACGCTTGCCCGCTCACATACAATGCAATGGGCCGGCCGGGCACACCGATCGGTCCATTGCTGTACAACGCGTACCAGGCATACAACGCGTACCCGCTCACATACAATGCAATGGGCCGGCCGGGCACACCGATCGGTCCATTGCTCTACAACGCGTACCAGGCATACAACGCGTACCCGCTCACATACAATGCAATGGGCCGACCGGGCACACCGATCGGTCCATTGCTCTACAACGCGTACCAGGCATACAACGCGTACCCGCTCACATACAATTCAATGGAGGAGTCCTCAGCACCATTCACCTCAGCTGAGGACCACAGCAGCTCGGAGGATGACTCCCTTGTGGAGGCGGGTGTCAGCAGCCACCAAAGGCCAGCTAGTCTGTCTGGCCCCGCCACCACCACCACCACCACCACCACCGCCCTCCCATTGGCTCCCATTCCTGAGGTCCGTGGAGGCTCCCGTACTCGGGAGCGTGTCTCCTTCGTGCCAGGCACCGCACCCCCTGCCCCTGTGTCCCCTGCTGCCCTGAGTGCGAAGTCTGTGTACCTCCTTCGGCAGCTCCATGTAGGGCAGACAGCAATGCTGAGTGTCCTCCATGCACACACCACTCTGTTGACACAGCTGGTGTCGTTCATGGAGGGCATCTCGACGGGTATGTCTGCCCTACAGAGGAGCAATAAGTCCATGGACTCCTCCCTGACGGCAGCAGTGTCCCTCCCCCAACAGTCCCTCACCCCTCCCACCTCTGCCCCATCCACACTTCCTGCCCCCCTACCTGTCCAAAGCACATGCACACCTGCACAGTCACCCAAACACGCAGACACGAGCAGCACAGACACACCCAAGAGAAAGGCAAGACGTGCACACAAGCATCCTCAGGGGACTGATACCACAGACACAGGGGATGGGGAACACACACACACACAGGCAACCACAGTCACTCCGCAATCCTCAAGATCCTCTCCCTCCAAGACCCCTTCCCTTGCCTCACCTGCAACCCCACCTGATCAGCAGCTCTTCCTCAGTGACCTCGGCCTCTTCCCCTCCAATCCCGCTGATCCAGCATACTGGGGGAAGAGGAAGTCCACCCACACAGAGGGGAGTGCCCCTCGCCCCGGACACCCTCCCCCAGGCGCAGGCAGAGTGAGCCCCCACCCGCAAGTCCCCCGGTCCCGGAAGAGCAAGACCCCGCCACCGCCCTGCAAGTCAACCACCCAGTCTCTCACCTCCATCCCCCAGGCCACCACTCCACAGGTTCCACCGCCACACCCTGCCCCAGGTTCCCCCACACACCGATACCGCATCCCCAAACTGCTTAGGCCCTCCCCCCTGCCACTTGCTCCTCCACCTCCAAACCAGACTGTTTGTGCCACTGGTGTGGAGACCGTGTCCCCCCTCTGTCCTGCCCAGCTCTTCTGCCCCCCCTTCCACTACCTTGGAGTCATGCACTGCGGTGGAGTCCACAACCACCACGTCTGACTCGGGCACTGCATTGGGGACCCAGTCCACTCCATCTGACCCGCCCACTGCAGTGGTTGCAGCACCAACACCATCTGACTTGAGCCCTGCGGTGGTGCCAGCCCCCTTGAGTCAGACCCCTCCACTGCAGTTGCCGGTGACACTCCTGCACCCACCTCCCCTTCACTGCCTCCTTCTGGCATCCCCTGATCCTATCCCTGCGATGCCTGGCCTGCCCCTCGTATGCCCCCTCCAAGGGGATGTCCCCTGTCCGTACCTGTGCAGGCAAGCAATTGTTGACAAGTTGTCACACATCACCCTGTTGGGACTGTATATTTGGACTGGCCATTGGCCTTAGTTTATTTTGGACTTTTGATTTGAGTTGCACACTTGCTGAATAAAGCCTCTTTTTGTTTACTTGTGGTTAATCTTTGGAGGTACATGATGTAGATGTGTGGAATCATGCATTTGCTGTTGTAATAGTGTTCAGATCAGGTAAATGAAGTTTTGCTGTGATGGGCTCCATGTGGTCCATGGGATATGTGTCCTAATCTAGTCTGGATCTATAGCATCCTTTGCTGCAGTCTGAGGGTGTAATGTTCAGCATTTGACACAGGGATGTACGTTTAGCATTTGTAGATTACCATCTTTGTCCTACACTGATGCACATCTGGTGGGCTTACCACTGTCCAATGTTCCTAGTACCCTGACTGTGTGCCCGTCTCCAATGGACATGCAGTTTGGCACATCAAATTTGGAGGACTCATCTGTGTACACAGTGCAAGTTGCTTGACACGTGTCTTGGGTGTATGCAGATGACTGACGTGACACTCCCGTGCCCAGGCTGATATGAGCAGAGCCTTCAGTGTGTTGTAGTTGTTGACTCACTGACCGAGTGTTCTGCTGACAGGTTTGAGTCATGCACAGACAAGGTTTGGCACAGCTGACCTTCCACAGGAGTAGAGTGCCCTAATGGCAGTGCGTAATTCCATGATATAGGCTGTGCCCGTGTTGTGTGTTGTGTAGGCATGTCTGTGCGTGTACCCTTCTCCTTTTCCTACACAGGCTGTGTCCCTACGGATGTTCCTGTTTGTGATGCTTGCTGAGTTGTTCTGTGTTCATCCAGCATCTTGGACCTGGTTTCTCCGGGATGTGGGTGCATGGCAAACTAATGTTAATGAGGTTGTCATCCCTAGTTGTCTTTGTTGTCAGGGCTGGGGATGTGGGCAAACGCAGATGGGACACAGTCAAGATTCCTCTTGGCACTTGTTGGTTACACGAGTAATGTGATTTTCTGTTTGTGTATGCTTTCAGTGATTGTGACACGTTGTGTGTGTGACTGCTGCCACTCCTCAGGGTCAGAGCTGCAATGTTGGAAGTTGTCTATGTGTGTCCTTTGTGGGTCAGCTTGGCTTCTTCATTGGTGTGTGACTATGGCCAGGATCCCATTGTTTGGGGTGGATTTGACGTCATGCCCATGTACAGCATACTGTACAGTGTGTCAGACATTCACAAGTATTGTTGACTGGCCACGTGTGATGGGTTTCTGCACCTTATTTCCCCCCACCACCACTGGGATTTTCATGGGTGCATGTGCAATGTCAGCAGTCCATGTGAGCTTCACTGCTGCACATTGGTGGAGTTCAAGGTGTGTGTCATTGAGTGTGTGCAAATGTGAGTTGTTGCACGGCTGGGGCACTACCTCCATGTTGTCCTTGGCTGGCAGGCCATGCTGAGTGCTTTGTGCTTGATAAGGGTGTGATGGTAGTTTGTTGCTCAGGACACATGGCTGTGGTTCACAGTGTGGATGACATCTACCTTTGCCATCACAGTGTGATTGTCATGCAGGCTAGTGTCACCACAATGTGGGGTCCCTGGTGGGAGTGCTGTGGTGGTTCTGTCTCTTGCTGTGTTTGTTGCTGTTCCTACAAGCTTGTGTGACATGTGTAATTTGCGCTCCCTCTCATCTCACAACGCCTGTTTGCCCACATAGGGGAATCCAATCGCTGAGTTAGTTTTGTATGTGACTGTGTTGACATCTGTGTATTAGTGAATCTGGCCTCCTCATGTGTTGTGTGTTTGCCTGGGGACACTGGCACACAACCCCCCTCACCTGTTGTGTATGATATGCAGTGTGAGTCTGCCTGTTTGTGTTTGTGCATTTGCACCACTGCATTGGCATATCTTTAGTTTGCCATTGGCTGTATGTTGTTTGTTGGCTTTCCCTTGCTGGCCCTGGGACTGCTAGGTCATCAGTCAGCACATTGATCATGGTTAGTATGTCCCATTGCTGCCATGGTATGGTATTTGTTCACATGACATCTACAGTCTCCACAGGATATCTACATTTGTGTGTCCATTGCTGCAGATATGTGGGTCTGCATTATGATGCTCACTTCTGTCATTGTGTTATTTGTGAATGTAGACAATGTGGGCCCCCATGGCTGATGTTTGTGTGCACATGGCTAGAACGATGTGTCATTGGCACTGCACTGCTTGCCTCACACAATCTATGTTGCTATGGGACACAAGCACTACAATGCCACTGTAGTGTTTGGTGTTGTGTGGCCAGGAATAATCCCTGCATTTTTGGTTTAGCAGCTTTTACCAGGACTACACTTACATTTTGGGCACTGTGGTGATGGGGCTTTGGGCCCCATTGCCACACTGTTCAAAATGTGCTTCAGCTATGGAGCACACACTTACCTTTTGGCCACTGTGGTGATGGGGCTTAGGGCCACATTGCCACACTGTTCAAAATGTGCTTCAGCTATGGAGCACACACTTACCTTTTGGGCACTGTGGTGATGGGGCTTAGGGCCCCATTGCCACACTGTTCAAAATGTGCTTCAGCTTTGGAGCACACACTTGCCTTTTGGCCACTGTGGTGATGGGGCTTAGGGCCCCATTGCCACACTGTTCAAAATGTGCTTCAGCTATGGAGCACACACTTGCCTTTTGGGCACTGTGGTGATGGGGCTTAGGGCCCCATTGCCACACTGTTCAAAATGTGCTTCAGCTATGGAGCACACACTTGCCTTTTGGGCACTGTGGTGATGGGGCTTTGGGCCCCATTGCCACACTGTTCAAAATGTGCTTCAGCTATGGTGCACACACTTACCTTTTGGGCACTGTGGTGATGGGGCTTTGGGCCACATTGCCACAGTGGTCATGGTCTGCTTGCATTGTGTAGGCCACACACACAATTATGTGTGACACATGTGTTAGGGGGTCACATTGTATGTTCAATGTCATGTTCAGTGTTGTATGCATTTGACACAGACCACACACGCTTGTCATGGTGTTGGGGGTGGGATGTAATTTACAGACAGTCCTTATGTGGGAGTATGCTAGTTGTGTCATGCATTATCCGTCCTATGAGTAGGGGTGGTGTTAGTGACAGGCATCCTGCCCCCATGAGTGGGGATGGTAGTAGTGGTAGGCATCCAGCCCCCATGAGTAGGGATGGTAGTAGTGGTAGGCATCCAGCCCACCCTGAGTGGGGGTGATGTTAGTGGCAGCCATCCATCCCCCCATGACTGGGGATGGCAGTAGTGACAGGCATCCAGCCCCCCATGAGGGGGGAGGTGGTGGCAGGCATCTAGCCACCCATGAGTGGGGATGGTAGTAGTGGTAGGCATCCAGCCCCTATGGGTGGGGATGGTAGTAGTGGCAGCCATCCAGCCCCCATGAGTGGGGATGGTAGTAGTGGTAGGCATCCAGCCCACCCTGAGTGGGGGTGGTGTTAGTGGTAGGCATCCATCCCCCTATGGGTGGGGATGGTAGTAGTGGTAGGCATCCAGCCCCCCATGAGTGGGGATGGTAGTAGTGGCAGCCATCCAGCCCCCATGAGTGGGGATGGTAGTAGTGGTAGGCATCCAGCCCACCCTGAGTGGGGGTGGTGTTAGTGGTAGGCATCCATCCCCCTATGGGTGGGGATGGTAGTAGTGGTAGGCATCCAGCCCCCATGAGTGGGGATGGTAGTAGTGGCAGCCATCCAGCCCCCATGAGTGGGGATGGTAGTAGTGGTAGGCATCCAGCCCACCCTGAGTGGGGGTGGTGTTAGTGGTAGGCATCCATCCCCCTATGGGTGGGGATGGAGGTAGTGGTAGGCAGCCAGCCCCCCATGAGTGGGGATGGTAGTAGTGGCAGCCATCCAGCCCCCCATGAGTGGGGATGGTAGTAGTGGTAGCCATCCATCCCCCATGAGTGGGGATGGCAGTAGTGACAGGCATCCAGCCCCCCATGAGGGGGGGTGGTGGCAGGCATCTAGCCACCCATGAGTGGGGATGGTAGTAGTGGTAGGCATCCAGCCCCCTATGGGTGGGGATGGTAGTAGTGGCAGCCATCCAGCCCCCATGAGTGGGGATGGTAGTAGTGGTAGGCACCCAGCCCACCCTGAGTGGGGGTGGTGTTAGTGGTAGGCATCCATCCCCCTATGGGTGGGGATGGTAGTAGTGGTAGGCATCCAGCCCACCCTGAGTGGGGGTGGTGTTAGTGGTAGGCATCCATCCCCTATGGGTGGGGATGGTAGTAGTGGCAGCCATCCATCCACCCATGAGTGGGGATGGCAGTAGTGACAGGCATCCAGCCCCCATGAGTGGGGGTGGTAGTAGTGGTAGGCATCCAGCCACCCATGAGTGGGGATGGTAGTAGTGGTAGGCATCGGGCCCCCTATGGGTGGGGATGACAGTAGTGGTAGGAATCCAGCCCCCCATGAGTGGGGATGGTAGTAGTGGCAGCCATCCAGCCCCCCATGAGTGGGGATGGCAGTAGTGACAGGCATCCAGCCCCCATGAGTGGGGGGGGTGGCAGGCATCTAGCCACCCATGAGTGGGGATGGTAGTAGTGGTAGGCATCCAGCCCCCTATGGGTGGGGATGGCAGTAGTAGTAGGCATCCAGCCCCCTATGGGTGGGGATGGCAGTAGTGGTAGGCATCCAGCCCCCCATGAGTGGGGGGGTGGTGGCAGGCATCTAGCCACCCATGAGTAGGGGTAGTTGTAGGGTGGTGTTGGTGGTAGGCATCCATCCCCCTATGGGTGTGTATGGCATTGGTGTTGGCCATCCCACCCCTGTGGTTCTGCTGTTGCCTGTGTACGTCATTTGTGCATCCCTATGTGTGTGTGACATATTTCGGGTACGTGTCGTTTGTTTGTGTTGTGGGTGTTTGACTTACCGTCTGCGCCGTACGCGTCCGTGCCGGTCCCGGTAATAGATGTAGAGTATTGGTAGGACCTGCGCGATGGGATTCATGGTTTGTTCGTATCGTTCGGGTTTCTCGTGTCTTCGACTCGTACTCGTCGCTGGCTTGTTCGTCTCGTCGCCGTGGATCGCCTTGTGGCGCGAATCGCAGCTTATGTGCAGCTCTCCCGGATGCTCAAACGTGCCGCACGTAGCGACGAAGTTCGGCGCGTACGGGAGACGCATCGTACTAGTCCGGCCGGAAGGTGCTGTGTATTTGGTTCCGTGCGACTCGATTCGGCGTTTACGGATCCGGCTCGGGCGGGAACAGGAGCTGGAATGGGTAAGTACGGCTCGCTCGGAATCTGGGCTGTTATGCGCATCGTACTTGTTCGTTCGGTAGAGTGTTCGAGTCGGTCGGAAAACACGCGTTCGGCTCGTATTTTTTCCGGACGAATACTGTTAGGTGCGCTTCCGGCCGACATCGGAATCGACCCCATAGTCTTTGGCCTGCTTTGTTAACCCTGGCCACCAATAGCGTTGTTTCAGTAAAGAAACTGTCGCCGTAACTCCTGCGTGTGCAGAACCAAGACCCTCGTGTGCAGCTAAAATTAAGCCTAACCTGCGATCCATGTTTGGTATTACTCTATCCCCCACTCTTGGAATCTGAGCAAATGGAAAGCTGTTTTCATCTAACTTGTAGGAGTATTTGAGTGGAAAACCTTTTGCCAATGCCTTATTGTCTTTGCGTGAAGCAATGACGGCCACCATTATCTGTACGTCTATTCTCGTTTTTGAACGAGTGATTGCAGCTAAGGATGCAGTTCGTACTGTCCCCTTCGCGGCTTCATCAGCCAATGAATTCCCTTCAACGTGAACGCCATCACGTTGATGACTCAGCGTGTGTATCACGTGAGCTCTTGGTAGCTTGTTTTTCAACTCAGCTACCTGTTCCCATAGCATTATAAAGTGATACCAAAGGGGATGATGGACGGAGCGTTAGAGCAAATCAAACACTCACCCCCAGTCAACTGATCTGGGTTTAATCCATCATCATTCTTTAGCTCACTCCACCACCCCAGTTCAGACATGGCCATATGCAAATCAGTCTGACCCTGTGCCTCATGGGAACAGTGCAGCCCGAACTGCCAAGCCATGTCTTCCCTGGACCGGAAACAAGCATCCTGGGACCGGTTTCGGGTTCATAACCCTCATCAGCCAGGCTATCTTAAATCCAGTGGCAAAGTGAGCAAGGGACCCACGTCTGGGCATACCCTGCCAACTTAGGGCGAACAAAGCGATACCAAAGGGAATGATGGACGGAGCGTTAGAGCAAATCAAACACTCACCCCCAGTCAACTGATCTGGGTTTAATCCATCATCATTCTTTAGCTCACTCCACCACCCCAGTTCAGACATGGCCATATGCAAATCAGTCTGACCCTGTGCCTCATGGGAACAGTCCAGCCCGAACTGCCAAGCCATGTCTTCCCTGGACCGGAAACAAGCATCCTGGGACCGGTTTCGGGTTCATAACCCTCATCAGCCAGGCTATCTTAAATCCAGTGGCAAAGTGAGCAAGGGACCCACGTCTGGGCATACCCTGCCAACTTAGGGCGAACAAAGCGATACCAAAGGGGATGATGGACGGAGCGTTAGAGCAAATCAAACACTCACCCCCAGTCAACTGATCTGGGTTTAATCCATCATCATTCTTTAGCTCACTCCACCACCCCAGTTCAGACATGGCCATATGCAAATCAGTCTGACCCTGTGCCTCATGGGAACAGTCCAGCCCGAACTGCCAAGCCATGTCTTCCCTGGACCGGAAACAAGCATCCTGGGACCGGTTTCGGGTTCATAACCCTCATCAGCCAGGCTATCTTAAATCCAGTGGCAAAGTGAGCAAGGGACCCACGTCTGGGCATACCCTGCCAACTTAGGGCGAACAAAGCGATACCAAAGGGGATGATTGACGGAGCGTTAGAGCAAATCAAACACTCACCCCCAGTCAACTGATCTGGGTTTAATCCATCATCATTCTTTAGCTCACTCCACCACCCCAGTTCAGACATGGCCATATGCAAATCAGTCTGACCCTGTGCCTCATGGGAACAGTCCAGCCCGAACTGCCAAGCCATGTCTTCCCTGGACCGGAAACAAGCATCCTGGGACCGGTTTCGGGTTCATAACCCTCATCAGCCAGGCTATCTTAAATCCAGTGGCAAAGTGAGCAAGGGACCCACGTCTGGGCAAACCCTGCCAACTTAGGGCGAACAAAGCGAAACCAAAGGGGATGATGGACGAGCGTTAGAGCAAATCAAACACTCACCCCCAGTCAACTGATCTGGGTTTAATCCATCATCATTCTTTAGCTCACTCCACCACCCCAGTTCAGACATGGCCATATGCAAATCAGTCTGACCCTGTGCCTCATGGGAACAGTCCAGCCCGAACTGCCTAGCCATGTCTTCCCTGGACCGGAAACAAGCATCCTGGGACCGGTTTCGGGTTCATAACCCTCATCAGCCCTATATTCGCCCTAAGTGCGCCGGGTATGCCCAGACGTGGGTCCCGGGCTCACTGTGCCACTGGATTCAAGCTATCCTGGCTGAAGAGGGGTGAAACCCCGAAACCGGTCCTAGGATGCTTGTTTCCAGTCCAGAGAGGACCTGGCTTAGCAGTTCGGGCTGGACTGTTCCCATGAGGCACAGGGTCAAGACTGATTTGCATATGGCCAGGTCTAAACTGGGGTGGCATGGTGAGCAAAAGAATGATGGATTTAACCCAGATCTCTTGACTGGGGGTGAATGTTTTGATTTGTTCTGCATTCCGTCCATCAATTGTGTGTCTTTTGCCCCATAGCATTATATGCTTAATTGTGCCACCTTTTGAGTCTTTGAACCCATTTTGTCCCCAATAGTGAAGATATTCATTGACTGACTGGACACAGTAAAAGGAATCGCACACAATCAGTGAGGGGAATTCTTGATCCGTATTAATCAGTGCCAGTAAAAGAGCTTTTTTTCTGCAAGCTGACCCGTGCAGTCTCCTAGAGACTGAGTCTTTGTACAGCTCTGATGGAACTTGCCATTCTGCATACAACATTTAACAATGGCACACGCAGCGCTGTATTGTTGTTTACTTCCTATGGCCGGTTGAGGAGATCCGGCAGTGTAAATTATATATTCATACTGATCTAGAGGCATGATTTCATTCAGGAGAGGATATTCTTGTTCGTATTGCAGGAATGCTTGTGTTTTTAGACTTGGGTCGTATCTGTATTCTACATGTGATGCAGTGAGAGAATTAGCCCATTGTATCCATCTCAGATGTAAGGCTTTAGCATTTGGAACGCTTGCCTTTGTAGCAGCCTCTAAGGCCTGTACCGGAGTCACTACAATTATTTGTTTCCCCTGAGCCAGTGCCCTTTCTCTCACTTTCTTTTACTTACTAGGCCGCCTGCAGGTGGTACAAAACGCGGCGGCAAGGGCCGTACTCATGGTTGGCCCTAGGACACATATGACGCCTCATTTGAAGTCCCTGCTCTGGCTCCCGGTGTGAAAGAGGGTAAATTTTAAAGCCCTGGTGCTGGTCTTTAAGGCCTTTCACAACATAGGGGCTCCTTACATTAGGAATAGAATTCAGCCCTGTGCCCCATCCAGAACCTTGCGGTCTTCGACCCTGCGGTTGTCGATCGTGCAAAAGTTCGTTCGTTCGCGTATGGGGGGACGCTCCTTCCAGGTGGCAGCCTCCAAGCTATGGAATAGCCTGCCGCCCTCCCTGGATTTAACCCAGATCTTTTGACTGGGGGAGAATGTTTGCATTGTCAGCATTCCGTCCATCATTTGTTTGCTGTATCCCTGAGACAGGCGCAGGATCTCCTTAGTTTCAGGAGAAATTTAAAAACTTGGCTCTTCCAACATTAGATGAGGCCTACCTGCTGTTGTGTGCACTGTTCTGTCAAGGGGTTCGGCTAGCGGCGGGACACTCTCAGGAGTAGCCGTGTGCTCTACAAATACCCAGTAACATAAATTAACTACAGCAGTCTGTACGGCTGTCAGAATTATTTCCATAGATGCAAAACGCATCTCAGCGTTTGTGTACAAGTATGATTTGAATGCTATTGGTATTGTTTCACCTTCATTGTATGTTAAGTAGGTGTACCCAGATTGACCCGCAACTATACGGATTACTAGATTGCGGACATTTACGCCTGTCTGTAAATGTTTGGACGCTATCATGTCAGCTTGTAGGGAACGAAGGATATCTGTGTGTTCCTGTGTCCATTGCCTAACTGAAAAATCAGGTTGTATGAGGTCGTTGAAAGGTTTAACCCTTTCTGCGTAATCCAAAATGTATGTTCTGCCGAAATTCAGGAATCCCAGTATGGATTATAAATTTTTCAAAGATTTTGGAGGATGGAGCAGCGCACACATTTCTAAAAAGTTGGCTGCCAAGCTTTTCCCTTCACTTGAAAGCTCATATCCCAAAAACAGGATATTGAGGTGGGCTATTTTTGATTTTTTAAAGTTAAACTTGTAGCCCTCAGAGGCAAATCCCAAAATATGGTGCTCACCCTGGTCAAGTGTTCCTCCAGGTCATCATTGCTCAGATAAATATCATCTACATAGGACAATGCCTCCTCATCAAGATTCTGAAGTGACTCAGTTACCCTGGTGGAAAACAACCCCGGGCTGATCTTATACCCCTGGGGGAGTCGGCAAAATTGCCACTGGGATCCCAGCGCTGAGAATTCTGTCAAATATCTGCTCTCAGGCGCTATGTTTTGACAGAAAAATCCATTTGAGATATCTAGTGTTGTTTTGTATCTTTTCCGCACAATGTTATTCATTAATGCGGCACTGTGTGCGTTCTGTACTGCAAATGTTTTTGCGCATGAGTTCAGATGTCTGTAATCTAAAACTAGACGATATGAATTATCTGGTTTCATTACGGGAAACAAAGGATTATTTATTGAAGAGGTGCAAGTTTCAATCACGCCTTGGTACTCAAGTTGATCTAAGATCTCCCTGACCTGTTTTTTCGCTTCCTGTTTTATTGGATACTGTCTCTGTGGAGTTGGAGTAGATTTTATTGGTATCACGTGGTGAGTTGACTCTTCATCCCACCCAACATGGTTGCGATATAGTGCAGGAGCAAGGGCTACTGCCCACTCCCACACGTATGTGTGTTTTAAGTATTGGGGAACGAGGTCGTAAAAGACTGGCATAATTACCATATCTCCCTTTGGGCAATCCATAACAATAGTAGGCAGCCAATCTCTTTCAGCTAAAAGAATGTCGTAGCCAAAAGTCAGGTTCTCCCAAAAGAGACCTTTAATTTTTCTGGGCTTGTCCCCTTCCATTTGGAGTATTATTTCATGTAACTATGTGGGACGCTTACCCTAGTATCAGGTGTTTCCACCGTGATATAATCACTCAACTCCGCTGTCACCAGAAATTCCGTCAGGTTCTGGTGAGCTATTGTTACTTCTGCTGCACTGTCTAGCATCGTCAGAGTCCATTCCCTGTTCAGTAGTTGAGTCCTCAGAATTCTGTGCATGTCTAACTTTGAGATCTGCTACTTTCTTCTTTTTGAATTGAGGTTTTGCTTTAGGTATTTTTTCTTTTTTGGAAGCGTAGTCTGAAGTGCATTGCGTGTCTCTAGACTTTGTATGCTCTTCTTGTCTGTGTTCTGACCTTCCTTCCCTCTCAGAGTTTTTTGATGAATCTACTACATGCAAGCGCGGCGGCAGGGTATATAATGCTGCACCAACTACCAATGTTTGTTATAAATAATTCAAAAAATGCTCTGTATAGTTGCTAACAAACAATGCCCACCTCCCGAAACCAGCCACCGACTATGGTTTCAAATACAACATGAGAACATAGAAAATGAGAGAAGCATTGTTACAAAGGCAAAAAATTCATCGGGTTCAAATCCCACAGATGATGGAGGACAGCGATGAAAGAAATGGTCAGTCTTTCACTAGATGGTTTTGTAGATTCTTTTATTCATTATTTAATACACAACAGCCAACGCGTTTCACCCATGCGGGCTTCTTCAGGGCAAGTAACTTGTTCACACTGTCGAGAAAGAGAATTCCAAATAATGTTAGCCCATGTCGGTCGGCACTTTCTTAAGTGTTTTACTTCAATCGCCGAGTCTGAAAAAGTGTTTTCAATGTGCAATGATCCGTAATAACTTATCCCATTCAGGGACCAGGGTGTATGGGGTATTGCGCGCTCAATCGCCAGCCTCTTCACGCGGCCATCGGGGAAACTCGTGACACGTCCAGTGTTTCAGGAAGTTTTTTGATGAACCCTGAAAGGGACGAGAGGAACGTGTATCAGTGTCGTGATACCTGTCAGGTTTTGTTAATGTTATCTCTATTTCTAAGGTTATACCTCCTTTCGGAGGGCTCCTGCTGAGGAGACCTTTCTCTGGATTGAGATCTATTCTTTTGTTGTTTGTTATTATCCCATTTCTTCTTTGAAGAAACTGGTGTTTGCTTTGCCTGTTGTTTTTCTGGACCTCCCATTAGTTGTGGTTTTACTGGTCTAGCTCCCAAACTATCTCTACCTAATTCTGCAAAAGCAGTTTCAATAATTTTAGGTAGTTCTGTCTTCTGTTGTAAAGGAGTGAAATCCCTCAGGCGTTGGGGTATTGCCACCGATGCTGCTTCCCCTTTAATGTTTGCTAGTATTATAGCTGATAGCTGGGCAAAGTTGTTTAGTAACTTCATACCTAAGTTCAGAGCAGGTTCTGCTCCATACTCGTTCTGTATTTGTCTCAATACGTCTGGTATTACTGCTAATGAAGGGATACCATGAGTTCTGGTATATATTGCAGCGAAGACTGTACCCCAAGAGGTACAAACCTCTATCGGGGGAGCTATCCCCATTGGCAAGCAAATTGTTAGCATTCTATGCTTTTCGTGTGGACCAGTGTGTGGAAATACTGCCTCCAGCTGTGTTATTTTTTGAGCTATCCAAAATGGCATTTGTTCACGTTGGATCACTGACATAATATCGACAACAAAAATATCGTATTGAAAAAATATCGTCGTCATAATATCGACTACAATAATATCAACTACCAATACTTATTTAAAAAAATACAAAAATATCGAGTACACAATATCGTATATGAAAAATATCGTACACCACAATATCGAAATACAAAATATCGTTAAATTAAATATCGTTTAATTTTAAAACACATACAAAATATCAAAAATATCGAATACCAAAATATAGACATCAATATTATCGACTTTTTAACAATATCGACTATTGAAAAACTGGTCAATTAAATATATATTTAGCACCAAATATAAATTCACATTATAAAACAATATAAAACACTTAAATAACATAAAATAATCATTTGCAAACACATGAATATATAAAACTGTAAATTTTTTCTAAACGAACAATTACAGTAATAAAATAAAAGCTTTAAAATATATAATGCTTGCATCATGTCACATTAAAAACAATGTTTAATATATTTTAAAAAAGAAAAACGAAAAATAATAACTTTCTACTAACAAGTTTCTAATTAGTGTTTCCCTTATATGGAAACAAACAGCCAAAATAATAAAAACAATTAACTTGAACGAATAAAATACTCACATTTTAAAATACACCAATAACATAAAGCAACCAATTAAATAAACACTATATAAACATTAAATGTTTGCATCTCTTTTACACTTCTAACCTACAATAAAGAAGAAGGTGAAACTCTGCCATACTGTTTCCTGAAAGAAAACTTTCATTACTGAAGAAACCTTTAAAACTGCACTAAGTAAGTAAAACTGTATTTAAAATAGAACCATACTACTAGCCTTGAACCCTAATTATTTCTGAGACCTAATTTACTAATCTTTCATTGCTTACATTTATATCTGCTCTACAGATACCTTACAAAGCCAGAAAAATATTTTCAACATCCTCACCAATAAAAGAACAATAAATGTAAGTATATTATATTTTTTTCCAAGCTACCTAAAAATATTTTTCAAACGTAATTCACTAATATATATTTTATTTTTTGTCTATCTCCTCTACAGCCAACTGCAAAAGCATCCAAAATCATTTTATAAACACTAACCAACTAAATACAATTAAAAAGTAAGTATATAATTTTAAATTATTAAACACCCTTAAATACCCACCCAAATATCCTTTTTCCCCTAAAATCCCTATCATCTACAAACAATGTAATGACATTATTAAAATGTTTGTTTTCTCTTCTCAACAGAAAATACATCAAGAAAATAGAAAATAAAGCTTGAAATTATTTCCTGGACGATTTTATTTACATCAAACTAAATATTGTAAGTATATTCACTGAAATGTAACTGTATTTAATAAATATGTGGTATTTATTATATTTAAAAAATTGTTTCTTTAATTTCCCCTAGCATAAGACAAAACAACATGACTGAAGGTGCAGAATTTGTAATGTCACAAAAAATAAAATGTTATTATGTTATATGGGGTATGTCTATACACAGGAGAAACAAATTGCTCTTAAAGTGTTTTGGAAGTCTAGCAAATACTACTCTAACAAATGCTATGGAGGAGCTACTACTCATGAAACTACTGTTCTTTCTGTAAAAGAACATAATCACCCCCCAAACATAACAGAGATTGAGGTTAGAGATGCTCTTGAAAGTATTAAAGAAGCAAGCACTAGTACTGATAAACCAACCACCCAAATACTGAAAGAGCAACTATTAAAAGTACCTCAACATGCATCAGGACAATTACCCTCCATAGCTTCTTTAAAAAGAACGATTGCCAGACAAAAAAAAGCAACTACAAGTACCATACCTGCCCCTAAAACGTTTGCAGAAGTAGGTATTCCCCCAGAATTAAGCATTACTCACACTAAAGAACCATTTATATTTTTTGATAACAAATGCCCTGATAAAAGAATAATTATGTTTGCTACTGCAAACAATTTAGTTAAATTACAGCAATGTGACACCTGGATGATGGATGGAACTTTCAAAGTCTGTCCAAAACCATTCTACCAGCTGTACACAGTGCATGGATTGTACCAACATTCAAATATTCCATTCATCTATGCCCTATTACCAAATAAGCAGCAAACTACCTACATAGATATACTCACTAAAATAAAACAAGAAAGCAATAATTATTTTCCTTCAAAAATAATTATTGATTTTGAATTAGCCATGATAAATGCTATACTAAAAAATTATCCACACACAGCAATACAGGGTTGCTATTATCATTTTAACCAGAGTCTCTAGAGACATCTACAAAAATCAACCCTAAGGGGTCGATTCCGATCTCGGCCGGTAGGGCACCTAACAGTATTCGTCCGGAAAAAATACCAGCCGAATGCGTGTTTCCCGACCGATTCGTACACTCGTCCGGACGAACAAGTATGATGCGTATAACAACTCAGTTTCCGAGCGAGCCGTACTCACCCAATCCAGCTCCTGTTCCCCGCCCGAGCCGGATCCGTG
This sequence comes from Calotriton arnoldi, assembly GCA_963921515.1. Classification (NCBI taxonomy): domain Eukaryota; kingdom Metazoa; phylum Chordata; class Amphibia; order Caudata; family Salamandridae; genus Calotriton; species Calotriton arnoldi. Next base: position 955,846 of record CAWUFW010007512.1, read on the forward strand.
AACGCCGAATCGAGCCGCATGGAAGCAAATACACAGCACCTTCCGGCCGGACTAGTATGATGCGCAATCCGTACGCGCCGAACCCGTCGCTTCGTCTGGCACGTTTGAGCATCCGGGCGAGCCGTACATAAGCTCCGTTTCGCGCCACGGCTACGAGACGAACAAGCCTGCTACGAGTACGACTCGAAGACACGAGAAACCCGAACGAGGCGATCCAAGCATGAATCCCATTGCGCAGGTCCTACCTATACTCTACATCTATTACCGGGACCGGCACGGACGCGTTCGGCGCAGACGGTAAGTCAAACACCCACAACACAAACAAACGACACGTACCCGAAATATGTCACACACACATAGGGATGCACAAATGACGTACACAAGCAACAGCAGAACCATAGGGGTGGGATGGCCAACACCAATGCCATACACACCCATAGGGGGATGGATGCCTACCACCAACACCACCCTACCACCACCCCTACTCAGGGGGTCCTGGATGCCTGCCACTACTACCATTCCCACCCTTAGGGGTATGGATGCCTACCACTACCACCATCACTACTCAGGGGGGCATGGATGCCTACCACTACCACCACCCCTACTCAGGGGGGCCTGGATGCCTGCCACTACTACCATCCCCACCCTTAGGGGGATGGATGCCTACCACTACCACCACCCCCACTCAGGGGGGCCTAGATGCCTGCCACCACCACCACCCCTACTCAGGGGGGCCTGGATGCCTGCCACTACTACCATCCCCACCCTTAGGGGGATGGATGCCTACCACTACCACCACCCCCACTCAGGGGGGGCTAGATGCCTGCCACCACCACCACCCCTACTCAGGGGGGCTAGATGCCTGCCACCACCACCACCCCTACTCAGGGGGGCTGGATGCCTGTCACTACTACCAACCCCACCCTTAGGGGCTGGATGCCTACCACTACTACCATCCCAACTCATGGGGGATGGATGCCTACCACTACCACCACCCCTACTCAGGGGGCCTGGATGCCTGTCACTACCATCCCCACTCATAGGGGGATGGATGCCTACCACTACTACCATCCCCACTCATAGGGGGCCTGGATGCCTGCCACTACTACCATCCCCACTCATAGGGGGATGGATGCCTGCCACTACCACCACCACTACTCAGGGGGGCCTGGATGCCTACCACTACCACCACCCCTACTCAGGGGGGCCTGGATGCCTGCCATTACTACCATCCCCACCCTTAGGGGAATGGATGCCTACCACTACCACCACCCCTACTCATGGGGGCCTGGATGCCTGCCACTACTACCATCCCCACCCTTAGGGGTATGGATGCCTACCACTACCACCATCACTACTCAGGGGGGCCTGGATACCTACCACTACTACCACCCCTACTCAGGGGGGCCTGGATGCCTGTCACTACTACCATCCCCACTCATAGGGGGCTGGATGCCTACCACTACTACCATCCCCACTCATGGGGGGATGGATGCCTACCACTACCACCACCCCTACTCAGGGGGGCCTGGATGCCTGCCACTACTACCATCCCCACCCTTAGGGGTATGGATGCCTACCACTACCACCATCACTACTCAGGGGGGGCTGGATGCCTACCACTACCACCACCCCTACTCAGGGGGCCTGGATGCCTGTCACTACTACCATCCCCACTCATAGGGGGATGGATGCCTACCACTACTACCATCCCCACTCATAGGGGGCCTGGATGACTGCCACTACTACCATCCCCACTCATAGGGGGATGGATGCCTGCCACTACCACCACCACTACTCAGGGGGCCTGGATGCCTACCACTACCACCACCCCTACTCAGGGGGGCCTGGATGCCTGCCACTACTACCATCCTCACCCTTAGGGGTATGGATGCCTACCACTACCACCACCCCTACTCAGGGGGGCCTGGATGCCTGCCACTACTACCATCCCCACCCTTAGGGGTATGGATGCCTACCACTACCACCATCACTACTCAGGGGGGCTGGATGCCTACCACTACCACCACCCCTACTCAGGGGGCCTGGATGCCTGCCACTACTACCATCCCCACCCTTAGGGGTATGGATGCCTACCACTACCACCACCCCTACTCAGGGGGCCTGGATGCCTGCCACTACTACCATCCCCACCCTTAGGGGTATGGATGCCTACCACTACCACCACCCCAACTCAGGGGGGCCTGGATATCTGCCACTACTACCATCCCCACCCTTAGGGATATGGATGCCTACCACTACCACCACCCCTACTCAGGGGGGCCTGGATGCCTGCCACTACTACCATCCCCACCCTTAGGGGTATGGATGCCTACCACTACCACCATCACTACTCAGGGGGGGCTGGATGCCTACCACTACTACCATCCCCACTCATGGGGGGATGGATGCCTACCACTACTACCATCCCCACCCTTAGGGGTATGGATGCCTACCACTACCACCATCACTACTCAGGGGGGCTGGATGCCTACCACTACTACCATCCCCACTCATGGGGGATGGATGCCTACCACTACCACCACCCCTACTCAGGGGGCCTGGATGCCTGCCACTAATACCATCCCCACCCTTAGGGGTATGGATGCCTACCACTACCACCATCACTACTCAGGGGGGGCTGGATGCCTACCACTACCACCACCCCTACTCAGGGGGGCCTGGATGCCTGTCACTACTACCATCCCCACTCATGGGAGAATGGATGCCTACCACTAACACCACTCCTACTCATAGGACGGGCAATGCATGACACAACTAGCATACTCCCACATAAGGAATGACAGAAGATTACATCCCCCCCAACACCATGACAAGTGTGTGTAGTCTGTGTCAAATGCCTACAACACTGAACATGACATTGAACATACAATGTGACCCCTAGCACATGTGTCACACAGAAATGTGTGTGGCCTCCACAATGCAAGCCGACCATGGCCACTGTGGCAATGGGCTCGAACACCCCATCACCACAGTGACCAAAAGGTAAGTGTGCTATCCATAGCTGATGCACATTTTGAACAGTGTGGCAATGTGGCCTAAAGCCCCATCACCACAGTGACCAAAAGGGAAGTGTGCTATCCATAGCTGATGCACATTTTGAACAGTGTGGCAATGTGGCCTAAAGCCCCATCACCACAGTGACCAAAACGGAAGTGTGGAGTCCATATCTGATGCACATTTTGAAAAGTGTGGCAATGGGGCCTAAAGCCCCATCACCACAGTGACCAAAAGGGAAGTGTGGTGTCCATAGCTGATGCACATTTTGAACAGTGTGGCAATGTGGCCTAAAGCCCCATCACCACAGTGACCAAAAGGGAAGTGTGCTATCCATAGCTGATGCACATTTTGAACAGTGTGGCAATGTGGCCTAAAGCCCCATCACCACAGTGACCAAAAGGAAAGTGTGGAATCCATAGCTGATGCACATTTTGAACAGTGTGGCAATGGGGCCTAAAGCCCCATCACCACAGTGACTAAAAGGGAAGTGTGGTGTCCATAGCTGATGCACATTTTGAACAGTGTGGCAATGGGGCCTAAAGCCCCATCACCACAGTGACCAAAAGGGAAGTGTAGTCATGGTAAAAGCTGCCAAAGCCAAACTGCATGGATGAATCCTGGTCACACAACAACAAACACATCAGTGGCATAGTAGTGCTTGTGTCTAATAGCAACATAGATTGGTCGAGGGAAACAGTGCAGTGTCACTGAAACATCGTTTTGGCCATGTGCATACAAACATTACCCATGTGGGCCCACATTGTCAACATTCACAAATAACACAATGACAGAAGTGACCATCATAATGCTGACCCACATATCTGCACCAATGGACACACAAATGTAGATATCCTGTGGAGACTGTAGATGTCAGGTGAACAAATACCATACCATGGCAGCAATGGGACATACAAACCATGATTATTGTGCTGACTGATGACCTAGGAGTCCCAGGGACAGCAGGGGAAAGCCACCAAACAACATACAGCCAATGGCACACTCAAGATATGCCAATGCAGTGGTGCAAAGGCACAAACACAAACAGGCAGACTCACACTGCATATCAAACACAACAGGTGATGGGGGTGTGCCAGTGTCCCCAGGCAACCACACAACACATGAGGAGGCCTGAATTCCAACCACACAGATGTGTATACAGTGCCATACAAAAGTTACTCATGGATCGGATACCCCTATGTGGGCAATCAGGCATTGTTAGATGAGAGGGAGCACAAATTACACATGTCACACAAGCTTGTAGGAACAGCAACTAACACAGCAAGAGACAGACCCACCACAGCACTACCCCCAGGGACCCCACATTGTGCTGACACTAGCCTGCATGATAATCCCACTGTGATGACAAAGTTAGATGTCGTTCACACTGTGAACCACAGCCATGTGTCCTGAGCAACTAACTACCATCACACCTACACAAGCTCCAATCAATCAGCACGGCCTGCCAGCCAAGGCCAATATGGAGGTAGGGGTCTAGCCGTGCAACAACTCACTTTTGCACACACTCAACACACACACCCTGATCTCCACCAATGTGCAGCAGTGAAGCTCACATGGACTGGTGACATTGGACATGCACCCATGACAATACCAGGGGTGGTGGTGGGAACTAAGGTGCAGAAACCCATCACACATGGCCAGTCAACAAGACTCGTCAATGTCTGACACACAGCACAGTATGCTGTACATGGGCATGATGTGAAATCCACCACAATCAATGGGATCCTGGCCATAGTCACACACCAACGAAGAAGCCAAGGTGACACACGAAGAACACACGTACACAACTTCCAACATTGCAGCTCTGACCCTGAGGAGTGGCAGCAGTCACACACACAACGTGTCACAATCACTGAAAGCTACCACAAACTGTAAATCACATGACTCGTGTAAACAACAAGTGCCAAGGGGAATCCTGAATGTGTCCCATCTGCATTTGCCCACATTCCCAGCCCTGACAACAAAGACAACCTGGTATGACAACCTCATGAACATTAGTTTGCCATGCACCCACATCACGGAGAAACCAGGTCCAAGATGCTGGATGAACACAGAACAACTCAGCAAGCATCACAAACAGGAACATCCCTAGGGACACAGCCTGTGTACGAAAAGGGAAGGGAACACACACAGACATGCTTACACAACACACAACACGGGCACACGCAATATCACGGGATTACACACTGCCATGAGGGCACTCCACTCCTGTGGAAGGTCCGCTGTGCCAAACCTTGTCTGTGCACGACTCAAACATGTCAGCAGGACACTCCGTCAGTGAGTCAACAACTACAACACACAGAAGGCTCTGCTCACATCAGCCTGGGTACGGGAGTGTCACGTCAGTCATCTGCATACACCCAAAACACGTGTCAAGCCAGTTGCACTGTATACACAGATGAGTCCTTCAACATTGATGTGTGTTGGAAACGGGGTTACCGAGTCCGGCACGGTAGCATGGCGCGAGGCGGGAAAGCACCCGAAGGCAATGTGTAAGGCAGTTGTGCAGCACACACTCACTTTGACTCAGGAATGCGGACGCAATAACGTGACACCACACCAGGCTTGTGTATTAAAAACAAGTTCTTTTATATAAATCAATGCAGCATCAGATGAGGCAGATTAATTCAGGTCAACATTTAAAGTCATTGCAGTACTCAACTGGTGCGTAATTTCATTAAAGCATCATAGCTCATCAACATTGTAGGCCACTAAAAGGCCGCAGGAATCATCTCCTAAACGTAGCACCAATAATGATCACAGGGTGCAATAATAAAACATGGGCCTAAAACATGCAGTTCACCTCATGAATATTCAATCACTTGTAAATAGGCATTTCAAACAGGGCCTGCATTAGTCTAGGCGCTCCCATAGGCAGTAAAAGGGGCGTCGCAAATCTGGCACACCTGCAACATAAAACACTTCAACTCTTGGCGGTGTACACTTCAGCTCAATTCAGTTAAGCACCCTTATCCTAGGCAAAGACATTTCAATAATGGTTACATACATCAGGCCTAGACAGTAATTAAGGCAGGCAGAAAAAATAGGCTGGTGAACAACTTGGGGAACCCCTCAACATGTCCTTTACTCTGGGAATTCCCTGTCAATTAGGCTTCTGGGCCCCTCAGGGCTACTCAGGGGTCAAGTTAGGCCAGGCCCACTCCTCTCCGGGGCCTCGCCTCGTGCGTATAATTGCCGTTGGCCCCCAGCCCCCAGGGGCGTTTCTAGGGCCCTAGGGGCCTCCTGGGCTCACCTGTAGGTGGTTCGTTGGTCGCTCCTCGCAGCGACTGGCTCCCTCCCGGGCCGGCCCGTGATTGGCGGGGCGGGGCCCGGAGCGAGTTACACGGCCCTCCGGCCGGAATTGCGGGACGTTGGGGGGCCGGTATCACCCTCCTCCGGCCCCCGGGTTTAGCGGAGCAAGGTAGGTCTCCTGGCAAAGGGGGGGGGCCGGTATCTCACTCCTCCGGCCCCCGCGATCAGTAGGGTAATGCGGGGAAGGGAGCGGGAGCCGGCAGTCCTCTCCGGACGGCTTCCCGCCTCCCTCTGCTTACGCGGAGCTCTTCTCCGGCTTCCGTCGGCGCTGGGGGCGTGGCGGGAGCCGGCGCCCAATCACTGCGCAGCCTTCCCGGGGTCGTGGCCGATGACGCGGTCAGCGTCCCCGGTCGCCTGGCAACGCCGTCGACGGGGCCTGGAGGCCTCGTTCTTCCTGCTAGGCCCCAGCTTCTTCACGCGAGCCCCTGGGCCGCGGCGGTGATCTTCAGGCCGCAACTTTGTCGGCGGGGCTCCCGGGCCCGGCGGTGACCTTTGGGGCAGATCCTCAGGCTTCGGTGAGGGCGCGGATGGCGCACCTCACCACCACGGCCTCGGAGAGGCCACGCTCACCTCCACAGCTCTCCACACGCGGCCGCAACGGCAGATTCTAGCCATGAGGTCAGTGGCTTGGTGGCAATTCCTCCCACGTGGAGGTACAGCGCGGGGCGCGCTGGCAGCAGGCTGGCAGGGGGGGCTGACCCAGAAGGGCTTTGGGCAGCCCAGCAGCAGCTAGGAATAGATGGGGTGAAGGTCTAGCGCTTCAGGGCACGGCGCTTTACCTGGTGATCCCCAGTTTGGCAGTTCAGGTTTCTGGCCTTGCTGGTCGGTCAGGCCTTACAATTTAAGGTTACTTGCGGCAGTTCTTGGTTGGTTGCTTCTTGGGGTTTCTCCATATGGGGGAGGGAATGAGTTGGTGGTTCTTGGGGTGCTGGATGGTACTTCCCAGCATGCTGAAGGTGGTTCCCTGGGTCCCCTCACGCTGGGCAAGGTCAGTGGGTGGTGGGCGTTCCTCAGCTAACTTACTACAGCAGTGCCTAAGCCTTGTCAGCAGCAGTAGTGTAGGTCTCCCCCCTAGGCCCTACAGCCTGTACTCCGGCAGAGGTTCTCCCAGGATCAGTGGTGCCCCAACTGACTAAAAGATTTCCCTCCAAACCTCTTTTACCCCTAGGTCAGGTGACCCTCCTAAAGGCGGCAAAACATAACTCCTCCCACAGCCCGGAAGGTTCTGGAACCTTCCACCATGTCTGGCTATGTGGCCCAGAGGCGGGGACGGGATGGATACTGTATCCCTATGTCCCAGCCTGACCCTGGCTACTAGTGTGTGTATGTGTGCAAGGCCACTCTGCAGTAGCAGGGGCCTGTGGCAGCCATCTTGAGTGAGAGAGCACCTGCACCTCAGCACTGGTTGGCAGTGGTAAGGTGCCCGGAGACCTAGGTCCAGTAAAAATACGGTGGCAAAAATGAGGCGCAAAAGGGAAAAAAACAGGGCACGACCACCCTAGGGCTGACAGGTCTAACACGCGTCCCCCCCAGCCGAAAGAGGGGAGAGCTTCCCAACCTCTAGGGAGTTCTTGTCGCTAAGGCGGAAAAACCGGGAGAGACCGTCAGCGTTGGCGTGGTCTACACCGGGTCGATGTTCCACCCGAAAGTCCATCCCCTGGAGGGAAATGGACCACCTCAACAATTTGGGGTTTTCGCCTCTCATCTGCATGAGCCAGCGAAGGGGTCTGTGGTCGGTCTGGATCAGGAAGTGACAACCAAAAAGGTATGGCCTCAACTTCTTTACAGCCCAAACCACGGCAATGGCTTCTCTTTCGATTGTACTCCACCGCTGTTCCCGGGGGAGTAGTCTTCTGGAAATGAAGGCCACTGGCTGGTCTTGGCCATCGTCAATCAGCTGCGAGAGCACAGCTCCTATGTCATGCTCAGAAGCGTCTGTCTGCACGATAAATTCCCGTCCAAAGTCTGGAGTCCTGAGCACCTGTGCGGTGCACATTGCACGTTTGAGGGCCTCAAAGGCTTCCTGGCAGGCAGCCGTCCAGATGACTCTGCGTGGCTGCTTCTTCGAAGTCAATTCCGTCAAAGGGCCCACAATGGTTCCATATCCCTTGACGAACCGGCGGTAGTATCCCGTGAGGCCGAGAAAAGCCCGGACCTCTGTTTGGGTCTTGGGGGCTCCCAGGCCAAGATGGTCTCGATCTTGGCTTGGAGGGGTTGCACCTTACCTCCGCCCACCAGATGTCCCAGGTACACGACAGATCCCTGTCCAATCTGGCACTTGCTGGCCTTGATGGTTAGACCAGCCCGTTGCAGAGCCTGTAGCACCTCCTGGAGATGCTCCAGATGGTCCTCCCAGCTGCTACTGAAGACAGCTATGTCATCCAGGTAGGCAGCAGAGAAGGCCTCTAGGCCAGACAGCACCTGGTTCACCAACCGCTGGAAAGTGGCTGGAGCATTTTTCAACCCGAAGGGCATCACCCGAAATTGAAAGTGGCCCTCGGGGGTGGAGAACGCAGTCTTCTCCCTTGCTCCTTCCGCCATGGCGATCTGCCAATAGCCTGACATCAAATCGATGGTACTCAGATACCGGGCTGCTCCCAGCCGGTCAATGAGCTCATCCGCCCGAGGGATCGGGTGAGCGTCGGTCTTTGTTACTGAGTTGAGTCCGCGGTAATCCACACAGAACCGAAGTTCTGGTGTGGTGCCCGGTGGGGCCGCTTTCGGCACCAACACCACCGGACTAGCCCAAGGGCTACTGGAAGGCTCAATCACCCCCAGTTCTAGCATCTTGGTAACCTCACCCTGGATACTAGCCTTGACCTTATCGGACAGCCGGTAAGACTTGGTTTTTACTGGCGGACTGTCCCCTGTGTCCACATCATGGGTACACAGGTGCGTGATCCCAGGCGTGAGGGAGAACAACGAGGCGTACTGCCCCAAGACCTGGCGGCAGTCCCTCTGTTGCTCTGGGGTCAAGGATGGGGCGAGGACCACTCCTCTACCGAGCCATCCTTCTCATGGGCCGCCAGAAGGTCTGGAAGAGGCTCACTCTCCTCCTCCTCACTTCCATCTGTTATCATCAGGAGAGTGAGCTCTGAACGCTCCTGGTGTGGCTTCAGGCGGTTGACGTGGAACACCCTGTGGGGTTGACGGGGGTCTTCACATCGACGACATACGTGGTCTGGCCTCTCCTTTCCAAGATCTCAAACGGTCCAGTCCACCGGTCCTGGAGGGCGCTAAGCTCTCCTGGCTCCATGACCCACACCTTCTGTCCAGCGTCCAACTCTACCGTCCGAGCGTTCCGGTCATACCATTTCTTCATGACGGCCTGACTAGCCTCTAGGTTGTCCGAGGCTTCCTTCCACAGCTTGGCCACTTGGCTGCGGAATGCCAGCATATAGCTGACCACATCACGGGGAAGCTTCAAGGAAGACTTCTCCCACCCCTCCTTGACAAGACTGAGGGGCCCCCGAACGGGGTGGCCATAGAGCAGCTCAAAGGGGCTGAAACCGACCCCCTTCTGCGGCACCTCTCGGTAGGAGAAGAGCAGACAGGGTAAGAGGACGTCCCACTTCCTTCTCAAGTCCTCGGGTAGGCTCCAGATCATCCCCTTCAAGGTCTTATTGAAACGCTCCACGAGCCCGTTCGTCTGGGGGTGGTAAGGAGTGGAGAACCGGTAGGTCACTCCACACTCCTTCCACATGGCCTGCATGTAGGCCGACATGAAATTCGTGCCCCTATCTGACACCACGACCTTGGGGAATCCCACTCGGGTAAAAATCCCCATCAGGGCCCGCGCCACCACCGGTGCAGTGATGGTCCTCAGAGGGATTGCCTCTGGGTACCGGGTGGCGTGGTCCACCAGCACCAAGATGAACCTGTGTCCCGCAGAAGTCGGCGGGTCCAACGGCCCGACAATGTCAATCCCTACCCGCTCAAAAGGGGTACCGACAACCGGGAGAGGTTCCAGAGGGACCTTCACTTTAGTCCCTGTCTTGCCGCTCGCCTGGCAAGTGGTGCAGGTCTTGCAGAAAGTGTCAGAGGTGACGCGCATCCTGGGCCAGTAAAAATGTGGGACCAAACGCGCAAACGTCTTGTCCTGGCCCAGGGGTCCTGCTAGTGGTATTTCGTGTGCCAAATCTAGCAGAAAGGCTCGGTAGCATTGGGGGACCACTAAGGCCCTTGATGACCCATGCACCAGAGCCTTAGGCTCACTGTAGAGGAGACCATCCTCCCAGTAGACATGGTAGTTACCAGTCTCTGTTCCAGTTGCTTGGGCTTCGGCCTGCTGCCGCATGCCTTCAAGCGTCGGGCACTCCTTCTGCGCCCGGCAGAATTCCTCCCGGGTAGGCCCTCCTTCCACCTGCCACTCTGCAGGGGTCGGCAGGTCCCCCACGAGAACACCATCCACCCCAGCGAACTCCGGGGTCACCTCCGCGGGCTCCCCATCCATCTCACCGGGTGTTTCCTCTTGGACATCTCCTCGTCCAGCAGTGGGCTGGGCCATTATTTCAGGCTCCAACCCGGGCTTAGTTCCTTGTCGGGCAGCCATGGACCGCGTGACGACGCAAGTCCATCCTGGTAATCCCAACATCTCAGCATGGGCATTGAACTCTACCTCCCTCCAGGCAGTATGTTCCAAGTCGTTTCCCAGCAGACAGTCAACTGGCATGGCAGGGCTCACCGCAACCTTCAACAGGCCTGAGACTCCTCGACTGCATCGACTTTTCTGAAGGTCAATAGTCCTCATTGGCTTATCCGCCGCCCGGCGATATCCGTCTTCCTTTCCTTACATTTGGCAGTAGTCCACCTACCGTGGTTCGCACTGCTCTTCATTGCCGTTTTGGATTCTTGAACGGTCACTTGAATCCACCTTGTTGGCACCGCCTTTCAGCCCTGAAGAGTCACGGGTTACTACCCTTTGTGACGAAACACGTGTCGGCTGGTTGCTTTTGTTTTGGCTGGTTGCTTATGCTCTGTTACTATATTAAACACCTATGACTATCATTCTGGTGTAGACCCTCTACATTTCTGCAGTATGAGACATTTCTCCTGATATTATATCCTCGTTACGTGTGCCCGGGACTGTACCTACTTCATTTGTGTGGATTTCTATCCATACCATCACGGGGGTTTTAGGGCATATCCCCTGACCTGGTTTGCACCGTTCACACTCCTAGTATAACATAAACTCAGCGCGAATTAGCTTGAGCGCCATTATTCCTGTCAATACTAAAAACCCCACACTGATACACCTTTCAGGGGGTCCGCCCCGGCTCCCTTGTGGGACACCCGAGTGCTGACCCACGTGTCTGCCTCCTCTGCAAGCTCCCGCGGATCGGTCAGCTTGCGGTCCACCAAGTACTGGCGCAGCTCCGGAAAACATTTCTCTAGGAGGTGCTCTCTCAAGAACAGGTCGTACAGCCCTTTGTAATCATCAATGTTGCTGCCACGCACCCAACCCTCCAATGCCTTCCGGGCATAATCAAAAAAATCCACCCAGTTCTGTGTGTGAAGCTTGTGGCTGTTGCGGGACATTTGGCGGTACTTCTCTGGGGTGAGGCCAAACTTCTTAAGCAGGGCCTCCTTCATGATAGGGTAGTTCGTCTGATCCCCCTTGTCCAAGGTCAAAAGTGTGTCCCTTACTGGTGGAGGTATGTACCTGTAGAGACCTCCCCCCCAGTAGCTCTCAGGAACCCTATGGGCCACCAAAGACACCTCGTACGCCGCCAACCACTTATCGATGTCATTTCCCACACTAAAACTGGTTATCACCTCTCTAGGTAGATAGAACTTGGGCTCCTGGGGAACCCCAGCAGGTACGCTGCCACCATTCAAGTTGCCCTGCATCTCCATCTGCAAGGCTCGGAGCTCTAATTCCTTCAGGCTAAGCTCATGCGCAAGCTTTCTTTCTTCCATGGCTAGCCTTGCCTGTTCTCGCTCCCTGTCCATCCTAGCAAGTTCTAACTTCAATTGCCTCTCCTCCCTCCTGTCCTCAAATTCCTCTGCAGACAAACTCCCCTCTGACGCACTACTGCCTGCCCTGGAACGTCTTCCTGGCAACACATTCTCGCTAACGTCAATGTGCAGTAGGTCCAGTTCTCCTGGGTCGTCTGCCTCCCTCTGCTCCTCGTCCCCTCTTCCCCCCCGGTGGGCCATTACCCATGCCCTCAAAGCTTTCTGAAGCACCTCCTTCCTGGCGCCTCGCTTGACGGACACCCCCCTCTCTAGACAGAACTCCTTGAGCTGTGTCACCGTATACCTTTCTAGGTTGGCCAACTCAAACTCCATCCTGCTAGGTGGGGCCCCAGACAATTTAGAGAAAGGGTTCTAGACTGTAGGTAGCAGGTCTAACGCAGGAATGTACACAATCAGGCAATCACAAAAGAATTCTTAGCACTTGCATTTCAATAGGTATCCATTAGCGGCGCACACTGAGTCCCTGTGGGGTGCTGCACAAACACCAGTCCTTATCCCACCGCTGAACACCAATGTTGGAAACGGGGTTACCGAGTCCGGCACGGTAGCATGGCGCGAGGCGGGAAAGCACCCGAAGGCAATGTGTAAGGCAGTTGTGCAGCACACACTCACTTTGACTCAGGAATGCGGACGCAATAACGTGACACCACACCAGGCTTGTGTATTAAAAACAAGTTCTTTTATATAAATCAATGCAGCATCAGATGAGGCAGATTAATTCAGGTCAACATTTAAAGTCATTGCAGTACTCAACTGGTGCGTAATTTCATTAAAGCATCATAGCTCATCAACATTGTAGGCCACTAAAAGGCCGCAGGAATCATCTCCTAAACGTAGCACCAATAATGATCACAGGGTGCAATAATAAAACATGGGCCTAAAACATGCAGTTCACCTCATGAATATTCAATCACTTGTAAATAGGCATTTCAAACAGGGCCTGCATTAGTCTAGGCGCTCCCATAGGCAGTAAAAGGGACGTCGCAAATCCGGTACACCTGCAACATAAAACACTTCAACTCTTGGCGGTGTACACTTCAGCTCAATTCAGTTAAGCACCCTTATCCTAGGCAAAGACATTTCAATAATGGTTACATACATCAGGCCTAGACAGTAATTAAGGCAGGCAGAACAACTAGGCTGGTGAACAACTTGGGGAACCCCTCAACATGTCCTTTACTCTGGGAATTCCCTGTCAATTAGGCTTCTTGGCCCCTCAGGGCTACTCAGGGGTTAAGTTAGGCCAGGCCCACTCCTCTCCGGGGCCTCACCTCATGCGTATAATTGCTGTTGGCCCCCGGCCCCCAGGGGCGTTTCTAGGGCGCTAGGGGCCTCCTGGGCTCACCTGTAGGTGGTTCGTTGGTCGCTCCTCGCAGCGACTGGCTCCCTCCCGGGCCGGCTCGTGATTGGCTGGGCGGGGCCCGGAGCGAGTTCCACGGCCCTCCGGCCGGAATTGCGGGACGTTGGGGGGCCGGTATCACCCTCCTCCGGCCCCCGGGTTTAGCGGAGCAAGGTAGGTCTCCTGGCAAAAGGGGGGGGGCCGGTATCGCACTCCTCCGGCCCCCGCGATCAGTAGGGTAATGCGGGGAAGGGAGCGGGAGCCGGCAGTCCTCTCCGGACGGCTTCCCGCCTCCCTCTGCTTACGCGGAGCTCTTCTCCGGCTTCCGTCGGTGCTGGGGGCGTGGCGGGAGCCGGCGCCCAATCACTGCGCGGCCTTCCCGGGGGCGCGGCCGATGACGCGGTCAGCGTCCCCGGTCGCCTGGCAACGCCGTCAACGGGGCCTGGAGGCCTCGTTCTTCCTGCTAGGCCCCAGCTTCTTCACGCGAGCCCCTGGGCCGCGGCGGTGATCTTCAGGCCGCGACTTCATCGGCGGGGCTCCCGGGCCCGGCGGTGACCTTTGGGGCAGATCCTCAGGCTTCGGTGAGGGCGCGGACGGCGCACCTCACCACCACGGCCTCGGAGAGGCCACGCTCGCCTCCACAGCTCTCCACACGCGGCGGCGGCCGCAACGGCAGATTCTAGTCACGAGGTCAGTGGCTTGGGGGCAATTCCTCCCACATGGAGGTACAGCGCGGGGCGCGCTGGCAGCAGGCTGGCAGGGGGGGGCTGACCCAGAAGGGCTTTGGGCAGCCCAGCAGCAGCTAGGAATAGATGGGGTGAAGGTCTAGCGCTTCAGGGCACGGCGCTTCAGGGCACGGCGCTTTACCTTGCTGGTTAGTCAGGCCTTACAATTTAAGGTTACTTGCGGCAGTTCTTGATTGGTTGCTTCTTGGGGTTTCTCCATATGGGGGAGGGAATGAGTTGGTGGTTCTTGGGGTGCTGGATGGTACTTCCCAGCACGCTGAAGGTGGTTCCCTGGGTCCCCTCATGCTGGGCAAGGTCAGTGGGTGGTGGGCATTCCTCAGCTAACTTACTACAGCAGTGCCTAAGCCTTGTCAGCAGCAGTAGTGTAGGTCTCCCCCCTAGGCCCTGCAGCCTGTACTCCGGCAGAGGTTCTCCCAGGATCAGTGGTGCCCCAACTGACTAAAAGATTTCCCTCCAAACCTCTTATACCCCTAGGTCAGGTGACCCTCCTAAAGGCGGCAAAACATAACTCCTCCCACAGCCCGGAAGGTTCTGGAACCTTCCACCATGTCTGGCTATGTGGCCCAGAGGCGGGGACGGGATGGATACTGTATCCCTATGTCCCAGCCTGACCCTGGCTACTAGTGAGTGTATGTGTGCAAGGCCACTCTGCAGTAGCAGGGGCCTGTGGCAGCCATCTTGAGTGAGAGAGCACCTGCACCTCAGCACTGGTTGGCAGTGGTAAGGTGCCCGGAGACCTAGGTCCAGTAAAAATACGGTGGCAAAAATGAGGCGTAAAAGGGAAAAAAACAGGGCAAGCCACCCTAGGGCTGACAGGTCTAACAATGTGCAAAACTGCATGTCCAGTGGAGATGGGCACACAGTCAGGGAAATCGGAACATTGAACAGTGGTAAGCCCACCAGATGTGCATCAGTGTAAGACAAAGATGTTCCTTTACAAATGCAAAACGTGCATCCCTGTGTCAAATGCTGAACATTACACCCTCAGACTGCAGCAAAGGATGCCATAGATCCCGACTACAACAGGACACATATCCCATGGACCACATGGAGTCCATCACAGCAACACTTCATTTTCCTGAACTGAACACTATAACAACTGCAAATGCAGGATGCTACTCATCTACATCATGTACATCAAAAGAAACACCTCAATTAAACAAAAAGAGGCTTTATTAAGCTAATGTAAAATTAAAAGTTGACGTCCAAAAGAAACTAAGGCCAATGGCCAGTCCAATATCCATGTCCCAACAGGGTGACAAGTGACAACTGGTCACCCATTGCTTGCCTACACTGGTACGGACAGGGGACATCCCCCTTGGAGGGGCATACAAGGGGCAGGCCAGGCACCGCAGGGACAGGATCAGGGGATGGCAGAGTGAGGCAGTGAAGGGGTGGTGGGTGCAGGAGTGTCACCGGCAACTACAGTAGAGGTGTCTGACTCAGGGGGGGCCAGCACCACCGTGCTACACAAGTCAGTTGGTGTGGGTGCTGCAACCACTGCAGTGGGCTGGTCTGATGTAGTGGACTGGGTCCCCACTGCAGTGCCCAAGTCAGACGGGGTGGTTGTGGACTCCACTGCAGTGCATAACTCCAAGGGAGTGAAAGGGTGGGCAGATGAAGTGGGCAGGACAGAGGGGGGGACCCGGTCCCCACACCAGTGGCACTAACAGGCAGAGCGTCTGGGTTGGGTGTGGAAGAGCAAGTGGCAGGGGGGGAGGGCCTAAGCAGTCTGGGGATGCGGTATTGGTGTGTGGGGGAACCTGGGGCAGGGTGTGGCGGGGGAACCTGTGGAGTGGTGGCCTGGGGGATGGAGGAGAGAGACTGGGTGGTGGAGCTGCGTGGTGGTGGTGGTGGGGTCTTGCTCTTCCTGGTCCGGGGGGACTTCCTAATTGGGTCCTGTGTCTGCCTGCGCCTGGGGGAGGGTGTCCAGGGGCGAGGGGCACTCCCCTCTGTGTGGGTGGACTTCCTCTTCCCCCAGTATGCTGGATCAGCAGGATTGGAGGGGAAGAGGCCGAGGTCACACAGGAAGAGCTGCTGTGTATGTGGGGTAGCAGGTGAGGCAAGGGAAGGGGTCTTGGAGGGAGAAGATTTGGAGGACTGCGGAGTGACTGTGGATGCCTGTGTGTGTTCCCCATCCTCTGTGTCTGTGGTATCAGTCCCCTGAGGATGCTTGTGTGCACGTCTTGCCTTTCTCTTGGGTGTGTCTGTGCTGCTCGTGTCTGTGTGTTTGGGTGATTGTGCAGGTGTGCATGTGCTTTGGACAGGTAGGGTGGCAGGAAGTGTGGATGGGGCAGAGGTGGGAGGGGTGAGGGACTGTTGGAGGAGGGACACTGCTGCCGTCAGGGAGGAGTCCATGGACCTATTGCTCCTCTGTAGGGCAGACATACCCATCGAGATGCCCTCCATGAACGACACCAGCTGTGTCAACAGAGTGGTGTGTGCATGGAGGACAGTCAGCATTGCTGTCTGCCCTACATGGAGCTGCCGAAGGAGGTACACAGACTCCTCACTCAGGGCAGCAGGGGACACAGGGGCAGGGGGTGCGGTGCCTGGCATGAAGGAGACACGCTCCCGAGCACGGGAGCCTCCACGGACCTCAGGAATGGGAGCCAATGGGAGGGCGGTGGTGGTGGAAGTGGTGGCGGGGCCAGACAGACTAGCTTGACTTTGGTGGCTGCTGACACCCGCCTCCACAAGGGAGTCATCCTCCGAGCTGCTGTGGTCCTCAGCTGAGGTGGATGGTGCTGAGGACTCCTCGGTGTGGCTCCCCTCGCCCTCTGTGCCACTGGGTCCCTCTGACCACTCGTCGGACGCTGACCCAGTCTGGCTCCGCTCCTCCTCCTGGTCCATGGAGCTGTCCCCTCCTGTGGCCGTGGATGTATCTGCAAACAATTAGGGAAACAGACAAACATCAGTCACCTGCACTGAACGCACACACCACAGTAAGGACAGCACATCACAGAGCCAGCTCAGGCATCCTTAGTTGAACATTGCCTAAAGTCCTCACACAGATTTGTGGAAGCCAATTGTCAGTCTGATGGTCAACCATGGGACTCACACCCCTCCTGCCCTTGCACCCATCTGTCTGGTGCCTGTCTGATGGTAAGACCCCAGTGTGGACACATGCACCACCTACACAGTTGTTGGACATTGCAGGGAACACGGTGAAGTATGTGAACATGCACACAACACATCTCTTGCCACTAAGTCAGTGCAGGTGTCCGGATGAAGGGATGGCCAGAGTCTAAATAGAAATGCATGTGATGCATACCAGCACCACACACCATGATGCACCCATGTCCGGATAGTCAATGCCACAATGGGGTGCATGTTGCACATGTCTCTCCCCTGCAGGATCACTCTTAGGAAGTTTAATGCCATGACACAGGCATGCGTGCAAAGTCATACATCACTGTCTCCAGTCACATGGGCATGGCAGCCAGCCAACAACAGTCCGCACTGTGTCACAATCCTAGGACATGGGGAATGCAAGTTATGTAACTGACAAGTGCACATGTCCATCCCCCAAAAACCACATCATCAGTACTACTACTTGTCCACGTCATACCAATTGGACATATGGGGGACATGAAACACAACTCTCTGAACATGAGCACCTCACAGTGTGCTGTGAATGAGAAACAGCTGCCTGAAAGTCACAGTCGCATACACCTGTGTGCACAGTCAAGTGATCAGACACCTAAAAATCACAGAAGTTTCGTCTATCATGGTCCCATCTCCGCTGGCATGCTGAGCCCTAACCGATAAACGTACCAGTAGTCCTGACAACGAGGACACAGCACAATGACACAGAGGCAGACACCTGAGGGAACATTTCACTGATCACAACATGCCAGATGGTACACGGGAGTGGGAGTACAGAGTGTATTGTATGCCCTGGAGTAGGCATGACTGTCCAGCTCCACCTGTAAGAGGAATGAGTCCTGGACAGTAGGCATGTGGCTGAGCACGTGTGACACACTTGATACACATACTCCTGAGGCCCAAACATTGTTCCCACCGGCAGCATGGGTGTGTGCCAAATTCCCCAGGGACATGTGGTGATTCAGATCATCAAGTGGACCACATATCAAAGTTACACCCAGATTACATGTCAGAACTTAGGCATTGTGTAAGCAATTGACCCACACATGAATCCCACAACATAGTCACGGGAACAAATGCTGTACCCCACCTTGAGCGAAGCTAAATGCAATGACACAGTCCCCAAGTGACACAATTTCCTGACTATAAGGGCTACACATATGCGTATCAGAGGAGAAGTGGGCATGTCACAAATGAGGGACATGGGTCCTGGACCACATGACTGATGTACTGTGGAAGTTTAACCAGGCCAGAGGAGGGCACATAGCATGTCAGACCAAGTGCACAGTTCAGTCATGGACTCACCCCCTCCTTGCTGATGTTTGGCCTTCAGCTGCCCACCCAGGTCAGGGAAGACCACCGCCAGGATCCGGAGCATGTGGGAGGTCAGGGTCCGGTGTCCGCCCCGCCTGCGAGGAGGCGACAGCTTCAGCTGGACCCTTGCGATCCTCCGGGTCCAGCCACGAAGGTCCTGCCACCTCTTCTGGCAGTTGCGGATCCTGCGCCTGTAGACCCCCACGGATCTTACTTTCCGGGCGATGGTCAGCCAGATTTCCTGCTTCTGGTGGGCATCGACCTGTGAGGATGACAAAGTGAAAAAGGACATTACTACACATGCAACATATCCGTGCATCACACAGTTGGATATACATGTCTCAATCACAGGGGCATATGATGTACATAGGCAGTGCAACAATGGCTATGAACAGTTTGCCATCATTAACAACCACAAAAAAAATTTCTTGGATGCTCAGCAAAATTTATGTCCTGATGATGACCATGTATTCATGACAAAGGTCGAAACGCCGTCGACGCAATTGTGGCCGCTAGTAATGAAGGACACATTGTTCTGTTTTTGTCGTTTCAGTGTTGTTCTGAAAAATTTCTTTTTATGTGACTTTTTTGTTTGCCACTTGTTTGGTATTGTATTGTATAATAATTGTTATATGTACCAACTAATACTTCTGAGTGTAATGTGAATAATTTGTTTTTATATTGAATAAATTTTGTATATTTTTCTTACGATATTTCTTATAAGGGCCTTCTTCTGTTTTTTTGATTTTTGATTTTTAGTCCTCTCTCTATGTACAATTGTATTGTTATTTGTCTGTGAAAAATTGAATTTTTTCAATATCTTGGAACGCTGTTTGGATTAAACAATGAACAGTTTGCCAGCAGTCACTACATGGTGTCATTGCATGGGGAGTAAACCTTTTTGGAATGCACTGTTACTGCACTGTACCTGTTCAGTGCATGTAACTACACACTTTGGGGTGTGACAACTACTCAGTGAGCATGCTAGCCAGTGGTGTGCACACTGTAAGTCCTGCTAGTCAGACAACATGCACAATTGGTAAGGCAGTGGACAGCACACTCACCTGCTCCCCTGGTTTCCCATTCAGCTTGCTGTACTGTGGAAGGAGGCTGTCCAGTAGGGCCTGGTTCTCCTCGAGGCTGAAGGCTGGGGCTCTATCCACAGTACGTGCCATTGCAGTAGCCAGAGGATGCAGAGACAGCAGCAGTGTTGTTGGCAGATGTCGTCCTGGAGCATGTAGTGCAGGCAAGTGAGCTCTCAGGGGAACAGCCATCATTATATGTGTGCTGCAGTGGCAGATACTGTCCCATGTGTCCAAAGTGATAGGTCCAAGTCTTTTGCATCTTCTGAATCTGACCAATCCATGGAATAGCAGCACTAATACA
Source organism: Calotriton arnoldi (assembly GCA_963921515.1). Taxonomy (NCBI): domain Eukaryota; kingdom Metazoa; phylum Chordata; class Amphibia; order Caudata; family Salamandridae; genus Calotriton; species Calotriton arnoldi. The sequence continues at coordinate 976,069 of CAWUFW010007512.1, forward strand.
CGCCCACAGCATCCTTCAAATCTTCAAATTCATGACATCCATGATTTTGCAACATTGTTGTGGCTGGCCAACTGAATTCACTGCATCAGACTCGTTGGAGCCACGAAAACGCGTCCGTTGCCATGCCAGGCCCCAGCCAATGCGTGCGCACCGATCGGTCCATTGCTGTACAACGCGTATTTCGGGGTACAATGCGTACCCGCACACAACACATGCAATGGGCCGGCCGGGCACACCGATCGGTCCATTGCTGTACAACGCGTACCCGCACACATCACATGCAATGGGCCGGCCGGGCTCACCGATCGGTCCATTGCTGTACAACGCGTATTTCGGGTACAACGCTGCACCACAAGACAACACATGCAATGGGCCGGCCGGGCACACCGATCGGTCCATTGCTGTACAACGCGTATTTCGGGGTACAACGCGTACCACGCACACAACACATGCAATGGGCCGGCCGGGCACACCGATCGGTCCATTGCTGTACAACGCGTACCCGACACATCACATGCAATGGGCCGGCCGGGCTCACCGATCGGTCCATTGCTGTACAACGCGTATTTCGGGTACAACGCTGCACTCGCAGCATAACACATGCAATGGGCCGGCCGGGCACACCGATCGGTCCATTGCTGTACAACGCGTATTTCGGGGTACAATGCGTACCCGCACACAACACATGCAATGGGCCGGCCGGGCACACCGATCGGTCCATTGCTGTACAACGCGTACCCGCACACATCACATGCAATGGGCCGGCCGGGCTCACCGATCGGTCCATTGCTGTACAACGCGTATTTCGGGGTACAACGCGTACCCGCGCACAACACATGCAATGGGCCGGCCGGGCACACCGATCGGTCCATTGCTGTACAACGCGTATTTCGGGGTACAACGCGTACCCGCACACAACACATGCAATGGGCCGGCCGGGCACACCGATCGGTCCATTGCTGTACAACGCATACCCGCACACAACACATGCAATGGGCCAGCCGGGCACACCGATCGGTCCATTGCTGTACAACGCGTATTTCGGGGTACAACGCATACCCGCGCACAACACATGCAATGGGCCGGCCGGGCACACCGATTGGTCCATTGCTGTACAACGCGTATTTCGGGTACAACGCGTACCCGCACACAACACATGCAATGGGCCGGCCGGGCACACCGATCGGTCCATTGCTGTACAACGCGTATTTCGGGTACAACGCGTACCCGCACACAACACATGCAATGGGCTGGCCGGGCACACCGATCGGTCCATTGCTGTACAACGTGTATCCGCACACAACACATGCAATGGGCCGGCCGGGCACACCGATCGGTCCATTGCTGTACAACACATATTTCGGGGTACAACGCGTACCCGCGCACAACACATGCAATGGGCCGGCCGGGCACACCGATCGGTCCATTGCTGTACAACGCGTACCTGTACAGGTCAGTCGCATATGTCACCATGCTTGTCACTGGTGAACATATGCCAGCCACATATACCTGCCAGAGACACAGGGGCACACCTACAACACCACACCCACTCCACACTGTTTCCTAAGACATGTAAGTCTGCATTACCTTTTCTGTGTATGGGGGTTGACATGTGGTTTCTGTGGTGGCACTGGTGGGCATCCACACCCAGGCTGTGCATGTGTTCATGGGGACAGGGTCCTTTCTGTGTTGTGCTCATGACCACTGTGATGTGCAACAGTTCATTTCAGAGCATGTGGCATGGTCACATTTCCAGGTTGTGTATGTGTGTGACATGTCACATATCCCCAGGGTCCCAAGGGGGAAGGCATGTACGTAACAGGATGACCCATTGCCACAATAGTGATGTCCCTCCACAGTCTGTGTGCATGTTGTGTTTCCGATGTCTCTGATTCCATGTGCACGATGGGAGACAGTCTCCACAGCAACGTTGTTTGTGCATGGACTTTGATGTTGTGCGTGTGTGTGTCACTGACATCCATGTCTGTCCTGCGGAGGCAACAGGGGCCACTACCTGTGGGAGTCATGTTTGTTTTTCTGACGTGTACATGATACGCCATGTCATGCCAGTGTCCATGTGGCAAGACAGGGTCCCTGGGAATCTACCTGTCAATGTGCTGTGATGCCTGTGGCGCATCTGTCCAGACATGTCACTGTGGTGTGTGTGTGGAACGTGACAGCAGTAAATGGGTACTGTGATACAGCCTAATGGTTTCCCATAGCACAACCAGGTACCTGTTGTGCACACATGTTGTACTGAGAACTTAGATGATGGCCATGTAGGTGCGAGTTATGTCCGAACAGAACGGCACACACATCAAGTACTTGTGTCTTGTAATGATGTATCATGTGAAATTGAGTATGGTGAAAGGCACATCTGTGGGGTGACTGACAATCTTTCTTTCTTCATCCTATGCACTGCAGGGCTCCAGCTGTCCATAGACCATTCCCTGACCTGGCAACGATGGTGGAACGTGACAGCATCCGACGGTACCGTTTCACCAGGCAGCTGATTGAGGATTTGGCAGTGCGCTTGGCACCACATCTGCAACCGGGCCGGCCGTACCCTACGGCGCTGACACCCAAGGTGAAGGTAATGGCAGCCCTACACTTCTTTGCCACCGGTACCTTCCAACACACTGTGGCAACTGCTGGTGGGATGTCACAGACTATGTTCAGCCGTGTGCTACGCGATGTTGAGGAACCTGAACCAGTTCATCTATTTCCCCAAACGTCGACAACTCACTGACGTTAACAGTGACTTTTATGCCCTGGGGAGGATGCCACATGTAATTGGCTCCATTGATGGGACACATGTGGCTTTGGTACCACCACAGGCACATGAGATGAGCAGGCCTACCGTAACCGCAAACACTACCATTTGATCAATGCGCTGGTGGTATGTCTTGCAGATATGACCATCACACATGTGTGTGCCCGTTTCCCCAGTTCTGCTCACGATGCCTACGTGATGAGGAGTAGTCGCATCCCGAGGATGATGTCACAGATGCCGAACCAGCGTGCCTGGCTTGTTGGTGTGTACTGACTTTGTACCATTGTGTGTGTTCTGCTATGTTGTATTCCGCCTACTTTTTGAACTCAGCTAATGTGCAATTGTCTGTCTGTAGGTGACTCCGGATACCCCAACATGCTGTGGTTGCTGACACCCCTCAGGAACCCTGTGACACCAGCCCAGATGCGCTACAATGAGGCACATGGTCGGACCAGGAGAGTGATCGAGCGGACCTTTGGTCTCCTGAAGAGCCGCTTCCGCTGCCTGGACAAGACAGGAGGGGCCCTCCCATATGTCCCAGCAAAGGTGTGCAAGATTGTCATCGTTTGCTGCATGCTCCACAACCTGGCAGTGCGGAAGGAGTTGCCTCTCATCCTGGATGACGATGACCAACGTCCGCCACCTGTGGAGGATCCTGGCCTGGACCACGATGCCAGTGATGATGATGATGATGGTGGTGATGTCCGCACACAGCTCATCACCAACTTCTTCAGCTGAATGTGAGTATCCAGGGAGATGCAATGTGAATGATGTGAGTTTGCATGATATGTGTGGGTGGTGCCCTGGTGCTGTTTTAGTGTGGCCATGTGCCACTTGACTGGATGCGTGCAGCGATGTGTCCTTACAGGTAGTCTGTACTCCCCAACAGTGTTGACATGCAAACGTGCTTTTGTGTAGGTATCTTGTGACATGTTTAGGGCATGAGTGTTGCAGTTCTGTCCTGTTCTTCAGTGGTTTTGACTGTGTGTCATGTCTGTCCTTCACAGGGTGCTTACAGAGTTGTTTGGTCAACTTGGAACCCCCAACACCATGATTCAGCTTTCAGGGTGGCAGCAGTCGTTTCCCTATAGGTGATGTGCCACACACCCCTGGACTTCATATCTTCTGCACTTGTTGACTGTATGGCCACTGCCACGTGGGATTAACTTGCATTTGTAGTAGTAACAACATGTTACAAATGTGTAATAAACCAGTGCTTCACTTTGGGATGTGCGTTGTCTGTGGTCACACATCTGACTGACATTTGCTTACTGCACCTGTGGGCTAGTTGACACAGACTCTGCATATGTGTGGTGTCTGTGCATTCCACTGTATTTCCTGGCAACATCACTGTGGGCGATGAGTCCGATGGCCCTGGTGTCTGTGTTGTGTAGCCCTAGTGGTGTGTCTCCCTCATATGTATCACGTCACCATGACTCACACGACGGTGTTGTACTTGCTGTAGCAGTTAGCATACACAGTGTAATTTAGCAGAACATAATCACCATAACAGTATCCACATTTGAATAACAACAGTGGCAAGTATGGTGTACTAGTGATTTTATTTACAGAAATGTGTGTGTGTATAGTGCACAGGATGGTGGGTGCTGTACATTCTGATTGTGATCCAAAGTTCCCAGATGAGTTGGAAGTCTTGGTAGCAGAAATGTCCTGAGTGAAGTCCACAGTCATATGATACATTAGTCCAACTTGAACTCCCCATGTCATGTGGGAAAGTAGTGTTGCATTCGACAGGGTGAAACGTTTGCACACAAAGGAGAATTTCCGGAACAGGTGTTGGCTTCCTGGGGGATGTACGTGGCCATCAACCTCTCAGTTTTCCTTCCTCGGACGACCCCTCTTCTTTGTGGGGGACCCTCACGTGCAGGCTGCTGCGGTGCAGGGGACTCTCCGCCAGAGTCCTCCTCCCTCCCTGTGGCGGTGTCAGTTGTTGCAGCACCAGATGTTGTGGGCACACAGGGAGGTGTGGCCATGTTGGTGCTAATCTGGCGGAGGCATGTCAATATGTCCCTATACACCGCTGTGAGTTCTTGCAATGTATCCCACTTGGACTCCATGCCCGACATGTGTGTCTCCACACGGGCCATGTGTGTCTCCACACGGGCCATGTGGGAGTCCAAGCGGGCATGATGGGCAGCCTGCTGCTGTTGTATGTCCTTGAGGATCCCCACTACCTGTCTGACCTCTCCGGTGCTATCCTGGTACGCATCAGCGATGCGTGCCAGTTGTGGGTCATCATGCAGTCCAGACCCCTCTGCAAGCAGCGACCTATGTCTACCACCCCTCCCACCACCCCTGGCGACACGTGCAGGACCTGCGGTGGCACGCACAGGTGACCCGAGGCCCACTTGGGGGTTGTTAGTGGTGTTGTCATCCGTTGCTCCACGGTGGGCCTGGGACCCTGTGCTGTTGTCAGCGGTGGTCCTTGGTCTGTCCGTGTCGGCGTGGGTGGTCTGTATGTTGGCAGTTGTTGGAGGGGTGGGTGCAGGGGGTGCAGATGTTGGTCCAGCTGGTGCTGCATGATGACTCAGACCGGAGGTGCCAGGTAGGTCTTCGCCATCCGAGGTGGGCAGAGGCTGTTCCACACCAGTGAGCTCTGTGTCCCCCGGAGCCTGGGACAGGGACTCCTCCTCGCCTGCTGCTGTGTCCCCATCATCGTCACCTGTATTTGGAAGAGACACACATTGTATGTAATGTTTCTACAGGCATCATTGGTTCACACACCTGACAGTTGTGACTGTACCTCTGGATGCGTGCATGTACATTGCATTGTCCTAAGTTGTCACAGTAAGAGGTTGATATTGGTGTAGCACATTGCCATGCATAACTGGAGCATTTTACTATGAATGTTGAGGTGTGTGCATGGCCAGCATTGGTTGTATTTGGTGGACATCCGGCCATCCTTCTCCACCTGGCCCAGTTTTCCCACCATGAAGCATGCCACCCTTGCAGTGGGTTCAGGTTGACTCTCAGGATGTCATTCAGTGGTGTTGTGCTGTTTGTTGGTGCACAGTTCCCAGCAGGGCCTTGTGCTCCCCACAGCAGTAGCCAGTGTCAGCCATCTTGTAAGTCCTTGTCCACTCCCTGGGATGTGAGCATGGTTCAGAGTAGTGTTGATTGGCCAATTGTGAGGCTGAGCAATATCTGTGACTACAACTCCCATCATGCTATTGGCTACACCCCCCTTCCCAGCATGCCCGTACTTCCTTCCTTTGGACTGTGTTTCCCTGTGGGGTAGTGTGCTTGTGCTGACAGGAAGGCTGACAGTGTTGTCCTTGCGTTTGTTTGGCTACAAGTCCCAGGTGTGTCCCTGTGTTTCACACAGCATTACCCAGGGTGGTGGTTCTTTGTGGGATCTTCATTTGGTATGTGAGGCATTGCATTCTCCCAGGTGGGTTATGTATAGTTTGTGTTGAGGGGGTGTGTGAGGTGAGCTGCTTGTAACTATGGTCAGTGCTGTGAGTCCTCCTTCCCACCAAGCCAGATATCCCACCATGCAACGTGCTTGCATTGCAGAGAGTGCAAGTTGGCTTTCAGGATGTCAGGCAGTGGTGTTGTGCTGTTTGTTGGTGCACAGTTCCCAGCAGGGCCTTGTGCTCCACACAGCAGTAGCCAGTGTCAGCCATCTTGTAAGTTCTTTTCCACTCCCTGTGATGTGAGCATGGTTCAGAGTGGTGTTGATGGGCCAATTGTGAGGCTGAGCAATATCTGTGACTACAACTCCCATCATGCTATTGGCTACACCCCCCTTCCCAGCATGCCCGTACTTCCCTCCTTTGGACTGTGCTTCCCTGTGGGGTAGTGTGCTTGTGCTGACAGGAAGGCTGACAGTGTTGTCCTTGCGTTTGTTTGGCTACAAGTCCCAGGTGTGTCCCTGTGCTTCACACAGCATTACCCAGGGTGGTGGTTCTTTGTGGGATCTTCATTTGGTATGTGAGGCATTGCATTCTCCCAGGTGGGTTATGTGGAGTTTGTGTTGAGGGGGTGTGTGAGGTGAGCTGCTTGTAACTATGGTCAGTGCTGTGAGTCCTCCTTCCCACCCAGCCAGATATCCCACCATGCAACGTGCTTGCATTGCAGAGAGTGCAAGTTGGCTTTCAGGATGTCAGGCAGTGGTGTTGTGCGGTTTGTTGGTGCACAGTTCCCAGCAGGGCCTTGTGCGCCACACAGCAGTAGCCAGTGTCAGCCATCTTGTAAGTTCTTTTCCACTCCCTGTGATGTGAGCATGGTTCAGCGTGGTGTTGATGGGCCAATTGTGAGGCTGAGCAATATCTGTGACTCCAACTCCCATCATGCTATTGCCTACACCCCCTTCCCAGCATGCCCGTACTTCCTTGCTTTTGAGTGGACTTCACTGTGTGTGAGTGTGACAGCAATGGCAAGATGGCTGACAGTGGTGTCCTGCTGTTTGTTGGTGCACAGTTCCCAGCAGGGCCTTGTGCACCCCACAGCAGTAGCCAGTGTCAGCCATCTTGTCAGTCCTTATCCACTCCCTGTGATGTGAGCATGTTTCGGAGTGGTGTTGATGGGCCAATTGTGAGGGTGACCAATATCTGTGACTACAACTCCCATCATGCTATTGGCTACACTGACTTCACCAGCATTCACAGATTTCCTTCCTTTAAGTGAGCTTCCTGTGAGGTGGTGTTCTAGTGGTGGCAAAATATCAGGCAGTGTTTGTTGGTTATATTTGTACCACTGCCTTGCTCTATTTGTTGTTGTGTTTGTACATGTCATGACACAGTTACATATCACTATGAGATGGCATGTATTGTGTTAATCTAACTGACATACACATCTTGGGATGATTATCTTTTGTTTGCTGTTGATTTGCTAGGGGTGGATGGTTTGACTGTCCCCTTGAGAGTGATGTGTGTGTATTGGCACACAATATTGTGTATATTAGTTGTGTACTCACCAGGCTCTGGGATGTCTGTTAGTCCATATACGCTCACTGGTGGTAGGATGGCCCGCACCTTCTCCTCCCAGGGCCTGAAGTATAGTGGTTTTGCAGGAGGGCCACTGCCGGTGTGCTGGCTCAGGAGGTAATCCTTCTTGAGTAGGTCTCTGACCCTCCTGCGCACATCATACCACCTGTTCTGGATGTCTTCCTTTGTGCGCAAACATGGTGATTGTGCGTTCACCCTGTCGACGATCCTCGCCCACATCTTGGTTTTCTGCGACATGGGGTTCTGTTGGACCAATGTGCCAAACAACTGTGGCTCTACCCTCAGGATCTCGTCTACCATGACTTCCAATTCACTATCTAGGAACTTTGGATTCTTCTTTAGGGGCATGGTGATGGGTGGTGGTGGTGGTGGTGATTGATGTGTGTGTGTGCAAGTGAGGGTGTGTGTGTGTAGGTTTTGCTGTGTGTGTGTGAGGGTGCTATTTGTTGAGGTGCTAATGGTGTGTGGCTTTTGTGTTGGATGAGCTGTGTGTGTGTCTGTGTTTGCTGTGTGATGGTGTTGTGTGCTGGCAGGTCAGTGGAATTTGCAAAGGATCATGGTAGGGATTTGTGGGCTTTATGTAGGTGGAGTTGGGAGTGTGTCCTTGTTCCATTTTTTTCTCCCCCTGTATTTATTGGCTTTGTCATTGCTTGTTTGGCCCTTTTTTTTGTTGTATTTTTTCATTAGTGATTATTGTGCATGTAGGAGTCGTTCTTCTGACCGAGTAGGACGTTGCAGTTGTCTCGTGCGCACCTGTCCGAGTCGTTCCCGCTGTGTTTCAGCTCCGTTTCATATGCGGCGTACGCGTCGCTCGCGGGGTATTGTGTTTGTTCGGCTGGCTTTTGTATGCGTGTCGGTCGTACGGCTTGGGCTCCGTGCGAGTCGGTCTGATTTTGCACCCATTGCATCGTACTGCGCGGGTCGGAGTTCGCGGGTACCTTTCGTTCGGGTTGTTTCCTGGTGCGTGTCGGTCGGTGCGATTCGCGTGGTTTCCCGGCCGGATAGCTTGTTTCCGGCCGGGTCGGTCATTCGCCTAGAGTTCCGTACGAGTCGGTCGTGATTCCCATGCATTTCATCGTACTTCCCAGGTCGGGCAACGCCGGTACGTGTCGGTCGGACTATAATCCCGTACCGAGTCGGTCGGTATTTTTTCCGGCCCGAATCGGATTCGGCCCCTAAGTATTAAGTCAGGGAAGGTGCTGGACACTAAACATATAAAAATTACTATTCCCACTTCAGTCAGTATTAAGTCAGGGAAGGTGCTGGACATTAAACATATATAATCTCTCCGACCGAGCCGGACCCGGAGAGATTTCCGACCGAATCGGACCCGTGCAGCCCGACCGAACGATTACGATGCGTCCGTATGCTATCGGACTTGAGTCGGTCGGACTCCCATTGAAGTCAATGGGAGCCGGTCGTACAACGCGTACGCGGGCTCCCATTGCCTCAATGGGTGCGAGGCGAACAAGGGCGCCCCCTACAGCGTGTACGCGGCGAAGCGACTCGCGCCATACACGCACAGGTAGGGAGGACCCATGGGTCCCCCCTGTGTGCGACTCGCGCGGCTACGCGTACAGGGGGGTCCGACACGGACCCCGAAGTATGGCTCCGACTGCTCTTTCGAGCCGGGTGGCGCATGTCGGTCGGACTGCTCGCGGCGCGCATCGTACTTACCCGGCCGGGGAACGTCTCCATTGCGCGGTGCGAGTCGTGTCCGAGCGAGTCGGTCGGTGCGGTTCGACCCGGGAACGAGTCGGTCGGAGGGGTTGGGACGCCTGAACAAGTCGGTCGGCGATTTCGCATCGTACTCGCTCGTCCGGACGCGCGTACGAATCGGTCGGGAAATAGGGCTCCGAATCGGATCCGGTTATGCCGAATCCGATTCGGAGCCCTACCGGCCGAGATCGGAATCGGCTCCTAAATATATATAATTTACTATTCAAACTCCACCAAATATTAAGTCCAAGAAAGTGCTGGACACTAAACATATATATAAATTACTATTCCCACTCCACTGAGTATTAAATAAGGGAATGTGCTGGACATTAAACATATATAAATTACTATTCCCACTTCAGTTAGTATTAAATCACAGAAGGTGGCGGACACTAAAGATATATAAATTACTATTCCCACTACAGTCAGTATTAAGTCATAGAAGGTGCTGGACACTAAACATATATAATTTACTATTCAAACTCCACCCAATATTAAGTGAAAGAAAGTGCTGGACACTAAACATATAAAAATTAAAAATCCCACTCTAGTCACTATTAATTCAGGAAAGGTGCTGGACACTAAACATATATAAATTACTATTCCCACTCCAGTCAGTATTAAGTCAGAGAAGGTGCTGGACACTAAGGGGCCGATTCCGATCTCGGTCGGAGGCGCACCCAATACCATTCGGTCGGGAAAAAAGCCATGCGAAAGCCTGTTTCCTGACCGATCCGTACAGCACACCGAACGAGCAAGTACGATGCGCACAACAGCAAAAATCCGGCCGAGCCGTACTCACCCAAACCAGGTCCTGTTCTCCGACCGAGGCGAATCCGGAAACGCCGAATCGAGTCGCACGGAAGGAAAATGCAGCCCCGTCCGGCCGGACAAGTACGATGCGCTTCCGTACGCGCCGAACCCGTCGCTACGCACGGCACGTCAAAGCATCCGGGAGAGGCGCACATAAGCTCCGATTCGCGCCACAACACGATCCACGGCTCCGAGACGAACACGGTAGCGACGAGGACGACGCGAAGCGACGAGGACGAGGCGAAGCGACGAGGACGAGGCGAAGCGACGAGGACGACGCGAAGCAACGAGAAGGACGAACGACACGAACCAACCATGAATCCCTTCGTCCCGATCATACCAATATTCTACATTTACTACCGGAACAGGCACGGACGCGTACGGCGCAGAAGGTAAGCCAGACACCAACCACAAAACACATACAACACGTACACGACACATCACACACACACACAGGGATGCAGAGTATACTTACACCAGCAACAGCAGCACCATAGGGGCGGGATGCCCATCACCAATGCCACATATGCACACAGGGGCCTGAATGCGCACCACCACCCTTACCCAGGGGTGGCATGATGCCTACCACCACAACCACCCTCACCCAGGGGTGGCATGATGCCTACCACCACTACCACCCTCACCCAGGGGGGGCAGGATGCCTACCACTACTACCACCCTCACCCAGGGGGGCAGGAAGCCCACCACTACTACCACCCTCACCCAGGGGGGGCAGGATGCCTACCACTACTACGACCCTTAGCCAGGGGGGCAGGATGCTTACCACTACTACCACCCTTACCCAGGGGGACAGGATGCCTACCACTACTACCACCCTTAGCCAAGGGGGCAGGATGCCTACCACTACTACCACCCTTACCCAGGGGGCAGGATGCCTACCACTACTACCACCCTCACCCAGGGGGGCAGGATGCCTACCACTACTACCACCCTTAGCCAGGGGGCAGGATGCCCACCACTACTACCACCCTCACCCAGGGGGGCATGATGCCTACCACTACTACCACCCTCACCCAGGGGGCAGGATGCCCACCACTACTACCACCCTCACCCAGGGGGACAGGATGCCTACCACTACTACCACCCTTAGCCAGGGGGGCAGGATGCCTACCACTACTACCACCCTTACCCAGGGGGGCAGGATGCCTACCACTACTACCACCCTCACCCAGGGGGGCAGGATGCCTACCACTACTACCACCCTTAGCCAGGGGGCAGGATGCCCACCACTACTACCACCCTCACCCAGGGGGCAGGATGCCTACCACTACTACCACCCTCACCCAGGGGGGCAGGATGCCCACCACTACTACCACCCTCACCCAGGGGGACAGGATGCCTACCACTACTACCACCCTTAGCCAGGGGGCAGGATGCCTACCACTACTACCACCCTTACCCAGGGGGGCAGGATGCCCACCACTACTACCACCCTCACCCAGGGGGTACAGGATGCCTACCACTACTACCACCCTTAGCCAGGGGGGCAGGATGCCTACCACTACTACCACCCTTACCCAGGGGGGCAGGATGCCTACCACTACTACCACCCTCACCCAGGGGGGCAGGATGCCTACCACTACTACCACCCTTAGCCAGGGGGGCAGGATGCCTACCACTACTACCACCCTTACCCAGGGGGGCAGGATGCCCACCACTACTACCACCCTCACCCAGGGGGGCATGATGCCTACCACTACTACCACCCTCACCCAGGGGGGCAGGATGCCTACCACTACTACCACCCTCACCCAGGGGGGCAGGATGCCTACCACTACTACCACCCTTAGCCAGGGGGCAGGATGCCCACCACTACTACCACCCTCACCCAGGGGGGCAGGATGCCTACCACTACTACCACCCTCACCCAGGGGGCAGGATGCCCACCACTACTACCACCCTCACCCAGGGGGGCAGGATGCCTACCACTACTACCACCCTTAGCCAGGGGGCAGGATGCTTACCACCACCCTTAGCCAGGGGGCAGGATGCCTACCACTACTACCACCCCCACTCATAGGATGGACAATGCATGACACAACCAGCACACCACAACCTAGGGAATGCAAGAAGAAGACATCCCCCCAACACCATGACAAGCGTGTGTAGACTGTGTCAAATGCCTACAACACCGAACATGACTTTGAACATACAATGTGACCCCCTAGCACATGTGCCACACATATATGTGTGTGGCACCCACAATGCAAGCAGGCCATGACCATTGTGGCAATGGGGTCCAAACCCCCATCATCACAGTGACCAAAAGGTAAGTGTGGGGTCCATAGCTGAAGCACATTTCGAACATTGTGGCAATGGGGTCCAAACCCCATCATCACAGTGACCAAAATGTAAGTGTGGGGTCCATAGCTGAAGCACATTTCGAACATTGTGGCAATGGGGTCCAAACCCCCATCATCACAGTGACCAAAATGTAAGTGTGGGGTCCATAGCTGAAGCACATTTTGAACATTGTGGCAATGGGGACCAAACCCCCATCATCACAGTGACCAAAATGTAAGTGTGGGGTCCATAGCTGAAGCACATTTCGAACATTGTGGCAATGGGGTCCAAACCCCCATCATCACAGTGACCAAAATGTAAGTGTGGGGTCCATAGCTGAAGCACATTTCGAACATTGTGGCAATGGGGTCCAAACCCCCATCATCACAGTGACCAAAAGGCAAGTGTGGGGTCCATAGCTGCAGCACATCTTGAACATTGTGGCAATGGGGTCCAAACCCCCATCATCACAGTGACCAAAAGGCAAGTGTTGACAAAGTAAGAGGTGCAACTGCCAAACTGCATGGATGATTCCTGGTCACAGAACAACAAACACATCAGTGGCAAAGTAGTGTATGTGTCCCATTGCAACATAAATTGGGGGAGCCAAATCCTGCAGTGCAAATAAGACATAACTTTGGCCATGTGCAGACAAACAACACCCATGGGGGCTGACACCGTCAACAATCATCAATGACACAATGACAGAAGTGACCATCCGAATGCAGACCCACATATTTGCACCAATGGGCACACACATGCAGATACCCTGTGGAGACTGCAGATGTGAGGCGAACAGATACCATACCATGGCAGCAATGGGACACACAATCAACAATTAGCAACAAATGAGGGCTCCCGTCCCATCAGCCTGGTCATGGAAGTGCCAACGGAATCATCAGCACAGATCCAACACACTTGTATAGCAATGTTGCACTGACAACACAGATGAGTCCTTCCCCATTGATGCCCAAACCTGCATGTTCACTGGAGATGGCCACACGGTCAGGGAAGTAGACGAATAGAACAATGGCAGGCACAACAGATGTGCAGGGGTGGAAGCCACAGATGTGAAGTTGCCAATCTAAGTAGGAAATCTCATTGCCAAGTACTGAACACATGACACCCTCAGATGCTGCTATGGATGACATGGATACACCACAGGATAGGACACATAACCCCTGGACCACATGGGTTCCTGCACAGTAACACTTCATTATCATGAGACCAAATATCACCATCACTGCAGCAAGGGCATTCTTAGCATCATCAACATCATGTACATCAGAAGCAAAAGCACTAGAGAACAGAAAGTTGCTTTATTCAGCATATGTGGCATTAAAAGTAGAAGTCCGGTAGAACATAAACAAAGGCCAATGGCCAGTCCATCAACAAAGTCACAAGTGGGTGACAGTGGCAGATGCCACCCTACACATGCCTGCACAAAACCAGGGACAATCCACTAGGAGGGGCAACCGGGGGGTAGGCCAGGCACCGCAGGGACAGGATCAGGGCTCACCAGGAGGAAGCAGGGAAGGGGTGGTGGGTGCTGGAGAGCACCTGAAAACTGCAGTGGAGGTGTCTGACATGGTGTGTGCCGGCACAACTGGGGGCATGGCTCAGATGTTGTGGGTGCCGGCACGACTGCAGTGGACCCTGCAGATGGAGTGGACAGGTCCGCCACTGCAGTGCCCAAGTCAGACAGGGTGGTAGTGGACTCCACTGCAGTGCCTACCACCAGGGGAGGAGAATGGGGAACAGGCAAGGTGGGCTGGACAGAGGGGGAGGACACCCTCACCACATCAGTGGCACAGACAAGCGCAGCGGGGGGTGTGGTGCCGGGAGAGCAAGTGGCAGGGGAGAAGGCCGGAGCCTCTTGGGGATGGTATATCTGTGGGTGGGGGAACCTGGGGCAGGGTGTGGCGGGGGCACCTGTGGAGTGGGGGCCTGAGGGATGGAGGAAGGTGACCTGGTGCTTGAGCTGCAGGGCGGCGGCGGGGTCTTGCTCTTACCACTCCGGGGGGACTTGCGGGTGGGGGCCTCAGTCTGTCTGCGCCTGGGGGAGGGTGTCCGGGGGCGAGGGGCACTCTGCTCCGTGTGGGGGGCTTCCTCTTCCCCCTGGATGCTGGGGCAGCTGGATCGGAGGGGAAGAGGCCGAGGTCACTGAGGAAGAGGCGCTGGGTCTTTGGGGTTGCAGGTGAGGCAAGGGAGGGTGCTTTGGAGGGAGAGGCAACTGAGGACTGCGCAGTGCCCGTGGATGCGTGTGTGTGTACCAGGGCCCCATCCCCTGTGAGTCTGGTTTCAGTCCCCTGACTGTGCGTGCGTGTGCGTTTAGTTTGTGGCGTGTGTGTCTGTGTGCTGGATGTGTGTGTGCTGGTGTGTGCCGGTGTGTGTGTGCTTGGGACGGGCAAGGTGCTGGGGAGTGTGGATGGAGCAGAGGCAGGAGGGGTGAGGGACTGTCTGAGGAGGGACACTGCTGCCGTCAGGGAGGAGTCCATGGACCTGTTGCCCCTCTGTAGGTCAGACATGCCCGATGAGATGCCCTCCATGAACGACACCAGCTGAGTCAACAGTGCGGTGTGCGCATGGAGGACACTCAGCATGGCTGTCTGCCCTACATGGAGCTGGCGAAGGAGGTACACAGACTCCTCACTCAGGGCAGCAGGGGACACAGGGGCAGGGGGTGCGGTGCCTGGGCCAAAGGAGACACGCTCCCGAACATGGGAGCCTCCACGGACCTGGGGAATGGGAGCCGATGGGAGGGCGGTGGTGGTGCTGGTGGTGGCGGGGACAGCAACACTAGCTGGGGTGTGGTGGCTGCTGACACCCGCCTCCACAAGGGAGTCATCCTCCGAGTTGCTCTGGTCCTCAGCTGAGGTGGATGGTGCTGAGGATTCCTCGGTGTGGCTCCCTCGCCCTCCGTGCCACTGGGTCCCTCCGACCACTCCTCGGATGCTGACCCAGTCTGGCTCTCTGGCTCCTCCTGGTCCGTGGAGCTGTCCCCTTCTGTGGCCGTGGATGTATCTGCAAACAATGGGGAAACAGACAGACATCAGTCACCTGCACAAAACGCACACACCACTGTGAGCACAGCACATCACAGAGCAAGCCCTGGCATCATTAGTTGTACATTGCTAAAAGTGCCCTAACTGAACAGGAGAAGCCAATTGTCAGTCTGATGCCAAGCATGGCACTCACATCCCACATGGCCTTGCACCCATCTGTCTGGTGTCTGTTGGATTGCAACACCCCAGTGTGGACACATGCACCAAGTACACAGTAGTTGGACAGTGCAGAGGACACGGTGTGGACACATCACAGCTCTTGCCACTGAGTCAGTACAGGTTTCCGGATGAAAGGGATGCCCAGAGTCAAATAGGAAATGCATGTGATGCATACCAGCGACAGACACCATGTGGCACCCATGTCCTGATAGCCAGCGCCACTATGGTGTGCATGTAGCACATGTCACTCCCCTGCAGGACCACAAATAAGTTGACACATGCCATGGCAGAGGCATGACTGTTAAGTCATACATCACTGTCTCAGTGATGTATGACTTGGCAGCCAGACAACAACACTCTGCACTGTGTCACAATAGTAGGTCATGGGGAATGCAAGTCCTGGAGCTGCACAAGTGCACATGTACATCCCCCACACAACACATCATCTCAACCCTCATCTGTCCAGGTCACACCTATTGGACATATGGGAGACCTGTGACACTACCCTCTGAACCTGAGCCCCTCACAATTTGCTGTGAATGGGGAACAGCTGCCTGAACATCACATTCGCATACCCCAGTCTGCACGGGCAGCTGATCAAACACCTATGTGACACACAAGTATCGTCTCCTATGGTCACATCTCCAGAGGCATGCTGAGCCCCTACCAAGAAACACCCCAGCAGTCCTGGCAACTAATCCACAGCACACTGACACAGAGGCAGACACCGGAGGGGTCAAATCACTGTGCACAATGTGTCAGCTGATACACGGGAGTGGGAGTACAGAGTGCATTGCATGGCCTGGAGTAGGCATGACTGTCCTGCTCCACATGAATGAGGGATGTGCCCTGGACAGTGGATAGCTGGCTATGTATGTGTGACACACGTAATCTGCACACTCCTGGGGCACAAACATTGTTCCCACCCGCTGCATGGGCGTGTGCCACATACCCCAGGCACATGTGGTGGCTCAGCTCAGCAAGTGGACCGCATATCAAAGCAACACGCAGATCACATGTCCAAACCCAGGCGTTGTGTGAACAATGGACCCACCCATGATGCCCACAACAGAGTTAGGGAAACAGATGCTGTCCCCCACCTTTAGTGAAGCAAACTGCAAGGACACAGTCCCAAGTGACACAATTCCCTGACTGTAAGGGCCACACCTGGGTATCAGATGAGCAGTGGGCAGTGCACAATAGAGGGACATGGCTCCTGGACAACATGACTGCTGCACTGTGGCAGTTGAACCAGGCCAGAGGAGGGCACAAAGCATGTAATACAGAGTTCACAGTGCAGTCTTTGACTCACCCCTCCTTGCTGCTGTCTGGCCTTCAGCTGCCCATCCAGGTCTGGAAACACCACCGCCAGGATCTGGAGCATGTGGGGGGTCAGGGTCCGTGTTCCGCCCCTCCTGCGAGGAGGCGACAGCTTCAGCTGGACCCGTGCAATCCTCCGGGTCCAGCCCCGAAGGTCCTGCCACCTCTTCTGGCAGTTGCGGATCCGGCGCTTGTAGACCCCCACGGACCGGACAGCCCGGACGATGTCCTTCCAGATTTCCTGCTTCCGATGGGCATTAACCTGTCAGGATGACAAAGTGAAAAGGCCATTACCACACATGCAACATATCCGTGCATGACACAGTTGTATATACATGTCTCAATCACAGGGGCACATGATGTACACAGGCAGTGCAAAGCTGACCATGGACAGTTTGCAGACGTCACTACATGGTATCATTGCATGGGAAGTAAAACCATGTTCAAATGCACTGTCACTGCACCATACCTGTCCAGTGCAAGTCACTACACACTATGGGGGTGACAACTACTCAGTGAGCCTGCTAGCCAGTGGCGTGCAGACTCTCAGCCTTGCTAGTCAGACAAAATGCACATTCAGAAAGGCAGTGCACAGAACACTCACCTGCTCCCCTGGTGTCCCATACAGCTTGCTGTACTGTGGAAGTAGGCTGTCCAGCAGGGCCTGGTTCTCTTCAAGGCTGAAGGCTGGGGCTCTCTCCACAGTACGTGCCATTGCAGGGTCCAGAGGGGCAGAGACAGCAGCAGTGCAGTGGCAGATGTCGTCTTGGAGCATGTAGTGCAGGCAAGTGGGCTCTCAGGGGAACAGCCAGCAATATATATGTGCTGGAGAGGCAGATACTGTCCCTTGTGTCCAAAGTGATAGGTCCAAGTCGTTTGCATCTTCTGAATCTGGCCAATCCATGGAATAGCAGCACCAAAACACGCCCACAGCATCCTTCAAATTTTCAACTTCATGACATACATGATTTTGCAACATTGTTGTGGGTGACCAACTGATTTTCCAGCAACCGACTCGTTCGAAATTCGAAAACGCGTCCGTTGCCAGGCAAGCCCATTGTCAATGGGTGCGCACCGATCAGTCCATTGCGGTACAACGCGCACAGGGGTACAACGCGTACCCGCACACATTGAAAGCAATGGGCCGGCCGGAGGCACCGATCGGTCCATTGCAGTTCAACGCGCACAGGGGTACAACGCGTACCCGCACACATTGAAAGCAATGGGCCGGCCGGAGGCACCGATCGGTCCATTGCAGTTCAACGCGCACAGTGGTACAACGCGTACCCGCACACATTGAAAGCAATGGGCCGGCCGGAGGCACCGATCGGTCCATTGCAGTTCAACGCGCACAGGGGTACAACGCGTACCCGCACACATTGAAAGCAATGGGCCGGCCGGAGGCACCGATCGGTCCATTGCAGTTCAACGCGCACAGGGGTACAACGCGTACCCGCACACATTGAAAGCAATGGGCCGGCCGGAGGCACCGATCGGTCCATTGCAGTTCAACGCGCACAGGGGTACAACGCGTACCCACACACATTGAAAGCAATGGGCCGGCCGGAGGCACCGATCGGTCCATTGCTGTTCAACGCGCACAGGGGTACAACACGTACCCGCACACATTGAAAGCAATGGGCCGGCCGGAGGCACCGATCGGTCCATTGCAGTTCAACACGCACAGGGGTACAACGCGTACCCGCACACATTGAAAGCAATGGGACGGCCGGAGGCACCGATCGGTCCATTGCTGTTCAACGCGCACAGGGGTACAACGCATACCCGCACACATTGAAAGCAATGGGCCGGCCGGAGGCACCGATCGGTCCATTGCAGTTCAACGCGCACAGGGGTACAACGCGTACCCGCACACATTGAAAGCAATGGGCCGGCCGGAGGCATCGATCGGTCCATTGCAGTTCAACGCACACAGGGGTACAACGCGTACCCGCACACATTGAAAGCAATGGGCCGGCCGGAGGCACCGATCGGTCCATTGCAGTTCAACGCGCACAGGGGTACAACGCGTACCCGCACACATTGAAAGCAATGGGCCGGCCGGAGGCACCGATCGGTCCATTGCTGTTCAACGCGCACAGGGGTACAACGCGTACCCGCACACATTGAAAGCAATGGGCCGGCCAGAGGCACCGATCGGTCCATTGCAGTTCAACGCGCACAGGGGTACAACGCGTACCCGCACACATTGAAAGCAATGGGACGGCCGGAGGCACCAATCGGTCCATTGCTGTTCAATGCGCACAGGGGTACAACGCGTACCCGCACACATTGAAAGCAATGGGCCGGCCGGAGGCACCAATCGGTCCATTGCTGTTCAACGCATCACTGTACATGTGACTGGCATATGTCAGCATGCCTGTCTCAGATGGACATATGCCAGCCACAGATAGCTCCCAGGGAGTGAGGGGCACACCTACATCACGACAGCCTGTCCAAACTGTATCATAAGGCATGTAAGGCTGCATTTCTTATTGTGTGTATGTTGGTGTACATGTTGTCCTGTGGGTGTCACCTGTGGGCAGCCACCCCCAGGCTGTGCACGTGTTCATGGGGACAGGATCCTGGGTGTTACGTGTACGTGACCACTGTGATGTGCAACTGTTCATATCTGTGCATGTGCCGTGGTCACATTTCACAGTGGTGTATGTGTATGTCATGTCACATACCCCGTGAGTCCCATGTGGGACGGTATGTTTGAGCCAGGGTGTCCCAGTGGCACAATAGTGATGGTCCTCCACAGTCTTTGTGCATGTGGTGTTTACAATGTCTCTGATTTCATGTGCACAATGGGAGACAGTCTCCACATCCACGTTGTGTGTGCATGGACTCTGATGTTGTGCGTGTGTGTCACAGACGTCTATGTCTGTCCTGCCGTGGCAAGTGGGGCCACTACCTGTGGGGGTCATGGTTGTTTTGCTGTGGTGTATACATGATACTCCATGTAATGCCAGTGTCCATGTGGCATTACAGGGTCCCTGGGAATGTACCTGTCGTTGAGCTGTGGTGCCTGGGGCACATCTGTCCTCACATGTCCCTGTGGGGGTTATTGTGACACGGCAGCAGGAGATGGGAACTGTGACACGGCCTCATGATATCCAATAGGCCAACCTGGGACTAATTGATGCCACCTGTTGGACCGTGTTGACAGATGTTGGCCATGTATGTACCATACATGTCCTTCCGGTACTGCACACTTCATGTAGTTGTGCCTCATAATGATGTATGTTGGGATCTTGAGTGTGTTCAATGCCGCATATGTGGGGAGACTGACAATCTTGCTTACTTCTCCTCTGCACTGCAGGGCTCCTGCTGTCCATCGGCCATTCCCAGACCTGGCAACGATGGTGGAACGGGACAGCATCCGACGGTACCGCTAAACCAGGCAGCTGATTGAAGATTTGGCAGTGCAGTTGTCCCCACATTTGCAGCCTGGCCGGCCGTATCCTACAGCGCTGACCCCCAAGGTGAAGGTGATGGCAGCCCTACACTTCTTTGCCACTGGTACCTTCCAACATACTGTGGCGACTGCTGGTGGGATGTCACAGACCATGTTCAGCCGTGTGCTCCGCGATGTTTTGGCGGCAATGTTGCTCTTCCTGAACCGGTACATCTATTTCCCTAGACTGCGACGACTCACTGACGTGAAGAGTGACTTTTATGCCCTGGGGAGGATGCCGCATGTAATTGGCTCCATTGATGGGACACATGTGGCTTTGGTACCACCACAGGCCCAGGAGCAGGCCTACAGGAACCGCAAGCACTACCACTCGGTCAATGCACTGGTGGTGTGTCTTGCAGACATGACCATCACACACGTGTGTGCCCGTTTCCCTGGTTCAGCACACGATGCCTTTGTGATGAGGAGTAGTCGCATCCCCAGGATGATGGCACAGATGCAGAACCAGCGTGCCTGGCTTGTCGGTGTGTACTGACTTTGTGCCATTGTGTGTGATCTGATCTGTAGTATTCCGCCCACTGTTCCAAGTCAGCTAATGTGCACTTGTCTGTCCGTAGGTGACTCTGGATACCCCAACATGCCGTGGTTGCTGACACCCCTCAGGAACCCTGTGACACCTGCCCAGATGCGCTACAATGAGGCACATGGTTGGACCAGGAGAGTGATTGAGCGGACCTTTGGTCTCCTGAAGAGCCGCTTCCGCTGCCTGGACAAGACCGGAGGGTCCCTCCCATATGCCCCTGCGAAAGTGTGCAAGATTATCATCGTCTGCTGCATGCTCCACAACCTGGCAGTGCGGAAGGAGTTGCCTCTCATCCAGGATGACAATGACCAACATCCGCCACCTGTGGAGGATCCTGGCCTGGACCACGATGCCAGTGACGATGATGATGATGATGATGGTGATGGTGATGTCCGCACACAGCTATTCACCAACTTCTTTAGCTGAATGTGAGTATCCTGAGGTGTCATGTCAATGATGTGAGTTGGCATGATGTGTGGGTGGTGCTCTGGTGCTGTGGGAGTGTGTCCATGGGCCACTTGACTGGATGTGTGTTGCGATGTGTGGTGACAGGTGGGCTGTACTCCCCAACAGTGTTGACATGCTAACTTGGTTCTGGGTGGGTATCTTGTAACATGTATTGTGCATGTGTTTTGCTGTTCTGTCCTGTACTCCATTGCTTTTGACTGTGTGTCATTTCTGTCCTTCACAGGGTACTTTCAGATTCGTTTGGTCAACTGTGTCCACCGACGACGTGATTGCACATCCAGGCTGGTAGCTGTTGTGTCCCTACAGGTGATGTGCGCCACACCCATGGACTTCCTTCCGTCTACAGTTGTTGACTGTGTGCCCGCTGCCAGGTGGGGTTACCTTGCATCTGTAGTGGTTACGGCATGTTGCAACTGTGTAATAAACCTGTGCTTCACTTTGTGATGTGCGTTGTCTGTGGTCACATATTTGACTGCCATTTGCTTACTGCACCTGTGGGCTACTTGACTACAACTGGGAATGGGTGTGGTGTCTGTGCATTGCACCATCTTCTCTGGCAACATCAGTGTAGGCAATGAGTCAGATGGCCTAGGTGTGTATGTGTCGTGTAGCCCTGGTGGTGTGTCTCCCTCATGTGTGTCACGTTTCCTGTACTCACATGCCTGTGTTGTCCTTGCTTTTGCAGTTCGCATACACAGTGTAATTTTGCAGTTCATCATCCCCATAACAGCACCCACGTTGGAATCACGACAGAGGCAAGTATGGTGTATTAGTGTGTTTATTGTGATACATTTGTGTTAATAGTGCATAGGATGGGTTTTGCTGTACATGAATCTTGCAATCCCAAGTTCCTAGGTGAATTGAAAGTCCGGGTAGACAGGATCCCCAGTATCGGGGCCACAGTTGTCTGACACATTGGTCCAACTTGTACTCCCCATGCAATGTGTGGGAGTAGTGTTGCCGTCAACAGGGTGAACAGTCTGTGCACAAAGGCGAACATCCAGAACAGGTTCAGGCTTCCTGGGAGTTGCGCTTGGCCATCGGCCTCTCACTTTTCCCTCCTCGGACAACCCCTCTTCTTGGGGGGCCCTCAAGTGCAGGCTGCTGCGGTGCAGGGGACTCTCCGCCAGAGTCCTCCTCCCTCCCTGTGGCAGTTGCAGTTTGTTCGGCACCAGATGTTGTTGGCACACAGGGAGGTGTGGACTGGTTGCTGTTCATCTGGCGGAGGCATTGTAAAATGTCCCTGTGCACCGCCGTCATCTCATGCAGTGCATCCCACTTGGACTCCACGCGGGACATGTGTGAGTCCACACGGGACATGTGTGACTCCACGTGGGACATGTGGGAGTCCAAGCGGGCATGATGGGCAGCCTGCTGCTGTTTAATGTCTCTGAGGAGCCCCACTACCTGGCTGAGCTCTCCGGTGCTGGACTGGTACGCATCAGCTATGCGTACCAGTTGTGGGTCATCATGCACACCAGCAACGTCTGCAAGCAGCGACCTCTGTCTCCCACCCCTCCCACCACCCCTGCTGACATGTGCAGTGTGTGCAGTGGCACGCACAGATAACCCTGGTCCACCTTGGGGGTTGGTGGTGGTGGTGGTGTCCATGGCCCCAGGTTGGTCCAGGGTCACTGTGCTGGTGTTGCTCCTTATTCTGTCCATGTCGGCAGGGATGGTATTCGTGGTGACAGTCGTTGTAGGGGTGGGTGCAGGGGGTGCAGCTGGTGGTCCTGCTGGTGCTGCAGCTGGTGGTCCTGCTGGTGCTGCATGTTGACTTGCACCGGATGTGCCAGGTTGTTCTTCATCGTCCGAGGAGGACAGAGGCTGTACGACGCCAGTGAGCTCGGCATCCTCTTGAGCCTGGGACTGGGACTCCTCAGCGTCTGCTGCTGTGTCCCCATCATCACCTGTTTTTGGGAGACACAAACAATGTATGTCATGTTTCTGCAGGCATCAATGGTTGACACACATGACAGTTGTGACTGTGCCTCTGGGTGCGGGCCTGTACATTGCATTGTCCTGAGTCGTCACAGTCAGGGGTTGATATTGGTGTGGCACATTGTCCTGCATTATTTGGGCATTTCTATGTATTTTCTGGGGTGTGAACATGGTCTGCATTGGTTGTGTTTGGTTGGCAGCCGGACCTCCTTCCCACCCACCCAGCCAGTCAGTTATCCCACCATGGAACGTGCTTGCATTGCAGGGAGTGTAAGTTGTCTCTCAGGATGTCAGTCAGTGGTGTCCTGCTGTTTGTTGGTGCACAGTTGGCAGCAGGGCCTTGTGCTCCCCACAGCAGTAGCCAGTGTCAGCCATCTTGTGAGTCCTTCTCCACTCCCTGTGATGTGAGCATGGTTCAGGGTGGTGTTGATGGGACAGTTGTGGGGGTGACCAATATCAGTGACTACGACTCCCATCATGCTATTGCCTCCACCCCCTTCCCAGCATGCCCATGCTTCCTTCCTTTTGACTCTGCTTCCCTGTGGGGTGGGCTGGCTGTGCTGACAGGATGGCTGGGAGTGTTGTCCTGGCAGTTGTTTGGCTAAGAGTCCCAAGAGTGTCCCTGTGCTTCACACAACATAACCCAGGGTGGTGGTTCTTTGTGGGATCTTGTGTTAGGATGGAGGGCATTGCATTCTACCAGGTGGGTACTGTGGAGTTTGTGTTGGGGGGTGTGAGGGGAGGTGCTTGTGACTATAGTCAGTGCTGCAAGTCCCCCTTCCCACCCAGCCAGCCAGCCAGATATCCCACCATGGAACGTGCTTGCATTGCAGGGAGTGTAAGTTGTCTCTCAGGATGTCAGTCAGTGGTGTCCTGCTGTTTGT